>OY744482.1:388552792-389200621 GCA_963556165.1 Tipula helvola | reverse complement strand
CGCTGGAATATTTCTACACATTTTGTAGAAAATTCAATTTTATTGAAAATCACCTGAACCTGAACTATAGCCCACAAATTCAGAGACAGAAAAATCGAAAATCTGCAATTGTGCTCCGATTCTGATGATTGATACCTCTATAAATAGGTGTTGAGACCTGTAATTGTCATGCCAACGGGTATTTGGATCGCTGGAATATTTCTACACATTTTGTAGAAAATTCAATTTTATTGAAAATCACCTGAACTATAGCCCACAAAATCAGAGCTACAAAATCGAAAATCTGCAATTGTGCTCCGATTCTGATGATTGATACCTCTATAAATAGGTGTTGAGACCTGTAATTGTCATGCCAACGGGTATTTGGATCGCTGGAATATTTCTACACATTTTGTAGAAAATTCTATTTTATTGAAAATCACCTGAACTATAGCCCACAAAATCAGAGCTACAAAATCGAAAATCTGCAATTGTGCTCCGATTCTGATGATTGATACCTCTATAAATAGGTGTTGAGACCTGTAATTGTCATGCCAACGGGTATTTGGATCGCTGGAATATTTCTACACATTTTGTAGAAAATTCAATTTTATTGAAAATCACCTGAACCTGAACTATAGCCCACAAATTCAGAGACAGAAAAATCGAAAATCTGCAATTGTGCTCCGATTCTGATGATTGATACCTCTATAAATAGGTGTTGAGACCTGTAATTGTCATGCCAACGGGTATTTGGATCGCTGGAATATTTCTACACATTTTGTAGAAAATTCAATTTTATTGAAAATCACCTGAACTATAGCCCACAAAATCAGAGCTACAAAATCGAAAATCTGCAATTGTGCTCCGATTCTGATGATTGATACCTCTATAAATAGGTGTTGAGACCTGTAATTGTCATGCCAACGGGTATTTGGATCGCTGGAATATTTCTACACATTTTGTAGAAAATTCAATTTTATTGAAAATCACCTGAACTATAGCCCACAAAATCAGAGCTACAAAATCGAAAATCTGCAATTGTGCTCCGATTCTGATGATTGATACCTCTATAAATAGGTGTTAAGACCTGTAATTGTCATGCCAACGGGTATTTGGATCGCTGGAATATTTCTACACATTTTGTAGAAAATTCTATTTTATTGAAAATCACCTGAACTATAGCCCACAAATTCAGAGACAGAAAAATCGAAAATCTGCAATTGTGCTCCGATTCTGATGATTGATACCTCTATAAATAGGTGTTGAGACCTGTAATTGTCATGCCAACGGGTATTTGGATCGCTGGAATATTTCTACACATTTTGTAGAAAATTCAATTTTATTGAAAATCACCTGAACTATAGCCCACAAAATCAGAGCTAAAAAATCGAAAATCTGCAATTGTGCTACCGATTCTGATGATTGATACCTCTATAAATAGGTGTTGAGACCTGTAATTGTCATGCCAACGGGTATTTGGATCGCTGGAATATTTCTACACATTTTGTAGAAAATTCAATTTTATTGAAAATCACCTGAACTATAGCCCACAAATTCAGAGACAGAAAAATCGAAAATCTGCAATTGTGCTCCGATTCTGATGATTGATACCTCTATAAATAGGTGTTGAGACCTGTAATTGTCATGCCAACGGGTATTTGGATCGCTGGAATATTTCTACACATTTTGTAGAAAATTCAATTTTATTGAAAATCACCTGAACTATAGCCCACAAAATCAGATCTAAAAAATCGAAAATCTGCAATTGTGCTCCGATTCTGATGATTGATACCTCTATAAATAGGTGTTGAGACCAGTAATTGTCATGCCAACGGGTATTTGGATCGCTGGAATATTTCTACACATTTTGTAGAAAATTAAATTTTATTGAAAACCACCTAAACTATAGCCCACAAAATCAGAGCTACAAAATCGAAAATCTGCAATTGTGCTCCGATTCTGATGATTGATACCTCTATAAATAGGTGTTGAGACCTGTAATTGTCATGCCAACGGGTATTTTGATCGCTGGAATATTTCTACACATTTTGTAGAAAATTCAATTTTATTGAAAATCACCTAAACTATAGCCCACAAAATCAGAGCTACAAAATCGAAAATCTGCAATTGTGCTCCGATTCTGATGATTGATACCTCTATAAATAGGTGTTGAGACCTGTAATTGTCATGCCAACGGGTATTTGGATCGCTGGAATATTTCTATACATTTTGTAGAAAATTCTATTTTATTGAAAATCACCTGAACTATAGCCCACAAATTCAGAGACAGAAAAATCGAAAATCTGCAATTGTGCTCCGATTCTGATGATTGATACCTCTATAAATAGGTGTTGAGACCTGTAATTGTCATGCCAACGGGTATTTGGATCGCTGGAATATTTCTATACATTTTGTAGAAAATTAAATTTTATTGAAAATCACCTAAACTATAGCCCACAAAATCAGAGCTACAAAATCGAAAATCTGCAATTGTGCTCCGATTCTGATGATTGATACCTCTATAAATAGGTGTTGAGACCTATAATTGTCATGCCAACGGGTACTTGGATCGCTGGAATATTTCTATACATTTTGTAGAAAATTAAATTTTATTGAAAACCACCTAAACTATAGCCCACAAAATCAGAGCTACAAAATCGAAAATCTGCAATTGTGCTCCGATTCTGATGATTGATACCTCTATAAATAGGTGTTGAGACCTGTAATTGTCATGCCAACGGGTATTTGGATCGCTTCAATATTTCTACATATTTTGTAGAAAATTCTATTTTATTGAAAATCACCTGAACTATAGCCCACAAAATCAGAGCTAAAAAATCTAAAATCTGCAATTGTGCTCCGATTCTGATGATTGATACCTCTATAAATAGGTGTTGAGACCTATAATTGTCATGCCAACGGGTATTTTGATCGCTGGAATATTTCTACACATTTTGTAGAAAATTCAATTTTATTGAAAATCACCTAAACTATAGCCCACAAAATCAGAGCTACAAAATCGAAAATCTGCAATTGTGCTCCGATTCTGATGATTGATACCTCTATAAATAGGTGTTGAGACCTATAATTGTCATGCCAACGGGTACTTGGATCGCTGGAATATTTCTATACATTTTGTAGAAAATTAAATTTTATTGAAAATCACCTAAACTATAGCCCACAAAATCAGAGCTACAAAATCGAAAATCTGCAATTGTGCTCCGATTCTGATGATTGATACCTCTATAAATAGGTGTTGAGACCTGTAATTGTCATGCCAACGGGTATTTGGATCGCTGGAATATTTCTACACATTTTGTAGAAAATTCTATTTTATTGAAAATCACCTGAACTATAGCCCACAAAATCAGAGCTAAAAAATCTAAAATCTGCAATTGTGCTCCGATTCTGATGATTGATACCTCTATAAATAGGTGTTGAGACCTGTAATTGTCATGCCAACGGGTATTTGGATCGCTGGAATATTTCTACACATTTTGTAGAAAATTCTATTTTATTGAAAGCCACCTGAACTATAGCCCACAAATTCAGAGACAGAAAAATCGAAAATCTGCAATTGTGCTCCGATTCTGATGATTGATACCTCTATAAATAGGTGTTGAGACCTGTAATTGTCATGCCAACGGGTATTTGGATCGCTGGAATATTTCTACACATTTTGTAGAAAATTCAGTTTTATTGAAAATCACCTGAACTATAGCCCACAAAATCAGAGCTACAAAATCGAAAATCTGCAATTGTGCTCCGATTCTGATGATTGATACCTCTATAAATAGGTGTTGAGACCTGTAATTGTCATGCCAACGGGTATTTTGATCGCTGGAATATTTCTACACATTTTGTAGAAAATTCAATTTTATTGAAAATCACCTGAACTATAGCCCACAAAATCAGAGCTACAAAATCGAAAATCTGCAATTGTGCTCCGATTCTGATGATTGATACCTCTATAAATAGGTGTTGAGACCTGTAATTGTCATGCCAACGGGTATTTGGATCGCTGGAATATTTCTACACATTTTGTAGAAAATTCAATTTTATTGAAAATCACCTGAACTATATATAGCCCACAAAATCAGAGCTACAAAATCGAAAATCTGCAATTGTGCTCCGATTCTGATGATTGATACCTCTATAAATAGGTGTTGAGACCTGTAATTGTCATGCCAACGGGTATTTGGATCGCTGGAATATTTCTACACATTTTGTAGAAAATTCTATTTTATTGAAAATCACCTGAACTATAGCCCACATATTCAGAGACAGAAAAATCGAAAATCTGCAATTGTGCTCCGATTCTGATGATTGATACCTCTATAAATAGGTGTTGAGACCTGTAATTGTCATGCCAACGGGTATTTGGATCGCTGGAATATTTCTACACATTTTGTAGAAAATTCAATTTTATTGAAAATCACCTGAACTATAGCCCACAAATTCAGAGACAGAAAAATCGATAATCTGCAATTGTGCTCCGATTCTGATGATTGATACCTCTATAAATAGGTGTTGAGACCTGTAATTGTCATGCCAACGGGTATTTGGATCGCTGGAATATTTCTACACATTTTGTAGAAAATTCTATTTTATTGAAAATCACCTGAACTATAGCCCACAAAATCAGAGCTAAAAAATCGAAAATCTGCAATTGTGCTCCGATTCTGATGATTGATACCTCTATAAATAGGTGTTGAGACCTGTAATTGTCATGCCAACGGGTATTTTGATCGCTGGAATATTTCTACACATTTTGTAGAAAATTCAATTTTATTGAAAATCACCTGAACTATAGCCCACAAAATCAGAGCTAAAAAATCGAAAATCTGCAATTGTGCTCCGATTCTGATGATTGATACCTCTATAAATAGGTGTTGAGACCTGTAATTGTCATGCCAACGGGTATTTTGATCGCTGGAATATTTCTACACATTTTGTAGAAAATTCAATTTTATTGAAAATCACCTGAACTATAGCCCACAAAATCAGAGCTACAAAATCGAAAATCTGCAATTGTGCTCCGATTCTGATGATTGATACCTCTATAAATAGGTGTTGAGACCTGTAATTGTCATGCCAACGGGTATTTGGATCGCTGGAATATTTCTACACATTTTGTAGAAAATTCAGTTTTATTGAAAATCACCTGAACTATAGCCCACAAATTCAGAGACAGAAAAATCGAAAATCTGCAATTGTGCTCCGATTCTGATGATTGATACCTCTATAAATAGGTGTTGAGACCTGTAATTGTCATGCCAACGGGTATTTGGATCGCTGGAATATTTCTACACATTTTGTAGAAAATTCAGTTTTATTGAAAATCACCTGAACTATAGCCCACAAAATCAGAGCTACAAAATCGAAAATCTGCAATTGTGCTCCGATTCTGATGATTGATACCTCTATAAATAGGTGTTGAGACCTGTAATTGTCATGCCAACGGGTATTTTGATCGCTGGAATATTTCTACACATTTTGTAGAAAATTCAATTTTATTGAAAATCACCTGAACTATAGCCCACAAAATCAGAGCTACAAAATCGAAAATCTGCAATTGTGCTCCGATTCTGATGATTGATACCTCTATAAATAGGTGTTGAGACCTGTAATTGTCATGCCAACGGGTATTTTGATCGCTGGAATATTTCTACACATTTTGTAGAAAATTCAATTTTATTGAAAATCACCTGAACTATAGCCCACAAAATCAGAGCTAAAAAATCGAAAATCTGCAATTGTGCTCCGATTCTGATGATTGATACCTCTATAAATAGGTGTTGAGACCTGTAATTGTCATGCCAACGGGTATTTGGATCGCTGGAATATTTCTACACATTTTGTAGAAAATTCTATTTTATTGAAAATCACCTGAACTATAGCCCACAAAATCAGAGCTAAAAAATCGAAAATCTGCAATTGTGCTCCGATTCTGATGATTGATACCTCTATAAATAGGTGTTGAGACCTGTAATTGTCATGCCAACGGGTATTTTGATCGCTGGAATATTTCTACACATTTTGTAGAAAATTCAATTTTATTGAAAATCACCTGAACTATAGCCCACAAAATCAGAGCTAAAAAATCGAAAATCTGCAATTGTGCTCCGATTCTGATGATTGATACCTCTATAAATAGGTGTTGAGACCTGTAATTGTCATGCCAACGGGTATTTTGATCGCTGGAATATTTCTACACATTTTGTAGAAAATTCAATTTTATTGAAAATCACCTGAACTATAGCCCACAAAATCAGAGCTACAAAATCGAAAATCTGCAATTGTGCTCCGATTCTGATGATTGATACCTCTATAAATAGGTGTTGAGACCTGTAATTGTCATGCCAACGGGTATTTGGATCGCTGGAATATTTCTACACATTTTGTAGAAAATTCAATTTTATTGAAAATCACCTGAACTATATATAGCCCACAAAATCAGAGCTACAAAATCGAAAATCTGCAATTGTGCTCCGATTCTGATGATTGATACCTCTATAAATAGGTGTTGAGACCTGTAATTGTCATGCCAACGGGTATTTGGATCGCTGGAATATTTCTACACATTTTGTAGAAAATTCTATTTTATTGAAAATCACCTGAACTATAGCCCACATATTCAGAGACAGAAAAATCGAAAATCTGCAATTGTGCTCCGATTCTGATGATTGATACCTCTATAAATAGGTGTTGAGACCTGTAATTGTCATGCCAACGGGTATTTGGATCGCTGGAATATTTCTACACATTTTGTAGAAAATTCAATTTTATTGAAAATCACCTGAACTATAGCCCACAAATTCAGAGACAGAAAAATCGAAAATCTGCAATTGTGCTCCGATTCTGATGATTGATACCTCTATAAATAGGTGTTGAGACCTGTAATTGTCATGCCAACGGGTATTTGGATCGCTGGAATATTTCTACACATTTTGTAGAAAATTCTATTTTATTGAAAATCACCTGAACTATAGCCCACAAAATCAGAGCTAAAAAATCGAAAATCTGCAATTGTGCTCCGATTCTGATGATTGATACCTCTATAAATAGGTGTTGAGACCTGTAATTGTCATGCCAACGGGTATTTTGATCGCTGGAATATTTCTACACATTTTGTAGAAAATTCAATTTTATTGAAAATCACCTGAACTATAGCCCACAAAATCAGAGCTAAAAAATCGAAAATCTGCAATTGTGCTCCGATTCTGATGATTGATACCTCTATAAATAGGTGTTGAGACCTGTAATTGTCATGCCAACGGGTATTTTGATCGCTGGAATATTTCTACACATTTTGTAGAAAATTCAATTTTATTGAAAATCACCTGAACTATAGCCCACAAAATCAGAGCTACAAAATCGAAAATCTGCAATTGTGCTCCGATTCTGATGATTGATACCTCTATAAATAGGTGTTGAGACCTGTAATTGTCATGCCAACGGGTATTTGGATCGCTGGAATATTTCTACACATTTTGTAGAAAATTCAGTTTTATTGAAAATCACCTGAACTATAGCCCACAAATTCAGAGACAGAAAAATCGAAAATCTGCAATTGTGCTCCGATTCTGATGATTGATACCTCTATAAATAGGTGTTGAGACCTGTAATTGTCATGCCAACGGGTATTTGGATCGCTGGAATATTTCTACACATTTTGTAGAAAATTCAGTTTTATTGAAAATCACCTGAACTATAGCCCACAAAATCAGAGCTACAAAATCGAAAATCTGCAATTGTGCTCCGATTCTGATGATTGATACCTCTATAAATAGGTGTTGAGACCTGTAATTGTCATGCCAACGGGTATTTTGATCGCTGGAATATTTCTACACATTTTGTAGAAAATTCAATTTTATTGAAAATCACCTGAACTATAGCCCACAAAATCAGAGCTACAAAATCGAAAATCTGCAATTGTGCTCCGATTCTGATGATTGATACCTCTATAAATAGGTGTTGAGACCTGTAATTGTCATGCCAACGGGTATTTGGATCGCTGGAATATTTCTACACATTTTGTAGAAAATTCTATTTTATTGAAAATCACCTGAACTATATATAGCCCACAAAATCAGAGCTACAAAATCGAAAATCTGCAATTGTGCTCCGATTCTGATGATTGATACCTCTATAAATAGGTGTTGAGACCTGTAATTGTCATGCCAACGGGTATTTGGATCGCTGGAATATTTCTACACATTTTGTAGAAAATTCTATTGTATTGAAAATCACCTGAACTATAGCCCACATATTCAGAGACAGAAAAATCGAAAATCTGCAATTGTGCTCCGATTCTGATGATTGATACCTCTATAAATAGGTGTTGAGACCTGTAATTGTCATGCCAACGGGTATTTGGATCGCTGGAATATTTCTACACATTTTGTAGAAAATTCAATTTTATTGAAAATCACCTGAACTATAGCCCACAAATTCAGAGACAGAAAAATCGAAAATCTGCAATTGTGCTCCGATTCTGATGATTGATACCTCTATAAATAGGTGTTGAGACCTGTAATTGTCATGCCAACGGGTATTTGGATCGCTGGAATATTTCTACACATTTTGTAGAAAATTCTATTTTATTGAAAATCACCTGAACTATAGCCCACAAAATCAGAGCTAAAAAATCGAAAATCTGCAATTGTGCTCCGATTCTGATGATTGATACCTCTATAAATAGGTGTTGAGACCTGTAATTGTCATGCCAACGGGTATTTGGATCGCTGGAATATTTCTACACATTTTGTAGAAAATTCTATTTTATTGAAAATCACCTGAACTATAGCCCACAAAATCAGAGCTAAAAAATCGAAAATCTGCAATTGTGCTCCGATTCTGATGATTGATACCTCTATAAATAGGTGTTGAGACCTGTAATTGTCATGCCAACGGGTATTTTGATCGCTGGAATATTTCTACACATTTTGTAGAAAATTCTATTTTATTGAAAATCACCTGAACTATAGCCCACAAAATCAGAGCTAAAAAATCTAAAATCTGCAATTGTGCTCCGATTCTGATGATTGATACCTCTATAAATAGGTGTTGAGACCTGTAATTGTCATGCCAACGGGTATTTTGATCGCTGGAATATTTCTACACATTTTGTAGAAAATTCAATTTTATTGAAAATCACCTGAACTATAGCCCACAAAATCAGAGCTACAAAATCGAAAATCTGCAATTGTGCTCCGATTCTGATGATTGATACCTCTATAAATAGGTGTTGAGACCTGTAATTGTCATGCCAACGGGTATTTGGATCGCTGGAATATTTCTACACATTTTGTAGAAAATTCTATTTTATTGAAAATCACCTGCCCACAAAATCAAAGCTACAAAATCGAAAATCTGCAATTGTGCTCCGATTCTGATGATTGATACCTCTATAAATAGGTGTTGAGACCTGTAATTGTCATGCCAACGGGTATTTGGATCGCTGGAATATTTCTACACATTTTGTAGAAAATTCAATTTTATTGAAAATCACCTGAACTATAGCCCACAAAATCAGAGCTAAAAAATCGAAAATCTGCAATTGTGCTCCGATTCTGATGATTGATACCTCTATAAATAGGTGTTGAGACCTGTAATTGTCATGCCAACGGGTATTTGGATCGCTGGAATATTTCTACACATTTTGTAGAAAATTCTATTTTATTGAAAATCACCTGAACTATAGCCCACAAATTCTTAGACAGAAAAATCGAAAATCTGCAATTGTGCTCCGATTCTGATGATTGATACCTCTATAAATAGGTGCTGAGACCTGTAATTGTCATGCCAACGGGTATTTTGATCGCTGGAATATTTCTACACATTTTGTAGAAAATTCAATTTTATTGAAAATCACCTGAACTATAGCCCACAAAATCAGAGCTACAAAATCGAAAATCTGCAATTGTGCTCCGATTCTGATGATTGATACCTCTATAAATAGGTGTTGAGACCTGTAATTGTCATGCCAACGGGTATTTGGATCGCTGGAATATTTCTACACATTTTGTAGAAAATTCTATTTTATTGAAAATCACCTGAACTATATATAGCCCACAAAATCAGAGCTACAAAATCGAAAATCTGCAATTGTGCTCCGATTCTGATGATTGATACCTCTATAAATAGGTGTTGAGACCTGTAATTGTCATGCCAACGGGTATTTGGATCGCTGGAATATTTCTACACATTTTGTAGAAAATTCTATTTTATTGAAAATCACCTGAACTATAGCCCACAAAATCAGAGCTAAAAATCTAAAATCTGCAATTGTGCTCCGATTCTGATGATTGATACCTCTATAAATAGGTGTTGAGACCTGTAATTGTCATGCCAACGGGTATTTGGATCGCTGGAATATTTCTACACATTTTGTAGAAAATTCTATGTTATTGAAAATCACCTGAACTATAGCCCACAAAATCAGAGCTAAAAAATCGAAAATCTGCAATTGTGCTCCGATTCTGATGATTGATACCTCTATAAATAGGTGTTGAGACCTGTAATTGTCATGCCAACGGGTATTTGGATCGCTGGAATATTTCTACACATTTTGTAGAAAATTCTATTTTATTGAAAATCACCTGAACTATAGCCCACAAAATCAGAGCTAAAAAATCTAAAATCTGCAATTGTGCTCCGATTCTGATGATTGATACCTCTATAAATAGGTGTTGAGACCTGTAATTGTCATGCCAACGGGTATTTGGATCGCTGGAATATTTCTACACATTTTGTAGAAAATTCTATTTTATTGAAAATCACCTGAACTATAGCCCACAAAATCAGAGCTAAAAATCGAAAATCTGCAATTGTGCTCCGATTCTGATGATTGATACCTCTATAAATAGGTGTTGAGACCTGTAATTGTCATGCCAACGGGTATTTTGATCGCTGGAATATTTCTACACATTTTGTAGAAAATTCAATTTTATTGAAAATCACCTGAACTATAGCCCACAAAATCAGAGCTAAAAAATCTAAAATCTGCAATTGTGCTCCGATTCTGATGATTGATACCTCTATAAATAGGTGTTGAGACCTGTAATTGTCATGCCAACGGGTATTTTGATCGCTGGAATATTTCTACACATTTTGTAGAAAATTCAATTTTATTGAAAATCACCTGAACTATAGCCCACAAAATCAGAGCTACAAAATCGAAAATCTGCAATTGTGCTCCGATTCTGATGATTGATACCTCTATAAATAGGTGTTGAGACCTGTAATTGTCATGCCAACGGGTATTTGGATCGCTGGAATATTTCTACACATTTTGTAGAAAATTCTATTTTATTGAAAATCACCTGCCCACAAAATCAGAGCTACAAAATCGAAAATCTGCAATTGTGCTCCGATTCTGATGATTGATACCTCTATAAATAGGTGTTGAGACCTGTAATTGTCATGCCAACGGGTATTTGGATCCCTGGAATATTTCTACACATTTTGTAGAAAATTCAATTTTATTGAAAATCACCTGAACTATAGCCCACAAAATCAGAGCTAAAAAATCGAAAATCTGCAATTGTGCTCCGATTCTGATGATTGATACCTCTATAAATAGGTGTTGAGACCTGTAATTGTCATGCCAACGGGTATTTGGATCGCTGGAATATTTCTACACATTTTGTAGAAAATTCTATTTTATTGAAAATCACCTGAACTATAGCCCACAAATTCTTAGACAGAAAAATCGAAAATCTGCAATTGTGCTCCGATTCTGATGATTGATACCTCTATAAATAGGTGTTGAGACCTGTAATTGTCATGCCAACGGGTATTTTGATCGCTGGAATATTTCTACACATTTTGTAGAAAATTCAATTTTATTGAAAATCACCTGAACTATAGCCCACATATTCAGAGACAGAAAAATCGAAAATCTGCAATTGTGCTCCGATTCTGATGATTGATACCTCTATAAATAGGTGTTGAGACCTGTAATTGTCATGCCAACGGGTATTTGGATCGCTGGAATATTTCTACACATTTTGTAGAAAATTCTATTTTATTGAAAATCACCTGAACTATAGCCCACATATTCAGAGACAGAAAAATCGAAAATCTGCAATTGTGCTCCGATTCTGATGATTGATACCTCTATAAATAGGTGTTGAGACCTGTAATTGTCATGCCAACGGGTATTTGGATCGCTGGAATATTTCTACACATTTAGTAGAAAATTCAATTTTATTGAAAATCACCTGAACTATAGCCCACAAAATCAGAGCTACAAAATCGAAAATCTGCAATTGTGCTCCGATTCTGATGATTGATACCTCTATAAATAGGTGTTGAGACCTGTAATTGTCATGCCAACGGGTATTTGGATCGCTGGAATATTTCTACACATTTTGTAGAAAATTCTATTTTATTGAAAATCACCTGAACTATAGCCCACAAAATCAGAGCTAAAAAATCGAAAATCTGCAATTGTGCTCCGATTCTGATGATTGATACCTCTATAAATAGGTGTTGAGACCTGTAATTGTCATGCCAACGGGTATTTGGATCGCTGGAATATTTCTACACATTTTGTAGAAAATTCTATTTTATTGAAAATCACCTGAACTATAGCCCACAAAATCAGAGCTACAAAATCGAAAATCTGCAATTGTGCTCCGATTCTGATGATTGATACCTCTATAAATAGGTGTTGAGACCTGTAATTGTCATGCCAACGGGTATTTGGATCGCTTTAATATTTCTACACATTTTGTAGAAAATTCAATTTTATTGAAAATCACCTGAACTATAGCCCACAAAATCAGAGCTAAAAAATCGAAAATCTGCAATTGTGCTCCGATTCTGATGATTGATACCTCTATAAATAGGTGTTGAGACCTGTAATTGTCATGCCAACGGGTATTTTGATCGCTGGAATATTTCTACACATTTTGTAGAAAATTCAATTTTATTGAAAATCACCTGAACTATAGCCCACAAAATCAGAGCTAAAAAATCTAAAATCTGCAATTGTGCTCCAATTCTGATGATTGATACCTCTATAAATAGGTGTTGAGACCTGTAATTGTCATGCCAACGGGTATTTTGATCGCTGGAATATTTCTACACATTTTGTAGAAAATTCAATTTTATTGAAAATCACCTGAACTATAGCCCACAAATTCAGAGACAGAAAAATCGAAAATCTGCAATTGTGCTCCGATTCTGATGATTGATACCTCTATAAATAGGTGTTGAGACCTGTAATTGTCATGCCAACGGGTATTTGGATCGCTGGAATATTTCTACACATTTTGTAGAAAATTCTATTTTATTGAAAATCACCTGAACTATAGCCCACAAAATCAGAGCTAAAAAATCGAAAATCTGCAATTGTGCTCCGATTCTGATGATTGATACCTCTATAAATAGGTGTTGAGACCTGTAATTGTCATGCCAACGGGTATTTTGATCGCTGGAATATTTCTACACATTTTGTAGAAAATTCAATTTTATTGAAAATCACCTGAACTATAGCCCACAAAATCAGAGCTAAAAAATCTAAAATCTGCAATTGTGCTCCGATTCTGATGATTGATACCTCTATAAATAGGTGTTGAGACCTGTAATTGTCATGCCAACGGGTATTTGGATCGCTGGAATATTTCTACACATTTTGTAGAAAATTCTATTTTATTGAAAATCACCTGCCCACAAAATCAGAGCTACAAAATCGAAAATCTGCAATTGTGCTCCGATTCTGATGATTGATACCTCTATAAATAGGTGTTGAGACCTGTAATTGTCATGCCAACGGGTATTTGGATCGCTGGAATATTTCTACACATTTTGTAGAAAATTCAATTTTATTGAAAATCACCTGAACTATAGCCCACAAAATCAGAGCTAAAAAATCGAAAATCTGCAATTGTGCTCCGATTCTGATGATTGATACCTCTATAAATAGGTGTTGAGACCTGTAATTGTCATGCCAACGGGTATTTGGATCGCTGGAATATTTCTACACATTTTGTAGAAAATTCTATTTTATTGAAAATCACCTGAACTATAGCCCACAAATTCTTAGACAGAAAAATCGAAAATCTGCAATTGTGCTCCGATTCTGATGATTGATACCTCTATAAATAGGTGTTGAGACCTGTAATTGTCATGCCAACGGGTATTTTGATCGCTGGAATATTTCTACACATTTTGTAGAAAATTCAATTTTATTGAAAATCACCTGAACTATAGCCCACAAAATCAGAGCTACAAAATCGAAAATCTGCAATTGTGCTCCGATTCTGATGATTGATACCTCTATAAATAGGTGTTGAGACCTGTAATTGTCATGCCAACGGGTATTTGGATCGCTGGAATATTTCTACACATTTTGTAGAAAATTCTATTTTATTGAAAATCACCTGAACTATAGCCCACATATTCAGAGACAGAAAAATCGAAAATCTGCAATTGTGCTCCGATTCTGATGATTGATACCTCTATAAATAGGTGTTGAGACCTGTAATTGTCATGCCAACGGGTATTTGGATCGCTGGAATATTTCTACACATTTTGTAGAAAATTCTATTTTATTGAAAATCACCTGAACTATAGCCCACATATTCAGAGACAGAAAAATCGAAAATCTGCAATTGTGCTCCGATTCTGATGATTGATACCTCTATAAATAGGTGTTGAGACCTGTAATTGTCATGCCAACGGGTATTTGGATCGCTGGAATATTTCTACACATTTTGTAGAAAATTCTATTTTATTGAAAATCACCTGAACTATAGCCCACAAAATCAGAGCTACAAAATCGAAAATCTGCAATTGTGCTCCGATTCTGATGATTGATACCTCTATAAATAGGTGTTGAGACCTGTAATTGTCATGCCAACGGGTATTTGGATCGCTTTAATATTTCTACACATTTTGTAGAAAATTCAATTTTATTGAAAATCACCTGAACTATAGCCCACAAATTCAGAGACAGAAAAATCGAAAATCTGCAATTGTGCTCCGATTCTGATGATTGATACCTCTATAAATAGGTGTTGAGACCTGTAATTGTCATGCCAACGGGTATTTGGATCGCTGGAATATTTCTACACATTTTGTAGAAAATTCTATTTTATTGAAAATCACCTGAACTATAGCCCACAAAATCAGAGCTAAAAAATCGAAAATCTGCAATTGTGCTCCGATTCTGATGATTGATACCTCTATAAATAGGTGTTGAGACCTGTAATTGTCATGCCAACGGGTATTTTGATCGCTGGAATATTTCTACACATTTTGTAGAAAATTCAATTTTATTGAAAATCACCTGAACTATAGCCCACAAAATCAGAGCTAAAAAATCTAAAATCTGCAATTGTGCTCCGATTCTGATGATTGATACCTCTATAAATAGGTGTTGAGACCTGTAATTGTCATGCCAACGGGTATTTTGATCGCTGGAATATTTCTACACATTTTGTAGAAAATTCAATTTTATTGAAAATCACCTGAACTATAGCCCACAAATTCAGAGACAGAAAAATCGAAAATCTGCAATTGTGCTCCGATTCTGATGATTGATACCTCTATAAATAGGTGTTGAGACCTGTAATTGTCATGCCAACGGGTATTTGGATCGCTGGAATATTTCTACACATTTTGTAGAAAATTCTATTTTATTGAAAATCACCTGAACTATAGCCCACAAAATCAGAGCTAAAAAAACGAAAATCTGCAATTGTGCTCCGATTCTGATGATTGATACCTCTATAAATAGGTGTTGAGACCTGTAATTGTCATGCCAACGGGTATTTTGATCGCTGGAATATTTCTACACATTTTGTAGAAAATTCAATTTTATTGAAAATCACCTGAACTATAGCCCACAAAATCAGAGCTAAAAAATCTAAAATCTGCAATTGTGCTCCGATTCTGATGATTGATACCTCTATAAATAGGTGTTGAGACCTGTAATTGTCATGCCAACGGGTATTTGGATCGCTGGAATATTTCTACACATTTTGTAGAAAATTCTATTTTATTGAAAATCACCTGCCCACAAAATCAGAGCTACAAAATCGAAAATCTGCAATTGTGCTCCGATTCTGATGATTGATACCTCTATAAATAGGTGTTGAGACCTGTAATTGTCATGCCAACGGGTATTTGGATCGCTGGAATATTTCTACACATTTTGTAGAAAATTCAATTTTATTGAAAATCACCTGAACTATAGCCCACAAAATCAGAGCTAAAAAATCGAAAATCTGCAATTGTGCTCCGATTCTGATGATTGATACCTCTATAAATAGGTGTTGAGACCTGTAATTGTCATGCCAACGGGTATTTGGATCGCTGGAATATTTCTACACATTTTGTAGAAAATTCTATTTTATTGAAAATCACCTGAACTATAGCCCACAAATTCTTAGACAGAAAAATCGAAAATCTGCAATTGTGCTCCGATTCTGATGATTGATACCTCTATAAATAGGTGTTGAGACCTGTAATTGTCATGCCAACGGGTATTTTGATCGCTGGAATATTTCTACACATTTTGTAGAAAATTCAATTTTATTGAAAATCACCTGAACTATAGCCCACAAAATCAGAGCTACAAAATCGAAAATCTGCAATTGTGCTCCGATTCTGATGATTGATACCTCTATAAATAGGTGTTGAGACCTGTAATTGTCATGCCAACGGGTATTTGGATCGCTGGAATATTTCTACACATTTTGTAGAAAATTCTATTTTATTGAAAATCACCTGAACTATAGCCCACATATTCAGAGACAGAAAAATCGAAAATCTGCAATTGTGCTCCGATTCTGATGATTGATACCTCTATAAATAGGTGTTGAGACCTGTAATTGTCATGCCAACGGGTATTTGGATCGCTGGAATATTTCTACACATTTTGTAGAAAATTCTATTTTATTGAAAATCACCTGAACTATAGCCCACATATTCAGAGACAGAAAAATCGAAAATCTGCAATTGTGCTCCGATTCTGATGATTGATACCTCTATAAATAGGTGTTGAGACCTGTAATTGTCATGCCAACGGGTATTTGGATCGCTGGAATATTTCTACACATTTTGTAGAAAATTCTATTTTATTGAAAATCACCTGAACTATAGCCCACAAATTCAGAGACAGAAAAATCGAAAATCTGCAATTGTGCTCCGATTCTGATGATTGATACCTCTATAAATAGGTGTTGAGACCTGTAATTGTCATGCCAACGGGTATTTGGATCGCTGGAATATTTCTACACATTTTGTAGAAAATTCAATTTTATTGAAAATCACCTGAACTATAGCCCACAAAATCAGAGCTACAAAATCGAAAATCTGCAATTGTGCTCCGATTCTGATGATTGATACCTCTATAAATAGGTGTTGAGACCTGTAATTGTCATGCCAACGGGTATTTGGATCGCTGGAATATTTCTACACATTTTGTAGAAAATTCAATTTTATTGAAAATCACCTGAACTATAGCCCACAAAATCAGAGCTAAAAAATCGAAAATCTGCAATTGTGCTCCGATTCTGATGATTGATACCTCTATAAATAGGTGTTGAGACCTGTAATTGTCATGCCAACGGGTATTTTGATCGCTGGAATATTTCTACACATTTTGTAGAAAATTCAATTTTATTGAAAATCACCTGAACTATAGCCCACAAAATCAGAGCTACAAAATCGAAAATCTGCAATTGTGCTCCGATTCTGATGATTGATACCTCTATAAATAGGTGTTGAGACCTGTAATTGTCATGCCAACGGGTATTTGGATCGCTGGAATATTTCTACACATTTTGTAGAAAATTCAGTTTTATTGAAAATCACCTGAACTATAGCCCACAAAATCAGAGCTAAAAAATCGAAAATCTGCAATTGTGCTCCGATTCTGATGATTGATACCTCTATAAATAGGTGTTGAGACCTGTAATTGTCATGCCAACGGGTATTTGGATCGCTGGAATATTTCTACACATTTTGTAGAAAATTCTATTTTATTGAAAATCACCTGAACTATAGCCCACAAAATCAGAGCTACAAAATCGAAAATCTGCAATTGTGCTCCGATTCTGATGATTGATACCTCTATAAATAGGTGTTGAGACCTGTAATTGTCATGCCAACGGGTATTTGGATCGCTTTAATATTTCTACACATTTTGTAGAAAATTCAATTTTATTGAAAATCACCTGAACTATAGCCCACAAATTCAGAGACAGAAAAATCGAAAATCTGCAATTGTGCTCCGATTCTGATGATTGATACCTCTATAAATAGGTGTTGAGACCTGTAATTGTCATGCCAACGGGTATTTGGATCGCTGGAATATTTCTACACATTTTGTAGAAAATTCTATGTTATTGAAAATCACCTGGCCCACAAATTCAGAGACAGAAAAATCGAAAATCTGCAATTGTGCTCCGATTCTGATGATTGATACCTCTATAAATAGGTGTTGAGACCTGTAATTGTCATGCCAACGGGTATTTTGATCGCTGGAATATTTCTACACATTTTGTAGAAAATTCAATTTTATTGAAAATCACCTGAACTATAGCCCACAAAATCAGAGCTAAAAAATCGAAAATCTGCAATTGTGCTCCGATTCTGATGATTGATACCTCTATAAATAGGTGTTGAGACCTGTAATTGTCATGCCAACGGGTATTTGGATCGCTGGAATATTTCTACACATTTTGTAGAAAATTCAGTTTTATTGTAAATCACCTGAACTATAGCCCACAAAATCAGAGCTACAAAATCGAAAATCTGCAATTGTGCTCCGATTCTGATGATTGATACCTCTATAAATAGGTGTTGAGACCTGTAATTGTCATGCCAACGGGTATTTTGATCGCTGGAATATTTCTACACATTTTGTAGAAAATTCTATTTTATTGAAAATCACCTGAACTATAGCCCACAAAATCAGAGCTACAAAATCGAAAATCTGCAATTGTGCTCCGATTCTGATGATTGATACCTCTATAAATAGGTGTTGAGACCTGTAATTGTCATGCCAACGGGTATTTGGATCGCTGGAATATTTCTACACATTTTGTAGAAAATTCAATTTTATTGAAAATCACCTGAACTATAGCCCACAAATTCAAAGACAGAAAAATCGAAAATCTGCAATTGTGCTCCGATTCTGATGATTGATACCTCTATAAATAGGTGTTGAGACCTGTAATTGTCATGCCAACGGGTATTTGGATCGCTGGAATATTTCTACACATTTTGTAGAAAATTCTATTTTATTGAAAATCACCTGAACTATAGCCCACAAAATCAGAGCTACAAAATTGAAAATCTGCAATTGTGCTCCGATTCTGATGATTGATACCTCTATAAATAGGTGTTGAGACCTGTAATTGTCATGCCAACGGGTATTTGGATCGCTGGAATATTTCTACACATTTTGTAGAAAATTCTATTTTATTGAAAATCACCTGGCCCACAAATTCAGAGACAGAAAAATCTAAAATCTGCAATTGTGCTCCGATTCTGATGATTGATACCTCTATAAACAGGTGTTGAGACCTGTAATTGTCATGCCAACGGGTATTTTGATCGCTGGAATATTTCTACACATTTTGTAGAAAATTCAATTTTATTGAAAATCACCTGAACTATAGCCCACAAAATCAGAGATAAAAAATCGAAAATCTGCAATTGTGCTCCGATTCTGATGATTGATACCTCTATAAATAGGTGTTGAGACCTGTAATTGTCATGCCAACGGGTATTTGGATCGCTGGAATATTTCTACACATTTTGTAGAAAATTCAGTTTTATTGAAAATCACCTGAACTATAGCCCACAAAATCAGAGCTACAAAATCGAAAATCTGCAATTGTGCTCCGATTCTGATGATTGATACCTCTATAAATAGGTGTTGAGACCTGTAATTGTCATGCCAACGGGTATTTTGATCGCTGGAATATTTCTACACATTTTGTAGAAAATTCAATTTTATTGAAAATCACCTGAACTATAGCCCACAAAATCAGAGCTACAAAATCGAAAATCTGCAATTGTGCTCCGATTCTGATGATTGATACCTCTATAAATAGGTGTTGAGACCTGTAATTGTCATGCCAACGGGTATTTGGATCGCTGGAATATTTCTACACATTTTGTAGAAAATTCAATTTTATTGAAAATCACCTGAACTATAGCCCACAAATTCAGAGACAGAAAAATCGAAAATCTGCAATTGTGCTCCGATTCTGATGATTGATACCTCTATAAATAGGTGTTGAGACCTGTAATTGTCATGCCAACGGGTATTTGGATCGCTGGAATATTTCTACACATTTTGTAGAAAATTCTATTTTATTGAAAATCACCTGAACTATAGCCCACAAAATCAGAGATAAAAAATCGAAAATCTGCAATTGTGCTCCGATTCTGATGATTGATACCTCTATAAATAGGTGTTGAGACCTGTAATTGTCATGCCAACGGGTATTTGGATCGCTGGAATATTTCTACACATTTTGTAGAAAATTCAATTTTATTGAAAATCACCTGAACTATAGCCCACAAATTCAGAGACAGAAAAATCGAAAATCTGCAATTGTGCTCCGATTCTGATGATTGATACCTCTATAAATAGGTGTTGAGACCTGTAATTGTCATGCCAACGGGTATTTGGATCGCTGGAATATTTCTACACATTTTGTAGAAAATTCAATTTTATTGAAAATCACCTGAACTATAGCCCACAAAATCAGAGCTAAAAAATCGAAAATCTGCAATTGTGCTCCGATTCTGATGATTGATACCTCTATAAATAGGTGTTGAGACCTGTAATTGTCATGCCAACGGGTATTTTGATCGCTGGAATATTTCTACACATTTTGTAGAAAATTCAATTTTATTGAAAATCACCTGAACTATAGCCCACAAATTCAGAGACAGAAAAATCGAAAATCTGCAATTGTGCTCCGATTCTGATGATTGATACCTCTATAAATAGGTGTTGAGACCTGTAATTGTCATGCCAACGGGTATTTGGATCGCTGGAATATTTCTACACATTTTGTAGAAAATTCTATTTTATTGAAAATCACCTGAACTATAGCCCACAAAATCAGAGCTAAAAAATCGAAAATCTGCAATTGTGCTCCGATTCTGATGATTGATACCTCTATAAATAGGTGTTGAGACCTGTAATTGTCATGCCAACGGGTATTTTGATCGCTGGAATATTTCTACACATTTTGTAGAAAATTCAATTTTATTGAAAATCACCTGAACTATAGCCCACAAAATCAGAGCTAAAAAATCTAAAATCTGCAATTGTGCTCCGATTCTGATGATTGATACCTCTATAAATAAGTGTTGAGACCTGTAATTGTCATGCCAACGGGTATTTTGATCGCTGGAATATTTCTACACATTTTGTAGAAAATTCAATTTTATTGAAAATCACCTGAACTATAGCCCACAAAATCAGAGCTAAAAAATCTAAAATCTGCAATTGTGCTCCGATTCTGATGATTGATACCTCTATAAATAAGTGTTGAGACCTGTAATTGTCATGCCAACGGGTATTTGGATCGCTGGAATATTTCTACACATTTTGTAGAAAATTCTATTTTATTGAAAATCACCTGCCCACAAAATCAGAGCTACAAAATCGAAAATCTGCAATTGTGCTCCGATTCTGATGATTGATACCTCTATAAATAGGTGTTGAGACCTGTAATTGTCATGCCAACGGGTATTTGGATCGCTGGAATATTTCTACACATTTTGTAGAAAATTCAATTTTATTGAAAATCACCTGAACTATAGCCCACAAATTCAGAGACAGAAAAATCGAAAATCTGCAATTGTGCTCCGATTCTGATGATTGATACCTCTATAAATAGGTGTTGAGACCTGTAATTGTCATGCCAACGGGTATTTGGATCGCTGGAATATTTCTACACATTTTGTAGAAAATTCTATTTTATTGAAAATCACCTGAACTATAGCCCACAAAATCAGAGATAAAAAATCGAAAATCTGCAATTGTGCTCCGATTCTGATGATTGATACCTCTATAAATAGGTGTTGAGACCTGTAATTGTCATGCCAACGGGTATTTGGATCGCTGGAATATTTCTACACATTTTGTAGAAAATTCAATTTTATTGAAAATCACCTGAACTATAGCCCACAAATTCAGAGACAGAAAAATCGAAAATCTGCAATTGTGCTCCGATTCTGATGATTGATACCTCTATAAATAGGTGTTGAGACCTGTAATTGTCATGCCAACGGGTATTTGGATCGCTGGAATATTTCTACACATTTTGTAGAAAATTCAATTTTATTGAAAATCACCTGAACTATAGCCCACAAAATCAGAGCTAAAAAATCGAAAATCTGCAATTGTGCTCCGATTCTGATGATTGATACCTCTATAAATAGGTGTTGAGACCTGTAATTGTCATGCCAACGGGTATTTTGATCGCTGGAATATTTCTACACATTTTGTAGAAAATTCAATTTTATTGAAAATCACCTGAACTATAGCCCACAAAATCAGAGCTAAAAAATCTAAAATCTGCAATTGTGCTCCGATTCTGATGATTGATACCTCTATAAATAAGTGTTGAGACCTGTAATTGTCATGCCAACGGGTATTTTGATCGCTGGAATATTTCTACACATTTTGTAGAAAATTCAATTTTATTGAAAATCACCTGAACTATAGCCCACAAAATCAGAGCTAAAAAATCTAAAATCTGCAATTGTGCTCCGATTCTGATGATTGATACCTCTATAAATAGGTGTTGAGACCTGTAATTGTCATGCCAACGGGTATTTGGATCGCTGGAATATTTCTACACATTTTGTAGAAAATTCTATTTTATTGAAAATCACCTGCCCACAAAATCAGAGCTACAAAATCGAAAATCTGCAATTGTGCTCCGATTCTGATGATTGATACCTCTATAAATAGGTGTTGAGACCTGTAATTGTCATGCCAACGGGTATTTGGATCGCTGGAATATTTCTACACATTTTGTAGAAAATTCAATTTTATTGAAAATCACCTGAACTATAGCCCACAAATTCAGAGACAGAAAAATCGAAAATCTGCAATTGTGCTCCGATTCTGATGATTGATACCTCTATAAATAGGTGTTGAGACCTGTAATTGTCATGCCAACGGGTATTTGGATCGCTGGAATATTTCTACACATTTTGTAGAAAATTCTATTTTATTGAAAATCACCTGAACTATAGCCCACAAAATCAGAGATAAAAAATCGAAAATCTGCAATTGTGCTCCGATTCTGATGATTGATACCTCTATAAATAGGTGTTGAGACCTGTAATTGTCATGCCAACGGGTATTTGGATCGCTGGAATATTTCTACACATTTTGTAGAAAATTCAATTTTATTGAAAATCACCTGAACTATAGCCCACAAATTCAGAGACAGAAAAATCGAAAATCTGCAATTGTGCTCCGATTCTGATGATTGATACCTCTATAAATAGGTGTTGAGACCTGTAATTGTCATGCCAACGGGTATTTGGATCGCTGGAATATTTCTACACATTTTGTAGAAAATTCAATTTTATTGAAAATCACCTGAACTATAGCCCACAAAATCAGAGCTAAAAAATCGAAAATCTGCAATTGTGCTCCGATTCTGATGATTGATACCTCTATAAATAGGTGTTGAGACCTGTAATTGTCATGCCAACGGGTATTTTGATCGCTGGAATATTTCTACACATTTTGTAGAAAATTCAATTTTATTGAAAATCACCTGAACTATAGCCCACAAAATCAGAGCTACAAAATTGAAAATCTGCAATTGTGCTCCGATTCTGATGATTGATACCTCTATAAATAGGTGTTGAGACCTGTAATTGTCATGCCAACGGGTATTTGGATCGCTGGAATATTTCTACACATTTTGTAGAAAATTCTATTTTATTGAAAATCACCTGAACTATAGCCCACAAAATCAGAGCTAAAAAATCGAAAATCTGCAATTGTGCTCCGATTCTGATGATTGATACCTCTATAAATAGGTGTTGAGACCTGTAATTGTCATGCCAACGGGTATTTGGATCGCTGGAATATTTCTACACATTTTGTAGAAAATTCAATTTTATTGAAAATCACCTGAACTATAGCCCACAAAATCAGAGCTAAGAAATCGAAAATCTGCGATTGTGCTCCGATTCTGATGATTGATACCTCTATAAATAGGTGTTGAGACCTGTAATTGTCATGCCAACGGGTATTTGGATCGCTGGAATATTTCTACACATTTTGTAGAAAATTCAGTTTTATTGAAAATCACCTGAACTATAGCCCACAAAATCAGAGCTACAAAATCGAAAATCTGCAATTGTGCTCCGATTCTGATGATTGATACCTCTATAAATAGGTGTTGAGACCTGTAATTGTCATGCCAACGGGTATTTGGATCGCTGGAATATTTCTACACATTTTGTAGAAAATTCTATTTTATTGAAAATCACCTGAACTATAGCCCACAAAATCAGAGCTACAAAATCGAAAATCTGCAATTGTGCTCCGATTCTGATGATTGATACCTCTATAAATAGGTGTTGAGACCTGTAATTGTCATGCCAACGAGTATTTGGATCGCTGGAATATTCCTACACATTTTGTAGAAAATTCAATTTTATTGAAAATCACCTGAACTATAGCCCACAAATTCAGAGACAGAAAAATCGAAAATCTGCAATTGTGCTCCGATTCTGATGATTGATACCTCTATAAATAGGTGTTGAGACCTGTAATTGTCATGCCAACGGGTATTTGGATCGCTGGAATATTTCTACACATTTTGTAGAAAATTCTATTTTATTGAAAATCACCTGAACTATAGCCCACAAATTCAGAGACAGAAAAATCGAAAATCTGCAATTGTGCTCCGATTCTGATGATTGATACCTCTATAAATAGGTGTTGAGACCTGTAATTGGCATGCCAACGGGTATTTGGATCGCTGGAATATTTCTACACATTTTGTAGAAAATTCAATTTTATTGAAAATCACCTGAACTATAGCCCACAAAATCAGAGCTACAAAATCGAAAATCTGCAATTGTGCTCCGATTATGATGATTGATACCTCTATAAATAGGTGTTGAGACCTGTAATTGTCATGCCAACGGGTATTTGGATCGCTGGAATATTTCTACACATTTTGTAGAAAATTCTATTTTATTGAAAATCACCTGAACTGTAGCCCACAAAATCAGAGCTAAAAAATCGAAAATCTGCAATTGTGCTCCGATTCTGATGATTGATACCTCTATAAATAGGTGTTGAGACCTGTAATTGTCATGCCAACGGGTATTTGGATCGCTGGAATATTTCTACACATTTTGTAGAAAATTCAGTTTTATTGAAAATCACCTGAACTATAGCCCACAAAATCAGAGCTACAAAATCGAAAATCTGCAATTGTGCTCCGATTCTGATGATTGATACCTCTATAAATAGGTGTTGAGACCTGTAATTGTCATGCCAACGGGTATTTTGATCGCTGGAATATTTCTACACATTTTGTAGAAAATTCAATTTTATTGAAAATCACCTGAACTATAGCCCACAAAATCAGAGCTACAAAATCGAAAATCTGCAATTGTGCTCCGATTCTGATGATTGATACCTCTATAAATAGGTGTTGAGACCTGTAATTGTCATGCCAACGGGTATTTGGATCGCTGGAATATTTCTACACATTTTGTAGAAAATTCTATTTTATTGAAAATCACCTGAACTATAGCCCACAAAATCAGAGCTAAAAAATCGAAAATCTGCAATTGTGCTCCGATTCTGATGATTGATACCTCTATAAATAGGTGTTGAGACCTGTAATTGTCATGCCAACGGGTATTTGGATCGCTGGAATATTTCTACACATTTTGTAGAAAATTCAATTTTATTGAAAATCACCTGAACTATAGCCCACAAAATCAGAGCTAAAAAATCGAAAATCTGCAATTGTGCTCCGATTCTGATGATTGATACCTCTATAAATAGGTGTTGAGACCTGTAATTGTCATGCCAACGGGTATTTGGATCGCTGGAATATTTCTACACATTTTGTAGAAAATTCTATTTTATTGAAAATCACCTGAACTATAGCCCACAAAATCAGAGCTAAAAAATCGAAAATCTGCAATTGTGCTCCGATTCTGATGATTGATACCTCTATAAATAGGTGTTGAGACCTGTAATTGTCATGCCAACGGGTATTTGGATCGCTGGAATATTTCTACACATTTTGTAGAAAATTCAATTTTATTGAAAATCACCTGAACTATAGCCCACAAAATCAGAGCTAAAAAATCGAAAATCTGCAATTGTGCTCCGATTCTGATGATTGATACCTCTATAAATAGGTGTTGAGACCTGTAATTGTCATGCCAACGGGTATTTGGATCGCTGGAATATTTCTACACATTTTGTAGAAAATTCAGTTTTATTGAAAATCACCTGAACTATAGCCCACAAAATCAGAGCTACAAAATCGAAAATCTGCAATTGTGCTCCGATTCTGATGATTGATACCTCTATAAATAGGTGTTGAGACCTGTAATTGTCATGCCAACGGGTATTTTGATCGCTGGAATATTTCTACACATTTTGTAGAAAATTCAATTTTATTGAAAATCACCTGAACTATAGCCCACAAAATCAGAGCTAAAAAATCGAAAATCTGCAATTGTGCTCCGATTCTGATGATTGATACCTCTATAAATAGGTGTTGAGACCTGTAATTGTCATGCCAACGGGTATTTGGATCGCTGGAATATTTCTACACATTTTGTAGAAAATTCAGTTTTATTGAAAATCACCTGAACTATAGCCCACAAAATCAGAGCTAAAAAATCGAAAATCTGCAATTGTGCTCCGATTCTGATGATTGATACCTCTATAAATAGGTGTTGAGACCTGTAATTGTCATGCCAACGGGTATTTGGATCGCTGGAATATTTCTACACATTTTGTAGAAAATTCAGTTTTATTGAAAATCACCTGAACTATAGCCCACAAAATCAGAGCTACAAAATCGAAAATCTGCAATTGTGCTCCGATTCTGATGATTGATACCTCTATAAATAGGTGTTGAGACCTGTAATTGTCATGCCAACGGGTATTTTGATCGCTGGAATATTTCTACACATTTTGTAGAAAATTCAATTTTATTGAAAATCACCTGAACTATAGCCCACAAAATCAGAGCTAAAAAATCGAAAATCTGCAATTGTGCTCCGATTCTGATAATTGATACCTCTATAAATAGGTGTTGAGACCTGTAATTGTCATGCCAACGGGTATTTGGATCGCTGGAATATTTCTACACATTTTGTAGAAAATTCAATTTTATTGAAAATCACCTGAACTATAGCCCACAAAATCAGAGCTAAAAAATCGAAAATCTGCAATTGTGCTCCGATTCTGATGATTGATACCTCTATAAATAGGTGTTGAGACCTGTAATTGTCATGCCAACGGGTATTTGGATCGCTGGAATATTTCTACACATTTTGTAGAAAATTCAATTTTATTGAAAATCACCTGAACTATAGCCCACAAAATCAGAGCTAAAAAATCGAAAATCTGCAATTGTGCTCCGATTCTGATGATTGATACCTCTATAAATAGGTGTTGAGACCTGTAATTGTCATGCCAACGGGTATTTGGATCGCTGGAATATTTCTACACATTTTGTAGAAAATTCAGTTTTATTGAAAATCACCTGAACTATAGCCCACAAAATCAGAGCTACAAAATCGAAAATCTGCAATTGTGCTCCGATTCTGATGATTGATACCTCTATAAATAGGTGTTGAGACCTGTAATTGTCATGCCAACGGGTATTTTGATCGCTGGAATATTTCTACACATTTTGTAGAAAATTCAATTTTATTGAAAATCACCTGAACTATAGCCCACAAAATCAGAGCTAAAAAATCAAAAATCTGCAATTGTGCTCCGATTCTGATGATTGATACCTCTATAAATAGGTGTTGAGACCTGTAATCGTCATGCCAACGGGTATTTGGATCGCTGGAATATTTCTACACATTTTGTAGAAAATTCAGTTTTATTGAAAATCACCTGAACTATAGCCCACAAAATCAGAGCTAAAAAATCGAAAATCTGCAATTGTGCTCCGATTCTGATGATTGATACCTCTATAAATAGGTGTTGAGACCTGTAATTGTCATGCCAACGGGTATTTGGATCGCTGGAATATTTCTACACATTTTGTAGAAAATTCAATTTTATTGAAAATCACCTGAACTATAGCCCACAAAATCAGAGCTACAAAATCGAAAATCTGCAATTGTGCTCCGATTCTGATGATTGATACCTCTATAAATAGGTGTTGAGACCTGTAATTGTCATGCCAACGGGTATTTGGATCGCTGGAATATTCCTACACATTTTGTAGAAAATTCAATTTTATTGAAAATCACCTGAACTATAGCCCACAAATTCAGAGACAGAAAAATCGAAAATCTGCAATTGTGCTCCGATTCTGATGATTGATACCTCTATAAATAGGTGTTGAGACCTGTAATTGTCATGCCAACGGGTATTTGGATCGCTGGAATATTTCTACACATTTTGTAGAAAATTCTATTTTATTGAAAATCACCTGAACTATAGCCCACAAATTCAGAGACAGAAAAATCGAAAATCTGCAATTGTGCTCCGATTCTGATGATTGATACCTCTATAAATAGGTGTTGAGACCTGTAATTGGCATGCCAACGGGTATTTGGATCGCTGGAATATTTCTACACATTTTGTAGAAAATTCAATTTTATTGAAAATCACCTGAACTATAGCCCACAAAATCAGAGCTACAAAATCGAAAATCTGCAATTGTGCTCCGATTATGATGATTGATACCTCTATAAATAGGTGTTGAGACCTGTAATTGTCATGCCAACGGGTATTTGGATCGCTGGAATATTTCTACACATTTTGTAGAAAATTCTATTTTATTGAAAATCACCTGAACTGTAGCCCACAAAATCAGAGCTAAAAAATCGAAAATCTGCAATTGTGCTCCGATTATGATGATTGATACCTCTATAAATAGGTGTTGAGACCTGTAATTGGCATGCCAACGGGTATTTGGATCGCTGGAATATTTCTACACATTTTGTAGAAAATTCAATTTTATTGAAAATCACCTGAACTGTAGCCCACAAAATCAGAGCTAAAAAATCGAAAATCTGCAATTGTGCTCCGATTATGATGATTGATACCTCTATAAATAGGTGTTGAGACCTGTAATTGGCATGCCAACGGGTATTTGGATCGCTGGAATATTTCTACACATTTTGTAGAAAATTCTATTTTATTGAAAATCACCTGAACTATAGCCCACAAAATCAGAGCTACAAAATCGAAAATCTGCAATTGTGCTCCGATTATGATGATTGATACCTCTATAAATAGGTGTTGAGACCTGTAATTGGCATGCCAACGGGTATTTGGATCGCTGGAATATTTCTACACATTTTGTAGAAAATTCTATTTTATTGAAAATCACCTGAACTGTAGCCCACAAAATCAGAGCTAAAAAATCGAAAATCTGCAATTGTGCTCCGATTATGATGATTGATACCTCTATAAATAGGTGTTGAGACCTGTAATTGGCATGCCAACGGGTATTTGGATCGCTGGAATATTTCTACACATTTTGTAGAAAATTCAATTTTATTGAAAATCACCTGAACTGTAGCCCACAAAATCAGAGCTAAAAAATCGAAAATCTGCAATTGTGCTCCGATTATGATGATTGATACCTCTATAAATAGGTGTTGAGACCTGTAATTGGCATGCCAACGGGTATTTGGATCGCTGGAATATTTCTACACATTTTGTAGAAAATTCTATTTTATTGAAAATCACCTGAACTGTAGCCCACAAAATCAGAGCTAAAAAATCGAAAATCTGCAATTGTGCTCCGATTATGATGATTGATACCTCTATAAATAGGTGTTGAGACCTGTAATTGGCATGCCAACGGGTATTTGGATCGCTGGAATATTTCTACACATTTTGTAGAAAATTCAATTTTATTGAAAATCACCTGAACTGTAGCCCACAAAATCAGAGCTAAAAAATCGAAAATCTGCAATTGTGCTCCGATTATGATGATTGATACCTCTATAAATAGGTGTTGAGACCTGTAATTGTCATGCCAACGGGTATTTGGATCGCTGGAATATTTCTACACATTTTGTAGAAAATTCTATTTTATTGAAAATCACCTGAACTGTAGCCCACAAAATCAGAGCTAAAAAATCGAAAATCTGCAACTGTGCTCCGATTATGATGATTGATACCTCTATAAATAGGTGTTGAGACCTGTAATTGGCATGCCAACGGGTATTTGGATCGCTGGAATATTTCTACACATTTTGTAGAAAATTCAATTTTATTGAAAATCACCTGAACTATAGCCCACAAAATCAGAGCTACAAAATCGAAAATCTGCAATTGTGCTCCGATTATGATGATTGATACCTCTATAAATAGGTGTTGAGACCTGTAATTGGCATGCCAACGGGTATTTGGATCGCTGGAATATTTCTACACATTTTGTAGAAAATTCAATTTTATTGAAAATCACCTGAACTATAGCCCACAAAATCAGAGCTACAAAATCGAAAATCTGCAATTGTGCTCCGATTCTGATGATTGATACCTCTATAAATAGGTGTTGAGACCTGTAATTGTCATGCCAACGGGTATTTGGATCGCTGGAATATTTCTACACATTTTGTAGAAAATTCTATTTTATTGAAAATCACCTGAACTATAGCCCACAAAATCAGAGCTACAAAATCGAAAATCTGCAATTGTGCTCCGATTCTGATGATTGATACCTCTATAAATAGGTGTTGAGACCTGTAATTGTCATGCCAACGGGTATTTGGATCGCTGGAATATTCTTACACATTTTGTAGAAAATTCAATTTTATTGAAAATCACCTGAACTATAGCCCACAAATTCAGAGACAGAAAAATCGAAAATCTGCAATTGTGCTCCGATTCTGATGATTGATACCTCTATAAATAGGTGTTGAGACCTGTAATTGTCATGCCAACGGGTATTTGGATCGCTGGAATATTTCTACACATTTTGTAGAAAATTCTATTTTATTGAAAATCACCTGAACTATAGCCCACAAATTCAGAGACAGAAAAATCGAAAATCTGCAATTGTGCTCCGATTCTGATGATTGATACCTCTATAAATAGGTGTTGAGACCTGTAATTGGCATGCCAACGGGTATTTGGATCGCTGGAATATTTCTACACATTTTGTAGAAAATTCAATTTTATTGAAAATCACCTGAACTATAGCCCACAAAATCAGAGCTACAAAATCGAAAATCTGCAATTGTGCTCCGATTATGATGATTGATTGTAACGGAGCTATGTTGTTAAATTTAGGCGCCACTATATAGTGGCGCTTCAGCGTTGAATTTTTACTCCGTTAGCAGATTATCTCCATGGTCCTATACATTAGTGACTGCAGCACGTTTGCCGACTAGGTACAGAAGGTGGGCAGGTTCTTGTCACTGACCGCAGAGATCGAGAAGTGCTGCTTTACCCATATCGTCCGTTAATATGAACAAAAATTGAGGTGTTAGGGCAGATAAAAATAAGAACAACAAAAAAAAAAATTTACAGTCTCGTTGTTACAGCCATTATATCTTAATTGTGATCTGGATGATGGATCACATGCTCTCCTCCCTCCCGTTGGCAATACCATGCATAACTATATTCGGTATGCCCCTTTATAATGTGTGTTAGCCCATCCTGCCTGATCACCTATATCTTGCTGTATTTATTCACACATAATAGTTCCCCGAAATTGTCTAAACATACTGATAAACAAAAATATAGTAATGTTCCATGAAATCAACTAAAGTATAGTTCGCGATATCGTGAAGAAAAATCTCAAACATATAAAACACAACGAAATTAAGAGAAATTGATTAATTATTGATCTAATTCACTTTACAACAGATTTATGTAGATATATAACAAACTAATAAAAACAAAAATATGCTAAACGGATCCGCGGTCCTTAAAATTTGAACATATGTATAATAGTTCGTAATATGTATTAACAAATAGGTAGAATAAATTAACTTAAGTAACATATATAATAAGTTATATCAATATCATGAGAAATAACACATGAGATCAAATTAATATAATTAATAATAAATATAATAATTAAGTATGTAAGAAACAATAAATTTATGTAATAAATAAATAAGTAAGGACAATTGTCCAACTTATTGTTAGCCCACTTAGCTGATTACAGTAATGGCGTCATCATATTTTGGTTTTACGGCCTTTTCCATTCTTTTTATTTCACGTGACACTGAACTTTCTGGATTAAATATTTTCTTCGTTTAATTGTATATGAGTCACGGTTCACGCCCAAATATGGGGACCAGAAAAAAAAATACGCCGCGGAAAATATCTGCTAAAAAAAACACGAAACCAAAAAAAAAAAAACAAATAAATAATTTAAATCATCAACAAGAACAAATTTGTTAACACTACATAGTCACACAATTCTTTAAATGTTAACCAAAAACAATCTAATCAAAAAAACTGCCAAATTATCATACCTCTTCCGCGACAACTTAAGCTTAGAAACTTGGAAATTTCGTGGCTGGTAAGTTTTGCTTTCCTATCGCTGTTGGATATCTTACTTTTAGCGTACGTACAATAATGGCCACGGTTTACAATTCCAATAGTAATTTATTGTACCAATGCCAATGCAAAACACTTATACACAATCCTTCAACAGGCACAAAACACAGCCACTTGATAAAATTTTATGTATACAGCTACACGTTCACTACGGTAATTTTATATTTAATTTCTCTGCTTATAAAATTTACGACGACGTTTGAAAGTGGAATGACTAAGGCAACTTTAATTTTCAATCTGTTATTTTTTTTTTGTTGTTGTTGATAAAAAAATTGAATAGAGCAAGATAATAAAACAAAACAAATGAAAAAGGTAGCAAATCCAATATTCATCCGCACAGTATTCATTGGTAATAATGAATTCGTCAATTAGACCATTAATCAATCTGGCAGGGCAGTACACACACCGTGTAACCAAAAGGAATTGTCAATTGTATTGTTTAAGTACCCTTCACGATAATGTTTAACTGACAAAATTCAACGACTATTTTCCTGGAACATTGCTAACAATGTTACATGATACCTCTATAAATAGGTGTTGAGACCTGTAATTGTCATGCCAACGGGTATTTGGATCGCTGGAATATTTCTACACATTTTGTAGAAAATTCAATTTTATTGAAAATCACCTGAACTATAGCCCACAAAATCAGAGCTAAAAAATCGAAAATCTGCAATTGTGCTCCGATTCTGATGATTGATACCTCTATAAATAGGTGTTGAGACCTGTAATTGTCATGCCAACGGGTATTTGGATCGCTGGAATATTTCTACACATTTTGTAGAAAATTCAGTTTTATTGAAAATCACCTGAACTATAGCCCACAAATTCAGAGACAGAAAAATCGAAAATCTGCAATTGTGCTCCGATTCTGATGATTGATACCTCTATAAATAGGTGTTGAGACCTGTAATTGTCATGCCAACGGGTATTTGGATCGCTGGAATATTTCTACACATTTTGTAGAAAATTCAATTTTATTGAAAATCACCTGAACTATAGCCCACAAAATCAGAGCTACAAAATCGAAAATCTGCAATTGTGCTCCGATTCTGATGATTGATACCTCTATAAATAGGTGTTGAGACCTGTAATTGTCATGCCAACGGGTATTTGGATCGCTGGAATATTTCTACACATTTTGTAGAAAATTCAATTTTATTGAAAATCACCTGAACTATAGCCCACAAAATCAGAGCTACAAAATCGAAAATCTGCAATTGTGCTCCGATTCTGATGATTGATACCTCTATAAATAGGTGTTGAGACCTGTAATTGTCATGCCAACGGGTATTTGGATCGCTGGAATATTTCTACACATTTTGTAGAAAATTCAATTTTATTGAAAATCACCTGAACTATAGCCCACAAAATCAGAGCTACAAAATCGAAAATCTGCAATTGTGCTCCGATTCTGATGATTGATACCTCTATAAATAGGTGTTGAGACCTGTAATCGTCATGCCAACGGGTATTTGGATCGCTGGAATATTTCTACACATTTTGTAGAAAATTCAATTTTATTGAAAATCACCTGAACTATAGCCCACAAAATCAGAGCTACAAAATCGAAAATCTGCAATTGTGCTCCGATTCTGATGATTGATACCTCTATAAATAGGTGTTGAGACCAGTAATTGTCATGCCAACGGGTATTTGGATCGCTGGAATATTTCTACACATTTTGTAGAAAATTCAATTTTATTGAAAATCACCTGAACTATAGCCCACAAAATCAGAGCTACAAAATCGAAAATCTGCAATTGTGCTCCGATTCTGATGATTGATACCTCTATAAATAGGTGTTGAGACCTGTAATTGTCATGCCAACGGGTATTTGGATCGCTGGAATATTTCTACACATTTTGTAGAAAATTCAATTTTATTGAAAATCACCTGAACTATAGCCCACAAATTCAGAGACAGAAAAATCGAAAATCTGCAATTGTGCTCCGATTCTGATGATTGATACCTCTATAAATAGGTGTTGAGACCTGTAATTGTCATGCCAACGGGTATTTGGATCGCTGGAATATTTCTACACATTTTGTAGAAAATTCTATTTTATTGAATATCACCTGAACTATAGCCCACAAATTCAGAGACAGAAAAATCGAAAATCTGCAATTGTGCTCCGATTCTGATGATTGATACCTCTATAAATAGGTGTTGAGACCTGTAATTGTCATGCCAACGGGTATTTGGATCGCTGGAATATTTCAACACATTTTGTAGAAAATTCAATTTTATTGAAAATCACCTGAACTATAGCCCACAAAATCAGAGCTAAAAAATCGAAAATCTGCAGTTGTGCTACGATTCTGATGATTGATACCTCTATAAATAGGTGTTGAGACCTGTAATTGTCATGCCAACGGGTATTTGGATCGCTGGAATATTTCTACACATTTTGTAGAAAATTCAATTTTATTGAAAATCACCTGAACTATAGCCCACAAAATCAGAGCTACAAAATCGAAAATCTGCAATTGTGCTCCGATTCTGATGATTGATACCTCTATAAATAGGTGTTGAGACCTGTAATTGTCATGCCAACGGGTATTTGGATCGCTGGAATATTTCTACACATTTTGTAGAAAATTCTATTTTATTGAAAATCACCTGAACTATAGCCCACAAAATCAGAGCTAAAAAATCTAAAATCTGCAATTGTGCTCCGATTCTGATGATTGATACCTCTATAAATAGGTGTTGAGACCTGTAATTGTCATGTCAACGGGTATTTGGATCGCTGGAATATTTCTACACATTTTGTAGAAAATTCAATTTTATTGAAAATCACCTGAACTATAGCCCACAAATTCAGAGACAGAAAAATCGAAAATCTGCAATTGTGCTCCGATTCTGATGATTGATACCTCTATAAATAGGTGTTGAGACCTGTAATTGTCATGCCAACGGGTATTTGGATCGCTGGAATATTTCAACACATTTTGTAGAAAATTCAATTTTATTGAAAATCACCTGAACTATAGCCCACAAAATCAGAGCTAAAAAATCGAAAATCTGCAATTGTGCTCCGATTCTGATGATTGATACCTCTATAAATAGGTGTTGAGACCTGTAATTGTCATGCCAACGGGTATTTGGATCGCTGGAATATTTCTACACATTTTGTAGAAAATTCAATTTTATTGAAAATCACCTGAACTATAGCCCACAAAATCAGAGCTACAAAATCGAAAATCTGCAATTGTGCTCCGATTCTGATGATTGATACCTCTATAAATAGGTGTTGAGACCTGTAATTGTCATGCCAACGGGTATTTGGATCGCTGGAATATTTCTACACATTTTGTAGAAAATTCTATTTTATTGAAAATCACCTGAACTATAGCCCACAAAATCAGAGCTAAAAAATCTAAAATCTGCAATTGTGCTCCGATTCTGATGATTGATACCTCTATAAATAGGTGTTGAGACCTGTAATTGTCATGTCAACGGGTATTTGGATCGCTGGAATATTTCTACATATTTTGTAGAAAATTCAATTTTATTGAAAATCACCTGAACTATAGCCCACAAATTCAGAGACAGAAAAATCGAAAATCTGCAATTGTGCTCCGATTCTGATGATTGATACCTCTATAAATAGGTGTTGAGACCTGTAATTGTCATGCCAACGGGTATTTGAATCGCTGGAACATTTCTACACATTTTGTAGAAAATTCAATTTTATTGAAAATCACCTGAACTATAGCCCACAAAATCAGAGCTACAAAATCGAAAATCTGCAATTGTGCTCCGATTCTGATGATTGATACCTCTATAAATAGGTGTTGAGACCTGTAATTGTCATGCCAACGGGTATTTGGATCGCTGGAATATTTCTACACATTTTGTAGAAAATTCTATTTTATTGAAAATCACCTGAACTATAGCCCACAAAATCAGAGCTAAAAAATCTAAAATCTGCAATTGTGCTCCGATTCTGATGATTGATACACCTCTATAAATAGGTGTTGAGACCAGTAATTGTCATGCCAACGGGTATTTGGATCGCTGGAATATTTCTACACATTTTGTAGAAAACGTCAATTTTATTGAAAATCACCTGAACTGTAGCCCACAAAATCAGAGCTACAAAATCGAAAATCTTCAATTGTGCTCCGATTCTGATGATTGATACCTCTATAAATAGGTGTTGAGACCTGTAATTGTCATGCCAACGGGTATTTGGATCGCTGGAATATTTCTACACATTTTGTAGAAAATTCAATTTTATTGAAAATCACCTGAACTATAGCCCACAAAATCAGAGCTACAAAATCGAAAATCTGCAATTGTGCTCCGATTCTGATGATTGATACCTCTATAAATAGGTGTTGAGACCTGTAATTGTCATGCCAACGGGTATTTGGATCGCTGGAATATTTCTACACATTTTGTAGAAAATTCAATTTTATTGAAAATCACCTGAACTATAGCCCACAAAATCAGAGCTACAAAATCGAAAATCTGCAATTGTGCTCCGATTCTGATGATTGATACCTCTATAAATAGGTGTTGAGACCTGTAATTGTCATGCCAACGGGTATTTGGATCGCTGGAATATTTCTACACATTTTGTAGAAAATTCAGTTTTATTGAAAATCACCTGAACTATAGCCCACAAATTCAGAGACAGAAAAATCGAAAATCTGCAATTGTGCTCCGATTCTGATGATTGATACCTCTATAAATAGGTGTTGAGACCAGTAATTGTCATGCCAACGGGTATTTGGATCGCTGGAATATTTCTACACATTTTGTAGAAAACGTCAATTTTATTGAAAATCACCTGAACTATAGCCCACAAAATCAGAGCTACAAAATCGAAAATCTTCAATTGTGCTCCGATTCTGATGATTGATACCTCTATAAATAGGTGTTGAGACCTGTAATTGTCATGCCAACGGGTATTTGGATCGCTGGAATATTTCTACACATTTTGTAGAAAATTCAATTTTATTGAAAATCACCTGAACTATAGCCCACAAAATCAAAGCTACAAAATCGAAAATCTGCAATTGTGCTCCGATTCTGATGATTGATACCTCTATAAATAGGTGTTGAGACCTGTAATTGTCATGCCAACGGGTATTTGGATCGCTGGAATATTTCTACACATTTTGTAGAAAATTCAATTTTATTGAAAATCACCTGAACTATAGCCCACAAAATCAGAGCTACAAAATCGAAAATCTGCAATTGTGCTCCGATTCTGATGATTGATACCTCTATAAATAGGTGTTGAGACCTGTAATTGTCATGCCAACGGGTATTTGGATCGCTGGAATATTTCTACACATTTTGTAGAAAATTCTATTTTATTGAAAATCACCTGAACTATAGCCCACAAAATCAGAGCTAAAAAATCGAAAATCTGCAATTGTGCTCCGATTCTGATGATTGATACCTCTATAAATAGGTGTTGAGACCAGTAATTGTCATGCCAACGGGTATTTGGATCGCTGGAATATTTCTACACATTTTGTAGAAAATTCTATTTTATTGAAAATCACCTGAACTATAGCCCACAAAATCAGAGCTACAAAATTGAAAATCTGCAATTGTGCTCCGATTCTGATGATTGATACCTCTATAAATAGGTGTTGAGAGTATAATATAAAAGTATGGTTAGTACAATAATACACACATTTTTAAAATTTTTTAAAAACACTTGTTAAATATTTCGCAAAATTACAAAAGGTTTAAAAAATCACTCGATCGATTTCGGCTTATTAGGCCATCATCAGGAGTATCTACTAAACTGTAAAAAATAAAAATGTAGTTAGATATATATATATATAGTTGGAAAAAGCAAAAAGTGAAACCAAAATGTACCAATAAAAAAATGTGGGAGTGGTAAACAATAAATTGGTGACAGCAATAAAAATTAAAAAAGGGGTGAGTTAAACACAGGTAAAATTGGTGAGAGCAATAAACATTAAAAATTAAAAATTAAAAGGGGGTGAGTTAAACACAGGTATATGATTATTGATTAGTCAACGGTCGAATAACAAAATTCCAGATGTTGATTTTTTTTATTTTTTATTTTTATAACCCGACGAATTAGTAATTTTATGGAAAGAGAAGTTTAGTTGTCTGTATTAAATCAATAAGATTCTTTCGGCTTTTTATAGACACAATATATTAATAATAATGGCATTCACAACATTTTCGACTTGTTAATCAGAAAAAATGAAGAGGCCAGTCATTTATAATATATCTACCAAAAAAAGTAGAAATATCAAAATCCCCCCCGTACTTTAACCCCAGAGTTAATACAAAATGTATTTTGACTCTAAAAAAGAAAACCTACCCAACCAAACTACCCACGAAAACGCAAAGAAAGGTTTTCTTTTTTAGAGTCAAAATACATTTTGTATTAACTCTGGGGTTAAAGTACGGGGGGGATTTTGATATTTCTACTTTTTTTGGTAGATATATTATAAATGACTGGCCTCTTCATTTTTTCTGATTAACAAGTCGAAAATGTTGTGAATGCCATTATTATTAATATATTGTGTCTATAAAAAGCCGAAAGAATCTTAGTAATTTTATGGTATGGAATGAGTATGTGAATAAAACAATGCGGGGTCGGTAATTGGTGAGAAACGGATTTCTCTCTGTTCGTTGAGGATATTTTGGTTAAGAAATATAGCTTTTCGGATTTCGTAAGATTCTAAGTTGTCTAAGCGTCTGCTTTTGGATTTATTTATTTATTTATTTATTTATTTAGATCAACAGTACAAAATACATCTGATCGACACACGTCAACATAAAATACAATCAAAGTCATTATAAAAAGAACAGAAAAAAAAAACAAAAATTAAAATTTAAAATAATGGAGAATGTTTCTCTGAAAAACGTTCCTCGATATGTCAAAATCGAACAAATTTTCAACCGAGTTCAACAGAAGTGTCGATTTGTAGATCAATTCATTCTTCCCGTAATTTGTATTTCTATTAGGTAACTGCAAAAATGCACGTCTTCTCAAATTATGAGACGGTACATAAAACGAATATAGCTCTAAAAGCTCAGAGTAGTCAATGTGTCCCAGAATCATGTCACGCGCAAACATAGCAATCGCCGCGTCCCTTCGAGCACTAAGCGGTTCCAGAGCTAATAACTGGCATCTCCCTTTGTAAGGTGGCAAAATATAATCCGGGCCACGGCCGTCACGAGGCAAGAAGCGAAGCGCATATTTAAGAAAACGCTTTTGAATGCTTTCGATCCTATCTGAATAGTTATGATAAAAGGGCGACCAAATAACAGCAGCGTACTCCAAATGGGATCTAACAAATGCCATATATAAAGTGCGCAATGTGTATGGATCTCTAAATTCCCGGCATTGTCTTTTCAAAAAGCCTAACATACTGTTAGCCTTTGCAATGACGCTGTCAATATGAAAATTAAAAGACAAGTTAGGTGTGTAAAGAACACCTAAGTCTCGAATTACAGAAACTCGTTCGATCAGTGCTCCGTCGATTAAATAATCGTTTAAGACAATATTCCGACCTCTACTAAATGTCATAGTTTTACATTTGGAAATGTTAAGACATAACGAGTTTGTACTACACCATTCAACGAAATTATTGATATCAATTTGAAATGATAATGCATCAGAAATGCCCCTAATGGTTTTATAGATTTTTAAATCGTCTGCGTACAAAAGAACTTCTGAGTTAGACAGGCAACCAATCACGTCATTCACAAAAATATTAAAAAGGAGTGGTCCCAGATGACTACCTTGGGGTACTCCAGAGGATGCTAAATACGATCTGGAAATGGAATTGTTGATTCTAACATACTGCTTTCTACCAGTCAAATATGATCGTATCCATTGCACCGGTATTTGATTTGAATCTAATTGATAGAGTTTATTAATTAACAAATCGTGATCTACCTTATCAAATGCCTTACTGAAATCTGTATACAATACATCCGTTTGGAAACCTAACTCAAGCGCCCCTGACACATAATTATTAAAAATTGCGAGATTTGTAACCGTAGATCGACCTTTATAGAAACCATGTTGTTTTGTCGTTATAACATTTTTAATTATAAAAAATAATCGGGCATTAACTAGACTTTCAAAGAGCTTCGGGATGCTTGAAAGTAAAGAAATTCCACGATAATTTCGAACATCACTACGTAAACCAGACTTAAAAATTGGAATAATCGATGATATTTTCCATATTTTGGGGAAAACTCCAGACCTAAGACTAAGATTGAAAATCTTTGCCAATGGATTGAAAACAATTGTTATTAGATGATCTGCGTTGATAAAATTTTTATTTTATCTAAATCGTTGAAAATTCCCATATTTCCAAAATTCAAATAGAATTTGTTTATAATCATTTCTCTTTGGGGTTGATAGAATTTAAGTTTCGTTAAGCAAATTAAAGGGTTGAATTTTAATTGAGTTAATGAAGTTATGAGCCAAATTATAAATTTTATGCTAATTGCTTTTTCAATTGGTACAAGTAGGAAAATACTAGTTTTTGATTTGTATTTAACCTGCTTAATGTAATTTGGTTTGGCAACTTTGGGCTGTTGGTATTTAATGTGTTGCTGATTAATTTAAACTGTTGTGTAGTCGGTATTAAGCGGAATAGAATAAAATAGCGAAATTTTCAATTTGATGTTAAAGGTATTTCTGGAATTAACTAATTAGGTTATAATTTTGCAAATTAAAACTAAATGGTTTCTAGTTTAAAAAAATTTTAAATTCGAATTTTAGAATTTCTTTAAAAATAAAGCAATTTTATTAAATTTTTATGTTGGGATGTAATTGATAATCAGGAGCGGATTGGATATTTTGGAATTTTCAGATGACAAAGCGGGCGCGTGTTCATTGTTTATCTATCAGTTTTAATTATTTTAAATATTTATTATTGGCTTTTAAGTTTCAGATTGGTGAATTTAATTTATTTAAGGGTGTTAAGGGCTGATTTCACTGAATTGAATGAAATTAAATTAATTTTTATTAAAATTAAATTGAATTAAATTTAGTGAAATTAATTTTTCGATGTAATCGAAACATTAATCTTATAATGTTGATATTGATGTTGGTGTTGGTATTGGGGTTGGTGTTGTTATGCGTGGTAATGTTAATATCGGTATTAATGTTAATGTCGATTTTAATATTAGTATTGGTATTTATGTTGATATTGGTATTTATATTAAAATTAATAAGTAATCGTTACAATTATTTTAGTTTAGAAACACCTAAGAAACTGGACCAAGCTGGCATTGGGTAAGGCGATAGCGCATCGGGCGGGGTGGTAGTTGGTTAAATTATTGTTATACAAACTATTAATGTTAATTTATTTATAGCACGTAAAGATTAATTTATAGTTCATTTTAGAGAATTAAATTTATTTAATTAATTTTAGAATAGTTATTATAAAGGATTAATGCAGATTTTAAATTTAGGAAATTTTTGAATAACCTGAATGAAATAAATTTCCAGAAACTTAAGCAGTAAATGAGCTTGATGTTGTGTTGTCTTGTGCTAAATAATTTACTAAAAATATACTACTAACAAATTTTACTAACTATCAACTACTTAGGTGTCTGGAACCGGGTTGATTCTTTGTTAATAACCTACCTTTGCTTTCCTTCGGTTTTGTTATGTGTAAAGGGTGTACGGAGGGCTCGGAGTCATCCGGGACTCTTGCTTAGGCTTGGTCGTACATTCTAATCAATCAATCAAATTAACACGTGGTATTTTTCGAGTTGGTGGCAGAATTGAAAATTCCGATGCCAAATATAATAATAAACCAAAAAATTATATTTTTAGTAGAATGATAATTACTCATTTTTGTCAATCTAAAATGTCCTTATACTCGAATAATATTTTATCCGTTAACAATATGTACTCTATATATGTAATTAGTGGATGTGGACGTCTAAGAGAACATATGCGAACCAACTAGCAGTAGTGCCTATGAGACCCTTTTCAAACTATGGAATGGATTATGCCCGTCCAATAATGTTAGCGAGTAAACGTGGCAGAGGTGCAAGCAATGAATGAATTTCTTTTAACTTTTTCTTAAACAACAAAGCATTCAAATTAATCATCGTTGATATATTATTCGAAGCGTATAACAGAAGATTTTAGGGCTGAGATTGGTACAAGACTTGCACTTTGTTTTATTTTATTGACTTCAGAAACCTTACTTTGAACCAATTTGAGCGTAAAGTAAAAACCTTAATCAACAATATGGTACGTAATATCTTGATATTTTTCGCACAATGTTAATACACAATACCTACATTTACCAATCAATTAGAAAACAAAAAAATTGTATACTCTGCACCGCAACCAATAAACAATTAACCAATTAATTTGATGTATCTCTTTATTCCCACACGCCAAAAATATTTTTAAGTCATATTGATATAAACAAAGTCAACAAACAAACACAAAACTAATTAAAAAGTTTCACATTTTCTGTACTTGACTGCATAATAAATTGTACTGCACAAGTTGCACCACAATTATGTATAAAGAAATTGTTTGTTTACACAAAGGAATTGGAGTTCGTAGGTTGCCTGCATAACACATAGTAGGTATGTATACCTAACATTGCGTAGGTGGTACTCAACGGAAACAAATCAATCAACGGAGTTACATCGTAACAATTATAATTTCTAATTTCTAATTTTATTGTACTACAGTAGAGGAGTATTATGCATTTCAAATAATCTATATGGACAAATTATTAGACGTAATTTTGGAATTTAGACAGAAATAAAAAATTTGACCTAATTTCACGAAACTAAAAAAAACGAAATTCTTTGTGTTGGTGTGTAATATAGACGACAACAACAAAATTAACCGAAAAAAACCTAATTCATTACTCTAATATTATATTTATTCGAAATAAATTAAATTTAATTTAAAATTTTATAAAAATTAACATAAATTTTAGAAGCTGTGGAATTTAAAATTTTTTTTTTTATTTTTTGTTATTAAATTGTTAAATACGCGAAACTCTATTTTTAATAAGATGAATTATGATTTTCAGTTTTTTTTTTTTTTTTGGTAATTTAAATTTAATTTATTTTTTAGTAATTGTGTGTGGTATGGATATAGAATTATAGATAGACAGATATTATTACTATACGTAGATACATTTATAGACAAGTAATGTACAATGTACATACCTATATACATTCAGTAATTGTATATTAACTATCTATTATTTTATATTATTAGACTGCGAATAACATTATTAGTTGTGTATTGTTCTATAATATACGAATAGGTATGTTGGTTAGATGATTTAATTCGATTCATGGTAAGAATTTTATGAAATACAGAAATTAATTTAACCAGGTGTGTGTGTTAACCAAGTAAATGAACTTAAAGCCGTGTCCTAATCAATAATATTTTAGTTATTAAAGGTGTTATGGTTCTGGTAACTAAACAGAAGGCAAACTGACCGTAAGTTGACAGTTTGGATAGGTCTGAAATGTAAAAATGATTTAGAGTACCGTAGAGTACCCATTTTGGTAATTTTTTGAAACTCTTTTCAAAGCCAGTAATATTTAGTATTAAATGTATAATGTTTGAAGAAGCAGCGCAATTTCGTTTTATAATTGGTACAGAAAAAAAGCATCATCGAATGATCAGCAGCATTATCCTTAATTCTTTGTTCCTAAAGCACTAATGATTCATTAAAATTAGATTTGACTTATATGTCTCAAAATGGAATCATAATTGTATAAGTACCATTTATTGTTAGCTGACACATAAACATTAATTTTTTATGGTTCGGCAGCAAGTTAGTGGTAACAGATTTAGAGCTAGTGTCAGAATTTTCTAATTGACATGATCACCAGGCAGATGTTATTAGTTATTCATTACCACATATAAACATGACAAAACAAACTAAAGGATAGGCCAATAAGCCTTTCACAGCCTTTCACGAATGATTTTGATCTATTTGATCGATATGTGGTTTGTACAAGCCGGTGTCACATGCCACACAGTCAATGCAACAATGCGTCATTATTACATGAGAAGTCCACGGGTATCTCGCGAAACAGCGAGGTCAATTGGCGAGATGTAAGTACAGCATATAATATAATAAAACATTATATTTATTTAATACAAAAAACCAATGCCCTCTATAATTACTATTATACAAACACAGCAAATAAAACCAAAACAAAATTAAATTTACGAAGAGGACGGCAAAAAACACGTTCATCCTCTTCGAGCGTCAACGACCGACCAAAGCGTTAAATTTAAGTGATATACTCCCAAAATTAGCCACCACCATACAAACATAGTCATTAATTATAGCAAAACCATTGGAAAATTATTAATTACTGAAATATCGTATTATAAATTAAATGGAAAGTGGTTTAGTATTACGTTCGATGAGTGGACCTCTCTAATTAATCATCGATACATAAATGTTATTCTTCACTCGGAATCAAAGTTTTGGCATTTAGGACTTCTCCAGATCAATTATAGTCAGATAAGTTATCCAGATCAATTATAGTTTAGCTTCAGTAAAATGTGTTGCAGTTTTAAGTGAGAAATTGAATCAGTATGGTTTGCCGTTGGAGAAGAATATTGTTTATTTAACAAATGGCCGGTGCTACGTCACTATTTACAAATATAAAAAATTGCATTAAAACTTAAGCAGTTCAAAATGATAAACTTGTCGGTGTATGTTCAGTGTGCTTTATTTAAAATTAATTGAAAGGTTCGGGTACAACCAAATTCCCACTTAGAGATGAATTCTAAAATAAAAAAAAATCCACTGGGCACGGAGCCGCGGCAGAAATTTTCGATTTAATTAGATATTTGCTCGTAGATATAAAAATAATTGCCTTTCTATCCGCCCAAACAACGAAAGTGGGAGAAAATTTGACATTTGGGGTTTTCAATTGGGGTTGGAAGCGAATTTCCATTAAGTTTCGTAGCTACTCTAACACTTTTATTTAAGGGGCACGATACCGCTTGTTCAGAAAGGTATTAGATTTCCCACCTTGTCCACTAAAAGCTTGGTCGCCTCCTCAATTTTCCTTAATATAATTTGAATGAGCCATGGACCACGTGTTTCAGCGTTTCGCCTAACGCAATCAATAAATTACGTCTTCGGCGTGATGATACGTGCACGGAACAATTTTTCCCCAAGCATAGAAAGGAATATTTATATAATCACCCGAAAACGGTTCGATGTGAATTGTTACATTCGAGTAAATAGGTTACGCGCAATTAACCTCCTAATTTATCCGACGTTCATTTGCTAAAATTTCTAATTAACGCAGTGTTTTAAGTAAATATTACATTATTCCCGGACATATTTCACACAATGGTGATGATAAATGGTATGCTTAACTAATCGATCACGATACAGCTTTTTAATTTTAGTATTAAGCTAATCGGTAACATAAACATTAATTTATTAAAAATAAATTAGTAAATAAATAAAATATTGAATTGGAATTTGAAATTGTGAATAAATTATAAAACGATTTTTTATAAGGTTACATCAATATCAAGTCCATTACCGTAGCCTTGGACTAAACGTGAAATATTTTTGTTTTTTAAGTAAAATTATTCCCTTGAATTCTGCGAATTTCAATATCAAAATATTTCCTTGGAATATTGAGTCTGGTCGCAAAATAAATCGTCCATGACAATCAGAATAAACATCTCAAGCTATTAAGTTATCTTAATTTATATAATCAGCTTATAAATAATATTAATTTTAATTTTTAACACTAACGTGACACGGTTTGGTGAAATTTTATGATTAACCGTATCTTTTTTGCGGAGTGATGTAAAAAATTTACCTTTAATCATTTAAATGCTTATGGACTTAGAAGTAAATGCTTTTAACATTTTTGTGGTCGCTCAAAATCGCTATTTATCTAATTCTAATAAGTTTTCGTTAATAAATTAGATAAAATCGGTTTTTATGTCAAGACCGATATATACATATACATAAGCTTACCTGCTAAGTAACAGCATGTATTAGACAATATTATACGAGTACAAATAATATTTATTCTAATATGTCTAAGACCATATGTCTTTCCATTTATTAAATAAAATAAAAAAAAAATTATCTTTTGAAAATAACCGAAATTGTTTTTTTTTTGTTTAGTTTGTGCTTACCGTGACTTTGACCATGACTAAAAACAAAACAACCAAAAATGTTATTAAATAATTAAATAGTTTTTTCAGGAATTTTTATTTATTATTTATTATGATATTTATTGATTTAATTTATTTAGCAAACGGTTTTGTGTAAATTACACATATTGTATAGATTTAATATGTTTTTAGATATTATATTGATACAGACAACATCAGGCTGGAGTGTGTGCGCGGATTAGACAAGAATTAATGGTGTGACCAAGTAATACAGATTTTTTTTTTTGTGTGTAGGATTTTGAACATTTTTGTTTACTTAGTAATATTCTCACGAATTGGATGACAGGAGTTTTTATTTTGTTCTATTTATTATTATTATTTAATGTTTCAACATGAGTAGGAATGATACAATTTATGCTGCCAGGCATTGTCAAAATAAGGAGTATGTATAGTCAAAACAGCATTTGATAGAGAACGTTGTTATGTTGAATTAGTGAACCATATTGATTTCAAACTCATCCGTTTGACACGTTTTCAGATATATTGATTATGTTATAGAATTTTGAATAAAATTACCGAAAGTCTCTGATATCCCTAATATAAAATTGCTGCAAAATCTTGATTAATTTCAAAATTCTTAAGTAATTTCTTGCAACTAGAAAAGAATAATATCGATTTGAATAATTTCTAAATAAAATAAAATTATCTGTGATTGTAGTTGTATTGCTTTCGCCAAAAAAATAAAAAATTACAACAACAATCGTACTAGATAGACCAAATAATAGTTTAGCTAAAACAAACAAAAATTAGTAGTTAAAGAAATTTTAACCAGATGTTTAGTTTGAATACCGGCCACAGGAGTCAAATTGCCGAAAAAATAAACGAAAAAAAATTAGACCAAAATTTGTTTAACTTTTGCTGTTGCTATGATCAGCCGTTAACCAAAAAAAATGTCTAACTCATTTTGGTTGAAAACAATATCAACAAACCCGGATAATTTCGAAAATCTCAGTAAACCTGTCGTACACTCTAAAACGTTAATTAGTTTAGATATCCAAACGCAGATGGTGTTGCGAAGAGATGAGGATTGAGTAGGCGTTGAAAAAAAATTCATCCGCTATGAATTTTGTTTTGAAAATAAAAACAAAAATGTCTAAGTAGTTTTGTTTCACAATGAGTCGAGATGATTTTTTTTTGTTTTAATGTGGAATGTGGATACATCATACATGGCATTTATTTCTTTTTAAATTATAATTAAAAATAAAGTAACTAAATTTTTCTTAATTAATTATGAAAAGTTAAACATTAGCTTTTGTTAGAATGCTAAAAAATATTGAATGCAATTGTGAAAAAGAATGGAAGAAATTAAAATGTGAAAAGTTATTATACGTAAGATTTATGGTAAAGCCTAAGTAATACAATGTTCAAGTGAAGTAAAATTTTCACTAGTCTCCAAAAATAGGAAGATGCATCTGACGTGAAAATTTAATTTGATAATACTCGTAAAATTTTATATCAGATAATTGTGATTTGGAATTTAAAAATGATGAAATGTCAAAATTCACATACGAGACGATAAATATGAAGTGAAACATGTGTACAGATAAAATAGAGAAATCTGTATTCTAATAAGAAAACCGTCATTTCCCTAGCGAAACTGCGTACCGCGAAGTGAAATTTAGTGGTGAATTTTCATTTTTGTTTTCGCTTATGTCATTTTATATGAAAAATTTCGTGTCTCTTCAGCAGTGTACCGGGCTTAAGACGTTTTGTTTTCTTGTTGAATAGCCATACCGGCTAAATGCTTGCTTTAAGTTATGGAGGTCCAGGGTTAGATTCCCGGCTGGTGAAGAAAAAATCCTGGCTGGTTAATGTGGCAGCAACAATTTTTGAAGTGAAACTTCTTTAGCGACGTATCTGTTTGAAATTTTTGAATGAAAAATGTAACGCAAATCAAAGTAGCATTTAGTATTGGCCATTTCAATCAACTGTAGTCGGCGATGGTTTCTATATGTAAGCAAAGGGGACGAGTATTGTCAAATTCAACTGTTTGACAATTTTGATCCCCCTTGCTGTATGAATTAAATGTTGTTCATATTGTTTTTACCAGATGTTACAATAACTACTTTGTTGGAAATTGCAAATATTTACTGCTTGCTTAAACAATTTTATTACAGAAAACAAGTAAAATACTATAATTAAAAATCAAAATGCACACATACTGCGTCTTGAGTTTGTATTGTAATTCTCCTACTGTTTGAAATTTTTGGTCAAACTTAAGGAGAAACGGTTACACGGAAGGGAAAATAAGAGACAAGCGAGGAAAATAAGAGACAAGAGGCTCACGAGCGTGACCTTGAGACTGTTGTAAGCTGTACTGTCGAACAGTGCCGCACGGTTGAATCGAAATATGCTATTGAGACTACATATGGATTGATTTGCCTAACTCATCAAGTAGTGTTAAGATAAGGTAACTTGTTATGGGGGTTTGTTTCATCTACTTGTGTAGTGTCCATACTCCATAGTGCTATTTCCGCTGTTTGCTATCTTCGCGATAGTACCGTTCTGCTGAATAGATGCCGTTTTTGTTACATGTGCTACTTGTTGTTCCGAGTTTTGAGCAGGTTGCGTTTAACTAATTAAAGTTTTTGTTGTAATTTCATAAATTCATATTTTCCTTTTGTTTTTTCTTGTTTCTATAAATGATATTATAGTTTAATTTAAAGTTCATTATCTGAAAATAAAATTTACATTTTTATTTTCATTTTGTTTTGTTTGTCAACAGTTCTATTCTACAATTAAATAATAAAAACTATCCAAAATCTACGTTAATTTATAGAGAAATCTTTGGATGCGCTTCATAATAAATAATATAAATACCATTTGGATCATGCAACAAGAAAAATTGAATCTGGCCTTTTCGGACATTGGAAGTGAAATTTACAGAAATAGCATAATTGATGACTTTGGGTATAAGAAGTCAAGGAAGGTTCTCATTTAAGCTTAAAAAATTATTTGTCTGGTTCTTTTCATAAAATTAAAAGTTCAAAAAAATCTATGAGTTATCTAGCGAAGGTAAAACAAAATTATGTAAATAATTTATCCAAAACCATATCATCAGAATTTGCGGGACCCAAACGTAACATAAACAAGAAACCATTAAAAACTTACAAAAGCGTAATATTAAAATTTAGCTCGACATAATATATATTTTTAACTTGCTCATTGTAGAGAGGTTGTATACACAGTTGTGGAGACTTCCTTGGTGTGTATCGAAATTCGTATATTGCCTCAATTCTCCATATGTAATTAAAGATAAATAAGCAGTTAACACTTTTGTGTACAGTGAATTGACAAGTAAAATAGACGAATTTACAAGAATTTGTTGAGCAAAACGTCAAGCAAGTCGCTTCGTACGGATTCAGATTATTCGGATTTATGTATATCGATACTCGTGCAGCGACCTAAATCAGCTGCGCACAGTGCGGCGGATTCAAAAAAAAGTTGGCCAAATGAACAATTTGGTTCACCAAATTTCCATCAGCGAGCTGCTACTGAAACGCAACGAAATTAACCCATTTTTGAAGCAAATCATTACCGGTGATGAAAAATGGGTACAATACGAGATGCCGTTTGAAAAAGATCGTCATAGAAAGGTGAACCACCACAAACGACTTCAAAGCTAGGATTTACGCCACATAAGGTTATGCTGTGTGTTGGTGGGATTAGATGGAAATCGTACATTTTAAGGTTATAGAACCTGGTAAAACGATTGATTCTAATCTCTACTGTCAGCAATTAACCAGACTGCAGCAAGCAATGCAACAAAACCTGCTAGAATTGATCAACAGAAATCCTGTTGTCTTCCACCATGACAACGCCAGACCACACACATTGAGAGAGCTTGCCTGGGAAGTTTTGATGCATTCACTGTAAAGCCCAGACCTAGCACCTTCTGACTACTATTTGTTTCGATTTCTATAAAACTCCCTTGATGGTCTAATGGTGGTTTGAAAAAAGGACTGTGAAAATCACTTGACCAAGTTTTTCGCCAATAAACCCCAGAAGTTCTACACCGAGGGAACTGTGGAACTTCTCGAAAATGGCAGAAGGTGATAGATAATAATGGCCAATATGTTCTAAAACAAACCTAATTTTGAATACAAGAAAAATTTAATTAAAAAATGACAAAAAACTCTCAGTACTTTTTCCCCAACCTGTTTTTCAAAAACTTCAATAAAATCCAAATAAGCAGATTAAAGCAGACAATTTTTTTTATTATTTGAAAGATAATACTTTCACCTACGATCTATGATATAAGTTTTACAATCGAACATGACAGAATAACACAACTTTTTGATAATAACATATCGTATATTAAAGATTGGCAAGAGATAAAAATCTACTAAAATTACTGATTTTTTGATATTTGATACTTTCAAAATTAGTACATTACAATTTATTTTCATGTTTTACTTACTTTCAGAAGTTGATTCCATTTCATTTTGTCCGATAAGAATTGGTTGTGCTTTCGATTTTCTGTATTACTTTTAAAAAGCGCGTTGTTTACCATTTCGGTAACAATGTTGATACTACTCGAAGAAAGGTAGCATTGTTACGAATATTCCAGAGCAGGTAGAAGGAAATGTGATGTTCTCTGAATGATTACTGAACGTTAGACATGTACTTTAGCCACCCCAATGGACAAAAAATCTATCTAGGAACTTTTTTTTTTTGGACTTTGGTCAGGTTTTCTCGATTTCGCCTCAGTGTGCGGCGTAGGGAAGAGGGGATGGGGAGGTTGTGGTGGTTGAACCCCTCCTCCCCCTGAGTTTCATATAATATAAAATCATTACATGTTGATGTGTTGATCTACACAAAAAAAATTATAATTCGAATAAGGCAAATAATCATTACCTGTTATACCTATATGTACCCTATTTTTGATTTTTCACATAACAGAAATGTAAACAAAGCGGCATAATATTAGCCGAATTTTTTATAGATCTGTGTAAACCTTTTTCCAGATTAAGTCGAAATTAGATTACCTAAGCAAACTTAATCACAATGTTTAAAAACGGTCAGGTCTGTACCGGTTGAACGCTTCTATCTGAAATAACAACACTAGTACATTATATTTGCCAGATTTTTACTAGTACTTTTAACCTAGATAATCTCTCCAATTGGAGAGTTCCAGAATATTCAGGTGCCTTGAGAATTACCTACGAAACAAAATCGGTGTCGTTATAACACAGAGATGTGGTTATATATATATATGCTGTGTCCTCGATTAATTGGCCTTAGTGTAACGACGAATCAATATAAAACTATAAAAAACTAATAAAAAATTGAATTCAAATAAATTCGAATGCATTATTTCTTCATAGAAATTATTTTTTGTTTAAGAACCCGCTCCTCCTCCCCCCTCCCCTCTCCCGACGAATTTCTGGCTATGCCACTGACCTAAATACGCTTTTAATGGTCTTGGATATTTTTTGTACGGACGTTAGATACTAAAAACGGTTCCACTTCATCAAGCTTCATGTGGAAATTTCCATGAAATGCCTTTTCGTTTTTCCTCAAATTGTTAAACTACGAAAATAAAACATTAATCAATATTAATTGTACAATATATAACTACAATCTATTAAAGCGCCCATCTTTTCACTATCTTGTAAAAATGAATCTACTCTGGATCGGGTAGGTTTACTTCATTTCTCTATCATTTGCACCACAAGCGATGCTGTCCCAATTATAATATTTTTAATTTTTGATCGACACTTTTCTATTTTTTTATATATTTATTTATTAAATGTATTTAATAATTCACATATTTAAATAACTCACAAAAAATCACTTTCAAAATAATTGATTTTTAACACAAATATAAAATCGATAAATTACTTCAAAGTTTATATAGTCTATTCTGATTTCTGAAGAAATTTAAATAAACAACAAATTCACATTAACAAAATCACTTAATTTTCTCACAAAATACAAAATAACACAAAACTTTCGATTAATTAACATACAAAAAACACAAAACTCTTAATTAATTAAAAAACTAGACAAAAAAAAAATCAGAAATATCAAAATTTATCTCTACACATTTTGTTTAGCTCGTTTTTTATTTGTATCTTTTTGGAGACCGCAAATAAATTTAGCTTAGCTCGAGCTGCGTACCGACCTAAAGCTGTTGAATTAAAATTTATTTACCTCAAACTGCAAACCGAGTTTAACATAAATGTTACATACTAAATTGACCTAACATTTAGTTAGCTAAAAATAAAATGAAGAATTTCGTTGATTGGCAAGCAGGCTCCGTAAGAAAATAAATATGAGAAAAAGCTATGCTTAATGTAATGAAAGTGGCACTATTGTAAAGTCTACACTGTTTTTTGAAGCAAATTAAATACATATGCTATCAATTTTACGATAAAATTTAGATTTTTGCGATTTCAAAGCAATCTGTCAAAATGTTACATTCAAACATTTATAATTTTTATTTTAAAGTAAGTTGATATTAGATTGCGCAGCTATCGTTATTAGCTGTGTTCCAAGCTTATTTAGCCGCAAAAAGTATTGTGGTACCCAAGTATAAAAAAAATTGAACTCATTCATAAGTTTCAAGTTTTTTTCCATTTATCAAAATTATCGTTGGAACTTAGATAACCCTCATATATCAAGTTCCATCGGTTTAGTATTTTTGTTTCACTTTTTATAGGAAATCTTATAATATAATGGAACTCAAACTTGTACTCAGTTCCAAAAAAATGAATCATTTATTTGTAGTGATACTTGGGTATTGATACTTTAATTACGAAAATTTCGTTTATTTAGAAAGGAGTCGTATATACTACTATTTAAGTCATTCTTTATTTTCCTGAGGAGTGCCTACAAATACCTATAATAATCCATCAGGGATCTTGTGTTATTTGCGAAGGTCGGAATAGTCCGGCATAGCTGAATGATGGCTAATCCGCCAATATTAAAAAATCGCCGGAACTCTTTTACAAACTTTACTTCAGTTGTATAATGAGATAGACATAATTATCATTTAAAAAGTTCAAATCCGTACTTATTTCAAATATAAACAACCACCAGTAAATTGAAGTCACATAAATGTGATTCCGGCCGTCAAAGTGTTAAGAAAAGAAGCGACGACGTCGCCCTAACGGTGAATTAAAGCAGGTGCAAAATTTCGGACAATCAATTAATCAGATAAAATCCATTTACATCCCGACAATATTATTGTGATTCGAGCCAATTACGAAACTTCCATTCTAAGGGTATCGGTATTTTTATTGCGATACTAGTAATGAGTAAAGTATCATCCCTATTTGCAATTAGCAAATTGGTTCCAGTTTTGTAGATATTATAACGCGCCTCTGAGGATAATAAACAGTCCAGTTCGCTTAGTCGTACGCTTTGAGACGTAACTGTGTTGACGATTTTAAAAGTATTTCATATTCCAGTTTTGAAAAAACGAACCATTGCAAAATTCAGCTCTAGTCTTTTTAGCTCATATAGATAATAATTGCACTGTTACTAATCAAACCGCCTGCGTGCAAATGTCGTTTTAAAGCAAGATTTGTTGTTTGACTTTAAAGATTTGGCGGTGGTACAGAATTACACATCACTAAATCATTTAATGGAAATATTTCTGGCGGTGGCTTATTTAGGGCATCCATCGACCTTAGAATTTTAAAAATTATTAATTTTTGATTCGGATACTAAATTTGATTGCAGAAACACCTTCCCGTCTTTATATTAAAAACAAGTTAATCCATTTTAACACAACATAAGTGACGTTTTTAAGAGTTTAGCAAGTTGATAGGCTTACAAGCAATGTTAAATGTTAACCTATAATCATGATTCTAATCTCGTCTGACTAAACATTTGATTTATCTATTTTTGATTACTTTTACAACATTTTAATCAACAATGAAAAAAAAACACAAAAATACAAAAATTTCTTGCGAAATCCTCCCACCACATTTGTGGCGATGTCGGAGACCAAACAGTGTATCAATTTATTATATCGATTAACGTCAGTTGAATATTAAATTTCGTTCATCATTTACACACTAATGAAATCATATAGTCATTTATATAACCACGCATCGCAGTGAGACAAATTTATGATTTCTAAGTATTATTTAAAAACAAATTTATTGCATTTATGTGATTTCATAAGAAGTCACAAATAGATAATCAGAATGGCAAAATACATACATAAGAGGCTATGATAAATTATTTTATTAATTCGTTCATATATTTTTGTTTACCAATAAAAAAAATCGAACCTCACATTTCTACTCCTTAAGGCGCTTATCTTTATAAAGATTAGCGCATCAACATATATTTCAGCACCTTTATATATAGTACATGGTGATTGTTTTAAGATGACCCACGAATTTTCTCCGAAAGTAGTACACAGATGGTAAATATAAATGGGAGTATTCCATGGAGTATCTAACGGATTTAGAAATTTCAACGAGCGAAACGAGTATTGTTACACCAACAATAGTTTTGAGAAGAATTCTGATCGGATGAAGAAAAAAAATATCTTAAGTGAAAATTTGTAAACATAAATAAAAAACACCCTGTATATTAGATAGTGAAAATGTTACATTCATTGATTAAAAACTGGTTAATCGCGCAAATATCGCTAAAAGACGTGTTGCAGATAAATTAAAACGATAAATCATTTCGAGCTGGGTTCGTATAATGCACTTACCATATATTATGTGTACATTTATTTACTTTGCTCACATAGATTACAATCAATTATCTCCATAGGTATTTTACACTAATGACACACTGAGATATTTATGTATCAATGTGAAAGCTTTGCATCAAATGAATTAACTCAGATCGAATATGCTTTCAAATGAGTTTAATTCCAATTATTTTTTTCATTTTTGCACAATAGGTTGATTTCCAAGTCCAAAACCGCACAACGGTTAAACCGCTGTTATTTAATCCATTACATTGGATACACAAACACACACGCAGACATTATGCATACATTCCATCGCATGCAAAGTGAAGGTGGAATAATTTTATCGTATTCATATATCTTGTATTTCCGATTTGTACATTAATTAAAATTAGATTAAATTACGTCGTTTAAATTTATACAAAACATCAGCAAAACTAAAAATTATCATCATATTATAGAAACGTTTAAATAATCGTAAAATTACCTAAATTTTTAATAAGCGCAGACCACAAGTGATTAGTTGAGTTGAAAGGTGGAAAAAAGGGACCACTTTATTGTGATAGCCGCGCACGCATGCATACATAACTATATAAACATTTTTGAGTGTCATCTTCACATAATTTACTCCATTCATAAAATTTTAAATTGTGTGTGTGTGCGGTAGCGGTGTCAAAATAGTTTATAGAAAATAAAAAATATTCTAAATGTTTTGTTGTAATTTTTATGAATGAATGATTCATTCATAATGTAGAAAATTATTATAAAAAATAATAACAGAACTAGAAATAATAGTGGTAATGGTAGAAATAATCGTTAGTAATCAATAATCATCATTTTTCTGTAAAGATATGAACTAGAATTTTTATTTGTGGAGTGCGGTTTTGAATAGCTTTTGTCGTCTGGTTTGGAGTTGCTTATTTATTTGTAAATGTAATAAGATTGTGTAAGTGAATGTGAGGTGCAAGGTTCAAAACACCTGTAACCAGCTATATTTGCTTAATGGTACTTCTAATTTTTATTTTATTTTGTTATTGTACATTTTTAATTATTGTACTTTACGTTGATTCATACGTTTTACGGTTAAAAGATTTTATGAGTCAACTGTAAATGTTTTTAATGGCTCTATAATTTTTTAATATTTTTATGAAATAGTAATGTTTATCCACATATGGGTTTGTTTCATAAGGGTGTTTAGTAAGATAAAAATGTCGGTTTAAGCCGGTAACAAAACAGATCGGTTAAGACCATCATTATGTACCACTAATTGATATACACATTTGAGAAGCTTTCATAAAACGAAATACAATATATGTATACATATATACCAACCGTGACATAGGCGCTGTCCTTGTCAGTTTCCTGGCAAAGCATCTCGAGGATGTAGACCAATAGCACATGAGCAAGACGGTGCGAGAATTTATATAGGCATAGCCTGGGTGATATTCCCAAGTACACCAAACGTCGATAAATTACAATTGCAATAACAATATGGACATACGGGCAAAATCCTTTGGACTTGATAGGTTTGATTTTTGTTGAAGAAATTTTGTAGGAGGTAATTGTACAATATTTAATGTAAAAATTGCATGCTATTTGCATGACCGACCCCAGCTAGTAATAATTACTAGATTTAGTACCCGCTATGGACATTCGATTAAAATTATTTGACATTGAAACTTTATATTTTTATGGACCAACCATTTGATAATTTTTTACACAGTGCGTTCTAGAGCTCTGCGGAGATACCTTTTTTTGTATCGCAGCCGATCCACCGAATTTTTTTTTTGCATCTTCACTTTCCATTTTTGAATAAATCGCATGAATAATTCGCGGTGATAGCTATTCGGTAAAGGGGTCAAGTGAGTACTATAGGTATTAAGGATATTGGAGGATACAAATGGTTTGACTTTTGAAATTTTGAGTTTTGTTGGATAAATTTTGTTAACATAGTTCCCTTAAACAACAGAACTTAAAAGCTCCTTCCACAGTGAGGTTATACGTTTTTGGAAGTTGCTAGTTTTTATGGATTTATTCGAAATTTTTTAAACCAAATTTTCAAATTATTTTCAAAAATTTAGAGAATTCTACAACATAAATAATCAGCATCAATATTAAAATTATTTAATTAAAATTTAATTAGCCTGCATATAATTTCGACCATACATTTACAAATATTTTACTACTACAACCAATAATAGAATCAATCAACAAATAACCTATAAACCAATTGATCCATATCACCTTGTAAAATTAGATTTTTTAAATTTTTTTTTGCTAAAAACTCATCAAGATGATTTGAATGCGCAAATCCCCAAATCTACATTTTCTCATAACTGCTGCGTACCGTATGTATATGTATATAGACAGACACGGACAGATATATAACAAAAAATGTTCAAACCGTTTTGTGTTTTTTTTTTGACATGTAGCTGTTGTTGTCAAATGAGACACATTAATCTGGATTTATGTTAATAATACCACATGTCTCTTTCAATTACTTTTTAGAAATGTATAAAGTGGGTCATGTGAGTATTTAAATATTTTAGTAATTACTTTATAAAAAATATTATGAGTACTATTCAGTTAAGTCTTAAATTAGTTCGTCTGCATTTGACAGATATGTTAATATAAAAAAAATATTACGACCTCCTGCGTCGGTGACACAATTTATAATTAATTATTCCCCTTTGAATATGATGGTACTTATACAGATCGTTTTAGAATCACAGAGGAATGAAACCTAATTGGATTTGGGACCAAAAAGCTTTTTCTGAGGTAAATCTACATAGGGTTGATCTAATGTTTGTTTTTAAAATTTAGGGAGTCGAATTCTCTTCTCCGTTCCTTATAAACCGCTTTAAGAAAAAAACGGTTTATTAAGATGCCTAAAGTTTATGGTGTTATGATTAAAGTTCACCAATTTCCAAAATAATGTTCAACTACCTTATTTGGTAACGAAGCGGTCGCATTAAAAATATAAAAACGTTGTTTTTTGACTCCACTCTATTTATATTGGTATTTTTTAGAGTTAATTTACTCCACAAGTTTAAGCTAACTCGACTCCGTGAAAATTAATCTAAGTTGACCCTTATTATAAACGTAATAATTGCTGGTTAATTTTTTGAGAAAAAACATTAACACTCGACTTAATCTAAAAATACTTTAATATTTGATTAACATTCTCAAAAACGTTATAGCTGATTGCTAATGACCAGAGCCAAAGCAACCTTGATTATACAAGCCATAATCTAAAAAACGAAGCTTTTATAAGGGAATTAGAAACGACGAAAAAACCAAAATTTCCATAGTAAAACACTTAAAACATATGGGAAATCACTTTTTTTCCTAAGACAAATTTGTAAATGAAAACGTTGCAAATTCTTAATTATGATTTCTGAAATATTTTCATAAATGTTTAAATTTCAACATATATGAATCTCGTTTAAGTAAATCGTTTTCATTTTCTTGTAATAATTGATTTATTTAAACCAAAATATAAAAAAAAGTTCATAACAACAGCTTTCTGGCAAAATTGAAAAGAAAAGCTTACTACAAATCGTGTGCATTAAGTAAATATACATAGATGGCAGTGGGCAGTAAACATTTTGAAAAATCGTACCAAATATTGCCACTTGGGGAGATTTGAGTTCAAAAGTTGTAGGAAAAGCAAAACAAATTCACAAAATATTTAAGAACGTGTCATAATTTTGTGATTAAACAATCTTTTTCGTATTTTTCTGTATAAATCTGAGACATCTAACGTACACTAGTAAAACTAAAAATAAATTTAGCAAGTATTATTTTAATTCGTCAGAGCCAACTTTGATGTATTTTTCAAAATGAAACTTCGAAAAATATATTTTAGAAATAATTTTATTTCAATATTTCTGCAATTAATATTTACTTAATACCAATATACCCTTCTTGTATATTGCTGCTAAAACACTTTTGTATACAAATTTTGTACCATTTTTGCTTTTTTCATTGAAAAACTTGAAGCTAAAAAACACCATTTTTACTATGGATTCCTATGGAAATTAGTGAAAAGTTATACCACTAAAAAAGCTTCGAAAAAATACGTCATAATGATTATGGCTCTATACTCTAGAAGGCTCTGCCAGAGCCCGAATGTTTAAGCTCCAAAAAAAATGTAAAATCTGTATGTACTAAAAATCTGGAAATATCCACTGAATACGGTACAATACGTAAAAAACCTAAACATTTTATAATTTCCATCAATTTTATAATAAATCTCAAAAATTCTACAAATTTTACATTTTACATAAATTCCATTATTTTAATAGTCAAAATATCTTTCTACAAATTTTGTAAATCCTTTGAATTCTATAAATATTAGAAAATTAATAAATTCGATAAATCCTAAAATTCTTTTATTTTTATAAATTCTGTAACAAATTCTGCAAACTTTACTTTTCTAAAAGAATAATTTTTTTATTCATATTCTATAAAATATTCCAGCCACATGAAGACCAAACGTTGGAAGCCGAGATAATAACTGAACAAGCTGTGCAAGAAAGTAAAGAATTCCTACGGACAACACCAAAAGAAGTCATGCGTGAGATTTATCAAATATGAATACGAAAAATCTCCTGGTTACGATCTGATTACTGCAGAAGTCTTAAAAGAACTGTCATGGAAAGCTTTGGTGAAGCTCACCAATCTTGTAAATGTAGCATTTAGAATCAAATGTGTACCCAGCTTGTGGAAAATTGTAAAAGTAATTATGTTCCCACAACCTGGGAAACCACCACCCTTTATAGGCCAATTTCGCTATTGCCAGTTATGTCCAAACTCGTTGAGCTATTTGTTAAACATGTTAGGTCCCATAATCAAGAGTAAAAACTTGATCCCAAATCATCAGTTCGGTTTTCGTAACCAACACTCAGCAATTGAGAGAGGAGAAAAAACTCTGTTCAACGATATTTCTAGACGTTACACAAGCGTTTGATAGAGTATGGCGTGAAGACTTAACCACAAATTAAGAAATCTTCTATACCAATGCAATTTGCTAAAATACTGGAATCTTACTTGAAGATGACACGGCGATCTTAGCTGTTGGCAAAAGCAATGAAGAGTCAACACAGAAGTTACAATCAGCAATAACTCAAATCTATAAATGGACAAAAAGATGGCGAATAAAACTAAATGAAACTAAATCATTTCACAGCAAACAAACAGGCGATTCGAACATATCTCGATTACCACAAATCGATAAATAGTACCGTATGCGAACACAGCTAAGTATCTCGGCATTACCCTGGATGCTAAACTGCGATGGAAAGCACACGTCAAGAAGAAAAATGAAGGACTAAGGCTTAAATACAGAAAATTGTATTGCCTGATGGGAAGAAACTCTTCTTTATCAACATACATCAAGCTTCTATTTTATAAGCAAAAATTGAAACCGGTTTGGACTTATGGTATTCAACTTTGGGGTTATACCAATCAGAGCAACATAAATATCATCCAAAGATGTCAGAATCTGGTATTAAGGAATACCGTTGATGTACCTTGGTATGTCAGGAACAATGATCTCCATAGGGACCTTAAAGTGAATCTCATCGTAAATGAAATTTAGGAAAAAGCGCGAGGATATGAAGCGAGGCTCCGGCAACATGTGAACATTTAGGCAAATCAGCTCCTAAGCAACCCGAATTTAATACGCAGACTTAAAAGTATCAAGCCTTTTGAGCTGGTGTAATTGTTAGCTTAAACAGCATTGTGCTGATCTAAAATCCACTACAAAGATGTGGTCAATGGAAGGAAGCCATAGACTAATGTAAGTTAGTAAATTAAGTTAGAAACAAATTGCTCATTAGTCCAGGAGACTAGATTGTAATTATCATACGTAAAATAAATAAATAAAATTTATTTTAAATAAAAACCAAAAAAAAAATTCTGTGAAACCTATAAATTTTGTTAATACCTGAAATTTTTTCAATTCTGTCAATTCACAGAATTGTACAAATTTTTAAATTTTATAATAAATTTCCCAAACTCTAGAAATTTTCTACTTATCATAAAAATTTCATACATATATTTATTTTATAAATTTTCTAAATTCTTTGAATTTTATAAATTCCTTAAAATCAATAAATTTTATAAATTGTATTAATTCTACAAATTCTAAAGAATGTTTAATTCTTGTAAATTTTATAAAATCTATAAAATCCGAAAATTCAATAAATGCTATAAATCCTATAAATTCTGTAGATTCTGTAAATTCTATAAGTTTCATTATTTTTATAAATTCCACAAATTCTAATAAATATGAATAAATTCTCTAAATTCTATAAATTTTATCAACTCTATCAATTCTTTAAATTTTTAAAATTTTTAAAAGTCTAAAAATTCAGTTAATTTTTTAAACTCTATGAACCCTGTGTTTTCATTTTCATAATGTAAATTCTATAAATTACTTAATTTCTATAAATTGCACCAATTCTCTGATCTTTGAATTTTAAAAATTTTTTAAATTCTTTAAATTTTATAATTTCTGTAATTTCTATAAAATCTAAAATTCAATTTGTTCTTTAAATTCTGTGAACTTATAAATTCTATAAATCTTAAAAATTCTGTAAACTCGATAAATTCTATCAATTTTATAAAATCTCATAAGTCTATAAACTCTATAAAATCAATTAATAATGAGAGTTTTATAAATTCTATCGAAAAATTCCATAATTTCTATAAACTTCATAAATTCATCAAATTCTATTTCCGGTATTTTATCAAGCCTATCAGATCTATAAATTGTATACATTTATAAATTATATGATAAATTGCTTAAGTTCCACTTTACTTATCCTAAAACTTTCATATATCTTATAAATTTTGAAATTCTTTTAATTCAATAAATCCTATAAATTGTAATAATTCTACAATTTCTAAAAACTTCTTAAATTCTGTAAATTTTATAAAATCTAAAAATTCAATATGTTCTTTAAATCCTATAAATCTTATAAATTCTAGAAATCCTATCAATTCTGGGGGTTCTGTAAATTCTATAAATTCTATTAATGAGGAATTTATAAAATTCCACAAACTACATATTGGGCCAGATACACGATACTCTAGTAATTCGCAAATCGATAAATATGGCGGATTTGCTAATCGAAAATTTGCTTGCGTAAGCTACTCGATTATTTTAGCAAAGTAAAATATATTTTTGTATTCAGCACAATCGATAAAGTGCGTTAAAATATCTCATTTTCTGAAATTCAGAAACAAATTGGGTTGCTAAATTATAGTGTATAACATTTCTAGCAAATTCGCAAAAAATAACTGCTTATCTGAGTATCGAGTATCTAGCCCATTATCAATTCATTTTTTAAATTGTATAAATTTTATCAATTCTATCAATTCTTTAAATTATTTAAATTTTAAAAAGTCTAAAAATTCAGTAAGCTCTCTAAACGAATGAAAACTGTATATTCTTTAATAATCTTATAAGTAAATTCTATAAATTACATAATTTCTATAAATTGTACCAATTCTGTGATCTTTGAATTCTAGATTTTTTAAATTCTTTTAATTCTAAAATTTTATAAATCCTACTTAAAAATTCCATACTTTTATAAATTTCATAAATGTTTTGAATACTCTTTATACATTTTATAAATTGAATAATTCTATCAGTTCTATAAATTTCAATCAATCCTATAATGCACTAAATTTTGTAAATTCTGCCAATTTATAGAATTGTTTAAATTTTTAAATTCTATGGCAAATTCCCTAAATTCTATTGATTGTACTTATCCTAAAAATTTCATATATTTTCTAAATTTTTTAAATCTATAAGTTTTATAATTTTAATAGATTCTATAAATTTTTATAATTATGGAAATTCTAATAATTTCTATAAATTTTACGAATTCTGGAATTTTTAAATTTTATAAATTCCATAATTTTCAAAATTTTTAAATTCTTTAAATTCTTTCAAACCTCTGAATTCTGTAAATTCGATAAATTCTATCAATTTTATAAATTCTAGAAAGAGAAGTTTGTTGTCTGTATTAAATCAATAAGATTCTTTCGGCTTTTTATAGACACAATACATATATTAACAATAATGGGATTCACAACATTTTTTGACCAGTCATTTATAATATATCTACCACAAAAGTAGAAATATCAAAATCGCCCCGTACTTTAACTCGAGAGTCAATACAAAATGTATCGACTCTAAAAAAAAAAAAAAGAAAACCTTCCTTGAGCTTTCTATGTGGCGGTTTGGTTTCGTACAGATAAGCTCGCACAAACAAAAAGTTCGGTCTACTAATCAGGTAGCTACGACGATTGATGGAATGCTGATGTGCTAGACCTTAGTGGTATCACGATACTTGAGCCGAAGTGGCACTATCCAATAAAACTCGGAGGCACCCTAACATTCCGCTAACAGAATTTACAAACTGCAACTTCGGACACGACGTTGTAGCAGACTATAGAACAACAAACAAGAACTACAAATTAAAAACCCTTATGATTGAGCGAAGAGAGAAACGCTAAAGCGTGGCAACCGAATGCGACCGAAGATAGTAGAAATCACAAAACGAATACTTGCTGTAAGAAGAAATAGCAAAATTAAGATTTCTCAAACTTTTTATATTTTCAAAGAGAAACACAATTTATGTGTAAGGAAATCACGTTATGTTTGTTGCAAATTTTGCTGCCCCCAAAATCGGGTACTTTAGCCAGTTGCCATTTCTATTACCGTTATTCATTATTCATTATTTTATATCCATTGTCCAATATCCATATTTTCCATCTTCCATAATTCCATAATATCTTATCTATCTTATACCATATCTTCCATAATATTCGACCAGTTCCCATTATTCATTATCCATTTTCCATTATCAATTACCCACATTTTCTATTATCCGTTATCCAATTTCCGATATCCTTTATTCATTATCCATAATTATCAAATTTTCATTTTCAATTTAGTTACCTAACATTATCTATAATTATCCGTAATCCAAAAATCATATTTTCCATGTATGAATTATCGATCAATTTTGGAATACTGAATGAGCTCATGCTCAAAATATAGTGTAGTGAAAGCTAAATATAAATGATTAAACCAATTATAAAAAAATAAATAAACATTATCCATTATCCCGCTACAACTATCCGTATTTATATTTACGCATAATCAACTTTCAATGATCTATTTACCCTTATTAATTTATTATACATATTATTGCTCACAAAGAAAAATGCCCACATAGAGAAAACCGTACCTACATACATTAAAAATTTAATTCAAATATTTTTGATTGTGCGTTTTGTTCTTGTGCGTCTTATTCTTGTGCGGTCTTTTTTTCTATGTGGGCATTTTTCCGTGTGCGCAATTTCCCATGTGCGTACATCTCAGTGAGGTTTTTATCCGTAACTCTATAATTTTCATAATCATCCATACTTGCCCCTAAACGGTTTTCCATTATTAATTATTCATAATTACCAGAATGATTTATAAATATCCGTTATCCGTAATTATAGATTACTCATTATCCATTATTGGAATTATCCATGATTATTTATATTTACACCTAATTATTCATGATTATCCATTATCTTCGAGTATCCATTCTTTACCCATTTTACAATATTTATTATCCATTATCTATTTTTCATTAACCATTCTCTGTTATCCATTCTACATTATCCATAGGGTATAACTTTTTAGAGGAAATTACCTGGCTTTTTCTTATTTGTAGATTTCAAAACTTTTAATATTTTTTGTAGAATTGAACTAAAATACAAAATCAATTTTTGATTAAGTTGATTTTCGGGGCATTTTTCGGGACCCTCGATAATGGATAAAACCCGAAAACCTATACCCTAATTATCCATTATCCTTCATCTATTATTATCCATTATCTAGTATCCTTTTTCTATTATTCATTATTTAACAACATTTTCCTTTTTCTGTTCTTCATTATCCACTATCCAAATTTTTCCATATCCATATGCTTGATTATCCATTATTAACCATTATCCATTTCGCATAATCAATTCATGTTTTCCAATATCCATTCGTCATTATCCACTATCCAATTTTCTTTATCCAATAGCCAGACAATTATCAATTATGACCTCTAGTATGGCTTGTGATCATTTTTTAAATTATAACAATGAATGTTTTGACCGTCTCAGTTTAACTAACAAATCCGAATACATTTTCAAAATTGTAACCGAAAGCGAAACCGGTTCGATTATGTTGCCGGCTAAAAGTGGAGACCTAATTTTTTTAATTAGCTCTTGAAAATAATGCCACCGTTGGATTAACGAACGGGCTAGCGCAGATGCTATAACATTTATAAATTTCTCGTAATATGTTATCCAAATATTTGAGATTCCATTCACAGGTAGCATTTTAAATTAAACAGTGCCAAAGCAAATTTCTCCATCTCGAAAAGAATCTGTTCCCATCCAACCTCGGTAGGAACTTTCATAGGATCGTGCCCGATGACAACTGATTTCGTTTTTTTGAACCTTAATTGTTATCACTGGGCAAAAAAAAGGACTTATTATTGTGTTTCTTCAGTTTATCCTACGGTGAAACACGTGCCTAGACAACATTCTATAAAACAAAAACCTCAAGAGCCAACATTTGATATGTTGTCTAGAATTTTAACATTTTAATGATCTAATCAATCAAAAACTATTTTATGAAATTTAAACCAGAGTGCTTACAATAAACATAACATAAAATATTTTATGGTGGCTCGTCGCATAATTTTCACATAAAAATAATACAAAAATGTTATCAGATTAACATTTAAAATTTTATTCAAAATATCCCCCACAGCTTATACAGCGATCTATATGTATAACACCTTTAAATTTTCATTATAAAACATAAAAAATTCATTTTCGTTTCATTTATCTTATGTTTTGATCTTAATTAATTTATTTAATACTAATCTTTAATTTTATTTTTAATTAGTAAATTCATTGAAAGCGCAAACGAAAAGCAAAAATAAAAAAAAGTTAAATAAATTGTCGAACTAGAATAACCAGATACCACAGCGCTCAGTGTCTTGGAAACTACTTTGGTTTAATAAAATTTATCATATCTTAGGTAATTTACGCAGAAAGGTATTTGGACGCAAAAAATAAAAAGAAGACGGCCACAAAAGCAAATCGACAACGCAAAGTTGAATGAATGAAATACGAAAAGCAAAAAAAAAAAAAATTTTTTTAATAATGAAGATGATGGTGTCTGAATGTCTGTTACATTATTGACATAAAATTAACATAAAAATTCATAAATTTTAATTAAAATAAATTATTAAAAAAAATATTCATAAGTTCATGGATTATAAATTTTTGTGTGCGCGTATTTGTGGTCTGCTTGCTCGCCATCACATTTTTAATGATTTACATAAAAAAAATCACCTCACTAAATATATAAAAAGTGTGTGCGTATCTAAACATTTTCGGATGATGTTAATAATTTTATGGCTTTCGAGAATATGTATTTCCATATCAATAGATTTTGGGTCTGGTTATCGTATATTCACATTCGCTAACAGGTATTTCTGTTTTCTTTTTTTATAGTTCCAGGCTTTTAGTCATTGAGAAATGTCACACGAGATGATGTAATCTTTGAATATTCTATGAATTGAATTAAAAACGATAAAACTAAAAGTGTTTATGGCATTATGGGAATCTTTAGAAGTTCATTTTGGATTTTATTGCTTATACGAACGTTATGGTTCGATTTTATAGTGTCTATCATTTTTTTTTTTATTGAGATTATTGCATGCAGATCAGATCGTTTTAGACTTTTTAAAGCTTTATTATGTTGACGCTGCAATTATTAGACCATATAAAAGCTATTACGTAAGAGATTAAATCGTACATAGTGGATATTAAGTTTTATGGGCGCGTAAAGTTGGTTTTAGTATCAGAATTTTATATTTTTTGTAATAAAACTGATATTAAAACTAAATATGATTTTTTACAGATAACTACATATTTCCTGTTCATCATTGAAAAATATGTAAATCAATCTGAGACTAGTTTATCTTTTAGCTTTCATTACTTTAGATGTTAGCTCATTGATAAAAAACCTTGTAATTAATTTAATCCGTCAAAAAACAAACATGGTAATTGTGAAAGAAAGACCGCTTTCAATTGGAGGGACAATGGCACTAACTAGCCCACTAGCATAGTCTTCCAGAAAATACTTCTGGAAGCAAAGACGGATTTATCATTTTGTCGATAAAAGTGGTTTTATCACCCCTATACGCAAGCTGGTAAATTACGATTATTCATTGGATATAATTAAGGATGAAAATACATTTGTAAATATCGATTCAAATATTTTGGAAGAAATTTTGAAATCTAATCAAATGAATTCTAAAATAACTGAAGTCAAGCTCTTTGATACACTGGTACGTTGGATGGTCAACTCATGTAATATAAATCAAACGCCAAACTCGCAACGTCGGTCACATTTCGATAAATTATTGCGATTAATTCGTTTTCCACTGATGACCATGGGTGAATTTTATCTTTGCGTGAAAAACGATCCAGATTTATTTTGAAGGCATTATATTTTATCCATTTGTCAAAAAATTGTTCTTCGCGACCAGTTTGCAACTGTAGAATGTCAGAACCTCGTTTAAAATACATTAACACTTTTGAAAATGTTTCATGTTCATTAACCAGCAAATGGGTACCCAAATTTATTGTTTCGGATAATTTAACATTATATGGATTAAGATGCATGACCTGCAAACAGTGATTTTACATTGAAATTGGACAATTTGGCAAATCGTGGATACAGTAACATCATTCAATACGGTCAGTTTAGGCGACTCAATTAAACTAAAACCAAATGTTGAATATACGATTGAAATAAAATATAAAAATGACCGAAATGAAGTTTACTGTCGAAAACCGAATGCTTATTTAATTGTTATATAGGACCATCGAATTTAATCACGTTTACCGAGACTAGCAATCTTTTATTTGAAATTTTTTGCAAATTACCAATCAACTAAAATTATGTAATTGTTGTTTGGTTTAGGGTTTCTTCTTTACTTTTATTACTATTCGGTTAGAAAGTAAGTGTAGTTCCTTGTGGAAATATTTATCTGCTTTCGGCCATTCATATTTTTTGAACTGTCACTTCTTACCTGTAGTGCTAACTACCTGGGTGTTTCTTCACGAATTGTACATACGATAGGGGCATGTAGAGGAAGATATTCTGTGCAAAGACCATTATGAAAAAATTAAAAAAATTTGCTAAATCGGAAAAAATTAAATTCATCATTGATGTGTGTGATCAGCGATAATCTTAAATTTTTTCCGTAGATGTAGAGCGCAAAAATGCTGAACTAAATATGATGAATCGCAAAACTAAGGCATATGTATATCACCGTTTTTTGTCGTCGCCTTTGTCATACTTTAGTACTGTGAAAATGGCATACATTTTACTGAAGGTCATCGAAACATCGTAAAAGTTCGCAGGATGGTTTTTGATAAAAAAAAATTAGAGACGATATTATCAGAGCCTACCGTATAAATAAGAGCCTCCAGTATCGACTGTATTTTTTACTAAGCTTAAAATAAGGTACAAACAATTTTTCCTTTACTATGAAACTGCATATGTTATATGGGGAAACGGTTATTTTCATTTACAGTTTTAGTTTATTATAAATGTCAGCTTTTATTTTGTTTTTATATGAAAATGTTCATGAAACATGTAATATTATTTGATTGAAAAATCAAGTCTTGAAAATGTTTATTTCTTAGTGAAAATCGCCATGAAAAATAAGGTACTTTTGAAATTTTAAATATTGTTGTTTTTGTAATTTACGTCATCAACATAACTCGAAATTTATAAACAGTACAATAATAATCTCTCTCATTGCCTCCATTCAAATTTGAATTCGAATATGTTTCTATAGTTATTTTGAATTTGCAAAGCATGCTAGACTGTTTTGATTTTTTGTTTTCTTCGTACTTATTGTATTGATTTATTGTTTTCTGTTTGCTCTTTCTGATTTATTTTATTTTAATTGTTGTGTTGTCTTTTTTTTTACCATTGGTTTTAGATGTGGACATATGATGACGTTATTAAACAGAATTGTTTCTTTTTAATACACATTGTTGTTGTTGTAGAATGTTTTTTAATTTAAATTCCCTTATTTTCTTTTGATTATTGCTGGAAAATAGGGAAATTTGAGTATCTGTAATAATAGGGAAATTTAACAAACACTATGAAAATAAATGAATTTTAGTGTTTCTATATCCCTTATTTTAAGTTCATTTTTCACATGCCGGCTCTATTCACATCAAGATGGTTCTGATATTATCCGCATGTTCTCTGAAGACATCTTTCGGTTCGTGTACCTATCACTCCGTTCACCAAATTTCGGTGGTTTGCGGGATGTAGCCCCTTATATTAGCCAAATATCTATTGAGTCGCATTTCCAACATAATTCCATTCTTACATAATGAAGAATTTAGTACCTTAATAAAAAATCATTTTGGAAATCCGCTGATTGGTAATATAATTTGCTCCGGACCTCCGGTTATCATTCGATCGATTACAATCCGAACGAGTTGGCTTTCTGTAGCAGCATTTGACGGTGGTCCCGACCACCTTCCAACCAAAATATCAAAATAAAAATTCAATCAGTTTTTTGTATGTACATACATGAGTTGAGTTGAGTAATTCAATTTGAATACATCGAATCGTATAACCTTTTTTGCTTTTTCAAATCTTGTTACATACTTTATGCCTAGATAGATGATTATGATTGATCGTGTGAAATATTTCTTGAATAAATTCTGAGCATGAGGCTAAAGTAGAAAACTAATATTTGTTAATCTGTATGTCGACTTTACATTTACGAATACAGTGGATATATATACAATATATATGTAAAGATAGATCTTGATTGATTTTAACATTCTGTATCTTTATTGAGATAAAATTATTATACGAACACAACTCTAACCCACCCATAAGATTAAAATATTATTCATATTTAAATGGGCTATCAACAACATTTAAACATAAAACCAGAAATCTTCAATCCCAATCAATTTTTTGCGTCGCTTACAATTTTTTTGACATGACGTAAGCCATGGATAAGTAATAGGATTATTGTGGCACATTTCATCTTCTGCACTTGATACACAAAATAATTGTTTTTAATATAACGTCGCCGTCTTATAACCAAAAAAAAAAAAAAACTGGAACACAGAGCACAAAAGAATGTGCAACATACGAATTAATTACTTTATGTTCTTTACTTTTCAAGAAAACGAATTATAAACGGCAAGTGAAAGGTTTGCTGTAATTTTTTTTTTTTTGATCTTTCATTTTTTATAATAATTTGTTTGAACAAAAACCCACTATCAACACACAAACTTTCGGCAATCAATCTCATTTTATATCAATTAAGTTTAAACAAGAAAATTGCGCGAAAAAAAAAATTGTCATTTGACAGTAAATTAATACAAAAGCAAAATGATTTAAAAATATTCCGGGTCATTCGCATTATTTGCATTACAGTAATTCGGTCAAATACCTTAGGAGAACACCTTTCATATATAAACGAGTACGTTTATTAACAACATTCGTGTTATAAAAAAAATCGCGTCTTGCTTGCCCAAAAATTTGTGAACAGTGGTGGTCCGCATATAGTCTATATAAGTACGGAAATATTCCAACCAGAAATTAACCCGCTCAACTTCACTGTGTCCACCTTTTTAATCTACAACAAATACACAAAACAAATTTTATTTTATTTCAATCAACAAATGTTACAAATTGTATTTGAATAAGTTTATCATTTTGACATTTTATGAATGGTTTCATTTCTATAAAATGACGGATTAAGAATTTAACAAACAGCGAATAAAAAACTAAAAAAATGTTGAACTGTGTGGTGTCTCTTGTCTTGTTTCGCATATAAAAACTATATACATGTACGTATAAACCGATTTAATAAAATTGTCGATTTGGTTAATCCATTTATGTGTACTTTATGTACACACAAAATATCAAAGTACAATGTAATTATGATCATTTGTGCATGATTTATGTATTTAGTTGGTGATACTCCCATTTTATTTTATTTTAGTATTAATCGCGGAGGATTTTGCAACGATGGATATTGAAGGCGCTAACGCCTTTGTAATTCATTAATTTGTTTCGCTTAACTTTCTCCCATCGTAAATGTTGTTTCGATTAAAATGCATTTGGCGTCAATTACTATATAAATTGATTTTAGCATTTGGTTTTAGAGTGCTCGCTATCCTTGCTGCTGAAAACAACTACATACATAGGTATCTCGGTATAATAATGCAACAAAACAAATCTCAAATGTTTTTAAGAGCCTTTCTATACACAATGAGTAATTACATATATATTGCATAGTTAAACACTATTTAAACTAGCGTGTGTTTAGAAACAACTTTCCAACAGCAGCATATCGATTTTTAAGTTAGATCTTCCACACTGGTGTTAATGTGATTTAGGATGTGAGCAACAAATCACTAGGGTTCCCAAGTGCCCTTTTGTAGGAAGGAGAGTCCATCTTTTGTGAAATTTGTCGTTTCTGCTTTCTATAAGATAAAATGTCCTTTATTGTGTGAAAATGCCCTTACCTGTATAAACTATTTGTATATTTAATTACTCTTGCCACGGGAAAAATATAATAAAGATAGCTCTGCGCATATTTAGCATAATGGATAAATTTGGGGATGCTCCACAAAAAAATTATTTTTATGGCCTACGGTCAGACCATATTTACTGAAGGTTTTTGGGGTCGCTATGAAGCCGAATCCGCATCCACTTAACCGCATCGCATCAAGTTTTTGTCTTAACCTGGTCAGCCTAAATACTCCTGTGATGGAAGCTGTTAACCCACAATAACCCCAAAATTCAATATATTAAGCCCTTTAATCCTATAGCTAAAGAACACAACCCTAGTACACCCACAACGAACCCCAATACCTGAAATCACTAAACTCAACCGCTCATAGCGCAAACTGTCATGTCCTGTGATTTATTAAACCTAAACTGTTATAGCCCGTAATCCTATATCTCTACTTTTTCATGTATCAAGCGACTGTTCCGAAAACAAAGTTGGGTGTTACCCGATGTACACTTCTACAGTTTCAAATTTTTGTTTGAAGTGAAAATTTACGATTTTTCTCAAATTTTTTTTTAATTTAAACTACAAAATATCGCAGATATTTATATTTTTATGATATTTTTGTCATTGAAGCCGATTCCCGGACACATTCAGCAGGGATAATACCCATAAAATCAACTATCTAAAGGGTCAGTTAGAGGGTGCTGCGGTCAAATTAATTAGCCACCGCCAACATAAAACTCAATAGTACCTAATATTTCCCTTGACTAGAAAACTGGACAATGAATCGCAACAACAAATCCCTTGGAATTTCAGACAACAATGGAAGTTTTAAAATTCTTAGAAGGAATTTATTCCTAACAACACGAGAAAACAAAGGTCAAATAGTTAAACGGACCTATTTATCAACAATAAAATCTGTATCTACTGTATATTACAGAGATGGACGTAAGAATAATGAATACGGAGGATTCAGTAAACTAAACTCCAGCAAGGGAATACAAGCAGAGATGCTGAATAAATTATGCAGAAATTGTTTATCATCATAAAATGATATGCCATAAGTAACGGAAGGCATAACACAGGACTGAAAGGCGGATAGGTGTCTGAGAAATCAACCGACAATATGCCAGACGCCGAATTTGAATCCAACAAATGACCAAATTTACAACTTGCGCTGATCCACAACACAACAAGTCCAATTGCATCGACATCTTAATCGGTGTTGACTTCTATCCCTTAATCCTAGCAGCATCATAAGAGGACGCCCACAAGATCCATTTGCCCAAGAAACTGAATTTGGTTAAATAATAAAGGGAAGCATAGGCTTCATCTCTACAACAATAATGGATAACAGTTAGATTTATTCAAAGGAAATGACGCTATACATCAAGAAAATACCATAATCAGGAGGAAGCAGGCACAGAAACGCTATTGGCAGAAACAACGGTGTGACTACCATATGGAAAATGCATGGTTCACTTATTTTTAAAGATAGAACGATCTCTGCTGGGAGAATCCAGCAAGAAGGCAGTAGTACGGTTACTTCTGTTCGAGATAAAATTTCTAAAGGATGAACCATTCATCAAACTCTATCACGAATTTATGCAAAATTATCTAAGACAAGGCCATATGCAGCTGGTAAGAGTAGAGCCAGGTGACAGTCCAAGATACTCCATACCACATCACGGAGTGATCAACCATGAAAGTACTACCACAAAATTGAGATTAGTATTCGGTGCATCTATAACAAGACCTCATCGGGACTATCGTTGAACGACATAAGGATGATCGGGCCAAAAATTAAAAGTTACCTAATTGATACCATCGTGAGGTGGCAAAAACGTAAATTCATGCTAATAGAAGAAGCGGAATAATTTTCCGGCAAATCTGCATGCATATTTGTGAACAGAACCTGTAACGAATATTATTATTTTTTTTTTTTTTTTTTTTTTTTTTTTTCATTTTATTTTATTACAACTGAGACTGCGCTCATCTAGCAATTTTTCTTTCAAATACAAATTTTTATATATCTAGTAAAATTCACGTTTGTTGGGGTGTAACCCACTGGTTAGCCCCGTAATCAATTAAACCTATTTACTAATTTTAGTTTGGTAAGTTCACTAGGTCAAGTGGCCTCGTTCTTTGGAGTCTTCTTTCAACGACAGGGTTATCTATCATATGGCGAATATAGGGGTTTCCATGTTCCTGGAGCCTTATTTCGTGTTTTGCGGCATGCATTTTTATTTCCTCTTTGATGTATTCCATCCGTAGGTCCCTGTGAAGGTCTTCATTTCTTGCGTACCACGGAGCATTGACGATGCTACGAAGAACCTTGTTTTGAAACGTCTGTATCATTTTGGCGTTTGTTTGCTTGGTACATCCCCAGAGTTGTATACCGTAGGTCCATATCGGCTTCAAAATTTGCCGATATAGCAGCAGCTTATTGTGAATTGTAAGCTCAGAGCCTCTACCTATGAGCCAATACATTTTTCTGAACTTTATGTTAAGTTCTTCTTTTTTCTTTTTGACATGCTCTCTCCATTTAAGCTTGGCATCGAGGGTCATGCCAAGGTATTTAGCTGTATTTGCATATGGCACGAGTCGCGAGTCAATTTCTATAGGTAGATGGTAAGCCTTTTGATAAGTAAAGTTAATATGCGTGGATTTTGTCTCATTAAGTTTGATTCGCCAACGCTTTGTCCAGTTACAAACCGCATTGGTCATCCTCTGGAGTTTGCTCGTTGCATCAGCGACATTATTTCCAACTGCCATAATTGCTGTGTCATCTGCAAAGGTGGCTATGGTTCCTTCATTTGTGGTTGGTATGTCCCTTGTATATAGTAAATACAGGATTGGTCCTAAGACACTCCCCTGCGGGACACCGGCAGAGATTTTCTTTAGCTCAGAGTATTCATCCTCATATTTCACTCGAAAGTGTCTATTGGATAAATAAGATCTTAGTATGGCATAGAATTGTCTCGGTAGATCTCTATGCAGCTTGTATTCCAGACCACTGTGCCAGACTTTATCGAATGCTTGCGCGACGTCCAGGAATATGCTTGAGCATACTTTTTTACGTTCTAACGTTCTTTCAATTATGTTGGTGATTCTATGGACCTGTTCAATTGTAGAATGCTTTTCTCTGAATCCAAATTGATGTGGAGGAATTAGTTGTCGGTCCTCAATTATTGGTTTAAGTCTCTTTAGTAATAATTTTTCAAAGAGTTTTGACATGATTGGCAGCAGAGAAATTGGCCTGTATGATTTTTTATCGTTAGGTGGTTTATCAGGTTTTGGTATCATGATTACTTCTGCTACTTTCCATTGATTCGGAACATATTTTAACCGAAAGCTCGCATTGATTATGTGTAGTAGCTTACGAAATCCTTTGTTAGGTAGAGCTTTGATAATTTGGCAAGTAATCAAATCATACCCTGGGGCTTTTTTAACATTCATGTTACTTTTCACTTCTTCTTTTAATTCTTTGAGAGTTACTGGCCGTATTTCAAACTCATCCAGCTTGTGAATAGATATTATATTTTCATTGGCAGTTTGTCTTGGTAGTGGTTGGAAGGTTTCCTGGAGATACTCCGCAAATAGATCAGCCTTCTCTTTGTGGCCTCTTGCCCAGGTTCCATCATCCTTTTTAAGTGGAGGCACTTGTATTTTGGGTCTTTTGAGTCCCTTCGTCGCCTTCCACAGTGAGTAATCAGAATTTTTTTCATCAGTTAGGCTAACTAGATATCTGTTGATTGATTCATTTTTAACTTCTTTAAGAAGGGATTTGAGGCTGTTACATAAATTGTTAAGAATTGTTTTGTTCTCCGGTGTTCGATTAATTTGCCAGGTTTTACGAGCTCGTCGTTTTTCTCTTACCAACTCTCTAACTTCCATTGGGTAGGATATGTTAAGCGTCTTCTTATTTTGTAAAATGGGAGTGCTTGCCAATGCAGCATAGTGAATTATTTCATTGAGTTTCTCCAATTCGTCTTCCAACTGTCGAGAATTTCTTATCGGTACCTGGAGATTGATTTTGTCCTCCATTATTTCACGAAAGAGATCCCAGTTTGTTTTTGAATTTGTTAATCTGAGTGCACTTTCCCTTTGAATTACAGTTTCACTGACTGTCATGATAACCGGTGAGTGATCCGATACTAGAGAATTGCTGTTTTCAATGTGAATATAGTTCTGAGATATACCTCTTGCTACATAAAAGTCGATTAGGTCCGGTATCTTAGCTTCGTCACTGGGCCAGTATGTTGGGGAACCACCAGAGTAAAATTCACATTTTGATGTCTGGGCTGCTTGAAACAATTCTTTACCCTTTGACGTCGTAAGTCTAGATCCCCAATAGGTGTTTTTTGCATTAAAGTCTCCTCCAATAATAAAATCACGTCCTAATGATTTAAATAGTTTAATGTAGTCCTCCCTTTTCAAGTTATGCCGGGGAGGACAGTATATTGCGGAGACAGTAAGCTGTCTGTGTTTAATGTGAATCCTAACAGTGGTGACTTGCATTGTTTCTTCTTCGATTTCTGTTTCTACATGGTGTTTTATATTTTCTTTTATTAGTAATGCTGAACCACCTCTTGCTCTTTCTGCTGGATGAATGGAATGATATAAGTTATAACCCCGGATTTTAACAAACGAAGCTTTAACAAAATGGCTTTCGGATATTAGAAAAATGTCGATTTTTTCTGTATTTAAAAATATTTCTATTTCTGGAATATGTTGCATAAGTCCATTCGCATTCCAGATTGCTATTCTGAAAGTTGTGTTCTTACTTAACATTTTTTATCGGATTGCGTTGTGGGAGCTGCATTTTCTTCAGTTGATCAAATATCATGTTGTTCAGGTTACTTTGGTCATCTAGCCGCTTTGTAATAGCTTCGATGCTGTTCATAATGTTTTCCATAATTCGATTATTTTCAGAGCCCATATATTTGGTTGAACCCGAGCCTTTCACTACCTGAGCAAATGTTCTTCTTTGCCCTGCGTTGCTTGGTTGTGGATTTTGATCCATCTGATTTGATGGTTGAATCCTTCGAATTTCATGATTTTGCGATTGATTTCGTGATTTATCTCTTAATTTTTGTAGGTGTTTAGCAACCTCACAGCCCCGATAATTGGCCGGATGTTGGCCTTTACAATTTATACACTTAGCTGGTACATCTCTCCCTATTGTACATGCCTGGGTAAAATGTTTACCTGAGCATTTTACACATCTCGGATCCCGGCTGCAATATTTTTGGGTGTGATTAAATCCCTGACATTTCTTGCATTGTGGTATGCGTGTAGTGGTTCTCCTCATAGGTTCAATTTTTACCTTCATGTGAAGAATTGCTTTTATACCATAAATATTTTGAACATTTTCTGAGTTATCAAATACTAGCATAAAAAGAGGGAGTCCCCTTTTATTGAAAGTTGGGTTTCCTTCTTGGTTTTCTATTCTCTCTTTTTTAATCATATTCACAGCATCTAGTATTTTAAGACCTTTATTTTTTAAGTCTTCCATTATTTCTTCGCTTGAGCAAGTGTGATGCAAACCTCTTGCCATAACTTTTATCGGACGAGCCTGTTTGTCCTCATAGGTAAACCACTGATACTTTTCAGCATTCAGCTTCATAGATAATGTTCTATAGGTTTCTGAGTCCAGAGTATTAATTTTCCAAACGTCATTGTTTAGCGCTGTTACCTTATATTCTTTGTCAGTAACCGATTTCATCAGTGACTGAATTATTGGGTAACTGGTTACTCCCACGATACTTATTGGTGGGGGGGTTTTTTCTTTCGGTTGCACCAGTTTTGGTGCAATGTTCTTGGTAGATTTACTACCTTTCGGTTGATTGGCCTCAGGTTGGACAACTTCCGGTTCGGTACTTGTAGTTCCACTAACATTTAGTTGTTCAACCTCAGGTGACGATTCAGCTTTTCTTTTCTTACCCTTCCTGGAATGTTTTTTTTTCTTCTTTAGGATCCAGTTCGTCTCCCTTTCTAATTCATCCTCATCAGTGAGATAGTTGACTTTCTTTGGTTCAATACTCTCTAATTCGCTTTGTTCTTTAGCATCCCGATTCATTTTTAGAAGTTCATTTTCTCGCTTTAGATACTCAATTTCTTCGCTTAGCTTGGCAAATGACTGCTCCATCTTCTGTAGCCTCTCAAAGAGATCCATATTTTCCTTTTCTAGGTCAACAGTTCTTTCACTGAATTTTACTGCTCGCATTGTAAAATTTCCGCTGGCATCACTTCTTTCATGGAGTGTTTGGCCCTCCTCAAAATCCATAGGGCCAGCCTTCGAAGAGGATGGATCCCCCCCGGATGTATTGTCCAGTCGACTGACTGGAGTACCACTTGGGGTAATAACTTTCTCGGACTTATGCATTGCATAGAGTCTTGCTGGTGATCGTGGCACTATGGAACTTCTTCCAAATGGATTTACAGAACTTATCACCTCTGAAGTATTGCGGTCATTGGATAACGACGACTGGGAGCCCGCTTGCTCACCCCTCATAGTCGCCGGCACTGGGTATCCGTTTCCCTGCGCCGTAAGGTTTTCTCCATTAGAGTCCCCCATATTGGTTATTATATTCAGGGAACCACCCCTAGCTAGTTTTGGTCCACGAATGGTATTTTATTTCCCATTTACCCTCCGACAAGTCGGTTAGGGTTTCCCCCTATCCGCCACCTGGGGACGCGCCCGATGGGAGACTAGCAGCTCCACACGAGACGAATATTATGGCGATAAAATTGTTCACGGCCAATAGAAGAAAATAAAATAAAAGCGGTCACCTAGGGAACAACAGCAGAACATTAATGCAATTGGCAGCCGATGCAAAAAAATAAATACATAACAGCAAGAACGCGTTAATTAGGTTATGACCAACAACAGATGGCATGGCTTGCACGTAGCAGAGGATTTCCATTGCCCATATGGGCGCCAAATTCAGATGAAATTTTAACTAACATTCCTGACCACCTAGGAGCAAAAGAAATTATCGAAAAGCTATCAAGCCACCTGAAGCTACAGAAATGGAAACAATGGAATTACCTGGCCATCAATAACCTCATACATGTTTTACCAATACCATTTTTTTTCTATAAGTTTTCGAGCAATTTGAACAAAATTATTATGATACATGTTTAATAAATGGTAAGAAGCAATGGGCTTTATTAAATGAGATTCTTAATAAAGAAGCGTCACATCATGAAATTTACAACATAGTCAATGAGTCCAACATTTTTGTATCTTCACCAGTAGAAATCGCAAGAAGCTTTAATTCATTTTATTATATTATTATTTCTAATGTCTAGCAGGACTTCATTATACATATGTAGGTCTAGAACGGCTTATTGACTCTAGCATCTTTTCATGCCCATTCTCTTCGATAGAAGTATTTATTTAATATTATTAAACCTTTGGAGGATAACGTATGAGGAATAAAATATGGACAAAATGTAAAATGCATCTGTATTATTGAACCACCAAAAATAAAAATTTCTTTGTGTTATATAAAGTGATTCCCTTATATTTCATAAAATACACATAACAACTGCTTCATTCTACAATTAGTTACAAAAATGTTGTTGCTAGAAGTAGATCGTCGCAAATTAATTTGCAAATTTTGTCAGGAAAACCCAGACAAAACAAAGAACGAGATTTTTCACTACTTCAAGGATCTTGGATTCAAAATATCGTTGATATAAAAAACAATTAAACCGTTTGAGAATAAAGAACCTGTGGAAAGAAAACCGGGCTCTGATACGAAATGTCAACTACAAGATAGCAAATTTCGAATGAAATTGAAAAGTGAAACGGTGTTTCGAACTACAAAATCGTACAGGCAGCTGGGAAAAAAATAAAAAGTTGACCCATTATTATTATTGTTGAAGGGCCATGTGGGCGTTCAGCCACCTCGCACTACGACTTAAAATACCTTTTGTACTTATGCACTGCTTAATTATCCGTCCAGTCCGGTACGCGATACATAATTATACACAATTGTACCCATCACGCAGCTACCTAATACATGACCAGAACAACTCACTTGATGTGCACCCTATTGGAAGGTTACGGAGCTGGTAGATTAATCTACTCAACTTTGGTCCCCGCCCCGCTCCAATAGACGCCGTGTCTGTTTCTCCAAAAATTAGCGTGTTCATACTTGGACTTTTTTTGTAATGAGTTTGTATAAATAGTAATCTTTTTTACAGGCAACACAGCTCTATTTGTTTGCTTGTGTTGCGTAATCGAATTTTATGTGTCTTCGCACTATGACTGGTGGTTTGATAACTGTCGCACAATGTTTGAATGTTGGATATGCGTTTTCAATCGATCCATTTGCCCATAATGTTTTGAATCTGCGTCTATTTTGCCAAGTAACATATGGAATAACTACGGATCACGTGTTTCAGCTTTTTCACAATTTCCTTAGCTCCTTATAATTTACTTGATTGCTACTCTTTTGCTCCACAAATAACTGAATTAGAGATAATAAATGGTCGATTTCGGCTAATTGTATCGAGCTATTAGGCCATGCTTCCTCATCATTTTGATCAGTGACTTTGATGTGCCGTATTAATGCTGCAGCCTTAGTTCTTAGTAATCCGTTCAGAATCTGTAGCTAATGCACTGGACTCAAACCGGTATTTTAATAAACCGCCTTTATGTGTAAATCATGAAATGATGGCCACAGCTTGTAATTACACAAACGGCTCTATGATAATTTTCAGTAGCCGTACGTTTTGAAAATTATGCATTCGAGAGTAGCGCTTAAATCATGTATTTCCGTTACTTTGTCTGGCTCCTTTATGGTAATCTTGTTTTTATCGCAGCTTATAAAGTTGCCGTTATATCTAGATTTTCTGATTCGAGATGCCAGATTCTCGAATTCTGCAACAATTTTGTTTCTCAAATAGAGAATTTCAATAAATTTTCTCGAAATTCTCGAGAATTTTTCTCAAAAGATCATTCTATTCTAATTAGAATAAAATAATTCAAATTAATTTATAAATAAGTAAATTTTCGTTATTTAAAAAATAATGTTTCAAAATTACTAAACTGTCTAAGGATTTATCATTTAAACGTACTCTTCGTTTGGTACAAAAATTTCTAGACACCGAAAAATTCCTTTCATTTTGCATAGATGTGGGATTTATCAATAATAAAGCATTTTTAAGGTGTTCCAGATTTGTGATTATTTTACCAGTTGCTTTATATACCACTATTTCCGTAAACAATATGTGGAGGCGTTGTTGAACTTCCAGATAAATTAAATTCAATACATGGAATATTTTCAGCTGAACAATTTTCTTCTGGATTTTTGAATAACCTTCGGGACAAATTTTTGACTGTTTTAATTATTTCAGTATGCAAATTGAAAAATCTCATCATCTTCAGTTTTAACTAGGCAATGAGGATTCTGAAGAAATTTTAATCATGAAATTATCGAATTGACCCTTCTTTTAAATATTTAGCTTTCAATTTCATTCAATTTTTTTTTTACTAATTAAACAATAATATGCTATTTGGTCGGTTGCTGGTAAATTAACAGCAATAAAAAAAAAAAAAAAACACATACAGGAAGTGTCATACAATAGACTTTGTTATTTTATCAAAATAGGAGTAATACCAGAGCCTTCTAGAGTATAGAGCCATAATCATTATGACGTATTTTTTCGAAGCTTTTTTAGTGGTACAACTTTTCACTAATTTCCATAGGAATCCATAGTAAAAATGGTGTTTTGTAGCTTCAAGTTTTTCATTCAAAAAAGCAAAAATGTTACAAAATTTTTATACAAAAGTGTTCTACATATATTTAGCAGCAATATACAAGAAGGGTATATTGGTATTAAGTAAATATTAATTGCAGAAATATTGAAATAAAATTATTTCTAAAATATATTTTTCGAAGTTTCATTTTGAAAAATACATCAAAGTTGGCTCTGACGAATTAAAATAATACTTGCTAAATTTATCTTTAGTTTTACTAGTGTACGTTAGATGTCTCAGATTTATACAGAAAAATACGAAAAAGATTGTTTAATCACAAAATTATGACACGTTCTTAAATATTTTGTGAATTTGTTTTGCTTTTCCTACAATTTTTGAATTTGAAATTTCTCCAGGTCGCAATTTTTGGTACGATTTTTCAAAATGTTTACTGCCATCACTGCCATCTATGTAATGTATATTGACTTAATGCACACGATTTGTAGTAAGCTTTTCTTTTTAATTTGACCAGAATGCTGTTGTTATGAACTTTTTTTTGTATTTTGGTTTAAATAAATCAATTATTACAAGAAAATAAAAACGATTTACTTAAACGATATTCAAATATGTTGAAATTCAAACATTTATGAAAATATTTCAGAAATCATAATTAAGAATTTGCAACGTTTTCATTTACAAATTTGTCTTAGGAAAAAAAGTGATTTCCCATATGTTTTAAGTGTTTTACTATGGAAATTTTGGTTTTTTCGTCGTTTCTAATTCCCTTATAAAAGCTTCGTTTTTTAGATTATGGCTTGTATAATCAAGGTTGCTTTGGTAATACTCGGTGGCATTCGATTAACATTCAAAGAGCCGCAATTTAGAAAAATGGAAAGTCAAGCACACCATTATTTATTGAGCCTATTGCCATCTATGAAAGACTGGTATGAACCAACCAATCATTTGTCAAAAATCTAGCCAAATAAATGATCCTGAGGCACAGTCGTTCAGAAATGATCATTAACCCCTTAAGGACCGAATTTTTTTCAAATAAATGCACCAAAAAAATCAATTTTTTTTTAAATAATTAGAACTAATATTTTGACATATTAGGAACAAAAAAAAGTCTGTTTTAAAAATAAATTTTATTTTTATAAATAAATTTGTTGTTTTTTAATTCAAATAAATGTAAAAATGATACATATTGTTTTCACAATTTATTTTAGGCAAATACATAATGGAACGTACAATATGTGGCCGCCCGAGTTATCTCGGGTACGGTCTTTTTGGACCATATAGTATGTCCCGAGATATCTCGGGCCTGGTCCTTAAGGGGTTAATATTAGATTTAAATCACAGATTTATAACGTATATGGTAAAAAATCACATCATTTTTGGAAGTCATGTTTTAATTTTATGATTTTTATGTAGCACTAATAAAAAAAAAAAATATGAATCATGATTTGTTGTTTTTGTTTTTTTAAGGTAGAGTGTTAAATATTTTAAATTTCATGCAAATGGTGTTGTATTTATTGCTCCAGATCCGAAAATTATAAAGTTGGGCATATTTTAAAGATAAATGAAATATGGGATTATAAAATAATTATAAAAATGGCCATCGAAATTTTTTGTTTTTTTTTTCCCTCATTTATGACGGCATACTAAAAACATTAAATATGTTGAATTCCCTTATAAAAGCTTCGTTTTTTAGATTATGGCTTGTATAATCAAGGTTGCTTTGAACGCATCCGTCCCTATCTTTATAGTGTTAACTTTACGAAAATCACTGTCCACAACCCTTCACGTTTAATGCGTTCTAAGAATATATTAAATCAAATTTATTTCTCTTAAAACGCTTAAATCACAAACACTACAATCGAAGTCAATACAACCTCTCAATGAAACGATAGCAAAAAGCAGGAAAATACCAGTAACAAATTAATTTTCAAATGAAAATCCTGAAAATGCAATTAATTGTGTTGAAAATGTAAATGACATTATATGAGTTTTTTAAACCAGCATTCGATCCTTTATCCTGAAAAATAAAAAAATTATTGACAAAGTGGTTAGTTAGTTGAACCAAATACCCTTGTTTTTGGCTACTACTTTCAAAACCCGAACTCGGGTGGAAAAAAAACTCGTGTATTCATAACGTTATTAAAGAATTTCACGAGCGTCCATTAGGAAGACACCAAAAGGCACAGATAAATTTCTAAATTTCTAATATCTTAGAAAGTTAACCTTAATTAAAAAAGGTCGAAAAGATTCGGGCCCGAACTTGATAAGAGCTTTGGTTGATTTATTTCGTCAACCAATTTCTCATTCTTAATTTCGTTTCAATAATTTTTTTTTTTTTTTTCAAATCATTCGTATCATGTATAAAAATGTTTCACTCAGTAAGAGTAGAGAGGTTGGTCAACGAAATCCTTCTTATATCCGAGAGTAATTAGGGTTATTCCTCAAGGGTTGCTCGAATGTTTAGTGCAGAAATTAAATTGATATATCCATTCGTTCTCAAGTTATGATGGAGTCGGACGAACGGACAGACTACAAATCGAAGACATATCTCAGTTTTTTTTTACAAAACTGTGAAATGTATAAGAAGAACCAAGTGCAAGGATCAATAAAATACTAATGGTGTTAACCACCACGCTGAAAATAACATTGCAGGTCCAATCGATATTTATTTTAACAGCAATCGATATATTTTTACAAAATAGGATGAATATCTCCATCAGCCAAATCTATCGAAAATCAACTGTCCGAGACTATTGCTAAGGCTTTGTAGATTTGGAGCACATTTTTCTTATCTGATCGAGGGCTATAAGTCTGTCTTTGTTTCTCTTGGCATTTCTTGCGTTCTAGCGCTTTGCTTGAGTTGAGATGCCTAAAAAGGAGTGTTAAGAAGATAAATGAAGTATTTTTTTATTAAACGCAAAACCAGAACATGCAAAAAAACTTCTTATATAGTGATAAATCGCTTTTTGATGAATTTATTCGATTAGATCATCGCAGAATGTCAATAAATTAGCATTTTATCATGCAACACAAAACGACAAAATTAAACAGCTCAAAATAAATTTGGAAAGTTTATTAACCGCCAACATTTATTTATAAACAAATCAAAACAATAACAATAAATGTTGAGTAATAAACAGAAAGTACTTGTCAAGTCATCCGCGCAAATACACGAGTATATACATACATACAAACAAATTATGTACTAGAGAGATATTTAAAGGGCGGATGAATACAATGGAGCAACAAAAAACAAACCGAAACTCTTGTCTTGACACTTAAATTCCCACAGTTGTTACACATTTATGTTTTGTGTGTTGTTTGTCTTTTCCATAATATGTCTAATACGTATAATTTAGCCTGTCAATTACAAAACCAAAACGAATAAAAAAAAACAAAAAAAAATCTGCATGCCGAATCAAGAATTCTCTCTCAAATTCTAAAGATCTTAAATCCACTTTTTTTTTTGTGTGTTTTGATTGCTTAATTTTTATAACAGATTTTTTTAGCGTTTTCATAGTTTTTTTGCGTGCTTGTGTTTCTATTTACTTTTGTGTATAAAACTCGCGCCCGAATGCATTGACCTTCTTTAGAGCAATAATTTGCCATGAACTTGTGGTATGGGCTCAATTAAAATAAAACAAAAAACGTTGCTTAACAATAATCATTAACAATTAAATTAATGAAATTTGTAAGAAATCGGGCGATTACGAATTTTACTACTTTGCGGTATGTGTTTGTGTTTATATAGGTATTGTTTACACAAATGTATAAATATAGTTTGTACTATACAAAGTTAAGGTGTTTTAATAAATTGGAATTATTAATTGGATGAGTTTTAGAATTTGCGAAAAGTTCAAATTAGGTTAACCATTCCATGAGTAACTATGACAAATTTTGTTGCAACTAAAATTAGCTCGAAACAGTATTGACTGCAAAAGACTTTTGGTTTAAACAGATTGGAAAGAGGTAACTTCTAAGTAGCTAATTGGATATATCCAGCGGGCTGAAGCCTCACTAAAATATGTAGACCTCATCCGATGGATACAAATATTTACTTATTTCAATATAAATTACTTTAAACTTACTACATATATTTACAAAACGATTGATGACTTGTACCGCCTGTAACATTTAAGATTGAAAGCCGTTTAATTTATCTGGCATATAATGTTTAAATAATTAGAATTAATGTCTAATGAGCAATTCAGTCAGTGGCAGACATTTCTTTACAAAACAATATAAAATTTTAAGTAATGGGGTTATTTAAGTAATTATTTTGAGCCCGGGGCGCCCAAACTTGTTAAGACGGCCCTGAATTCGTTGGACTAACATACTACAAGGAGTATAGAGTATTTATGAAGGAATACATTGAACTAGGCGAAGTGGAACGTATATCTTACACTAAACTCCGCGTTGTATTTGATGCGTCCTGTAAAACAACCAAGGCAGTTTCATTAAATGAGTATTTACAAGTCGGACCAAAAATTCAACCCGATTTAACCACAACCCTACTGCGATTTCGACAAAACCTAATTTCGATCAACGCCGATTTCAAAAAAAACATACAGACAAATTCTGGTGGATCCGGCAGATACCAATTTTCAATTAATTTTATGGCGCAATAACACCAAAGAAGAATTAGCTTCATATAAATGTACGACGGTCACGTATGGAACCATATGTGTTCCGTTTCTGGAAAAAGTGGCGAAAAATATGAAAAAAAAAAACAGAAGCGGCTACAGCAAATAGCAATCCGAAAACACTTTTAGATAGATAACATGTTAGCAGGAAGTGATACAGTGGAAGGCGCAATAATATTGAAAAATCAAATAATGGAAATGCTGAATAGTTATGGATTAAGCTTGTGTAGAAATCCAACTCCCAGGATTTTTTAAATTCTCTAGCCACGGATAATGAGGAAGATATTCCAAAACTAATTGAGGATGATCCGAGTACTAGAACTCTCGGAATTATCTGGCATCTCCATGCAACATTTTCACATTAAAGTTAAGTCTTAAAAAAGAAAATGTTATCCGAAAGCTCCAAGCTATATGATCTGCTGATCATTTGGTTCAAAATGTTTCTCGGATGAGGAAGCCCCTAGTAATATTCTAATTTTATGGAAGAAAATTGATTGCATGTTAAATCACCTCGAACGGATTAAAATCTCTAAATGTTTGCTACAATCAATTGCAAGCATTTTGCGACGCCAAATTGGGATGTATTATACATGGGATCCTGCAACGACAATGGAGAAATTACATGTAATACAGTATGCGCTAAAAGCAAGGTAGCCCCCGTAAAACGAATAAGTTTACCAAGACTAGAACTATGTGGCGCTTCATTTAATATGGATTACATAAGTTCCCTTGCATGAATTTGATGGTAGTACTACATTGGCTATTTGGCTAACCGATATGCTAGCGAGATAGAAACCATTTATTACCAACCGCACTACATCAATCTTAGGCACTATTCCTCAAGCAACAAGTTTAGCCGAGTAGACAGACGGCTGAGAAACTTACGCTTTAGTTATTCTGTACAAGATACCAACATATTTCCAAGAAATAATCCAGCGAATACGCTAATCATTCAGGCAGTGCACATTTGTAAATTACACACCAGAAATAATTTAATGCTAAGTATATTATGTCAAAAATATTGGATGATCGGTGCGAGATACCTACTAAAGCGGTATAAAATATCCTGCATAATATACACAAGGTATAAATATAACCAAAACTATTTTTAAATACCGGTGTAGATTATCTATGTTAAAATGAGCTAAAACAGGAATGCACAGGTAACTAATGCATGCGTGGCAGTATTTATATGTCTAGAAGTCAAGGCGATACACTTAGATGCATTTCTGGATGACGATGAACTTTAACTCCCGCCCGCTTTGAATCTGTTGATTCAATTCAGTTTTTTGAAGTCTATGTACATAGTTTATAGACAGGTCGCTTTAGATGTCCAGCTTGAGTTTTTAAGGTTATAACTCTAACTACTCCATCTGCTCCTCGATGAATTTGCTCTACCCGGCCTAGCAACCAGTAAATTGTCCTCACGAATTAAGACAACTTCGTCAACTGTAATTGGTTGAGCTTTTGTTTGCCATTTGGTTTGTTGATGCAAAGAGGTTAGGTACTCAAATTTCCACCTCTTACTGAAGTGTTGTATTGCCTGTTGTAATCGTTGCCATTTACATAATTTTGTTAATTTTACTTCTAGTAAATTTGGTTCTGGTATCTGTACAAGAGGACGTCCGATTAAAAAATGCCCCAACTTTGTCATATGACAGAAGGCATATTGGCCAAGAATTTAGCACCGCTTCGATTTGTGTAAGCGTAAGTGTATCAGCTTTCCCATAACCCTCTTAAGATATTTGAAGGACTTTACAGCCGCTTCCCATAGTCCTCCAAATTATGGTGCTATACTGGGGATAAAGTGCCATTTAATATTTTCTGAAGCGAGAAAACCAAATATTTTATTAGAATTGGATTTCATAAATTCATTAATCTCATTCAAAACATGATTGCTCCGACGAAATTGGGCCCATTATCGGAATAGATATCGGTGCATAATGCTCTGCGTGAAACAAATCGTTGAAATGTTGCAATGAAGTTGCTTGCCGTTAGATTGGACACAACTTCATGTGGACAGCCTTTGCACTCATACACACAAAGATCGCTAGGTAAATTTTCCATACTTTGGTAGACCGGCCATGAATCTGCTTTATTTGTAATGGTCCGGCGAAATCCATACCTGTTTTGATAAATGGACTTTGAAGTTGAACACGATTTGAAGGTAAGTTTCCCATAATTTGATAATTCGGCCGTGAACTAAATCTCCGACATGTGTGGCAATCTTTTGCTACATCTCTTATTATTCTGCGGCTGTGGATCAGGAAATGTGTTTGGCCAAGAAAACTCATCAATAGGGATGTGCCCGTGTGATGATGTTTGTTATGTAGATCTTTTACAAGCCATATAGTTATCTCGCATTTGGGGAGAATTAGTGGATGTTTTGCTTCATATACTGCTAACGAATTTTCTATGCGACCGCCGACTCGTAATTCACCGTCATTCAAAAATGGATGTAACTGCAATTTTTGCTGACCTTTGGTATTTGTTTGTTTGCTTTTAATGAGGAAATCTCAGCTGAAAAATTGGCACTTTGTATCCATTTGATAATTGTACGACGGCTTAAAGATATTTCATCTACGGTAAGTAATTTAATTCTGTTTTGCTTAGCGGTTCCTTGCTTGCTTCTTTTAATGTATATTTGTACCCATGCAAGAACTCTAACAATTTTTTCGAACGATCAAATTCTGGTTACTAACTGGTTTAAAATGCAAAATTCTGGCAATTTTGGTTTAATTGCGGATAACACTATTACTGTGGGTTTCTTCTCTTCCGCCAATAGTTCATCAGATTTAAAGTGTGATTGCTGTGGCCATTCTGATGCATCTTGACTTAACCATACAGGTCCCTTCCACCATAATTTGTATTTTACTAGCTTTGAAGGTATGATACCTCTCGATGCGCAATCAGCTGGGTTCGTCGGTCATCAAATCAACATATCTCCAATGTTGCCGAGAATACGAAGATAGTATGTCTGATGTACGATTTGCTATAAAGGTACTCCATCCTCTTGGAGGAGATGACAGCCAACCCAAGACTATTTTGGAATCCGTCCACATGGTAACTTTGGTATCTGGTAATTTTATTACTTCATTGACCATTCTGATCAATTTGGTTAGCAGACTGGCAGCGCAAAGTTCCAGTCTCGGGATTGAGACTTGCTTAATTAGAGCGACTTTTGTTTTAGAGGCTACTAAACTTATTTTAACCTCACCGTTTTCGTCAATACACTTGCAATACACGACAACGGCATATGCCATTTCAGAGGCATCACTAAACCAATGAAGCTCAAATGCGGTTTGCGTTTTCTTATATCTGTCAAAAGATTAAATTGAATACCAAGCAGTTTGATGCTAGCATTTGAATCTGCGTTCTCTATATTAAGAGTTACTTGCTCTTTGATTTCAACAGGGATTTCTGATAATATTTCTGGATAATTGGATGTCCACTTTCGAAGATTAAAGCCGTATGATTTTAAAAGAGTTGATACATCCTTCCAAAATCGTCCACATAAAAATCGTGTATTATTTTATCCGCAACTAATGGATTGCTTTGTCCCACGCTATTACCGATGACTTGAATAAAATCGTAATTAAATACGGTGATGATGCTGTACCATAGGTGACTGTACGCATTCGATAATGAGTTGATTGTTCTGTTGGTTCAGGTCTCCAAATAATTCTGTGGTAGTCTCGATCATCAGGATGTAAAATTAGTTGCCGGAACATTTTCTCTATATCCGCTGTTAAGACAAACTTGTACATTCGGTATCGTATTAATATAGCGGTAAGTGCTTCGTAGATAGTAGGTCCCACTAGATTCTCGAATGATGTGGTAGATAATAAACTCCTTTGGATCTATGTACTACTGATGGTGGTATGATTTCCTTGTGATTAAATGCCAAATATTCTTCCATATACGATTTGTACGCGGTTTTGAATTCAGGATCTCGGTCAAATTTCCTATCCATCGCTTCTAATCTTCTGAATGCTCCATTGAGAGTGGTTTTTAATTGTGGTTGAGTTGATTTGAATGGAAGCTTCATTATAAACTGACCTTTATCGGAACGAGTGGTATGTTGGGTGCAGTGTTCCTCACATGCTATCGCTTCCTCTGTATATTTTGCTAACGGGTGTGGTGATGCAAATACTTCCAGCTCCCAAAACATTCTTAATGAAAACTAAACCGTATGTAGTTGTCGGTTTGTGGTCGCTAGTGATAATATAACCAGCGACAATCCACCCAAAAATTGCGTTGTGTGCTACTAGCCCTGGTTTATCTCCGGTGATTCTTCTCGTGGTTAATAAATTGAAAAAATGATCGATTCCTATCAATAGATCGATTTGATTTGGTTGGTTGAAATTGGGATCAGCTAAAGGTAGGTGTTCTACGGGTTGCCAAAGAGTCTGATCAATAAATGAAACCAGTTGGTAAGATGTCAATCTAGGTACGATTAAACATTCAATATTCAAGGTGGTTTGGTTTAAACGAGATAATATTAGCAAATTAGCTTTGCCTCTAGATGTTCCCGCTTTGCTTTGACCTATACGCGAAATAGTAACACGAGCACTTTTTCGTGAAACATGCAGTCATTGAATCAAATTTTCGCTAGCCAAGGAGCTGCTTACTTGAGTTCTCTTCTGTTGAAACGTCGATTGATGAAGTTGGTGGGGTTTTAGTAATCGGTGATTCTACTTCTCTGCTATTCAATATATGTGCACTTGTGGTTGATGGTTCATTTGATGTTTGGTGGTGTAAGAGCGTATGGTGTTTTCGGCTGCACGTATGCTATCTTCCTGTTGTTCGATACTCGTAAACTCCGTGGTATCATAGTGGGATGATAGTTTTTGGTAGGCTTCAATATAATCGGCTTCAGTTATGGAAAAATGTCTTACTAATCTGCTAGCGTCACCTCTCAATAAGCCTTTCAAGTATTGTAATTTTTGAGCAGGTGATAAGGACGAATTCTTAGGAACGGTAGTATCAAATGAAGCTCTGCCAATCGCAATGAAGCTCTGCCAATCGCGATAGTCACCAGAAAAATTAGGTATATTAAGCCTGGGTAATTTTACGTCACTACTAACTGAATTTTGAGTGGCGTTTATAACGGATTCACCTAACTGCGTTCCGGAAATTGATTGCTCTCGTAACCACGTGTTAAATTTAGCGATCTCACGATAATATTGTTCCTCAAATTCCTCTGCATCAGATTTCTGAGCATTATCTAAGCCGAACATTTCATTTTCAATAATAGTAAAGGATCCTAATAGATCCTTGGTACGATTTATACGTTCTTTAACCTCTTCTTCAGATGTTTGGTCGGAAACGGTGGTAGAAAATGTTTCTTGCTTGGTTAATAACCTTTTAATTATACTACGTAACCTATTTTAAGACAAGTTTACAATTTTTTTTCTATAAATTTTCAGGATAATCAAATTTTCTAATATTATTTATTTTTTAGATTTTATACAATTATAAAGATGTGTAGCACGTCGCGGATACCCTAACCAAATCTGGTATGATAATGGTTATAACTTTGTTGAAACGAATAATGAATTGAAAATCTGAATTTATCTTGCAGTAAAACATAGAATCTAAATTTAATCCAGCAAGTGCACTGCCTTTCGGCGGTTATGGGAGTATCATTTCCGAAGAACAACGAAAGAGGAGATGAGGAGATGACTACGATAGTAACACAAATAGAGGGTTCTACGTACATCTGGGCATTCCTTAATTGGAGAATCTTTGATGACAATTCCTGAACCAATAGTAGAAAACGTACTCGATGTAGCGATGTTCGCTTTCTTGTTGATATTCTCGCATTTTCACTTTCGCCTTAACATAGGTATACACCATTCACATTCTTCTACTACTTGAGCAGACCACATGCTGTTTTCCACTATGCTTTGCTTCTGTAAAACACGATGAAATGCTGCAAACATACGTCTCAGTGTTCTCCCATATATGATGATTTTATACCTGTAAGTAGTTGTATAAGTAGTTGTATATACACTCCCAAGGGTGCAGGCCCCATTACCCAAGTATTATCAAAAAATATTATTAAATCTTATAAGGGTTATAAGCGGTTCTAATCTCACAACCGACGGAGAAGTTAACCCATTATATTACATTCCCAAAATGTAAGTAGGATGATCATGAAAAATAGTAAATATCACTGTTGTGTTTGTGCCTACATAGCCCTTGAATTTAAGCTTGGACTATGAAATAGTAAGGTCTTGTATACCTAATTGTCATTTAATTTCATATATAAATTTCGAAATTAATTCAGCCTCAAGCTAATCTATTATGCAATATCTTTAATGTCAACTCTTGGTAATTTAATAATTACAAAATTATTCCAGCTTTAATGTGTTTTGAAAAAAAAATGCAAATTGAATAGAACGAATCACAAATCATATGTTTAGTGTCTGTACTATAGAGAGCAATAATGGGAAATTCGCACGATAATAGCGCACACCAAATATAGTCATACGTGATGCAGAAGTTGTCTGTACATTATTAATAAAAATTAAACACACAGGTATCGCGTATATAGAAGTGGGTTAACTGGCACACAAATCACAATACAAAGACTTACGTGGGTTTGCGTACCTCCTAAGCCGCATATAAAGTTATAAATTTAGAGACAGAATAAATAATTTGCAAACAAACTTGTGTTGCATCAAATTAAAAATACCACTATTGTACACCGTCGTATAAAGTTTGTAACATATTGTGTTATTCATACGTTAATTATATATACACAATTCACAAGTTCATTGTAGGCGTTATAGTAAATTCTTAAAGACAATAACAACTACATACATATACGAGTATAAGAGTTTCATTCATAAAAAAATATTGAATAAAATAATAATTCACAATATCGTTCGCGCTCGATGATTGTTGTGGGATCGATTGATATATAGTATTATAGGCCGCACCTCTGAATCGTACAAATCTTATAACTTTCTTTGGGATGTTTGTATGTCTGTCTGTCTGTCTGTCTGCTATACTTCCTTTCCTCTACAAAAATTTCACTCGAGCTATAAAACAAAATTTTAATATTAAACCAACTAGTTACGGTAATAAAATCTTCAGCGCAATAAGCGTTAAACTACTTTGCTAGACTTTAGAATAAAATTTCTATGGATTAATTACGAATGATATAACCATTTTATTGCAGCTAGAACTGATGAAAATTTATATGATGTATAATTATCCCTGTCTACTTCTATGTAAGTGTATTTGAAGTTAATTAGTTCATTTAATGAATTCTACAAGTTTATGGAGTGAGATTAATTTTGATTGATAAGAATTAATTAGCTGTATTATGTTTTGGCGAATTATAAATAATTTTTATTTTATGAATAAATTGAATTTTTTTTAAATATATAAATAGAGATGGAATCGAGATAATTGAATGTTAATATGGATATGTATGTGTTCTAAGTCAGTGCGCCTGATTACTAGGTAATTATTTATTATCCATCTCAGGTGTTAACAAAATAATTTTTTTATGGGGTGGAGGAAACTTTACGCTGTAATATCTTAATTTGTACATGACTTTAAATGCACGCCTATAAAATAGGTCAGATAAATTATCTAAATATTAATGAACGCACTTCCTTTTTCCACTTTGATATAAACATTCATATACCTTATGATCATAATCATGAACCAATAAATCATTTAAACATTTTTATTAACATAAATATTCAAAAATTGATATTTATGAGTTTGGATATACATTTAGACAATCAGATAATAATCCACCATACATCATTCTGCTACAAATCAAACCCAGTTTACTGGCCCATTCTGAGTCATATCACCATATGATTTTTCAATTAAAATTCAAATATGGAATTTATAAATAAATTTACTAATTATGCAAAAAAAAAAAATTGTTTTCATGACGTACATTAGCATATGTTAATGCACTATGTGTGTACATTATATACATATACAAACATTTTGTACATACCAACAACAATTACATAAAAAAAAAAAAAATTGTTCCAATGAAAGACAGGAAATGATCGAGACATTAATTTTATTATAAAGTGTCTTTTGCGAAGAAGGCGAAAATATTTTATGCGATTTTTAATGATTCATTTATGCGCGCATTGGAATGTTTTACGGAAATCGGTTCCATTACAGGAATTGGCAAAGCTTCAATTTCAAAAAAAAAAAAAAAAGTTGACGTTAACAACTTATAATCTTTTGAAGACTGTTTATTCCAAATTTAAATAGTTTTTGTTAATCGCGTTTCCCACAATAATTTAGAATTTGAATTTACACATCAGGTTTTGAAAACTGTCAACAAATATCAAACTGAAATCGAATTTGACGCAATTTTCAAATTTCTTTAAAATAGGGTTGCCAAATTTTTCTTAGGGCAAACTGCAACAAATATGTCGTCTTTAAATTATTTATTACAAAAAAAAACTAATTAAAATAATTCAAAAATACTACCCATCTGCGATTCATGCTCTGTACAATTTTAGCTTGATGGAGTATACAAGAAACCCTTCTACTAGTTGAGTTCATGTAAACTAAACATTTTATACATAAGGAATATCAAAAAATTCCAAGTGGCGTAACTAAGTACCCGCAGCACATAATTGTTGAGGCCCACGATATTTATCAAGGGGAGTTCAGATTAAGCTTAAATTAGACCACCTTTTCAAATTAGCAAAACGGCACATTTCTAGGAAAATTTTAAGATAGGACGGTAGTCTAATTTTTTTGAAAAAGAAGAATTTGTTCTTGTCGCTGTTAGGTGTTTTCTTAAGACAGACCCAACAATTTCCATAGAACCTCTTGCCTCTAGGTTCTGTCAAATATTTAAATTTAGAAGAAAATTCACTAAACTCGTTTGAAATCAAAGCTTGCGGCATCAAATGATAATGATTTTAGTTTTTGCTCGATTCGTTCATTTGTAATTTACGTTTTGCCCTTTAAAATTTATCCCTGAACTTCTGTATTTCAAATTGAAAGTTGTACAAATCAAATTTTGATTAGGAAAGGTTGAATTTGATTTGAAAAAGGGAGCCAATATGATGTACCATTGTGATGTTCATAAAAATCAAGAAGAAATTGTTGAAACTTGCTTCCTCTAGAACACTGATCGCAAATACGTGGCACGCGTGCCAAACTTGGCACGTTTAAAATTTTTCCCGGTACGTTAAAAAATTTTGAATTTTAAAAACCAACCTTTTTGCAATTATTCTTACAAAAAATGGAAATTACGTGTCTAGAATTTTGATAAAGCCCAAATATGTATTGAAATGCTGGGAAATTGGAACCCGTGAAAGCAATTTGGTCATATAACCACTTTGGAATGAATATCAAATATTTTTGACAAATGTGGAAGCCCGAAAGAAAATTATTTGGTGATAAAATATATGGCTTGATCAAAATATCGTCAAATTTTACAATTTAGCAGGTTGTTTAAGTCCAATTGCCACAATTGCTTTTTGGTTGTGTTTGTACACTTTCCCTGACATTCCTCTTAGCATTTTGAGCCATATTGAATGCTTAATTTATTGTTGGCTATCGAAAAGGTTACATAATTTTGGTGTGCTCAGTATCATAACGGTGTCGATTTTGGTCAACAATTTACTAACCAACAGTGAAGTGTGGGCAGGTGTATGATCGTGGTACAATGGCTAAGAGCTAGTTTACATCTGAGATTTGATATGAAATGTCGATTCTTTAAGTAGTTCCTAATATAAAATAATAAAATTCCGGATCTGAAGAATTCCTTCAGCCATATCATCATACTTTAGTCGATATCTTAAATAAAAAATTATATTCGCCAAATTTATTGTTACATACTGAGCGAGCTAATCCAGACTATCTTCTTAACTCTAGCATCAAATGGAACAAGCAAAATGTCTCAAATATTTTGTTGTTATTAAAAATAGTTCCAAATGTAAATTATTTGGCCTGAAGAATTTTTTCGGCGCTAAGGTTACGGTAATATCCGAATTTATAAATTAAAACCTCGCTTAACGGCAAAATATATTTTGGAACCTTACTCGTACTAATGGTGTTACGGTCGATACCATAAATCAAAAATTAGGTTTTCTATAAACAGCCAATGCGGTCAATTTTCGCCACCTCAAGCACCAAATGAAATAAACTCATTTATCGATGTGCTTTTGTGAAATTTTATATTTAAGATATTACGCCGATTCTATAAATAGTTCAAAATCTAAAATAGATTAAATCACGTCTTAAAAAATTTTTTGGGCCATATCATTTGGGCTGCAGTTTCATTATTTAATTAAAATATTTAAAAATTATGGAAATTAGTATTTTTCTGTCCTTCCTCTGAGTTTTCAGGACAATGTAAGACATTTTTCCGGACGCCCGAAGAAGTTTGAAAAATCAGAACATGTCCGGAGAAACCAGGACGTCTGGCCACCCGTAATTATCACTCTTCTAAAATGAAAGCAATTTATTCATTTGAATTTGCATATGAACCAAAAGTTCTAAACAAAATACCTGAGAAATGCGATTAGAGGTTAACTCATATATTATAAAAAAAAAAATATTTTACGGAATTAGTTTGGCACGCAAAAAAAAACAATTTTTATAGAAATAATTGTATTGGCAGGCCAACAACCAACTACTTGCGAACACTGCTCTAGAAAATTCTAAAGAAATTCTCCTGATTTTGGAAATTCTCATCACTTGCCGATTTCATATCCCCTTGTCTCGGATTTCATCTTTTGAACACTTTTTAAAATTTCTCGAGATTATTGGAGTGTATGAGAGATGCATGGAGATGAAGTGTTTCGAAAAAGTCGAGTTATTCGAGATTTTCGAGATTATTCGTATTTGATTGTTCGATGTTACACGAGAATCTTAGAGCCTATTCGAAGAATATGATCGTTCGATATTTCCAACTTTCAAACTTATTCGAATTTTAAATATCGTTTTGTTGAGCTTAGCCTTAACTTGCTTAGTAGTATTAGTAACATGTATGATAACTTGACAAATAATTCGATAATTGCACGAATTTTCGGAATTTTTATGCGGTTTTTAATTCGTAGTTTATCTGGTAATCTTCTGCGCTTATCTTTGAATTGGGGGGAACTTGTAAAATCACACATATATATTACGATATTTAATCAATTTCTCGAGATGCCAAAATTTCGATATTTCTTCAATTTCCTATAGGATATTCGAAATTATTGAAGAACGTTCAATATATTTACCTTTTAAATGGCGATGATTAGCGCATATAGGATATCTTTACATAATTCGATATTTGAAAACTTTCTAGAATATTCAAGGTACTTTGAAAATTCGACATTTTTAAGATTATTGCGAAATTTATGATATTATTTGTTTCGTATCAGGTTTGCGTATCACATTTCTTTTATACAAATACTAATTGGTTCGCGGCGTGATATTGTGCGTTTCTTTATTCGATAACGAATTACATTTTGATTAATTTTAATTACTGGTAAAAACTCTCGGTAAATGGAAAATTGCAAAATTTACCGATAAATGGTAAACATTTTTACCTGTAAGTCTGCAAGGTCTTTTTTTTTTTTTCTATTTGACTGTTTTTTAACACCTTCAAAATTCATAAGAAATATATACTTGTAAAGTCTCAAATTTGCGCAATTTCTTAAATCTCTCGAAATCAGATAATTTTAATTAATGCGTGGCTGGAGACTAGATAATAGAAAGAAATCCATTTTATTTTTATTTTTTTTTTGTCCTGTTCTTTTGTACAGTTGTTGTTTTGGGATCCAATGTGCAAGATTGATATCGATTGACCAGTTCGACAAAACAATTAATTGTATACTTGCTTCCCAAAATGAAGTGGCCATTTGATCTTAAACTAGTGTTACCGTAAAATAATCCTTCCATTATAACAACAGAGCAAAACTGTCATAGCAAATCCTGAATTTCCCTTTTTAAAATAAGAATTTTTTAATTTTAACAAATCCGGGCAACGAAAGTGCATTTTGAAAAATTCAATTCACTTTGCTCATAAAAATGAGACGACATTTAAACTTAACATTATATCACAGAATATATAATAAACAGAACAATATCTTCTATAGCGCTTTAGTTCTAAGCTGGTGAACAAATATTTTCGTTATTGTTTTTTTCGACTGATTTTGATTTAGAAAAGATAGAAAAATCATTTTATATGCAATCAATGAAACAAAAAAAAATTACAAAAATGTTTGTCTTTCTATTGATAAATACAAATCAGTACAATTTTAAAACGAAAGAGAAATCTTTACACTTTATAATGTGCTTAAAAGAGATAGACATTCGTGAATAATTTTTGATGTTGGTCTAGTTAGCTTTGCGAAACTTTAAAATCAAATCAACAAATAAACAAAGGACCAATACAAATAAATTAGAAATGCTACACAAACTCATACACAACCTTATGGGAGTTGCAAGTTTTCTTTTTGTTATTTCTTTGATATGATTTTAAAGTTTCGCAAAGCTAACTAGACCAAAATCAAAAAATATTCACGAATGTCTATCTCTTTTAAGCACATTATAAAGTGTAAAGATTTCTCTTTCGTTTTAAAATTGTACTGATTTGTATTTATTAATAGAAAGAAGTGGGTACAAACATTTTTGTAATTTTTTTTTGTTTCATTGATTGCATATAAAATGATTTTTCTACCTTTTCTAAATCAAAATCAGTCGAAAAAAACAATAACGAAAATATTTGTTCACCAGCTTAGGACTAAAACGCTATAGAAGATATTGTTCTGTTTATATATATTCTGTTATTATATACTACAATACTTGCTTGAATTTAAGATTTTTGAAAACCGCGAAGTTTGAAATTTACAATTCGATAAATACCGTTTCTCAAATCTCTATAATTCCATTATACTATAAAGGGGTATATTTTTGACATTTACTCAATTTGATTTCATCGATTTAAATTTTTCGATTTTTGCAAATTCTAGAAATGGGTAAGGGTTACGGGTAAATATAGAAATACAAAACAAATATTTGAAATTAATCCTATTTAATAAATGACGTTATCTTACAATACCAAGTTATATACACCAAACAAGACATTGACATTTACTCAATTTGATCGCCTAACATTTTCTACACTTAATCCTTTTCTGGCTTAAAATGGCCGCCTATTTTTTATTTTTATTTTTTTATGTTTCGTTTAACTCCCTAGCAAAGTAAATCTAAAACTCTAATTTTATTTGTATTTTGTAAGCTAGAACGAGAATTGTATCATATTTGTATTTTGTAACATTAAATTTCGAATAAAGCGATTGAAAGAAAAAAATCGCAATTTTGATAAAGTCGCACCAATTTGTGTCGAATTTTTATGCAAAGCAAGGTGTACATTAAACACCTAAAGTCTTTTACTGGGCCGTCAACAAAGTCAACATTCGACTAGAAATTTCCAACATTTGCATCAATGCTAGATTTGGCAATTTACCGGACATAATTTTTGATACCTAAGCAAAACGAATTGCTATGATGCCAGTAATTTTGATGATTTTTTTTTTTAGTTGCTGAGTTATTCAACAAATAAATCATTCATTTAATTATGGCCCACTCTGTATGTATTAGAGAGATTTAGATCTGGTTCTACTCGACTTATTCTTGAATATGGTGATAATTTAATTTATATAAACCTTTGCCAGGAATTGTTATAGAAAATGGAGTATGATTCCTGAACCATGTCGAAAAGCCCACTTGCCCGAAAGATTAATGTGGGATTCTTGTTCCCTTGAATGACCTAACATATATTTCAATATTTGCTTATAAAGCATAAGTTTATTAGGGATTGATAGAAGAGTTTCTTCCCAGTAACCAATACATTTTATTGTATTTTAATCCCAACTCGTTTCTTTTCTTTTTTACATGAGCTTTCCAGCGAAGTTTAGCGTCTAAGTCAGACCGAGATATTTGGCCGTGTTTGCATGTGGTATTTCTCGATTATTTAAATATACTGGTTTGTGTGCTAATCTCTTGTTCGTAAAGTCGACATGTACAGATTTAGTTTCATTTAATTGTATGCGACATTTTTTTGCCCAGTTGTATACTTGCTCTATGGCGGTTTGTAATTTCTTTGTTGTATCTGAGTTGTTGTTACTTGCTCCCATCTATAACATCCCTATCTAAGTAAGTGCAAACTATTTGAGACAAAATATTAATTGGAATAGAAGTGAAAAGACTAGCAACGTCAAACGAAACTAGTTTTGAGTGTAGTGGAATATCAACATCCTGAATTTTGCTAATCAATTCTACCGAGTTCTTAACCGAGAAAGCCGAACGATATTAGTATGACGTATGACTGTTGAAAAAGTTTATGAAACCCTTACATAGCTTGTAGGCAGGTGCATTGCAATACGCTACTATTAATCTAATCGGAATGCCTTCTTTATAGATTTTAGGTAAATAATAAAGAATTGGGGCAGATGGATTCATAACCGTGTACCTCCAACCAGTGCCATCAAAGACCTTTGGGCAGTGGTTGATACACTTACTGACCAAAGTCTTTATTACTTTATTGCAAAAAATCTGATTCAGCCATTCCAGCTCAGATATCATCTCATGCAGATTTATTGAAACTACAATAGTCATTAACAATTATTCATTTTTTTTTTATTTTTTATGACAGTAAACTATTGTGACATTTTGAATTTTATAAGCGATCCTTATTCCATCCACGTTTATACCATCAAATTTGGGGTCAAATAAATTGATTACTATGAGCGAAAACATAAGTTTGCCTTATGGCTTGACGAGAATAAAATCTGCACAAAATTTTTCAGGTTGTAAAGCTACATGGAGTACTGCATCATTATATTCAGTAGAGCGAGTTGACTGTTGATGGACATTCTCTGTTCAATTAAAAGTCGAGTTTTTATCTTTAAACTTTTCCACGATGCAAAAGGTTTCCATGATAAATTGCCAACATTTTCAGATCATACAGCTAAAATTGTACACATATGGAGGATTCAAGATCTAAAGTGTAGATAATTTTTTTGTATTACGTTTTCGTTTTTTTTCTGTGTAAATGGGGAATTATGATCCAAACAACAAAAAACTGCATAGAAGCTTAGATAATAAATATTATGGTAAAAATAACAACATTTTTGCTGATTTGTCTCTTAACTCTGTGTTTGTCAAATTTAGCCATTTTGTTTGCAATTCGAATCAAATCAGTGAAGTAAAATTTTCTGGAATAAGCACACATTTGAATTAAGCTTAATTAAATGAATCCTAATAATGGCATCTAAATACATACGATCTTTTACCCTAATGTATTCAATTAATACTGTAAATTATCACACATTCAACATCAATTATAATAAACACAAAAATATCATAATTTCGTTACGATTGTAGACTTATGTGCGAGTGTATGAAATCTCGACAAAATATTTTCTCTCATAATTAATTATAATTATTTAATTAGAAAAATGTTAATAATTTTTTGTCGATATACACGTAGTACGAGATATACGACGAAACATTATTTATTTAATTTTTATTTTTTATCAATTATCATAGTTAAATTTAATTATGGTTATTAAAAAAAATTAAAATTAAGAAACGTTAATTCATAATTGGTTTTGTTTTTATTTTTATATTTTTATTTAGTAACGTTATGCTGTAAGAAAATAGGAAATTTTCACAAGACAATTAAATTTGATTAGTTTTTTTGTTTTTGTTTGCTTTGCAGCTAGAAAGATTTTCCGGTGCTGACGAGAGAGATAAGATGCTTATTTATGAAGTGCTAAATAGGTGTAAATGCAGAATATGGCTGCCGATTAATCAAATTGGATATATAGTATGTATAATTAGGTAAATAGTTGGAGCTACCCCTTTATGTATACTATACGAGCAAACAGTTGGAAAGAAAGACATGGTGTGAAAAACACGAAAAATTAAATCCAGATTAGTGATGACGATGAAGAAATTTTATAATAAAACGCGTAGCAATAAAAACAACCTCATTAAATTTAATTATCAATTATTCAATTAAAATTTAATTAAAAACCATTTAATCAATATTACAAACACGAAAGCTCTCTCTCTATATCTAACTTACATATGTAAGTAGTACATATACATAAAACATAAAAAAGCTACAAATAACTATAAATTGGATATAATGTCTCTCTTTATATACATAAAATACTTTGTTGTATCTATTTTCTATAGACGACCCATATAAAAAAAAAACCGATTTTGTGGTGTAAATTTAATTCTAGACACGATATTGATGGATATCTATAAACTATCAATCGCATTATATTCTTATAAAATTCGTATGTTTGTAATTTTGTATACACGGAAATCATACATAAATCAAAACACAACAGCAACAACAACAAAACTATCGGTATTTATTTACCTTTTTTTGTGTTTTGTTGAATTTTAACTATTTTCGGTCAGTCGGGCGGTGTTTGGTATATAGTCACAGCTATATAAATTGGTACGGTGATAAAATCTTATATTTTGTCTCATAAAAATGATAAATTAAAAATCGGTAATTGTGGTACAGTATGAAACAAGCTTTTAGATGACCATGCGATAATAAACATTGTTGTTGAGCTGCATTGATTTTATAGTAGTTTAACAGTAGCGTGGCATTGAATATATGTATATTTATGGCATTGTACTTGTGTTAAGTAGTCGAATCACTTGTGGTTGCAGCAATTTCCTCGTGAAAGATGGAAAACTAAACTTAGCTTAAAAAAATGTTTTAATTTGCATGTTGGTATCTAAAAGATAACGGAAAAATTAATTCAGTTCCACTCTATTTCTATCTATACAATTCCTGAAAATTATTACACTGAAAAACCGCAAATTCCTAATCACCAAATACCGATTTTCATTTCGAATAAACTAAATAAAGAGATTTTGGTGAAATGTATGAAACATTTTTATAAATTGATTGTAGAATTTATGTGAACCTTACGAAAGGTCCTTATAAATCGAAAATCCGCAATGCTCCGATTTCGATGGTTTAAACCTCTAACAGTATAGGTGTTGGAACCTGTAAGTGCCAGGCTAATAGATATTTGGATCGCTCAATTATTTCTGCGTGTTTTGTGGAACATTTAATTTGTTTGAAGTGCACCTTACAATACACCACAAATACTGTGTCAAAAAAAAATTGAAAATCTGCAATTGTGCTCTGATTTCGATGGTTGATACCTATAACAATAGGTGTTGGAACCTGTAATTTCCGTGCCAACAGGTATTTGGATCGCTCAATTATTTCTACACGTTTTGTTGGAAATTAATTGTTTTTGAAGTTCACCTTACAATAGACCACAAACTCTGAGTAAAAATAATTGAAAATTTGCAATTATGCTCTGAATCCGATGGTTAATACCTCTAACAATAGGTTAGACCACAAATTCTGAGCCATAAAACTCCAAAATCTGTAATTAGCTCCGATTCCGATGGTTTATACCTCTAACGATAGTTGTAGTGATCTGTAATTGCCGTGCCAACAGATAATTGGGTCGCTAAACTATTTCTACGCTACTACTATAGACCTTAGAATAGACCTCAAATTCTGAGCCATAAAACTCCAAAATCTGTAATTGTGCTCCGATTCCGATGGTTTATACCTCTAACGATAGTTGTAGTGATCTGTAATTGCCGTGCCAACAGATAATTGGGTCGCTAAACTATTTCTACGCGTTGGGATTTGTAATTGCTGTACCAACAAATATTTGCTACGTGCAATTTTTTTTAAGTTCATCTTATTAAAAAAATTGAAAATCTGCAATTGTGCTCTAATTTCGATGGTTGATGCCTCTAACAATATTAGGAACTTTATCTCATTTCGTAGAGAATTCAAAATTTTTTAATTCACCTTGCGATTTAAATCTAATATTTTCCTCGTATAAGTTAAATCTAATATTTTCCTTGCAAGCAAGATCTTAAAATGTTTTCCTATCTTACAAGTAAATACTGAACACAATGATCAGTTATCAAGTATTTGCTTTTATTATTCAGTTTACTCCATTTTGTTGCCCAACAAGTAAAACTTGATTTCAATGGCGATCATAAGCATTGTTGAAATTCAGTTTTGTTAAGAGACATAAACTCATTTCTCGCTTGGTACTGTATTTGTTTTCTCAAAAAAATTCTGGAAGCTAAACAAACTTTGTAAATCTAAAGTCTTTTAGTTAATCAAATTATTTATTGTGTGCCAAATTTAGAAAAACTCTAACTGCCTTTTAGTATAATAGTCAGTACTTTAAACCTGTAACTCTTAAATAAATTGATTTTGACAGCATGATTTCATAAATAAAATTTAACAGAATTGTATCTGTCAACTTGTACATCAAATAGGTCCGGTTTTCTGCATAATGAATTAATTACAAATAGACAGTGTTTCAAACAACTTTTTGTTGTTTATTTAGGCCTACACGTGCGAAACATTTTTTTTTTTTGGTTGTGTCTAAACCGCGAATTGAAATCATCTTGATTGATATGTTTGAATTATAATTTAGACTCTTTTCGTATATCTATACTATATGTGTGTAGTGTCCTTTATAAAAGCGTACATACATGTAGTCAGTTGGTGATGTATATTTATCATTTTATTTTATGACAGTGACAGTTTTTGTTTTTTGTTTTTTTGGTTTTTCTATTTCCACGAGGTACATTTCTAACATTTCTTCTACTATATGTTACGATGATTGATATTCTGGTTAAATTTCGAACATTACAAATAAAAATAAAAAAAAAATGCCAACTGTGGCAAAATTAAATGTGTGTACTGTTATGATTATTAAACATCTGGAAATATGTAGTGAGTACACGGTACGGTGCGTGTGTCTGGTTATAAAACGATCCAGATTGCTAAATATAATTGTATTGAGTAAATTTCTTAAACTGAATCACTCATCATGACGAATTCGAAAATATATTATGAACTGTATAATACACAACTGATTCATGTTTTTTATGTACAAAATTTCGATTGATTTATGATAAAATCTTGTCTTGTACATTATACATATCTTGTGTCGATATTACATTTCGGTAATAAGAAAAAATAATTGAACTTTTTTTTTTTATGATGCTTGCGATTTCTTATTAATTTCTTTTAATCATTGCAAATTCCTAAAAGAACATAAAAAAAAAATAATCTCGTACACCCATTCAACATAACTTTTTTTTTATTTTACATTTAGCAAGTCAACAACATCAACAATCCACAAGAAATAATAAAATAAAGCCAAGCAGATATAGATTACATTCTTAAATTATTAGTTTTTGTGCTTGCTGCTTATAGAGTATGTGCTCGTATATTTAAGATGAAAAGAATCTCAGCAGAAGAATACATAAAGCAATGAAGAACAGCAGAAGAAAAAAAAAATTGGTTTAAATGAAAAGCAGGACAAGATATACACATACAATACGAGTAAAGTAGTTTATGACGTAAGAAATTCTTCTTAAAACTGGTGATATGAAAAAATTGGTAGATTCGAAAGTAATGTACATAACAGATAGAACAGGTTTAGTATTTTATTGGATATAAGGAAAGGAATTTGTTTTTTTTTTATACCATTGTGACTTTTTGGAAGTTTATGCATTTTTTCTAGTTTTAGAATTTTTTATAGCAAAAAGTTGGTTTGTATGCAAAAATTTATCAAGTTATATGTTTGAAATTTTAAACATTTTCACAACTATCGAAGCGATAAAGATGTAACTTTTTAATCTAAGCCCTTATACCAGTAATTTACCATCGTTCAATTTAGGAACTGCAATGATAATAAACAATTTTTTATATTTACATGACTTCCCGGATATGGAGCACAAAGAAAGAAGACAATGTCCTGAACAAAATATGAGAGGTGGTGCCGGTGATGAAGTCGCACCGGAATCATCACTGTTGTGAACTAATTCTCTACGGATGTGAACGGATTTGTCCACAAAATAAATAAAAGTGCCGGATTAGTAGACACCATAATGAACATTTAAAACCACCACAACCCATTGGATTTCGCTTTAAAATGTCTAAAAAATTACAAATAAACTTTATAAAATCCTACCAGATTCTGCAAAAAATAAAGAATGTAAGCTGTTCGTGTTTGCAACAATGAAAGGTTGGTGAAAAAGTGAGAATGGCTAAATTGTTCCACAATCTGGTTATAAAAGTCGCTTTAAGTTTATTGGTTCAAGCGTATGTTCATGGAAGCCATGTGGACTTGGCATATTGTTCACGATGAGGCAACAATTCTTTTAATTTCACAAAATATTTGCCATAATAATAGCTGTAAAAGATATATCGGGCACCAACCCTAAGCTTAATCCTTCATCTCCTATGATCTAATGATGCCAACGAAAATGTTATAGAAGATCCAAAGGGTTTCACCACCCGTAAGTGTGAGTTCTAACTAAAAATTGATTCTGATTAAGTGGTTTTTTTCAAAATGTCATCAAAAAGTGTTTAATAGCTTGGATATTATAACATTTTGCAGTGCCTTTTAGTTCTCTTGTGCCCTCTATTTCTGCTATTCTCTCAATATTTGGTTTATGTCTTTTATGTTTTTAAAGGATTCAATTTATTCATTTTCACTGACACAGTTGGGCGAGTAAATTACACTGTGTAAGTTACAAAGTTTTTATGCTTAAAAATTATTAATATACGACGACACATTGTACATCTTGTTTAGCAAGCAGTGTAAGTTTCATTTTAGTAAAATCAATATTCATTCAAAGCCAATTATTCAAAGTTACAGTTAGTTTTTCATTGCAATCAAATATTAGTCGCAAGAAATTTAAGAACTGGGGTTATTGCATTGCTTAAAGCTTATAAGGGGAATTTTAACCTTTCTTAGCTAAATTTGGTATAGTTTGTTAAAGTCATTTGGCAATTAAAACATATTGAGATTTTGTGGAAAATTTCTAAAATTTTTAAATGCGATGAAATATTAAAGTTTCTGATCAGTAAAAAACTGAAATTGTTTATTAGCGAGATTCTAAGGAAATTACCAAATTACTTAACTGCAAATTTCCGATGTAAACTTCTATCGAACAAAATGTTCAACCCTTATGTTTACAACCGCATACCCGGGGTATGTTTTTCATTTTTAATAACCAAAATTTTATTGATTTAGGTATCGTATCCGAGATGAATCGTTTAGTAACTTAACAATTATATGTTTTGAATGGATTTCCAAGAAAAGTTTTTCCGAAACTTGATTATTAATAGGTTTAGGATAGTTTGTTTGATTTAATTCATTATTTATTTATAAAACTTAACATCATATAATAGAAAATTAAATAAAAATCTATTCGATGTTGTTGTTGTTGTACGTCGTAAGCAAGTTGCTACAGTCAATGTATGCTGCGACTGGTTTTTGCAATTTGCACAATTTTTCCGGGTCAGTCGCCTCTTAAAACAGAGGTGGCAGTTTCCATTTTGCATGCGCTTTCGTCACGTAGCGTTTCTGCGATAGATGTGCTTTGTACATCTCTTGTGTCAGTCTCCACAGTATGGCCCAACATACTTTCGATATCATTTTTGGTAGCGAAATATCGAATTATTTGCGGGTTCTTGGAACGTTTACTAATTCCAAGCATAACCAACTGCTCGCTTAATTGTTGTAAAAATTTACGCCGGTGACTGGGGCTTTTTTTTTGGAAAGGATTTTTTTCTATATACATATCGCCGACGATCTGACAATACCTGCTAACTGACATTTTTGATGAAAACGAGGTTTTTAATCAGTTAACATCATAGTGCATGCGTACATATTGTGAGAGCCTTCTAACCGTAGAAAAAGTATTTGTTCTCGTTATTTCACTTAATAATATTCGTTATAATCTATAGCCGCATCAACTAAATTTATTCTGTTTTTTTGTTCTACTGAAAAAAAGGATAAATGAACTTAGCAGGTATTGTCAGATCGCCGGCGATATACTATATCGTGCTGCTAAAGCCGCCACATCCAAAATATTATAAAAAAACGCCAGTGTCAACCGATTCGTCCATATTATCCACGCCGCCCTTAGTTCTGTTATAATCTATGATCATTGTTGGTTTATTGGCCGATCCTTGTATTTCTCTATCATAATGCATGGTGGATAAGACCACCACGGCTTTGTTTTTTTTTTGGAATATAAGAACACATTGTGATGTTGTTAGAAAATCCGAAAATAGACGATTCGATAGGTCGAGGTTTGTCTTTTACGACTAGGAATTCCGCTGGTACGAATCGCCGTCTTTTATTTACTGTCCCTAGAATCGATAAATTGTGGTCTCGCATCAAACTAGAAGCTAAACTGTAGCTGGTAAAAAAATTGTCACACGTACTATTACGACTACTTCATTGGAAAAGAGTGCAGCATAAATATTTAACAACACGTTCTCCTTGGTTACTTTCTGTTTGGGAGTTTGGAGCCGTTCCAGTGCAGACTTGTTCTTTTAATGGATACGAGGTAGTAGGGTCGCAAACCCACTATACTTCAATTCCATATCTGGCCGGTTTTGATGGAACGTATTGCGTGAAACGTGTACCACCTCGATATGGAAATAGCTGTTCATCGACCGTAACGTTTGCTCAAGCTACAAAACACTCTCGAAGATTTCGATTAACATAAGCCATATATCTGAAATAGCAGCCGCTTTGTTAGTAAGTAACCGTTGCGCACCCATTATCAAATCTGATATATCGGCTTATCGTATAAAAGCGCTGAACACCCATCATAGCATGATAAATGGGATGAGAACTCCACAAATCTAGTATATGTTCGTTCTTGGATCGGCTGACACCGGCAAATATTATAATGCCGAGATATCGATCAAATTCAGATGCATTTATTGGCTTCCGTACCCGAATAAAATTAGGAATTTTATGGTTCCATGCCTGATAACTTTGAGCTCCTCTACGTTTGGGCTCACGAATGATGATGTCACAAATTTCCTCACTTATAAATAGTTTGAATGTTTGGATGATGCTTAGTCCGTATGTTTTATTTATTGGCCCTGAATTGGTCGATGTTAAAATGTTATGCGGCAGTTTTCTGCGATATGGTGGTGGAACATTACTCCAAACTGTTCCATCTCTTGCCTTATATTCCAAAGAGTTCGATTGTTCCACAGGTTCTACTACCAACTCTTCCGCTACAATATCAATATCTGAGTCATCGTCTTCAGGAATAAACTCTGGTAGATTTGGGTCTTCATAATCAGATACTGGGTCATCATCGTGTACTGGCACTAGGACATCGTCTTCTTGATTACCTGGTCTTGTTATGTTGGATATATTATTATCCTAGTAAAACAATAACACTACGTAAATTTACATCACGTTAGTTTTGACGTGATAACGTTTTACACCACATGTTCAGAAAACTGACCCGAAATTTAGCCCTTGGTCGGGGGCAATTATTCATAAACTATAAGCAATACCTTTAATTTAAAGATATGATTGCTTAGATTTGTCCTTCGGCTTTATGTGTCACGCATAATATTATCGCAATGACGTCATCAGGCGGCAAAGGAACCCGCGCCGCGAACCTCTGATTTCGACCGATTTTAACGCTTGAACCAGTGTAGCGAGAGAATAGCTCATCCGATCGGAAATCCGATGGTGTCAATTTTTGCGTAAAAAACCAGTGGTGGTTAATTTATTTTAAATTAAATTAATTAATCATCACATAAATTTTAATTAAAAATTCAAACTGCTAAATAGAGATTTATAGAGATTGAGGGCACTATAGCAAGAGAATGCCTCATCAGATCGGAGCAATTCGGTTATTAATTTGTGCTTAATGATACTGTGGCAGATAATTTATTTTAAATTAAAATAATTAATCTCCACATGAATTTTAATTAAAATTACAAAGTACAAAACTGCGATTTACAATCAACCATGAGAATTCCTTATCTGACCGGAGTGCTTCTGTGGTGTCAATTTGTACGTAAAGAAATTGTGGCAGATTATTTATTGTTAATTAAAATAATTAATCTCCACATAAATTTTAATTAAAATAAAAATCTACAAAATAGCGATTAAAAATGCTTGAAAGCACTTTAGCGAGAGAACGCCTTATCTGATCAGAAAAATTCTGGTGTCAATTTGTGCGTAAAGAATCTGTGGCAGATAATTTATTGTAAATTAAAATAATTAATTTTCACATACATTTTTAATAAAATTTAAATCTAGAGAGTGACGATTTACAATGCTAGAGAGTACTGTAAAGGGAGAACGCCTCATCTGATAGGAGCAGATAAGGCATCCTCCCGGAGCCAGTACGTCGTACCGCCTTATGTAAGTGTGGACTCCGATATACCTATTGTGCTCTGGGGGGCGATTTCAACATCGATGTCATCACTAAACCCGAATTCGACACTTTGGACCCAGACTGCGTCTCCAACACACTAGCCACGACGACTTTGGGAGGCACTTGTGTGGATATCATATTCGTCAGGCACATCACCGCTGTGAAATTATACCTTTAAGGCCTTTTCACATGAATCGCGATTTTTCTCGTACAAGTAAAAATGATTCACCGATTTCTCTTCAATTACATGGTAAAATATTTACTAATCACTTGAAAAATAGTAAGTAAATGATTTCGAATGTAATATCATTGACAATTTTTTTAGCAAACGCACATTTCCTAATAATAATTGCAAAATAGTATTTTCTCGCGCGAACTTTCCAATATGGCGGCGATTTAAACATTTTTAGCAGCTTTTATTAGGAAATGTGCGTTTGCTAAAAAAATTGTCAATCATATTACATCCGGAATTGTTTACTTACTATTTTTGAAGTGACTAGTTTAAATTTTACTATGTAATTTAAGGGAAATCGTTGAATCATTTTTACTCGTACGAGAAAAATCGCGATTCATGTGTATAGACCATTACAACTTCAAATTGGGACTTAACAATTTCAAAATTTGCCTTTGGTCGTGGATAATTACTCATCAACTGTAAGCATTACCTTTAATTTAAATATATGATTCCTTGGGTTGATCCTTAGGCTTTATGCCTCATGCATAATATTATCGCAATGACGTCATCAGAACTTGAAATACGGTCAATTATGTAGAAACTCGGTTATTTCTATACCGATTATGATGAAATTCGATAAATACAACATGAAATCGGTAAAAAAATAACCAAGTACCTTCCTAATTGGATTTATTCCAGATCTTCAGGTAAAACTCATTTTAAAACCCATTTCCATTATGCTTCGTGAATTTTATTATAATCGGTTAAGAAACCACCAAGTTCCTTCCTAGTTGCACCACATTCCAGAACTTCATCTAAAACTCACTATAGAATCCTAGAACTGTATGCAGAAATCATTGTAGAATTCAATTTCCAAAATGGATGTCGAATTTCATCTTCATAGGTTAAGAAATCGTCAAGTTCCTTCCTAATTAGCCATATTCCAGAACATTCTCTGAAAATCATTTTAGAATCACGTTTCCATCGTACATACTGAATTTTAAAAATCGTTTTAGAATCCAATTTCCATCGTACATACTGAATTTCATTAAAATCGGATAAGAAATGGCCAAGTTCCTTCCTAATCTATTAATAAATCAAGCGAAATCAGAGGTTCGTGGCGCGGCTTAGCCTAAGGACCAATCTAAGAAGTGATACATTTAAATTAAAGGTAATGCTTACAGTTGATGAGTAATTATCCACGACCAAAGGCAAATTTTGAAATTGTTTAGTCCCAATTTGAAGTTGCAAATGTAGGTATAGTTCTGGAAAATGAAATATCGCGGTCAACTGAGAATTATCGCTCTAATTTCATGAATATATAGAATTCAGCATTGGAATTAGGGCAAACTACTAAATCTAGTGAAAAGATTACGCTAGCTTAGATAATTATATAAAATTGTCACACCAGTCGTCAACTGGATTTCATGATGCTATTAAAACATAAAATTAAGTCTCTTTGTGAAGTACACACTTTTTAGCAATCAAGAAGCAACAAACAAATAAACTACAAAGGATACAAATTGTAAATTTTTAGGCCCACAAGAAATAAATAATGGATTGAATTCAACATTGTTACAAATTGAAACCTGCAAGACACCATCTTGAATTTAACGAAATAATTTCTTTAAAGAATATTTGTAACAATTTGACAAATTGGGGTACCTGCTCGAACTAGCTGGCACGCATACCATTTTTTTTTGTTTGGCTGTTGCGACATGCCGTAGAGGATTTGGCCGCTTCATTTTGAAGTTTCGTAATCATTTTGTTAACGGATAATGCCGTGATTTTTCACCACCCGCCGGGAATCGCATCCGGGACCTCCGGAGCGTAAAGCAAGTATGCTAACAGACAGGAAACACCTAGGCCATCGCAAGTTCAAAATATTACTTTATTATCCGGGTACTTATCAGAATCTATTCCCTTTGGATTTTAGCGTTGCGAACGACATAGGGGTTAAGCAGTGACGTAAGTACAAATTTCGCCCCATCCCCACCCCAAAAACTATTCTTCCATGCTTCCGCTGGTGTTATATATGCTATGAAGGGATTTGGCTGCCCCTTAACCAATCGAAGGGATGAAATGAAAGAGAGCCTGTCTCCAAGGCCTGCTTTTTGGTCCGCTTGTGAGGACTAAAATGTTTCCCACCCATCAAAACCTAGACGAATATATGGATCCGATGAAATCCTATATCGCATCCTATACGTGGCCGCCTCTTTCATGGGACCGAAAATTATTCGAAAATTATTATTATTAATGAATTTTTCTTAGCCCTTAAATTATTTATAAGAGTGCTACAAGAGGCTCAACCAGTTTGCTCCGTTACATAATATGAGGATGTAATGCCGGAGATGATACTTTCGGTTTTTACAACACAATGGAAGACTATAATTATCAGCCTTGCACTTGTCGATGTGTGAGTCATTACGCACATCAAATTCATCCACAGCAATCATCTCCGCGAATTAGAAATTGAGAACGCAACATATTTTCTCGAATATAAATTGACAACAAGCCTATTCTTGCTCAACACTATTTGAAATTCTGGAATAAAATTATTTACTAAAATTAATACTTTCACTTTAATTAACTAAACTGAAATTCTATACACATAAATTGGAATGAAATAAAACGTTCAGGAACAAACCTGCTGCTAAGTAGAACTTTTTAAAATTTAAAAGCTCATAGTGTTTAGGAGGTGTACTTCTGATCACCTACGCTTTTATAGTTAATTTGTACTGTGCTTTACACATGAGGTGCCACACTGATTATATTATTTATGAAATATTTCCTCGGTGATCAAAAGTACCGCCAACACTTCCAACACCTTGCTGTAATTTAATATTTCGTTTTTTTTTTCTCGAATAATTTCACGAACATTCCAAAATACTTGAAAATAAATTCAACATCAATTAATAATTTTTATTTTTTATATATGTACATACCTACATATTACAGAATTTATTTTATCAAGCGGCTGTCCGCTAGAAAGTAAAAAAACAAAAAAAAAAACGCTGAATGCTACATGTGACACACCTTTTTGAATATATAGGTACTATATATATTTGAATGCGACATACACATGACGTACTCAAAAATTTACGGCAGAACTAGGGTGTATTATTATTTCGTGTCCACACATCTAATATTCATTCGACATTATAATATGGTAGAAGGGCTAACATGCAGCGTTTAACAAGATTTTATTACTCAGGAAATTAGCTAATTGGTCTGGTTTAGTGTTATCATTATTGTCATCGTGATGTGTTTAGAATTGTTATTACGCGTGTATAGACGTACGAGTATATGGGAAAGGGTCTAACAATGGTTATTTTTAAATTTATTATGCTGTTAATATACGAGTCGACACACACATACCTAATGATTATGAACATAATTTATGTTTAAGATAAGATTATTTATAGTACCTATATAACGAGACTTGAATTTCATGACCAGTGACTGATGCGGATTTATGGTAACTAATCAATATAATAACGGTACCGATTTATTATGATTTCTTATTCAAATCATATCAACAGTACCTTTTAGAGAACGCGCGCTTTCCTACAGTTGTCAACACATACATATAATATAGTATGTCTATATGACTGATACATTTTTTTTCCATTTAATAACACAAAATCCACTTTAATTGATCACCGAAAATAGAAAATAACTATCTGTACTATGATTTATTGACCCATCGACGTTGATTTGACAACAACACAAACAAACACACTTACAAAATTATGATTTCTTTAGTCTATTGGATTTTGGTAAAAGTTAATCAATTTTTGTTGTACACATACAAACATACCTTCAATCTAAAACTATTACATTTATTATTTGCAAAAATTGTGTGTGATAAACTTTCACTTAATGTCGTAAAGATATAAATCGATAATTATAAAGCACTCACATACCACTGTTATTGCATTTCTCATATTTTGTCTACCGAGAATCCAAACATACAAACGAACATATGAAACTTGTGTTGTTAGATCAGATATAAGCGCGCATTTGGCCAACATTTTTTTTTTGCAAATTAATCAGAAATCACGAATTAAATCATCTTCAAAATATTTTTTTTCTTTTTTCTATTTGCCAAGATTTTATTTTGTCTTAAGAGGTGAACGATTTGATGTATGGCTTTTTAATTGTTTTATTTTGTCTTCAGTTTTTTGTTTTCGTTTTTGCCTTTTGGGTTTAATGCGAAATGAAGACACGGCGGCGAAAGTTAATGCAAATACCTATACGTATAAATAATAGAGAAAAATTTCATAGAATTATTTCTAAGAAGCATATGCATAATTGAAATGCCAATTAAATTTCTAATTTTAGTAGTGTAAGCAGGTTCAAAATCTCGTAATCATTTAGAACTAGAAGATTGTATTCACGTTATATGGAAAACTGGTTTTTACAAACAATTGGACATGCTTATAGTAACAATATTAGCCTCTGTTTTTAAATACAGCACCCTCTGTTCAGGTTAGCATGTCAAATGTTATTAGTGTTTTGTATCGAAACTGTAAGCTACTTGCGACGAGGGTGGTTGTAATGGCGATTGTGACTCAACTGTTGAGAAATCTGCAACTCTTTGGGTACACCGTTCTTATCTATTCTTTGCATTGTACCCAGCTATGGGTGGAACTGGGCTTTAGGATTTTTTAGTTACTGCACAATTATAACAACATGATAAAATTACGTTTTTAAAACGTAAATTGACATTCCCATTTGTTTCTTACCTACAATAAATTGAATATCTTGTGATCTTTTTCATCAAAATGCATGCTACACACTTGAAACCATTTTGATGGTTTTTTGCCCAGTCTTAGCTGTATAACCCGTTCCGTTTTAAATTATGTTAACCTGGAAATCGGTGAAATTTTATTTCACAAAAACTGTTTGAACATTGTGGCTTACAACTAGGGCATCCAATTCCAGAATTCGGAATTCCAGTATTCCGGAATACCGGCCCAAATTTTGGTTTCGATTATTCCGGAATTGAAAACAAATATTCCGGAATCAATGAAGTTCCTTTTCAGACTAATTTAAACAATTTCGAAGTAATTTTATGTAATTGTTGCCTTTCTTGTACTAAAAAAAACTATATTCAGGGAAACATCTCTAAAGTCACTATTCAAGGGACCCAGAAATGTTGGTCAGTCTATGGAGGTGCTTAGTTTAAGGAATAAAACAATCTAATAATTTGAAAATTCAGAGTCAGGCTAAAAAGAAAAATTTTCTTCAAAGGTAACAAAATATTATACGTAATATTTCATAGGCTGACAAAAAGTGACCAATTTAGGGAGCTGATCAAAATAGGGAGATGGCTACTTTCGGAAGTTTTAGAGTATTTCTCTTTTGCGTTCACCAAGACATGACACCTAATAAACGGATTACGGAACAAAAAATGCTCGTCCTTGAAGATTACCTTACGCATTTACATATTTAGTTTTACCTGTCTCTAATATACACCTCGTAATTACGTGTCGTGTTGTTTCTTAGCTTTTAAGCTGAAAAAGATACCTAGTAGTCTAATAGACTGGTTTCACACTCAAACAAACAAATGCAGAAACTTTCTCGTCGTTCAATTCCAATTATAAATTTGATCAGAGCAATTCAATTTCGAACGCCGATGATATAATTGATCAATTAAATAATCTTGTCCCTTGGCCCAGAATGTGCATTGTGGGAACGTTGTTTCAACAAAAAATATAAGATTTTATCAGTTCTTCAAAAACAGAAAGAATTTTGCGTTCACCAGCATATCGCTGGTGATGAAGCTAAATTGTATCTACAAAATGTTAGTTTACAAAAAACGTACAAGGAACTGTGGTTCCGGCATTAGCACGCAGAAGTACTAATTAGCAGCATAAATACTTAGGTAAGCTCAAGATGGACAACATGGCAGATAGAGAAAACAGTCAAGTGTGCTATATTCTACGCTACCGAAATAGCTCTAAATTGTTCCAGTACGGGTGAAGGGGATACAATTCATTATGTGCATTATAACTAAGCTAACCTAACCTACTGAATTTTTAGGCTTTATAGAATTCATAGAAATAATAAAATTTATAGGATTTACAGAATTTATTCGATTTATAGAATTCAAAAAATTTATTGAATTTGTGAAATTTATAAAAATTAAAGAATTTTTAGAAATATAAAAATTTATTGAATCTATAGAAGTTATGGAATTTTTGAAATAAGTCAAATTTGAGTTTGTAGAATGTATAGAACCCATTGAATCTATAAAATATAAGGAATTGGTCGAGAATTTGTAATTTATAGAATTGATGAAATTTATAAAATATTAATTGTTTATAGAATTTATAGGTTTTATTAACATTTTAAAATTTATATAATTACAGTCTTTGAAGAAATTATAAAATTTATAGAATTTATCGCATTTACAATTTTTAAGAACTAAGGAATTTATGAGATTTGCAGAATAATTCTTACTGAATTTTAAAACTTTATTCATAGAATTTATAGAATTATTCGTAGAATTTATTAAATTAACAGAAATTTTTGTATAGAAATTAATTAATGAATTGTCAAATTTAGAGAATTTATAAAATTAAGAGAATGTATTGGATTTATCAAATTTATCAAGTTTATAGAATTTATAGGATTTATAGAATTTAAGAAACTTATTGGATTTTTAAATTTTATATTTTTATATTTAAAAAATTTATTTGATTATTATAAATTCTAAAAACTTTATAAATTCTATAAAATTTTTAATTCTAAAAATTGTGTAAGTAGTAACTAACATTTAGTATCGTTCATACATATGAGCATTAATAAAAAAATTGTTGCTTTTTGTAAAATTTTAATTTTTAATTTTTAATCAGAGTTAAAAAAAAAATCCGGCATTGATTCCGGAATTACAGAATCGAGAACATTTAAATTCGAAAATTTCGAAATTACTTTTTGGCCAAAAATTGGATGCCCTACTTACAACAGGTACTAACCATTCTGACTCTTAATTATGTGTAGTGTAAGCAATAATAACAATAGATATTTGTGTGATACTAAAATGTGATTTTAATGACAGACCAAATCCCCGAAAAGTGAAGCTTCCATAAACCATTACTGATGCATTGCTATGATCCAATGTTTTTTTTAACATACCGATGGCTAATCTCCAGGTTTGGGAGTCATCTTACGTATGGTCTCACATCAAGAGAATGTTTTGAATTTATTGTATTTCGATTATAAATGATTTTCCGAACGACTATGGAGACATATAAGGAGATTACAAAACTTTTCAAAGTACATCGGTTCTGAGCAAAACGTGAGAACACAAATCTTTGCTAATAAAGTTGTTTTCTAAATTATGCCTAGATGCAGTTGTAGATTTAATTTCGTCGAAATGCTTTCTTAAATATTTTATCCGATTTTGCTTCCAAAAATTACCCTGAAGTTGCGATGCATCGATTGAATTTAAGATTGTGGCTTGTTATCCTTTTCTTCTGAAAATCAAATAAAGAAGAAAACTCGGTGAAAAGCTGAGATTCGAATTGCGTCTCTCGATCTGTATCAATTAGTGTTGCGAGACATTACGTATTACGGAACTAAATACGGGTATATCAGTATTTTTGTAGTAACGCTGTGAATACCAACATCCTAATTTATTTAACCGGGTTTATCGAACAATTTTTTTTTATTTTAGTATTTCGTTATAAATTTCGGTAAACTATATTTAGTACAATACACCAAAATTCTTCAAAAGAATCGTTAAAATAAACGGTGGAGTTGGCAGATGTAATATTGTTTATGATGTCCTTACAACGCTTGTTTTTTCGTGTTTTCATATTGCAAAATTTGACAGGCAGTTTTTGAAACATTACATACCGTAACGTAACGAACTAATATTTTGGTACAACACCGAAAAATGGAACGGTACTATTTAATAGGTTTTAATCGAATGGAACGAAGCGAATAACGTTACCTACGTATTTTTTTCGTTTTGAAGCACTGGCTGACGGTTAATGTATACCGAAAAAGCGATGGTGGCAGCAGTAATATCCCATACAGGAACCGTCTTAGTCCATCATATAGATTTATCGGCCAATTTAACGAAGCATTGCTGATTTTTAGAAACTGGTAGTGAACCGAAGACGTCCACATTTACTTCTGAAAAGTGTAGTGATGCTAACTTTCAAGACCCGAGAGAAGATATGTATTTCTTGAAATTTTTGATTTTTGACACGACATATGACTTTGGAGCATGACTTTTGAATTTTCCTTGATGGAAGGCCAAATAACCCTATTAGTTAAAATTTTGATAGAGGCCTTAACGTCAGGTTATGCTAAATGAAAGGTCTCAGCATAGCTGCGTCGAAACATGCAAGAGTTGTAATTGTTTGACATTCAAAATTGTATTACTGGATAGTAATTCTCGAATCACTTGAATTAACGTAGATATGTTTTTTCCGGATTCTGTTTAAAAAATTGTTTAGTAAAATTTGGTCAGACGATGCATTTGAAATAAAACGTGTATAAAAATTAATTATACTCAAAAATCGTTTGAGATAGCTAACTAAAGTTGGACTTTCATAATTTTTAATAATCTGGATTCTATCTTGAGTGAGTGAATACTTTGTTCAGTGACAGTATGCTCTAGGAATGTAATTTTATGTGAAGTGAAGACACGTTTATCTGCATTAATGGATTAAACCGTCTTCTGATAATTTTTGAAAAACGATATTTAAATGTTTAAAATATTTTGTAGTACAAAGCGAAACATTAAGCCTAATAAAACCGAATGAGTTAATCTTTGAAAAGTTTGTGCTGTATTCCTGAGGCTGAAATCATTTTAGTAAACTCGAATCGAGTTGAATCGCTTAATCCGGAATTTGCTGATATGTCTGAACAATAAGGTCTATTGATACAAATATAGTTCATCCTTCCAAAGCTGTTAACACTATTTGTACCTGCGCTATAGAAGACGACCAATCCATAATTATTTGATCGGTTCCTTACCAAAAGTGGTTCCAACATTCAATTTCAATTCGTCCATCAGCTGTGATGTTTTTTTTGTCTCCTAAGGAAGGTCGTGCATAAGATTATGTCAGATTATGTGTTATTATGAGGTCAGCGAATTGGTTATGAAGTCGAGAATCCAAAGTACTCACTGCGTGCGAGTACTTCGTGACTTCTGTCCTAATAGCAGCTACATTAAACTATTATTCCAAAATGTTAAACCCAACTAAACAATTTTGTGAAAAGAGAGATTGAGGAGGATTAAAAGCCACATGCTGAATATGATTATTGGTCAGCGAATTTTGTGGTAATTAAATTTCAACTGCCGAAGTAAAGATTCTTTTACCGATTACTATTAGCTCCAGAACTATCGGAACCGTGCTTCAATAAAACTATTCAAATGGGAGGTGGTTAGAATAACTCTTTCCTCTGTCTAAAATTTAAATACAACTTACAATATTTTTGATGCAGGCTATGTTCGCGTTGATGATGTCTTCCCATGATGGTGTGAGTATTGATATATAATTAATCTGAGCACTTGCCTCTCATGGGGTCAGCTTAATTCGACGTTGGCTAGAACTGATGATGCTGTGCTGCTATACGTTAGCCGAAACTGTTGTTGCTGCTTCAGGGTCACCAATTCGGGGCCACCTTTGTCATCTTGGGGTTGCGGTGCGGATTTTTTTTGCAACATAATCTCCGACCCTATATATGGATGCCGGAACACAAGACACTGTCCTGACGGGCAGAATTTAAATCTATATAGTCCTGTTCATTTTGTGAAGCAAACAAGGCTAAATGCCTTTGAGATGTGGTTGCCCGAATAATATGATTTACCATGTTATTCAAAACAAATTCTGTTTCAGTCAATACTATGTCCCACTATCCATGAGTAGAATGGAAAACCAATTTCGCAACCACAATCTTAGTTTCTCGATTGAGACGTTCTGGTTATCCATTGCTCTGAGGCGAATAATCCGCTATCAATACGTGTAGAACATTTTTCGACTCCACAAATTCCGAAAACTTGTATGACGTAAACCAAGCAAGCACGGTTAGATACGAATGACGTCATCGATATTTACGGTGCGGATTGGAAAGAGTCGTGTACATTTGGTGAAAGCACCTGCGCCAGCTAAAATATATTGCCTTTTTAAGTTTGACTAAGTTTGACCATTTAGGACCCAAATGGTCTGTATGTATTGTGTGATGGTTCTATTCTATACAGCTTAGACACATACTGATATACATATTTTTTAACCTTCTTCGTCATTTCCCTAAAGAAAAAGTGACGGTTTATAATTTCGACCGTTTTCGTAACACCTACATGGCCTAAATCATGATACCGACGAATAACCTCGTTCTCTAAAATTTTGGCACAACCTTCAACAATTTTTGCTTCACTTTCCAAAATACAATGTCATCACGTGTTTCATAAATTTTTGTGACCTCACGTTCAGAAATATTCAAAACTGCTCCATTATGTGCTCTGATCAACGCATCTACGTGCTTCATCTTTACTCCCGAAGTCCCGACCGATGCCACCTCATAATCATAATTTTCTTAAAACAAGGCCCAAGGAACTATGCGAGTTTTACTATTTTGGTTTCGTAACGTCTGTTTTAATAAATTACAGTCTGTAATTATTTTAAACCTAATGCCATGTAGATCCTCGGATTAAATATACGACTGTTAATCTTTCCAACTCCAAGAATGGTACTTACTGTCCGGTTCGGTGGTTATTTTCGGGGATGCATTGTGTTGTCATTTATTTTGTTTTTGCATCAAAATTGCACCATAACCTAAACGAGTAGCTAAAAGCTTTGATTTCAAAATTTCAAATGGTACGTTTTGTTCCTTTCCAAAATTATATACCACATTCTTTAACAAGGCGTACCTACAATAGCACTCTTTTAATTAAAATGTTCTATATAAATCTCCATATAATTGAACAGCATTACGTGGAATTGGGTGCTGCGTGATAGCAGTAATATGCTTATCACTGGGACGTATATCATTAACATCGATTGCCGAGATACTCGATTAACTGTTTCAAAGACTTACACTTGGAGAACTGAATCTATAAACAATTCTCATGAATTAGGCGAAACAGACTGCGAAGGGTTTCCAAATGTTTATCGATGATTTCCGACACAATTAATAATTTTTATATCGTCAATTTCGACAATTTCACATTTACGAATAAACTCTTGAAAAACCACATTGATAAACCTTTGAAAACTGGCCGGCGAGTTATACATACCAAATTATACTCTGAGGTACTCGTATATTGGCCATACAGTGTCACAAAACTTGTGATACTACTTACTTGATTAAGCAATACTTCATCAAAAATTTAAAGACCAAAATTACTGTTGAAAAACTGCTGAAAACAAAACCGAATTTTATTCATTCACGATGGACAACCAAAAATTGAGTAAACATAAATGCCTTTACACAATGGAAAACAAAGAGTTTTTGAATTTCAAAAGACGGTGCAGCGGTATATTTTGTGCCGTTTAAAAAACAGGAATATAACCTTAACCAGTTGAGGAATCACAAATACGTTGCTCATACTGTAATGCGATGTAATATCGCAAAACTGGTGGTGGATAGAATCACCCATTACAGACGATTTCTCTGCTTCGATCGTGGTGAAGCACATTGTTACATGATTGCATCAACGTCCACGAGGAAAATGATGAATTTGTACCAATTGTCAGGGTAACTATCCGGAAAACTCTATTATGTGGCCTAGTCGTGGGGGAGTATTTTCAAATTCGGAAACAACTAACTTCTAACTGTACAAATATTAATAATAACTCCGTTATTACTGCTTCTGCCCTTTTAACAGAAGGCTCTGGTAATCTACATATGTTGTTATACTTTCGAGTATAACCAAAATTTGAAATACCGAAACCCTTACAAAAAGATCAGAGAAATCAATTATAAACTTTCGAATCAATTTTAACAGCTTCAGCTAAAGAAAATATTTTATTAAACGAATATGTCGAATATACGATTACGGCTTTCACTATAAGGCTGAATTATTAATTTACAAATTTATTCTGAAGAGGATAAAGTAGTTTTTTATAGTTGAAAATTTAGACTGTTTTGTGGTCAGAAAAGATTTGCAAAACTTTCTTATGAAATCTAAAGACTTTCGTATTAAAAAAACGATTTGAATTTAATAATTTTAATAATAAGGCTTATGTGTTTTACCGCCGTATACAGTTATACGAATCATTAAATTTTATTTTTGTAACAAGAATTTATTTCTAATTGAATTGTCTTTTAGATACATAGACTTTAAATCATCCAATATTATATTTTAATATTTATTAAGCTTTAAAAAGCAACAAATTATAATCCAATAGAAATTAACATAAGGAAAAAACTATTAAAAATTAATACAATAACGTATAAAGGTTTATGTAAACTGTGGTCAACAAGTAATTTATAATTTATGGAATTTTACCAGAAGTGTTCGTAATTTAATAAATTCTAAGAATCTAAACCTAACCGTTTCTGGATTAAAATTTAATGCACTAAATATGTATTAAATTTCAATAAGGCAAGAAAGTATGTATTAAGAATGTAATTGAATTTTGGTAATACAAATGAAAATGTTCAACGGACCTACGGCCCTGGCACTATGAACTATAATGGGAAAAAATCTATTCATCTCATTAATCACTTTATTGATCTAATTTAATCCTGCAACACAAATGTTTACCAACAAATCAAATATGCAATTGAGATACATGAAAAAATGAAATCACTTTACACTTCCATGTGAGCAAAAAAAGGTTCAGTCCAATCGCAATTACAGTCAATTTTCCCACATTAAAAATAAAAACAAAAAATAAATTATCTTAAATTGCATACCAAACACCCGAAAAATTACGCAAAACAAGATGTTTGGCAAGAAAATTTTCTTACCATTTCAGATTGCATAAATAAAACACACACACACACACACAGTTCGACCACATCGCAAGAATTTAATTGAAGAAACAAAAAAATCAAAACAGAAAAAATACTTTGTGTTCTCTCTCTCTCTTTCTCTGTGTGTATAACTTACGGCTTAATGTATAAAGAGGTTGAAGACCTGAAATGATTTGTCTGATCATTTCTTAAATTATTTAATTATTTCAATTACTCCGTGGTTTAATATATTTGAGAAAAACGTTTACTACATAATCTTGTCTAGATCATCATTCATCTTCGTTTCGGAAATATACCATATGGTTGAAATTCTTCTTCTTCTTCTTATATACATTTTAATTTAAGTTCTTATACGAATGAATCAAGAAATATTTTGCTTATTGACTTTCGGGCTTTTCGTTTATTGTCTGATCGTACTGTGATAAGTAATATAATGTTATGTATGTAATGTGCAGCAACAGATTGTTGGTTACTTGCATTAAATCCGATTTATTAAATATATTTTGATGTAAACCTACACCGAGACACCACAGGTTCAATTTATAATAAGATATCGTGAGAATTTTACATTTTTTGTATTAATTTCGGATACAGAAGCGGAAATGAGCTTAAATGTTAATTAGTGGTGTTCGTTAATTAATGTAAGCACCAATTTATTGCTCAAATTTAATTATCCAAGAAAAGATCTTTTGCCAATTTTCTTATAAATAGTACAACTTGGGCGGTACCCTGATTCTATAAAAACTAAGATATGGTGTAAACGTGAAAAGTAATAAAAAGCAAAGCTTAATAATTTTATCAGTTTACAATTTTTCGGTATTATTTTAGTAGTGGTCAAATCGGAAAATTGGAAACTCATCAAAAGTAAGCTTTGCTTTTTACAACTGTTCACGTTTGCACGAGTTCAGACTAGGGATTAGTAATCCAGTTTTGGCTAAACAAGTTTACTTTTAATTTGGATTAGCTTTTTGGGCGTTCTCTTCAGGCGTTAAATCTTCGATTTAAAATGGCGCTGCACATTGCGACTTTACCGTAAACTGTTCAAAATCCAATCCATTATTAGGGCATTCTGCATAAAATAAGTCACATAACATCTATTACTTCAAAAGTTGTATTAGTAAATATTAAACAGGTCTGCCAATATTAACTAAATGACAAACTAAATAGAAATTAAAATTATTGACTTCTCGAATAAAAAACTATTTCGCTCTAATATCGCAATATTTTAAGCGCTGTAATAACATAATCGAAATTACAGACAAAATCCAACAATTTTTTGACGATTACTTTAATCTATAGTTGAAACTTAATTAACTTAATCTCCGTCGTTACACTATAAGGAAAACTAGATTTGCTAGTTAATCAAGATTACTAATCCCTATAGTCTGAACATAGCATTAGTTTTTAGAAAATCGGGATTAGGGAATGAAATACCGTTAATCGGTTAACCGGTAAGCCATCTTAAAAATGTTTTACCGAATTACCGGTAATTGCATTTTATTTACCGGTGAATTAATACTTTGCTCGTTATCCAGTACATTTGCATTCCATATGGCTTAAGGCGGCCGCATGTCTGCAGATAATTTGCGGATAAATATTTATCCGCAATTTCAACGAACCAAAATGACTGAAAATGAAAAAGAAGAGATGGCATCGTTCAACATTTGTTAGTCTGACCTTTTTGTCTTCAGCATTGGTAGAGCTGCTAATTGAGTTGAGAAAATTAGTTAGCTTCGTCATGTTCCCTTTGATTGTTGCTCGTCTTTTCCCTAGTGAGGTTATGTCCGCCATTTTATAATCATACTTATTGGTTAATCACTTCCCAACACGTTTTTTACTTTTTAGGTTATAATTTCGAAATGTAAATTTTCGAACCGACAAAGATATAAATAGTGTATCAAAGACCAAATGGTAAATTTAAATCCGAATATTAAAATAGCAACCCTTTGTTTCGATTTATTAAATTTATTGACGATTGGAGCATCACGGATTCCACGTAGCGGAATTTTTCTATACTAAAACTATTTATCCATTGACGTTTAAAATTGTATTTCATTGCTGAAACAACCGCAATCCCTTCTTTCAATAGAGCTGTTTCCCCTAAATATTTTGACAGCTAAATTCACCGAAGCTACAGGCCAAACATTTAAGAATTATTGCTGTGGGACAAATAAATAGGATTCACTGATAGTAAAACAATACCAAATTATTTTAAAAACGTTTCTAAAGTTAAGTATATTGTACAAATTTAATTTTGTTACTTTAATATAGAAAATAAGAAAACATATTTATGTTTGGCATACACCGTTAGTGGTCAATTTACTTCATTTGACGTTTGAGGAAACAGCTCTATTTTTCCTATATTGTTTAACTATGCAACACAAACTTCAAATGGATGGTTCTTTTAAATAAACAATTTTTACATGCATTCAGCCTACTTTTACAATCGTCAATAATAAAATATGTTTGATACTTGCGGTTTTTTTTTTCAAATCCCTTGATCTCGGTCTTTGTGTCAATCCCGAACGCCCGGGATCCCGTTGAATTCTTGGGATCCGGTTTTTTTTTTGTCAAATTCCGAGATCCAGGTCTTTCTGTCAAATCCAAAATCCCCATATCTCTGTTTTTTTTGCCAATACTGAAATCCGGGATCCCGGTATTGCCTTATATATAATACCGGGATTGCATTCCGTACTTGCGGTTTAACGGCGTGTTTCAGTAACAGGGTATGCTGTAATTCCTGGATTGAATTTCCTATCCGGCGCGAAGGATCAACTTTATCTATCAGATTCGGTTCAAGATATAGGTGACCTGGTGCAATGAAGGCGCAATTACTTTCTGGGTGAGAATAGAAAATTATTATTTCAATAACAGCTGGTTAATGTGCGCATTATTTTTTACGCAACAAAATGGTGTCTTCGCTCGATTTTTAATACACGCACAGGAATGGAAAGGATCATTATTAATAATTTTATTTATATTTTAAATACACAAAATATTCGGTCGTGTTGCAAAATGATTTTATTTTTATTTTATGTCCATTCGCTTTGATGGTTAATGGCAATGGGTAAGAGAAAATTATAATGTTTAATTTGCAAAATGACGTACAAATTATATAATTAGTTTGTATGCCTAAATCTAGGTGGCTACGCTATTGATGGAAGCTAAGTAGGTGACTACCTTTCTATGTTCTTACCGAACACATGAACAAAATTGAATTTGTAACGTTCTATTCTTAAAACGTCAAAGTTTGAGGTGAACAGAATAAAATACAGTAAAGCCTCGATATAACGGACCCCGATATACCGTTGAAGTCCGGTAAACCGAACAACATTTTTTTTATTTTTTCCGAATTATGATATGAGGGGCTCAGAACCATAGTGGCTCAACCCACATTTTCAAACATTTTCATTTAATCGGTCATAAATGTTCTTGGAAATGGAATCTAATTATACTGACCTTCAATCCCAAAAACAGCCATTTTCAGGTTACTTATTATAATATTTGTTTGTAAAAATGTTTAAATTTTAAATGTGGTTTAACTATGGTTCTGAGCCCCTCATATACAAATTCACTTATCAAGTACAAAAATACATCTCCACTTATCCAGCGAATAGACCAAGGAATAATTCTGGCAACTAAATGTTTATGTATACCGGAGAAAATTTCTAGAGGAAATAATGATTGTTATACCAAATGAATTTGATGAAGAACAGACTAGAGGGCAGCGTACCTTACAAAATTAAAAAAACTATACAGCAATTTTTCATTTTGCGGCAGTCTGGAATTAAGTGAAAGTTCGAACTTTAGAGAATGGTTAGAAGAAATTCAGCAGAATAATTTAGGGTAATGTGAAAATGTGAACGTGGAAGATGTGTCGCAGTGGTTGGAAGAAGATGAAATTGATCTGGGATATAATGTAATGACCGAAAGAGAAAAAAAATATATTTATCGTTATATAACGGACAATCGGCTACAACGGAATAACGGATTGCCCTCGTCGGAATTAGTCTATTATATCGAGGTGTTACTGATTTCTGTTTACCTTTACAATTAATTTAAATATAAATAAATTATGGTTTAGTGAATATAGGATAACAATAAATTATTACATTAAAGATAAGTATTATTACGGTACAATATTATATAATTTAAGAATTAGGTTAGATAAGTATATGGAAAATGTCAACAAGTTACAGATAAGTATACATAAATTTAAATTATTATGAATTATTTCTAAGTTGTTTCTTAACTTCTTTCTTTTAGGTATCATTTTACGCAATATTTGATTGTGTTTACGACACTATGTTTCACAGAATTTAACTATTGTCTGATTTTTTTTCCGCTGATTTTTTCTGATATATACGCCTTTTACCTGTTTATGGGTAAACTTTACTTTACTATACTAGAGAGAGATGTCCACAAGATTTTGCCCTCATATTCGGATAGATCGGTTAGATCGTAACCCATAGGACATCATTCTAATTGTGAACTTTATTAAATTCACAGAATTTTGTAATTTTGATGATGAGTTCGCATTGAATCTTAATCTATTTTATAGACGTTAAATATTGTCTACTGATTTGCGTTAAGCTGGAGACTGACATTCTATCGAATTTTATCTGTATAATCGCTAGGAAATGGATGCACCCTCGTAAGGCAACTGCAAATAGTGCGCTTAAATTCCTAGTTCTATATCGGATATATACTTCATGAAATTTCCTCCCATTGTGATTTGTGATATTTTACTTTAATTTGGGATAGGTAATATCTGAGGAATGTAGTATAATCGACCTACATTTGACAACAGTTCCTATGTAATTCCAAATAAACCGGATCGCATTTTTTTAACAATCAATAAATCAGGTCTTCCACAACACATTTAATGATGTGAATTTTCTATAAATATTTATATTAATCTACCGTCGAATGACTGTTAAATTTTTTATTTTTATACATACATCGACACATTACATATAGTCTGCCGGACATTGGTTTTAAGTTTAGAGAGAGAGAAAGAGATAATTACAGCCAATTTTGAAATTAATAATTAATTTTAAATTGTTTCAACTGCTGGCATTTCTAAATCAATATATACAAAGTTAGATTTTTGAGGATTGACGTGAAAGTTATTTTCATAATAATGTAATGGGTTTTAAAATACAACCCTAAAAAAGGATTTAAATGAAATAAAACAGTTAAAACACCTGTCTCTCCGTATTCTGAACGCATCCATGTTCTCAACGCAATTTCAAAGTACGCAAATACATTCATTTTTAAAACGCTTTCACTTTCTCGGTATATGATTATGGTTTTGGTGTTGCAACCATTTCAAATTATTTTCTATTATATGTACATATTTCAAACAAAATTGATTCGGACATCAAGACTGACATATGATGATAATTAAAGAACATTAAGTACAAAATTTCACTGAATTTTTTTTTTGTTGAAACAGTATGATGTTTGCAATTTACACTCTTGACGTTTCGAAATTACAACATTAAAAAAAAAAATCTTCATTCATCTAAGCGAAGTCATGTATCATATACATATATGTATAAGATGAGGTTACATACAGCACAAAATTTAATATTTTCCCACACTTAATTGCATACATGTTGTATGTATATTGCAAAAATATATGTACATACAATATACATGAAAAGAAGCGAATCTTATAAAAAATTAATTCTTTAGTGTTTAATCAATATTGAGTCGTATCCATATATAAAAATTAATTTGAAACTACTTTTGAAAAAAATTACGAATCATCGCGTAAATTATTAATCGTCCGCAAATTGGTTGAATATAATGTGAATAGATGAATTTACGATTTTATCGATTTGCAATTTTAATTGACGAATGTATGGTGTTGATGCGTGGTATAGACTGGAATGTTTTATGCTTCCGCCATTTAATCTAAAAAGTAGGAGGAGTAAAATTGTAGGTCTGTATTTAGCTTCCTGTACACGGTAATTTTACAAACTTCAACAAACAAATAAACGTTACAAAGTCAGATCAACAATTACAGTTCCCAAAATCTGTTTCTAAAGGTATCGGAGCAATCGGAACGCAATGGAGATTTTAAACTTTTGCCCTAAAATTCGTGGGATGAATGCCATAATTTCTGGGAGACAAATCAAAAATCTGCAATTATGCTCCGTTTGTTATGGCTAATAGATCTAATAACATGTTTTGGTACCGGTAATTGTTGTGGCATTTTTTGTATTTGGGCCGCTCGGTTATTTCATTTCTGCCATGTTTCTTAAAAAAAAATCTGTAGCCCTCTAGACACTATCAATTTTTTAAGAGTGCTTGCCCGGGTGTGTTTTGTTCCTAGCTACTCGGAAATCATCAACTCAAATTGGTCACGAGAAACATTTCATTTGGCCAACATACATCTAATACATTTTTTAGCTCTTAGACCCGATAGCATTCCCTGCTCGCGTTATTTGTTCTCAAGTCTGCTGTATGCCTTATAGCCACAGATTGCTCCATGAATTTTGCAAATCAAAATTTTTCGAATTGATCGTGGTATTCTCAATTTATTAATTAATTTTAATTCTTTATAGAAATCCTTTCATTCCTGCTGTATGAATGACAGCAATGGTTCGTCCCAACCACTGCCCATATGCTACAACTCCTGAATGAACAACTCTAATTGTTACTGATGACACCAAACCCTAGTGGGTTAAATATTTTTACGGCTTCACTAGTAACAAATCGTTTATTGATAACTTCGGGTTGATCTCGATCCTGTACGTGACACTGGAATTCATGTTATACAAAATCCCAAAAATTTCACAGCACACTGGTATAATTTTCCAATTATACATGCTGTACAGACTTTTCTTCTTTCATAATTAGTGAACTATTTGATCTCCGTTTTACTAACCTGAACCCACCTGGCCCAAGCTTTCAAACTTACCGCTTGAGACACTGATTTTACTAATGTCAACATGTCATCCTTGTAAAAGTCATTTAATACTATTTGGCTTGATACTGGTATCCCAGCTCATCAAGAGCACATTGGTTCAAAACTTTGACTGCTAAATATGGAAATGAAGCCAATCCGTAAGTTACCATTTTCAGTCAATAATCAGCTCCCTTCACAATATTCTCTGTAAGTCCCAATTCAGTTCCAGCAACAGCAATGGTAGCGGTTCGAAATTTTATAATAATATATAGGAAATCCATTTGAAGACATCGTTCTCCCATTTGTGGTGTTCGCAGAACCATCGAACACAACCCTAAATTTAGGGACAACCGAAACCGCGTCATATGGCTCATGATGTTTATATGGTATATACGGTTATATACGGTATATGGTATATGGTAGGTGATCACGGATTGTATCCAACGGAACTTCAAACTTTCTGTTATGATCAGACTATATATAGCTGGTTATGCCTTAATTCTAATTGCACCCCTTCTTCAGGTTTTACTGATTTCCCATTAACACCCCTTATGTCGGTTATGGCTGTTGATCTAACCAATCTAAATTCCGCTACGACATAATTGTTAATTACATTGGATTGAGAACCAGAATCACAAATCACCCTTATTGGCCTTGAGAATTGATCGCCAATTTTCAGACGAAACAAACTGCTATGAAAACAGCAAGTGGTGGTTGGCTTGCAACATGATGCACCCACTGAATTTGTTATTCCGAGGCCTTCAATTGGGCTATCTGTTATTGAATATCCTCGTGGGATGGTTCCTTGGTGGAATCCTCGGGCTGAAAATTATGTTTGGCCTTATAGCACAATTTAAAATGGTGTCTGGTTGGTGTGTTCGGACAATTAGTACGGCTAAATGACCCAGTTTCAAACGTCATTTGCACAATTTATTTTGATACACGCATGCCCATCGTTCTCGTAAACTCAATTTGTTAAACTTCCTTGCTTCCCACATTGCCCTGACTCAATTCATTTCCGTGGCTCATTCTTTGATCGAGGGAAGGGAATCGGTTGTTATAACTCCCACAGGAGTATGGGGTATCTTTATTAGCTTGTTATCTATTATATGGGCTCGATCGATCAAATCTGTTGAACCTTTTATGGTGACCGCCTTGAGGTTTAAATCAGCCACTTATTACTTCATTTTTACTATATTGACTTTCATGACAATTCGTCATTTCCTTGAAATTTTGGTCGCGTTGTTTCGCATAATGGATATAAATTTGATCCCAAAATTTCTCTTGCTAAGCAAATAATTTCCAGTTGTCTTATTCCACCATTTAGGGAGTCTAATATCGCCCTTAACAAATCATGAGTGTAACGATCCTGTTTTCTAGCAGCATACATTCTGCCAAAAATGCCATGAATGACATGATAATTGTCATTGTATGCCTACATCATAATTTCCCAAGCTGCTTCATTATTATCACGATTGGGTTGCCATTTACCCAATATTAGCGCAACATTTTTAACACAGGCCTCCTGTAGATAAAATAACTTGGTGATTGGGTCATAGTTCTTATCATGAACCTCAGCCAAGAACAAATTCCGAAATGCCGCCAATTCAGCCGGATTGCCATCTAACTTTGCAAGCCTTAGTGGCCCAGTTTCCATCCTAATTACTGTTTGTAATCAACCCGCGGGGTCTTTTGAAGTCTATGGACTACCACTTTGCTCAATACCAACGTGTTTTCTTACTCCATCATGGATTTTAGTCATTGCAGATATAAATCGTCCGTCTATTTCAATAAAAACACCGCTCATGACCATAATGCTGCATTGTCGATTATCGTTACAACATGAACTTTCTCGAACAATTTGAAATGTCGTTTCAGCCTTTATTGACGTATTTTCAATTCGGTAACCGTCATTAGTTGAAAACTCCTTTCGTTCATTATTTCAGAAAAGAAACTTTACAGTGACTCAATATGTTACTCTCTTAGAGCATACAATCGTTAGTATACAACGTTACATTCCTAATTAGCGTGAGGTTTTACAAATATGCTCGATCACCTGCGGGCGTATCCAAATTCGCAGAATTTTTAGGACACAATATACTGTTGCATCTCGTTCGGCATCTGCGGGAAACACCCGGCTTCTTGCATGTGCACGAGGAGTGTTGTGGATATAAACAGTGCAAGCACACTTCCTTACCTAAGCCATGTACCAACTTTCTTGCAGTTCCGTTCGCAACATGATATTGCATCTATACATCCTATGGTTGCCCATTCATATTGTGCATCGGCCATCATTTTCTTTTCTATTGGTATATATTTCGGACATGACAATTATGCCCGGAACCCTTTTCGACAATGGTTGAGACAATGTCTATGTCGCAAAGGACGACATTGACAATCCCGAAGATTGGAACCCGTCTCCCGATGATGCTAGATTCTTGTTGGTAGTGGACTCCTCTTAAAACTTATTGGTTTCAATTTCCTGCCTGGTTCTGTCTTCGATCTGAGGCATAATTTTCCAAATCCGTGGCCATTTCCTCTTCCATTTGACGTACTAATTCCTGCTGCCTTTCCTTTCTTCTTTTTTATTTTTTCGGTATTTCGGTATTTTTTCGAAGCGGTAAACATTGGGCTCCCACTAGAAAGCAAACTCCGACTCTCTTCAATCTGTGTACGAGCTCGATACATATGTAGGTACAATTCTCCCAACAAAGTTATCTTGCAATTTGCAGATGATTTTGTCCTAATCGGCAAGGGCCAAACTATCGGCGAGGCCCTAAATGGAGCTCAGAAATGTGTGCTTTAGGCAACACAATGTTTCAATGATTTAAATCTGTGTGTGAATTTGAGAATATCTAATAGTATGGCATTTAGAACGAATCAAAGAATTGATGTGCGAATCTATGATGAGACAATTGAGTATCCAAGATTTACTAGGTATTTGGGATTCTGAATAAACGCTCAACCTAGTGTGATGATATGCTTCGAAAGGCGCTAGTGCTTCCAAAATGGCTTACGGCGTGAGTGTGTATGGTGACGGATCTATGGTCGATAAAAGTAAATTTGGAAGGAGGAACGGATTACCAAAAAACGCAACGGACGAAAGTAATGGCGGAAAATATGAATATAATTTCCAAAATTAGACCAGTGGGTCCAAAAGTAACTCCCGAAAATCTTGCTGTGTACTTCAATTTTGGAGGCATAACAAAAGCGATGATGAATCTGTTATCGGTTAAGAAAAAATTTCGAAGAATGCAAATGAATTATTTTGCACATGTGGAAGTATATGCAGATGCCAGTATTAATGAGGATCGAGTGAGAGTGGGAATTTACAATCCAGCAATGAAAAAAGAGAAAATGTTAAGATTAAATGGTAGCATCTGTATAATAAATGCAGAATTGATTGGAATTATGGAAGGAATCAAGTTGGCAATGAATGAAGGGAGGAGGAGAGTAGTTCTATTCTCCGATTTCCTAAGTGGATTAAAGTTAATGAAACAAGGAGGGGGTACTCAGGGTAGTGTGTTTGTAGAAATAATGTGTGAGTACCTCCAATGTTGTGGGAGCGAGGTGATTCTACAATACCTTCACAAAAGGGGTTTTATGGTGGAGGAGATAACAGATTATGAATTCATGGATGCAAGAGATGTACTTCGTATGTTTCAGAAGAATCTGTGGAGGAGAGAATGAATTTATGGAAAAGAGTAGGGTAAAAGGAAAGAAGTGCTTTGAATAGAGTAGTGCTCTTTTGAGGAAACCTTTTTTTTAAGGAACTCAAAGAAGACACTACAATGATACGAACGATGGAACGAATGCTTAAATAAACGCCATTTAAGTGAGGATAATTTATGTGAAAGCTGTTTGGTTGTGGAGAACATTTAATTCGAAAATGTTGAAAATTTGGCCAAAATAGAGGAATGTTCGATGTCCTTATGAATACAAGCAACTTGAATGAATTATTACAAATGGGGGAAAACGAGTACCAGAATATGTATGAATTTATTAAACTGAGTGGTGTAACGGTATGAAAGTGGATCGCTGTATGAAAGTTGAGTGGAAAAAGAAAAAAAAATTGTAAAAAATTAAATTTGTGAATTTTGAAATCGGTCCAGATGGCTCCTTGTTTGGAGCTAGTGTCATAATTAAACAAAAGAAAAACAACAACATTTGTACTTACCAATATCGCCATTTCTCAAAATTCTCAACACGGTTAGAGCATGTTACGCTCTCCGGTGTCATATCGTTGCTTGATTGCCACCATGTAGTATTTTTAAATGAGCTGCTCTGATGAGCAATCTTGACAATTTGTGATATGGGGGTATAGTATTATTGGATGTTTGGATTGGATAGTCTTCCACCGACTCTTAGCAGGTCATTTCCGCCTAGAAATGTAGTTAGCGTTATTGATTTGCTTGTAATTTCTTCAACTCTGGTTCAAAAGCTTCTTACTGTACAACTCTAATTATTGCCTTTAACGACATGTTCAGTTTTTTTGGTTTAAAATGGGAGATGCATGCGTTTGTATACCACTAAGCACTAAGCCCATAAATCTTGAAGAAAATGTTTTACCTGGATCACGAAAAGCTTTTATGCCTATCCGATAAGATTGTTATGACAAAGATACTTTAAATTGAAAAGTGTCTGTTGAAGAATTCCAGAGGGGTCCAAGTGATTTTACTGTATTATTAAATTATTTTGTGTAAAGTCCAGTTTCTCTCAGGTTTTCGGGAATTTCTTAATATTATACCTTTTCGTTGCCGCACCATTTCCTGAGGCTCAAACCTCCACCGGAAAGAAGGTTTAGTAGTTCCTTTTACACAGCTACTGCCTCTGCTATTTTATCAGCTCCAGATAGAATGTGTGAAAATGTGGGATTTCTACAGGTGGTAAACGAATTTCCAATAGTTTTGGTTTGCATACTTGCTCTTCTTCTAACAATGTTTTGAATTAGCTTCCTGTTCTTCGGTAGTTTCCATACATGTTTTTTTCATGAAGTTCGAGATATAGGTTTGAAGTTTAACGTTCTATCGTCAATTCATTGTTGTTATTAGCTGTGTTGTTGCGGTTGCTATCTCCTAAATTTGCAACCGAAATAACGCATTTCACAGACGATACTCGACCATCCCATATTTTTGTACGAAAAAAAAAATCGTGTGACATTCAAATTCACTAGCAAAATGAATTAAATTTGATAAGACTGCGATATCAAGTCGATTTTAGTTTAATGTTTTATTTTTTTTTTTTTACGGTGTTATATAGTGTCTAAACGCTAGTATACTATTTGCTGATAGTATCACTATAAAGAACAGCAAAAAAAAAGGGCGATGATTTGCAAATAATTAGTTAGAAAACATTTATATACCAAGAAGCAAAGTGGGTCAATTGGTTTCGATTTTGAGTTGTCAATGTGTGCCTCAATGGATGTTTATCATCAATAACAACAAAAATAAACTTGGGTGTTGGCTTATAACAACATAATATATAGTATAACAAAAACAATTTCACCAAATTACTTAAATATATTTCAAGGCGCCAGTAAATTGGCATATCTTAAGTGCTTTAAGAAGGATTTTCTCTCGTCACAAATTACACAACAATAACAACAACACCATAACAATTCAGAAAATTTAATTTAATTTAATTTAATTTTACTGATGGTATTTGTTGATGTGATTTGGATTTTCTTGAAATCATCTTCTTATGTTTATTGGATTTCATATGGATTTGATATTGAAATTCACCAATGAAGACACGTTGGCATGTGTCACAATATTTTGAGATGTCCTCGTCAAGACCTTCACGCGGATTGTCGATTGGATCGAGAGGGTTTTCCATGGGTATTTTATCCTCCAAATATGATTGAATGATATTTTCTGCTTTTTTATAAACGTCATTGTCCCAATTTAACGGATTCGATGTATCAAGGCCATAGAGCGGCGTTACTTGGCGCATTTTGCTACCGAGAAATCGATTTTTTATCCATTTCATCTGCTTTTTGGAGTATCGTTGCGTAACCAATTTCAAATCGGCAATACACTCGGTTATAATTTTATAACCATCAGGTTCGGCAAAATCATGACGCTTTTCTTGATCGATTTGCAAATAGTCCAAAATCAATTTGTCGTGCTCTTCATCGAATTGCGACAAATATGGCCTGAACTCTTTGAATCCAATCGTCTGGAGAATACCTTTCGAATAGTCTTGGTCATTAAATGGAGCAATAAATTGTTTATGAAATTCTCGTATTTCACGTAATAAACCTTGTTCCATCATTTTGTCCACACGTTTATCGAGCCGCTCGTTTAAGATATCCTAGAAATAAAAATAAAATTGGGAATTGGTTATCGTCATATACAAATGTAATCATCATAAATATTCATAACAAAAAAAAAAAAAAACCGGGAAAACTATTCAAGTACAGTGTGTTTATACAAGTTTAATAGTTCAGTATTGATTGATTGCAAAAAAAATGGAATTAATATTTATTTAATTCGATTGTTACAAAACGAATAAACGCAAAAAATAATTAATTTTTTTTTGTTGTACGTCAAGGAAAACACTTTATTGTACTTGAATGTTGTACTCGCAATTAATTTATTCGTGAAATCCAGGTTAATTTATTTGTATTAAATAGAACACAAGTAGAGTTTAAGATGATCACGATTTGATTTTTTTTTTTTGGGGGGGAATTTAAAAAAGTGGAAATTGGCTTCCAACCTGTTTCGCGTTTTCATTCATATTGTGTGTAATTTATGGTCGAATAAATTTACAATGCACAATTTTGTAACGGTTGAATGATTTATTGATTGCTAAAAGTTTTCAGTTTACGGATTAATTATAACAAATTAAGGTCTGTGGTAGGCAGTTGTATATTATCGATGAGAAAAAATTGTTGAACGGTAGTTGCGATATTTAGATTTTGAAATTTTCTTAAAATTGTAACAGACAAGACAGAGGATGGTCCGCTACTTTAGTAAACAAAATTGAAAATTATTTGAAAATTTATTTTTAAACATCAAAATTTGAAACGACTAGTATATCTTGTCGCACATAAATTGCGACCATACCAGATATAAGATGTAAGAGATATAAGATTGGTTCATTTTTGGGATTTTTTTCACTTAAGAATGGTTATTTTTATGAAATTTGACAATTCTAGCTCCAATAGAAATTTAGTTTCTTCCTCTTTATCGTCATCATCTTCATCATCATCATCTGAGAGTGCATCGTGGAGTGCCGGAAATAGCTCATCTTCTGCGTCTTGTTCGTTGTTTTCGTCTTCATGTTCGTAGCCTTCCGGATTAATTAATCAATTTCCATTTCGATAATCTCCAGATTGATAATGTAAATCAGGATCAATATCTTGAAGGTTTGGAAAGATGGGTGCATTAAACTCTGCATGTTGGAACACTTCACGGTAGACAACATTCCTCCTGAAGACTCAGTGTTGATTTCCAGGAACATTGCGCATCAAATATCCCTGGCGTGTTCCTTGGTCCTTGTTGTAGACTGTAATGTTGCGGCTGTCACGGCTTCTTGATAATGCAACCTACAGTTGACCATGGGAGAATACGACATCGTTGAGGTAAATGCCGAGATTCTCGATGGATTGGCCTTGCGATTTGTTGATGGTCATCGCGAAAGCCGGAATCAGAGGAAACTGTTGACGTTTCAGCTTTACCGGCATAACGGAATCATCGCTCACAAGATCCATTCTGAAGATGAAGGCTGTTTCAGTCAGATGTGATTCGCTGATGATTTGACAGATGTGATTCGCTCAAAGCGGATTCGCTGATGATTTGACCCAGATGTGATTCGCTGATGATTTGACCGACAATGGCATGTGGCAAGAGGTCAGTACTGATGAGACGTGTACCATTGCTGAGACCTTTCTCCGGATCCAGATTGCGGAGAAGCATCACCACAGCGCCTACTTTCAAATTCAGCTCATGTGGTGGAATTCCCGATGGAATCTGGTTGTTGAGATATTCCACAGGGAAGTGGAGTCGGTCGTTTGCATCATCAGAAATGATTTCATCAGCACTCAGGTGACGAACTGCGTTACCGTTGAGTGTAGCAATCATGTGATTGTTGACTTTCATCACTTCCTTCAGATTTGTTGTGAGGATCGTTCTCGACGTCAGTTGTTCACGTGTCAGAGTATTGATGTCATCTCCGAACACACGTTGAATCATTCCTTTCACCTCGATAGGCACGTTGTTATTGTTGTTGGCTGGTATTGGTGGTGAAACTTGAAGCAGCATTTCTTGTGGAATCTCTACGACGATGTTTCGACCTCCTGACATCGCAGGGGCAGAGATCCGCTGCCGAATTGCAGAAATTCGACAAATGTTGCATTGCCTTAGGCACGCATATTTTGGGACAGGCTGATGACTCTGTAGTGTCTCCAGAGATTGCTCCCAAGAACACTTTCGGCTATGATCTGTGGTCTTGATCCGCTGAGCACAACAGGTAAAAGTTGACTGAAATCTTGGTTGAGTTGCCTGGTACAATTGTGTTGTCAGGATTGGTGCTGTTCCTGTAGGCGTCGGCAGATCGAAATTTCGGTTGCTCTTTCCAGAAGTTGCAAAGCGCTGGCTGAATGCATGCAATGCCAAGTTGTGGAGCTCTGCAAGGGTGTTTTTTGCAAATTGTGGCATTCTTAGGAAATCATTGATCATTTCGTCTTTGTATCGATTTCAAAAATCGAGTCCGGCGCTGATGGTGAACGTGAGAAGCATGTGCAAATGCCTCACGGAGTTGTTGTGGCATTCTCATTGTCACCAAGTTGTCGAACGTCTAGAGGAAAACCTCATCGTTGCGAACCAAATTCAATGCTTGAGCTGCTGCATGGAAAGTGTCATGCTGTTGACCGTTGGTGTTGCAAATTTCGACAAAGCTTTGTGCTCCTCGGACGTTCAGAAGCAGCATTCGAAGTAGCGCCATTAAAAACGAAATGCTGTGGAATTTCGGCGTAAAGATGGGCTCGAGCATTCTCATTTGTCATGTTGAATTCGAAGTATGCTTCGAGCATGGTGATCGCTGTTCTCTCCTCGCGTTCTGGTGCGATCTACAATCCTCCATCGAACTCCAATTCGGTGGTATTATCGAGATGGATTGGAAGTCTTGTGACGGCATGTGATCGGCCATGCACTCTGAATTCACAGATTCGCCAAATGGCTTCTGGTGCGCTGACATATCTGGAACTGATGTAGTTCTTGAGTTCATCACAAAAAATTTGTCCATCAGCGGTGAATTTGAGTAAAGCCACGTCGAAAGACGTATTTGTAGATGTACTTGATTGCTTATCTCATTCCTCTGACTACTTCGACGTTGATGTGGGTTTTGTATTTCATCGTCAAGTATGAATTGTACGGAACCACAAATTTGTTGCTGACTATTTTCTCTTTGTTTCCGTGAGTCACTGTTTTTCAAAGCGACCGCAAATTGCCATGGCGTCTTGACAAAATTGACGCATATGACGATTTGATCCTGTGAAGCTGGATGGCAGGATAATTGATGGTGCTGCCTCGATGTTTTGTTGTCGAGCACGTGAATCAGTTCAGATTGTTCGATTCGATTTGAATCGACGATGAATTGCTGTGTGAGGTTCACAGCGTGGAGAACCGGTCGCCATGGATCCTCGCGAACTTGAAGCAATGCTAATTTGTACTGGAGCAGTGAGAAGTGTTGTGGTTCTTGTGGACCTTGTTGTGTGTACGGAACACTTTGCCATCTCGGGTGCCATCCCGATTCGCCGTTGATGAAGAGAAGAGCGTACGTTATTGGATCGATGTGTGAACTTTGTGGATGGATATTAACGTTACGTCTCTCTTGTGTTCGATCTGCTTGGTCTGCATCAGATCGCACTTCGACAGAAAAGTCGCGGTGGAAGTTTGGAACGCTATCATTTTCCAAAACAAAGACTGCTGCTACTTCATTCTTTGCCACTGTTGCATTTTGCCGTCCTGGATGAACACGCTTGCATCTCATATTCTTTATTGAACATTCTCTGTTGAACACCAGTTTAATGTTGGCCGGATCCTGTCCGTTTGCCTCCGCCTCTGCGAACACTGCTTAAACGGAACGGAAGATCTCGGCATAATGGTTGTTGCGTCTGATGTAGTCCTCAATTTTATGCAGAATTGGCGCGTTGATGTTGGCATTTTTGACATAGAACATCAAACTATGACATGATATTTCGATTTCTAACATAATTAATTTTATTCTGGTATGGTGTATCGACATGATGTATCTAATTCTGACATCAGAATTTCAAACTCTGAAATTTTATATTGAATTTTGGTATTATATATGTACCGAATTCTAACATCAAAAACTCAAATTCGGACATGACAGATTTAATTCAGACATAATATATCGAATTCTGACATCATAAATACAAATTCTGATATTGAAAACCTAATTCTTACATCATTTATGGGATTCTGACATAGTATGACAATTCGAATTCTGGCATCAAAAATTCAAATTCTGACATGCCTGGGATTATGGCATAATATCTCGAATATGCGTGACCAGGCGACTAATTCTGGCGTGATATATCGAATTCTGACATGAAGTATGGAATTGTGACATGAGATATCGAATTTTGATTTTAATTTTAATTCTGATATGGCATAACACTAAGAATTCAGATATGATATGTCAATTTCTGAGATAATTTATTGAATGGTAGTAGCTTGGATACATATCATCTCTTTGGGTTGATATAACGGGCAGTTAATTTCTGTTGGTTTTGTGGCCACAGCTGCGGATGGATAAATCATCTTAATTTTTACGCTATTTTTTTTAAAATATTGTGGGTGAGGTTGAGGATGACATTGATATTTACAACACCATGCATTTAACTGAGGTAGAAAAAATAGATCTCGCAGCAATAATTAAATCGTTCAAGATATACTGCAACTTGAGGAAAAATATTTTATATCAAAGATATATATATTATACGAGAGATCATAAGGATGGAGAACCGTTCGACCATTTCTTAACAGAAATTAAAAAATTAGAGTTGTAAAAATGCCTGATTAATTCAAACTTAGAATCATTGTTAACTTGCAGATTTCAAATTTCTTCAAGTCCTTGAAAATAATTTAGGCACACAATGAACCATTACACAACATTGCGTAATGACTTCGTAGATACATACTCTCATTGTTTTAGGACCAATCAATTAAATTTTCCGTGGGTGATTCATCAAACAGCACATACAATAATGAGGCATATATACTACGTTCATATAAATTATAATTCAACCAAAAAAAAAGTAAAATAAATAAAATCTACCTTGAAATTACCGAAAAATTCATTAACCTCAAAAATAATTATATTTCTTACTATTTGCTTGCTAGTTCTGTGTGTGTCTATACAACAATTAAATAAGAATTAATTAAACATTTTTTTTTTCGTTTAATATATTCATTATACCCAGGCATATATCATTTAAAAATTAAATTAATTGATATACATACACAATATACATACATAAATACAAAAAAAAAATGTTAATTTGCCAATTTTCTAATATGCATAAAAGTTTATTTTTAATTATTGATTTTATTTCGTTTTGCAATGAGTTCCCGCGCGCGCGATTCCGACTTGTCGACATCGAATTTATACTTTTGTTTGAATAATTAATTAATGAAATTAATTTTAATTGAAAAATCAATCGATAGGTCGGTCGACAAGCAGAATTGTTTAATTAAATTTTTGTATAACAACAAAAATTCTCTTTGCATTTACCTGAAGTTTTTCAGTTGAATGCAAAATTGTCAATTAACATTAAAAAAAAAAAAAAATTGTATGAGAATAGAGAGCAACAACAATAATTATGGTATTTGTTTACCCACCCTCCTTGAGGGCGAAACGTCATGGAAAATCCATACAAAATAATCATATTTTAGCTGCAAATATAAAATTGGATCGCAATAACTAAATATTTAATTACCTGTTCTATTTTATATTACCAAAACAAAAAATCTATTATTTAGAATTGAACAGTGCGCAGTTTAACCGTCATCCGGTTCAATGAATCATTTGAAGGAAAAATATGATTTCAAATTACCAAAATTTGCGATTTTTTGCACACATCAAGAAATAGTCCGTCTCTCTCTCTCTGTGTTTCTCTCCTTCACTGATATAATTAATAAGTAGTACGCACAAGGTAATGGAAAGAGGAAGTTCTTTACTCTGTAGACCTATACAAAGTTTACTCATTTGAATGGTGTGTGAAGAAAATTTTTAATTTTGGACGAGAATATTTTTATTTATTGTGTTATTTCTGCAATAAATTACTAAATATTTTTCTTTTATTCTATTTTGGTGGTAGAATTTAATTAGAAACTAATAAAATGTTTAATGATTTCATGGCACGTGCCCCGGATATAACGATTTATTAATGAATTTTAGGCTTATTGAAATTCGTTGAATGGAAACATCTCTCGGTTTAGTCATCCGGTACGTTCCGTTCAAGATCCTTTTAGCACATCTTTTCGTTACGAATGAATGTTGGTTTACAGTACACCAAATTAAAATGACATCAAAATAACACCAGGTCGACTCGAAAATATTCACTTGATCGCGATGCTGTACCAAATGAAGACATTATTGTAGCAACCATTTAGGCTGTTGACACCATATATATCGCAACACTTCCTCGTTTCATACATCTTTGCCTACAAACTTTGATTTATTTGGTATAAAACGAGGAAGTGTTGTGATGCAACTGCTTTCTTTCAATTAGATTTCTCGTGAATATCGTATATCATGATAAACTTTCTACATTACTCTAATTCAGCAAAAGTAAATATTTAAAGTTTTCACCAAGCCATTTGTACCAACTAATCAAAAACCTTACTTTGTAAAAAAACTGAGTATTATACAGTGGTGTAACTAAAAATTTCAGGCCCCCTCGCAACATTTTCTGGGCCCCCAAAAATGCTTATTGTATCTATGAACAACTAAAGCTTCAAGTGAAAAACTTTTTTCTTCCTATTGTCTAGTCTCGCATTAATTAAAAGTAGCTGATTTTGAGAGTAGATGACACGAAACATTTTGCAACTGAATGCTCTGACGATTTCTAAATATGTGTATGTTTCAAAGTATCTTGCATATTCTTTAAAGTTCTCAAATATCGAATTATCCGGCAGTTTTGTTAAAAAATGGTATAAGCATAAAACTTGCACATATCTGCAAAAATTGTCAATTAGTTTGAAGTTTGCTAATTAATTTAAATAAGTTTGGGTTTTAACTTAACTTTTAATGTTGAGCCTTTTCCATACTTTTAGGTTTTTGCTAAAATGTTTCACTTACCTATATGCAAAAAATCAAGAACTTTTAATTTTATAAGCTTTCAATTATCAAAGCTTTTTTAACAAAACCATTGTACTCAGAAGTATAATTTTAATAGAAATTCGATTTTACATATGGTAACGGAATTTAGGGATAATTTACTATATTTGAAACAAACTAAACAATTTCGCTAGGAAACTTGGTATTATTATAATCTTTTGTTTGTCGAAGCTTTATGAATCAAACTTTTTGGAATTTTGGGATAAATTTAGAATATTTGTTACAATGAGCTTTGGACTTGATAGGCATAAATTAATACTATGTATTTGGGTTCAAACTTAACATTACACAGATTTTTAATAATTTCTGGTTTTTGTTACACTGTTTTATATCCAAATAATATGTATTTGCAAACATTTTCAAGAGCTTTAGTTTTAAGAGCTCTCACTGATCGAAACTTTGCTACAATTTATTTGAAAATTGGGATATATTTAGAATGTTTGTTTCCACTGTCGAAGATTGATAATTAATTTATACTTTTTGGGTTTGAAGTTAACATTTTTGAGCCTTTTCGTAATTTGAATGATTTTTTTAAATGTTTTATTTTGCATTTGCAAAAAATGTCGAACTTTTAGTTTTAGGAGCTTCGAAACTTTTTACCCCAAATCATTTACTTTTTATGCTAAAATTCAGTAGTTTAAAAGAATGTGGAATTTTGGAATAAATTTAGAATATTTGTTTTTAATAAGCTTTAAGCTTGACAATTAATTCATACTTTTTGGGTTTGAACTTAACATTTTTGAGCTTTTTAATAATTTCTGGTTTTTAATAAAATGTTTTATGAGCATAAATTATGTATTTGAAAAAATTGTCAAGAGCTTTAGTTTTAAGAGCTTTCACTTATTGAAACTTTTTAAACAAACCATTTTACTTCGAAATTTCATTAAAACAAGGGATGACGGAATTTTGGGTAGGATTTATTGTGCTCGATGTAAATTATTAAGGGGATCGGTACTAATGCCCGTATTATCATACAAAATCCAGAATGAACAAAATCCCGTAGATCACAAAAAACCCGTATTACAAAATCCCGTATTTCATAATCCCGTATTTCAAAATCCCGTAGTATGAATTTTTTACGGGATTACGGGATTATTCAAATTAAAAAAACAATTTTTGGTTTTAAGTAATTTTTTGTAATTTTTTTTTAATAAATAGTTTTAAAAATATTTGTATTAGTATGTGTTTTATACGTTTCCACACGGATCATCTAATCAAATTGAGTTTTTGCATAAGGGTTTTATACCAAAATTAGGAGGTTTTCGTAGTATTTTCGAAGAGGTCCGGCTTCTGGGTGCCCCCAAACAAAATGGTTGTAAAATTTCGAGGGTGTTACATTTTTTTGACATTTTATTACCATCTTTTACATATGAGCAGATTTTCGTGGTATTTTCGAAAGATCGGGCCCCTGGATCTAGATACTCTCGAATACTCCAATTAAGTTCAAACGACTACATCCTGTTCGAATTGCGCTTGCTATCCCCATCAATAAGGTGCAAGGACAATCTTTGAAGACAGGTGGAATAAATTTAGAGTCTGAGTGCTTCTCTCATAGTTAATTATATGTGGTTTGCTCCCAAGTCGGCAATTCAAAAAAACTATTTATCTATGTCAAAGATGGTAAAACACGAAAGGCACCATTAATAGGTACCATTATTTAATCTTATTTATTTAAATATATTTTATTTACATCAAGAACTTCGATTTTTTTATACTTTGAAACTACAATTTAAACAATTTTTTTAAATTTATTTACTTTAATAGGTACAGATGAAACCTTTGAAGTTCATTCGAAACTCAACTTTTAAACGAGCAACACCTAAAAAAAAAAAAAAAAAAAAAAAATAATTGTGCAGTGAAAAATATATAAATCAAAATATAATAGTTCCAATTTAATACATTTTTAATCATAATAACCATATAAATATTAGAACTCTAAATTAATAAAATTATCGTAATAATTCAATTAATTCAATTAATTAATCAATTATTTAAATATTGGAAATATTTCTTGTGTTACAATAAAATCCGTTTTAGTGCAACTGTTTATGATTTCATTCATTTTGTGAAAACGTTATTGGTATATACAATTTGTTTCTTTCAAATCCGTTATAGTGTACAAACTGTTTATTGTTAAATTTAATTTCGGAAATCATTTTTGGTTTATTTTGATTGCTGTGTACACTTACCACAGATAATTTTTAAACTGTATTTGTACTATGTCTGAAACCTGTAACACTTGCTCTTCCAATATTACAAAGGGAAGATTTCCTGGTGTCAAATGTGGTGGACCTTGTATGAAACCATTCCATATCAAATGCGCTCGCATATCTGATGATCTTCTACAAGGCATCAAAAATCGATCTGTGAATTGGTTATGTGAAGACTGTCGTGCAACGTCAAACCAATCAATTATGGATGATGATCAGGTTGCGTCGGACTCGGCAAATATGAACGTTAGTTTATCCGATGTTATGACCCAGCTTAAACGCATGGAAAGTAAGCTATCAGCACTTGAAGATTTAAAAACCATTGTTACATCGTTAAAATTTGAATATGAGGAAATCAAGTCGAAAGTTTGTGTTTTAGAGGAAAAATTGCTTGTGCAAGACAACAAATTACGTCATTTGGAAGCTGAAATCGATAAACCAAATCAACAGCAAAATGTATCCAACATTATTATCAGTGGCTTACCATCTAACCATGAAGACATTCGTAGTTTAATAACTTGTGTTATCAAAAAAATAGGGGTGAACATAAATGGTGATCAAATAGTCTCAGTTGAGAAGATCGATAAAAAAATTACTGTCAACGCTGCTGCAAATAGAAACCACTTCAAGCCATTGTTAAGAGATTTCTTTATTGTGAAACTAAACTCAACTGAACTTAAAAACAATATTTTAATGCAAATGCGAAAACACAAATCACTGTCTACTCAAGATTTGGATGTATTTCTACCAGTAAACCATCCAGTCCAGCGTATCTACATTATGCATCACTTAACAGCGTTCCAGTCAAATTTATACCGTGAGGCTAAAAATATAAAAACATTATATAAGTATAATTATTTATGGTGCAAAGCTGGACAAATATATTTACGGAAATCTGCAGGGTCTGATGTTCATCGAATTGCTTCGGTCAACGATATTTTTCGGATTAAAAACATTCACAAGAAAATTGAAGGCAATACATCTGATTGAACTATCTGGGAACCTGGAAATTTATAGATTGTTAAGTATTGTGATTTATTTACCTGTACTAGCTCAGTTTTTATTTTTTCTTGTGTTTTTATTTTATTTTATGTCGATTTCATCGCCACTATCAATTGTTTTGTCTATTTACATTTCCTTAACAGATTTAATTATTCAAATTTTTTTGTGTTTAATTTCTTTTACGTTGGCACTATTGAATATTAATGCTATGAATGTAAAGCACGATATAAGTTATTTTTGGTCGTTTTACTCGTTTTTTGTTTTTTCTAATATTTTTAATTTTTACGTAAACATATTTTTTCTTATCATTAAGCGAATTTTAAATTCAACGCGATATTCTATGATTATTGCTCTATATTATATTTTTGCTCAATTTATTATTATCATTGTTTGTAAGTTATTTTTGATTTGCATCTTTTATGAGTAGTAAATATAGTATACTGCACCAAAATATTCGAAGTTTAAGAGCAAATTTTGATATGTTTAGTACGTTTGTAGCCAGTCTGAATACTCTACCTGATTTAATTTTTGTTTCTGAAATTTGGATTTATTCGAACGAAACAACAGAATTCAATTTGCCTAATTACAGCTTTAAAGCTTGCTGTAACGATAATTACCGCGCCGGTGGAGTTGGTGTCTTTATACATAAAAATCTAACAGTTATATCATGCTGTACTTGTAATTGGATTTCAGCTGATGTTCTTAGATTGGACATTCAACTAGGTAAAAATGTTTGGATTTTTCTGTGTTTTTACCGTTTTTGTAATAGTGATCTTAATGATTTTTGCAATAATTTAGATAATTTGCTGGGAACAATTAACAATAATAACATAGTGATCTTAGGTGATATTAATATAAATCTATTGAATAACGTAAGCTGTTTTAACTACCAAGCAATGCTTGCATCATATGGATTTCTCAGTGTATCTAACAATCCAACTAGGAATCTATCATGTTTAGACCATGTTTTTGTTAAATCCAGTAGTACATATACTTTTAGTATTGATAATTTACCAATACATTTTTCCGATCATAATTTAATTACCCTCAATATTTGGGCAGAATCGAATAGACCTGTGATATGTTATAGTGGAAAGAGTTCAAAAGTTAATTATGACAAACTTAGAGATCGTCTTCTAGTTGAAAACTGGGATCTTGTTTACCATGAAAAAAATTGTAATACAGCATTCGATATTTTCTTAAATAAATTAATTTCCCATATTGAACTTTCAAAAGAAACAATTACTTATCGCAGTAGCAAGAAGTTAAAGCCCTGGATGAATTATTATCTTTTGTGTAAAATTAATAAACTTAAAAAATTTTCTAAAAAATTAAGAAGGTATCCAAATAACACTCGGTTAGAAAATTATGTAAGAAAACTCTCTAAGCATGTAAATATGACTGTTAAACGGGTCAAAAGAGTATATTACAAAGATAAATTTGGTTTAATAGGGAATAATCCTAAGCTTATGTGGAAGGAAATTGATGATATTTTGGGTAGAAATACGTCCCAAAACAAAAACCAAATAACACAAATTTATGAATATCAATCAAATGTTCTTCTTACTGATGATCAGAATATATGTAATGAATTTAATAAATTTTTTATAAATGTTTCATCCGATATAACTTCCAATATTTTTCCTAATAGTACTAACAGTGGAGAGCAGAAACAATTTATTTTTGGAAACCGAGATAGTTACTGTACTTCTTGTTATTTCGATGAAATTAATTCTTTGGAGATTATTTCTGAAATTCAGAAGTTAAAAAACAAACATTCTAAAGGATTTGATGGAGTAGATAATATCATTGTTAAAAATTGTGCCTGGTATTTGGTTGATGTATTAAAATTTTTATTTAATTTAAGTCTAAAGAGCGGAATTTTTCCAGACGCCTTAAAAATAGCTGTTGTTATTCCAGTTTTTAAAAAGGGTGATGCTCTGCAATTAAACAATTACCGACCGATCTCACTATTGAGTACTTTTTCCAAATTATTTGAGAAATTAATTAAACGACGATTAGTCTCTTACCTTGGTAAAATAAAATTTTTTAGTGATCACCAATTTGGATTCATAGAAGGAAAATCTACGGAAGAAGCTCTTTTAAATTTTCTGAGCAATATTTATTTAGCAATTAACAACTCTCAGAAATGCTCAGCAGTATTTTTGGACATTTCAAAAGCATTTGATACTGTTAACCATGACATACTCATAATGAAATTGTCAAGTATTGGTGTTAGAGGCAAAATATTAGATTGGTTTATAAGTTACCTTCGTAAGCGTAGTCAAATTGTAAAAATTAATAATGTGAATAGTCCTCCAGGTCTTCTAAAATGTGGTGTTCCTCAGGGCTCAGTTTTGGGGCCCTTATTGTTTTTAATTTATTTCAATTCTATCTTTGAAATTAATCTTAGAGGGTGTGCTACAGCGTTTGCAGATGATTTGGCTTTGACATATGCGTCTAATGATTACGTTGATATTCAACGGTTTATCTATATTGATTTATGCACTCTAAGTAAATGGTTTTTTTATCATCGGCTTGTTGCTAGTGAAAAATCTAGAATTATGCATTTTAGACGGCCCGACATAACAGTTGATCAAAACTTTTTCAAGTATCACGTATACCCGTGTGATAAGAATCCATGTTTTGGGCAATGTTTTGATTTGCCCTGCATAAATGAGTTTAAATACTTAGGTGTAACAATTGACTCACAGCTTAATTGGACCTCCCACCTAACTAATATCAGGAAAATTGTTATTACTGCAGTGCATAAATTTTATAATCTTCGACCTTTGTGCCCTTCTTTTATTTTAAGAAGGTTATATCATGCTCTTGTTGAATCTATCTTAATGTATGGTATAACTAGTTGGGGTGGAATTTACTTTGCTAATATTGCAGATCTTTTTGTAGCGCAAAAAAGAATTATCAAATTAATTTATGCTTGTCCAAGGAATACACCCACTATTCCGCTTTTTCGTGAGTTAAACTTGTTGCCTCTAAGGTATTTGTATGTTTTTAAAGTATTGAAAATGTTTTTTGTTCGTAGCAATAGTTATCATAGTCGAATATACCACGTGTATAATATGAGAAATCCAAACAATTTTGTCGGTCTTCGTTGTAATAGTGAAAGGTTTAGAAGATTTTATTTATATATGGCACCTTATTGGTTCCATCTTTTACCTAAAAATGTCAAAATGCTTCCATCTGCGCAGAAACATAAATTTAACAGGGAAATTCGGACTTGGTTACTTGACATCGATGATATCGAGCAATATTTTTAGTATAAATGTTAAATTATCATACATTATGTTCTAATGTGCCGTCGTGTAGTTAAATATATCTATTTTAATAACTGAGCTTGTATTTTGTTGAAGATTATTGTTAATTATGTAAACAAAGAATATTATATAAATTTTAATTAAAATTTGTTTTAAATTGCTCCACTACAGACATAATGTCTATAGGAGCTGTACTTTATTTCATATTTTATAATGTTGTTTCAACTAGATTTTAATTTTGTATTTATTTTATTGAAATAAAGATAGTAATAATAATAATAATAATAATAATTATTACTTTGCTAAAATAAAATAAAACATATTTGTTTATCCCGGGCAAAGCCGAGTACTCCAGCTAGTTCTTTTATAAAGATCGATTTTATTTTTTATTGGAGTAAACTTTCTGTTTTTTTCTGTTCCAAGTTCCTATCCCTTGTAATTTTTTCATTTTTATGACCCATACACAAATACACACACAAACACACAAAATTCACGACCACATATCTCGTATTCTATCATGATACATCGGCTTAGGTTAGGTTAAAATTCGCGCGATTTTTAACCTAACCTAAGCCGATGTATCATGATATAATACGGGATTTTGGCATACGGGATTTTGGGATACGGGATTTTGTAATACGGGATTTTGGAATACGGGATTTTGTAATACGGTATTATGTATACGGGATTTTGTAAATGGTATTTTGTCATACGGGCAACTGTACCCAACCCATTATTAAGAGCCTTTAGTTTTAAGAGCTTTTCAAACCAAACCATTTGACTTTTAGATTTGATATTTTAAAGGAAGGTTGTATTTTGGGATTAATTTAGAGTTTTTGTTTTCAATGAGCTTTAAGCTTGATACTTTATTTATACTTTCTCGGTAATTTTTGTACCTTTCCATAAATTCTGTCTTTCGTTAAAATGTTTTAAGAGCTTTCACTTATCGAAGCTTTTCAACTCAACACGTTTTACTCAGAAATTTATTATTACAAAGGGAATTTTTTGGAAAAAATTCAGAATATTTGTTCTCAATGTAAATATCCTTCATCCAAAATGTGTTTCCATGTTCGAGCATTCCATGTATAAGAAAACCAATTGGTTTACTCAGATTTAATTTTGTAAACATATGTGGGCCATCGTTCAAAAGTAGATGAAACAGAATATGATTCATTTGAATGGCTTCAAATAACACGAAACATCTTACAACTCTATTCTATTACGAGTTCTAAATATATCGATAAAGCATCACAAATTTATAATATTATTTGAAAAATATCAAGAATTCCGAAATAATCTCAAAAATCTTGAATTTTTAATGTCTCTTGAATATTCTTGTCAGTTCTAAAATATCAAATTATCCGTTGTTATGTAAACCCAAAGGAATGCCTATACGTGCTAATCACTGCCATGTACATCGTAAATAACCTGGACATTCTTGAATAATTTCGAATAACTTACAGGTAATCGGAGAAATATCGAAATTTTGGCATAATCTCAAAAAATCTTTTAAATATCACCATTTAGATTTATATGTGTAACTCGGCAAGTTTTTACTACTCGAAACATTCGAAAATCTTTAAAAATCTCGAATAGTCCTATGAATGTCGAAAAGCTTAAGAAATCTAGAAGAAACCGCGGAACAATTTCGATTATTATGTGAATGTCGATTGATTTCGAACAATTTCAATAATACAGAAAGTCTAGATATTAATGAATAATATCGGAAAGACAAAAATTTTGGAAAACTCCGAAAATTCGTCTAAATATCGAATGATTTGTCAAGTAACTTAATGTTACTAATACTACTAAGCAAGGTAAGGAAGGCTAAGCTCAAAAAAACGATATGCAATAAGAATAGAACCCTCGGATCTTATCGGGTAATTTTTTAAATATCGAACAATCGTATTCGTCGAATAAGCTCTAAAATTCTCGAATAATCTGACTGTTTTATAACACTGAATCACCAACTACTAGAGGGTTGTTCCCGGGAATTCGTGGGAAAAATTTCCCGGGAAAATAGGAAAGTTTGGATAAACTTGACTCCTGGGATATTTATCATATTTCCGGGGAATTTGTAATTTATAAATTGCTTTATTTTTTCCTAAACTTTGTTGCAAATGAGGTATTCTCTTTCTAGAGTGTTCTCAACTATTTTAAATCGCAATTTTGCAGATTTAATTTAAATTAAAATTAATGGGGAGATTAATTATTTTAATTTAAAATAAATTAACCACCACTGTTTCTTTACGCAAAAATTGACTTCAGAATTGCTCGGTTTTAAACTGGAGTAATATCGAAAATCTTAAATAATCTCGAAAAAGAATGAAATATCCTACAATTTCTATTACATAAAATACACTGCTAATTTCTTCATCTATATTTTCGTATATTGCTACTTAGAAATCGTAGCTATAAATCAATAGATGAGGCTTCAGCTGCTAAAGGTGCATTGCCCCAGACCTTATTGACCTTATTGTGTTTAGTGAAAAATTATTCGCTGCAGCGGTATACTTTCAAGCCTTTGAAAATAGATTTCAAGCGTTGGGACTTTGGGAGAATCAAAAGTCTGCTGAAATTTCAAAATTACCATATACAATTTGATGCCAATGAGCACTGCCTTCTAGTGATGAGAAGTTCAAATTATTTTACCAAGGTCTTACTATAACAAAATGGAACAAGTTTAAGCGGTGGCTACATTTAAAGAACAATGTTGGGTTTTTTTAACTATCCTGTGTCAGAGCAGCTCCACCCCAAAAACCTCTATTGCAACCGCAATTATTGAAACTAATTAGGCGACTTATATAATGTACGTGCTCAGAAAAGAAGAATGATTTAGCATCGTATGTACATAAATTGTAATCTTTCTATTTCCTGTAACAGTGCAGGTTCATTAGAAGAAGAATTCAATTTTAAAAAAGAAGTGATATTTCTGTATTTGATTGTTTTCCAGAATTTTTAGTTAATTTCCCGAGATCCCGGGAAATTTGAAGATTTCCTCCCGGCTCCCGGGATTTTAAAAACACTAGGGAACGGCACCCTCTAACCTAAAACAAACGATCAAAGCAGTATAGATAAACGGATTTATAAATTGTTTTACTTCGGCGCACGCTTAATCGTCATAAACCAATTAAATTTCAAATTAGTGTAAATATTGAACCCTGCGCTTATAGCTTAATCAAGTTACAAGCCTCACAATTAATTACCTTTACCTCAAAAATGTATATACCTACAAAAAACATCTTTATCTTGAACATTTTTTTATTATTTTTTATTCCAATCTATGTATTTAATATTAGGCGCTCCTAGCCTGGCGTCATTTAACATTTTATCAATTCAATCCAAAAAAAAACATTTTGTTGTACATTTAATTATCGTCCCATCCGGATATCTTCCTAAAGCACAACATATTAATGCCTACGTGTTTTATGTATGTACATACATATAGGCTTTCTTATCAAAAATCATTTCGATAACGTCAACTTTAATTATTATTAAAATAATTTCTTGGTAGAAAGTCAATATATGTACATAAACGACTTGCTTATCATCAAAACGGCGTGATGTTTCGATACTACTTAATTTTTGGTGTATTTGGATAAACTTATCTAAAATTAGCTCGATACCAAAAGCAAAAAAAAAAAACTATTCGTTATCAGAGAGGAACACTTGAATACATTACATAAGAATATTATTATTACATTTGGTGTGAGATATCAAATATGTGTCAAAATTGTTTATTTACTTAACGATTAGAATTTTTTTTTTGTCAAATTTAATTTAATTCTTAATTCTACATTACGCATATCTTGTAGGAAGTGGTCAATTTCACAATAGACAAACGAATTTACTATTATGTATATGAATGGGACCCGATTGATTATTATCTATCATACCTGTTGAGTTGTCAATTGAATAGTTTATAATTTATGAGTGGTCACACGTACTAATGTACATACTCTGCGGTGTAATTGGTAGGCGATTAACTATATGTTAAGCCTTTTGTTATGTGTGTGATTTGAAAATATGTCAATCAATCTCTCACGTCTTTATTTTTAGGTGTATAGTAGATATCTAGTGTAATAGTTTTGACAATAACAACTATAAATATTGTGTCTCGAAATTGGTTAATTGTATGTTATTAAGATATATTTTGATAGGCATATAGTGTGGGGCGGAGATTTTATTTTTAAATACGATTGATTATAACTGGGGCGCGAGTATTATGAGAGTTTTGTTTTGTTTTTATTATTTTGATGGTGTCGAGGTTAATGACTTTCATATTAATATATGGATTGACCAAAAGAATACTTCTTTGGCTAAATAATTGACCTTATGGTTAAACGAAACTATTAAATAAATAAGGAAATGGATTTGCGTCACTCCTTTACATTTTAGGTACCTAAGACTAATATTTGTTTATTAGCATCGATAAATATTTACACCGGTTTGATTAGGCATGCGAACTTTTTTATCATAAACTAGATGTTTACTTAAAATTTATAATTTTATTACTTGCTTACATAATTTAGTTTGGTGGCATAATATATAATCAGGTAAACCACAAATAAATTTCGAAACAAACATTTCAAACGATGATATGATTTATAATCAAAAATACAAGACAATTTATGTAAATGGCGATGGATAAGCAAAAACAAACCTTTTACGAGATGTACCTGAAATACCTGAAATAAAAATCTATTCACTCTACACTAATTCCATCGCATGCCCTTCGATTAGCCCATATATCCCTTACTAAATTTATGACCGTGTTTAACTATAGATGATCAGTTACATTTTTTTTGTTGTCAAAATATTTTTAAACAACACGTTGTGAAATTATGATAAAGTCACTTTAAATTAAAAAACGAAATAGTTAACCAAATAAATTCTAAAAATAAATAATTCTAATCTCAATTCTTATACTCAACATAACTATTTTCATTAAAAACAAAACTACTCGTTGTACAACAACTAATATGTTGGCTAGCGCACGTACGCATTTGTTGGTATCTAGCCCACACTATACTATCCTCAATTAAACAAGGTGATGACGATTTAATCACTTTGAAATATTTATAAATTTGTATCAATATTCAAGCGCCGAGAGGCACGTAAAATCCGAAAATAAAATTGTAACATAATTAGACGATAAATATTATCATAGCCTGGTTTCACAAAAAAAAAAACAATACAACCAATCCCCAGTTAAATAATATTCCCTAGAAATATTTGGCCTTCAGCTTCAACAAAGTGAAAACCGAAATTCTACAATACGGATATTATGAATGTACTAAGCAAAACTTATAAAAATCGTACACTAAATGTTTCCATAAGTGGCTTAATGGGCGACATTTCCAAAATGCTTACCATTCAAAGACCTACAAGCCTACGGAGAGTCTATGTATTCATCATGTCTGAAGATCGAAAATCTGAACTTCCGAAACCTTGCGATACGCATAACAGAAACTTCAATAACTCGGTTACTGTTCCGATTAATCAAATAACTACATCTCAAGGACAACACATCATATCAAGGCCGCTTCTAAGATTATCCCTACAACAGAGGAATATGGGATCAAACATTCAGCAATGACAAGAATATGGAGAAAACTCATATGAAAAATATATCGACAATTATAGTGAGATCGAAACGGAAACCAAAGACAATTTCCAGGTAAATTTTACGAAAGAAGTCTCTCAAGCATACCTTACCTAGAATACAAATGCCAAAACAGTAAAATCCTAAAATTTCTCAACGACACGAGCGCGAACAACATTTTATTAAACAAGAACTGGCCAAAGGTGCACAATGGATATAGCAACCGTTTATTATAAAATCAGCAGGGGGTGATATACAGATTAAACAAAAAATAACTGCACCAATATTCAAAAAGTTCGGTAATAATACCGAAATGGATTTGTTTGTTCTGCCAGGATTAAGCACCTTTGGCGGGATAATTAGTGATGATACTGGAAAAAGGTATAAGCAGTAATTGATAGAAAAGAAAACGTTATCACTGTCTCACTGTGTAGGCATCAAAATTCTATTGAAAGCAAAAATATCAGAAGCCAACAATATTGAAACCATTTATTTAGACGACAAATTTAGAATTTAACTAAGAAAAATAAATAACCACTTTCTACCACTTTTCGGTATGAGCGAAAATTAAAATGGCAATTCACACAAAGCAGCCGTATCCAATCAACATGAGAACAGAAGTCGACGAGCGCATTAAGAGATTTCTCAATGATGGCATTGTAAAGCCTTAAAACAGCCCTTACAGTTCACCAATTTGGGTGGTAGAGAAGAAAATGGATGCGTCAGGTATCAAAAAATACCGTATGGTGATTATTTTCAAAAGGCTGAATTCAGTAGCAATATCGGACACAATACATGGTAGTTGGTATATTTGTTGGTAAGGTTAGTTTCTTGCAGAATTTTAAAAAACAATTTTACTTAAAAACAGTTTTATGTAGAAGCTGTAACCGCGCACCTAAAGCTAATAAAAATGCTTGCTGAACAAAGCTCGCAAAGTAATAAAAGAGTGACATGTTGAGATGATTTCATTGTCTCTGTACATAGATCTTTACTTGTTGGATAAATAATAACAAATTAAAGTTTTAAATTAACTATTGCTTAACAATTATTTCAATTCAATTGGTAAATTAATAGTACAAGGCTTGGACTAAAAATAATTCCAACTTCCACAGACCAAATTTGCTTAAACCAAAATTATAATTTAAAGTTGCTTTAGAAAAATCTTACCTGATCACATCGCAACCAAAATAATATAACATGTGGATATCTCAGTGGGCCACCTAAATCGCTTCCTCCCGGGATATTCCGCTGATCATCCAAAATTTCCGACAGTGTTTTTCCATTTTGTATCAAAACTTCCAAAGCTCTGAAACAAAGCAAAAAAAAAAAAAAATTTGAAACATTTACAAAATATTCAGTTTTCATGATTCTTGATCCTTAAAATTGACCGGACGTGGCCGCAAAAAACAAAAAAAAAAAATCTGCATAATAGAATACTGCTACTACATTTTATTCCACACAAAACAAAAAAAAAACAAGGAAAACAAAAGAAAATTACTTACAACAACCGGAAGTTATTTTCTCCTGGTAATAAAGAAAATTTTAATTTTCATATTCCTACATACTACTTGGTATAATAAAATTTCCGTTTTTCGTTTGTTTTACGTTTTTTTGGTGAGTAATAAAATTTTGTTTTAACTATAGTGTGTATAGGCAAGAAAAAGGGTTGAACCACCAAAAAAAAAAAAAAAATCAAAACAAAATATCGGATTATTGACAATGGGAAAATTTATTCCATCAATGACGTTCTTTAACCGGGTTGCCTTATTTAGTTCCACAATCATTTGCATGTTTAAGGCTGAATGTACAAAACGGCAAAATTATCTTATCGCCGTGTAAAAAACAAAAAAAGTTTTGGTTCATTGCTGTATGCCAAAAAAAAAAGTGGGGTTGGGAAAATGGACAATTATTGATTGTAATCTCGTTTTGGTTTAATTTTTATTTTTTTATATGGAAATTCTGCCTTAATGATATGGTAATTGAATGGCTACAAAATAATAATAAAAATAAAATGTTGTTGACTTTTTATTAGTATGGCGTATAGTAAAATTGTAATTTGCTACAACACACACACACACAGACACACATACACACACACATTTAAATATAAACGTATCTACATAATATACAAAATACCTTTTTTAGACATGGTTGTTATAATATTATTACTGTTTTGTTACCAATTAACAAGGTAATCAAAACATAACAACAACCGGGAAACATTTTTTATGGTCGAGAGTCTAGATATCTTCTGCAATTCCTATTATTATACAATTTACTAGCAGACAGCAGGGTGAATGGATTTTTAATTACTTGTGCGATGTTATTTGAAATTTACATTTTTGTTGTTTTTTTTTGTATAGTATACTCGTATACTATATAGACAACAATTTTCCGTTTCGTCCAAATGGTTGTGGGAAATTTTTGTGGATCATTTTCATTTTCTGGGATGAAATTTTATTACGGTTGAACATTTTAATAGCGATATAGCTTTAAAATTGAATGTAGCTAGATTGCAGAATACCATGTTTTGATGATGTTTATTTTTTGGGGGTGCCCGAATTTTTTTTAAAAAATCTAATCGATGTTTAAATATGGAGAAAAATTACTGATTAACTTTAAAAGATTTGCACATAAAATTTTAAGTTTAAAACTAATTAATTGACAATTTTCAATGTATAGTCTATAGCGTGCCGTTAGAAGACCACAACAATTGAGGATACTCGAAGGCCTTCCCAAACCTGAAAAACCATCAACTGTGGGATATTTGACCAAAATAACCTTGATATCTTAAATATTATCGTCTGTGGGCTTACTGTGGGTCATTATGTTAATATTTCCCTGCCAATGTCTAACAGGAAAATAATTCACCGCTCAAAAATTCTTCGAAAAATTCTCCATCAAAAATATCGAATAATTTGTAGGCCTACAACATCATTTGTTATACCCAAGCCTGACACTAATCACTGTCATGGAAAATTAAAATCACCTGGAAATTCTTCAATAATTTCATAAAGGTAACCTGGGAAATATCGTAAATTTTGAATAACCTCGAAACATTTTCAAATTCAACTAAATTCACAAATATAACGAAAAAACCGAAAAAATATTGAATATCAAATTATGTTATGTTACGAACTCATCAAGCAACATAAAGCTAATCGGAAAACATTAATCCAATTAATTTCGAAAAATCTTCAAAATATCGAAAATTTCGAATAATCTCGATCAATCGAGAAAAACCCGAATAATCCATACGAATCTTGAATGACCTTGAACGTCTTGAATTGGGAGCGCCCTCTCGCCCCATTCTCTAAGGTATACAACAAATTAAAATAACTTTTCATTAATTTGATATATGTATGTATGTATAATTGAAAAACTTGATGCAGAAGCTATATGCTCATCAATTTATGGCTGATTTGAAGAAAATTATATAAGAAGGTGGGTAACTGGCGGATCAGATTTTTAATGCGGACAGAACTATTGAAGTTTAAACTGAAAGAAATTGCCACCCCGTACACATATATCCAAGAACAAGAAGGCCGTGCTGGTTTTAAAGTGTCTAAGGAGCGAATCACTCTTCTTTTATGCAGTAATACATCGGGTGATTGAATCATCATTTGGTCCTCCGCCATTGAAAAACTGTAATAAATTACAGTTGGCTATTTATTGGCGATCCAATAAAAAAGCTTGGATGACGTCTGATATGTTTAAGAATTGGTTTAATAACTGTTTTGTGCCGGATGTAGAAAGTTATCTTACCAAGAAACATTTTTGTTTTTAAGTTTATTTCATCCTAATGTGTAGATTCTCATTCTACGTCACTAGGAGAGCCGATAGATCAAGGTATGATCTGAACTTTTGAATGCTCTTTTACCGGAGGAGATTCACAAAGAAAATCTTTTCTTTTGCCATCCAAAAACTCTAAATACAATTTTGGGGATGAACCTGTTGAAAATATTTATATGGCTTATGTATGTATATGATTTAAATTTGGCAAAAAAATTGGAGCAGCATTTTACAAAAATAGATCCCTGTAAAGAACGTAGAACAACATTTGTAACCACACTAAATAAGGGTTTGGATCCATATAAAAAATTGTTAGAAGATTTGAACGCACCATTTTCTAGTAGTAAACATCCAGACGAAGAATATCAAGCGATTATGATATTCCGGCTCCTACAAGAAGAAATGCTGAACGAGAACGATCGAAATTTTCGTTTGACAAAACTGATGATGAATAGGAAAATATTTTGTATTCAATCGTAATAAACAATCGTAAATGATCACAAAAAAATACTTTTGACAGTCAAGTTTTAACATTCCTTCTATAAACTCTAGACGGCTGTTATGAAATGCATCACATTTTTTCCTTAAGCCATACCAAAATGTGCGCATGAGGCAAGCGCGCTTTTGCAACTCGATGGAATATAGCCGGCAACGCGTTTCAACAAAACCATGGCTTTTGGTGCGCAATTCATTAATATTTTGAGTGTTTGCTTGAATACTTGAGCAGTTAAATCGTGACGGTCAGCTGAACTTTGACATCTTTTATTTCGGGCCAAGTCGGAATGCAACTAAACGAACATATGTCATCACATCTTATGCATATTCATCGTTATGTCAGGGACTTCCTACGTACTTGGCCATACTATTTTTACCAATCTGAGCTACATATATCTCCGTCATTTGCAATCGCATCGGGAAGATGAATATAGTTGTCTACTCTCAATTTTTGTTGATCAAGCCGAATGAATAACAAACCTTCACTTTCGATTTTTATATACCTATTGACGTTATCATATAAACTTCCAATCAACAATACACTGACAAATTGTTTACGAAGCAATAACAACGACGATAATATTGGAAGAAATGGACGTAGCCATTACATTGAAATCGAACCAAATCAGAACAATCATGAACCAGGTAAAAATCGTAAAATTTGACATGAAGCTCACATCAATTGGCTTAAAGGCGACTGAATATGACGCAACTGTTTTATAAGCAACTGAGGAATTAACAATTAAGCCAACAGAAGTTTCTTTCAGCTTTGGAAAAAATAGAACATCCCGATTTGTTCTATTTGGTTTACCATCAACACCCATTAATGAGGCGAAGCCTACATTAAAGACTCCGGACTAAACTCGTCCAAAATAACTAATATTATAACTAAAATTATGTTACCAGCAACTGCAATATGAAACAGCGGAGAACGTTCAAACAGAAAGTTAGGAATTTCTTCATATGTGAGAGAACTTGAACCAGAATTCAGCACGTAGAGAAACACAACTTTTAATTATTCATCATCAAACATTTTTCGGCTTAATCAAGCCCAGTACACAATCAACTAATATGACGACAACAATCAAGAGTTGTACAACGCCAGCCGAACAAGTTAAAATTATACTCGGTACCGCAATTAAGTATGCTTGTAAGTAATTCTATCTCTATTTGTACCTAGAACGCTCGTAGCGTAAAAAATAAAAAACATAAGGTAATTGAGTTTTTAAATAAATATGATATTGATATTCTACTTTTAACAGAAACCCATCTTTGATTTTCATATTCCACACTATATTGTACATAGGCAGGATCAATCCCTCTTTTTCAAAGCATCGAATGTATATAGATGCTGTTAAGACTCCCGTACAATACATTAAATGTTAGTTTCTGTTATGTTCCTAAATCTAATCACCAGAACTTTATAGGTGATTTAAATAGATTAACCACATTCATAATTGGGGGCGATTTTAATAGTCAACATTCTTTGTGAAGTTGCATGAGAACAAACAAAGGAGGTCGTTTGATTATCTGAGTTCTAGAACGAATTGCGTTCTACGCTTTCCTGATGATTCCACTTAGCACCAAAACGTTAGAACAAGTAGTATATTAGACTTTTTTCTTACAAATGACTTAATGGAACAAGTTACATTTCTACTAAAAACGAGCTTAACTCAAGGTTCAACCAGCTAAAAATTATAAATTCATTATGTTTGGACATGGATTAGAAACAAATTTGATGACAGAATATAAAATTTGTAGTTTGGGATTTGGAATTTGGAGTTTGAAATTTGGAATTTGAAATGGGTTTAAAATTTGAAATTTGGAGTTTGGTATTTGAAATTTCAAATTTAGAATTTGAAGTTCGAAATTTGAAATTTCGAATTTGGAGTTTGGAATTTCAAATTTAGAATTTGGAGTTTGAAATTTGGAATTTGGAATTTAAAATTTGGAATTTAAAATTTGAAATTTATAAAATTTGGAGTTTAAAATTTAACATTTGGAATTTGAGATTTAAAATTTAAAAATTTGAAATTTAGATTTTAAAAGTTGAAATTTGGAATTTGAAATTTAAAGTTTCAGGTTTGAAATTTAAAATTTTGGATTTAAAATTTAGAATTTGGAATTTGAAATTTGGAGTTTGAAGTTCGGGATTTGGAATTCGAAATTGGTAATTTAAAATTAAAAATTAAAGATTGAAATTTGGAATTTGAAATTTAAAATTTAAGATTTTATATTTTAAATTGGGAATTTGTAATTTGAAATTGAGAATTTTATGTTTGGAATTTGAAATTTGGAATTTGGAGATTGGAATTTAAAACTTCAAATTTAGAATTTATGATTTGAGATTTAAATTTTAAAAATTGAAATTTACAATTTGGAGTTTAAAATTTGAAATATACAGTGGAATTTAGAATATCCGATTTGAAGTTTGAAATTTGGAATTTAAAATTTAAAAGTTGGAATATGAAATTTAAAGTTTCAGGTTTAAAACTTAGAATTTGAAATTTGCGATTTGGAGTTTGAAGTTCGAGATTCGGACTTCGACAACTGTAATTTAAAATTAAAATTTGAAATTTGGAATTTAAAATTTAAAATTTAAGATTTAAGATTTTTATTTTTAAATTGGGAATTTAGAATTTTAAATTGAGAATTTGAGTTTGGAATTTGAAATTTGGAGATTGAAGATTGGAATTTGAAATTTGAAATTTAGAATTTGGGATTTGAGATTTTGGAGATTAAAATTTGCAAAAAGTTTGGATTCGGATTTGAAGTTTAAAATTTGGAATTTAATATTAGGAATTTGGAATTTAAAATTTGAAATTTATAAAATTTGAGTTTTAAAATTTAAAAATTTTAAATTTGGAATTTGAAATTTAGAATTAATTTAAAAGTTGGAATTTGAAATTTAAAGTTTCAGGTTTAAAATTTGGAATTTGAAATTTGTGATTTGAAGTTTGAAGTTCGGGATTTGGAATTCGAAATTTGTAATTTAAAATTTAAAATTAAAATTTGAAATTTGGAATTTGAAATTTAAGATTTTAAATTTGAAATTGAGAATATGAAGTTTGGAAATTGAAATTTGGAGTTTGAAATTTGGAGATTGGAATTTGAAATTTTAAATTTAGAATTTGGGATATTAAATTTAAAATTTGAAATTCACAATTTGGAGTTTAAAATTTGAAATTTACAGTTTGCAATTTAGAATTAAGGATTTTAAGTTTGAAATTTGGAATTTGAAATTAAAAATTTGAAATTTGGAATTTAAAATTTATAAATTTGGATTTTAAAATTTAAAAATTTAAAAGTTGGAATTTGAAATTTAAAGTTTCAGGTTTGAAATGTGGAATTTCAAATCTGAGATTTGGAATTTGAAGTTCGGGATTTGTAATTCGAAATTTGTAATCTAAAATTTGAAATTAAAGTTTGAAATTTAAGATTTTAAATTTTAAATTGGCAATTTGGAATTTGAAATTGAGAATTTTAGTTTAGAATTTGAAATTTCTAATTTGAAAGTTGGAATTTGGGGATTGGAATTTGAAATTTCAAATTTAGAATTTGAGATTTAAAATATAAAATTTACAATTTGGAGATTAAAATTTGAAAAAAGTTTGGAGTCGGATTTGAAGTTTGAAATTAATTTGGACTTTGAAATTTAAAATTTATAAAATTTGGAGTTAAACTGAATTTAAAATTTGAGATTTAAAAATTTAAAATTTGGAATTTTGGAAGTTTTCAATTTAAAATTTAAAAGTTGGAATTTGGAATTTAAAGTTTCAGGTTTGAAATTTGGAATTTGAGATTTAGAGTTTGAAGTTCGGGATTTGGAATTCGAAATTTGCAATTTAAAATTAAAATTTGAAATTTGGAATTTGAAATTTAAGATTTAAGATTTTAAATTTGAAATTGGGAATTTGAAATTGAGAATTTGAAGTTTGGAATTCGAAATTTCAAAATTGAAATTTTAAATGTGGAATTCGAAATTTGGAATTTGGAGATTTGAGATTTAAAATTTGAAATTTGTAAATTACAATTTGGAGTTTAAAATTTGAAATTTAAAGTTAAGAATTTAGAATTTCGGAGTTGAAGTTTGAAATTTGGAATTTGAAATTTATAAAATTTGGAGTTTAAAATTTAAAATTTGAGATTTAAAATTTAAAATTTAGAATTTGAAATTTAGAATTTTAAAGTTAAAAGTTGGAATTTGAAATTTAAAGTTTCAGGTTTGAAATTTGGAATTTAAAATTTGAGATTTGGAGTTTGAAGTTCGGGATTTACAATTTGAAATTTGTAATTTAAAATTTGAAATTTGGAATTTGAAATTTAAGATTTTAAATTTGAATTTAGATTTTGAATATGAGAATTTGAGTGTGGAATTTGAAATTTAGAATTTGGGATTTGAGATTTAAAATTTAAAATTTGAAATTTACAATTTGAAGTTTAAAATTTGAAAAAAGTTTGGAATTTTGAATTTCGGATTTGAAGTTAAAATTTGGAATTTGAAATTTATAAAATTTGGAGTTTAAAATTTAAAATTTAAAAATTTGGAATTTGGAATTTGTAATTTAAAATTTGAAATTAAAATTCGAAATTTGAAATTGGGAATTTTGAATTTGAAATTGTGATTTTGTGTTTGAAATTTGAAATTTGCGATTTGAAATTTGAATTTGAAGATTGGAATTTGAAATTTCAAATTTAGAATTTGGGATTTGAGATTTAAAATTTAAAATTTGGAATTTACAATTTGGAGTTTAAAATTTGAAATTTAAAGTTTGGAATTTAGAATTTCAAGTATGAAATTTGAAATTTAAAATTTGAAATTTGGAATTAAAAATTTGAAATTTATAACATTTGTAGTTTAAAATTTGAGATTTAAAATTAAAAAATTTAAAATTTGGAATTTGAAATTTAGAATTTAAAATTTAAAAGTTGGAATTTGAAATTTAAAGTTTCAGGTTTGAATTTTGAAATTTAGAATTTTGGATTTGAAATTTAGAATTTGGAATTTGAAATTTGGAATTTAATTTGAAATTTGGAATTTGAAATTTAGAATTTAAAGTTTGGAATTTAGGATTTTAAATTTGAAATTGGAAATTTGGAATTTGAAATTTCGAATTTGAGGTTTGAAATCGAACATTTTAAGTTTGCGATTTGGAATTTTAAATTTGGAAATTGGGATTTAAAATTTAGAATTTATTTTTTTTTAATCGTCCAAGGTAAAGAGTTTTTGGATCCAAATAGTTTGTTCATGACATTTACTGGTTAGGACAAGTTTAATAAAGTTCCTGATTTCTAAGTCTGATCTGATGTATATATCTTCCTCTAGCGGTAATTTTGTTTAGCAGATTGTGCGTTTAAAATTAAAATAAAGTTTATTAGCCAAATCATAAATTTGTGGTAATTGTTTGTCATGGTACTAATAAGAATATACTAATGTGGATACTAAAATTATTTTATTTAGTATGTACAACTTAAAGCTGTTATTATTTAATGAGTTCCAGATATAATTTAAATTATTTCGCAGTGGGGTTTTAAGCAGAACAGCCATAAGCAATTATTTATTTTAACTTTGATTTTGAAGGTATTTCTAGATTCAATAGCCAGCTATAGATTTGGAAATGAAGTTTTATCAGGTTTCAGATTTTTTAGTTATTGATTTTAGAATTTTGGTTCAAATATTTAAAAAAAAAGATATTCAGTATTTAATATTCATAATTTAGAATTAAAATTTTTTATGCATCTCGAATTTCAGGTTATTTAGTTAGTGATTAATTTGATGTCCTTTTAATTTAGATGTCGAATTGAATCTAATTTATTTGGGCTGATGATTTTAAATAAAGAATTAATGATGAAGTAAATTGAGTTTTCACTTTCACTGAATTTAATGAAATTAAATTAATTTTTGTTGAAATTAAGTTGAATTAAATCTAGTGAAATGAAATTTTCAATGTAATCGAAGCATTAATGTCATAATGTTGGTATTGATGATGGTATTGGATGGTATTGATAATGAGGTTCCGTGGAGAAATTGGGGTTGTAATGCTTTTGCGCATGAATTTAAATATCAAGATAATCGTTCAAGAGCAACTCAGAATGTTCTTAACACGAATAGACGAGTACAGAAAAAAAATCGCCTAAATGTAGATAAATATACATACTAGATATAACAATGTTAGCCAAGAGACTCTTTTAGCACAAATTACGCCATTATAGTAATAAGGCGTACTAAAAATGTACTTTTCGTTTTGAAACACAAAGATCCCGAGAACAAAGATGATAAATTGGCCCTTCTCACATTTCAAATACAATGATAAAACTCTAATGGAGGCGATCTGTTACCAAGTGAAATTTGTAACAAAAAAAATTGCCGAAGAAACATCTGATAGCAATGTAGACTCAAATCATATCATACAAAATGTATATCAAAAAATGGTATCCTTTGCTTTCATATCGTAAAATACAATAAAATAAAAAATACATAAATGTATAATTTGTAATTTGTAATTCTGGAATTTGACTAACCATCACATTTAATATTTTATATGAGTACGTTATGTTATTCATTGTTTCATTGTTGATCAGCAAAGACTCATAAAAAAATTACCATATGTTTAACAATATAATAAAATATGGATCATAAATAGCCTTCAACAGAATTATTTATTTTTATTTTTTTATTTTTTGAGTGACTAGACATCCGTTTTTATGAATGAGAATACATGAGGGCTTTCGCCGAAAATTCGTATGCGAGCAGAACCATACAAAAAAAAAACAACAAAAACCAAAAATCAATAATTTATTCATCTCGCACAAAAATTCTTTAGAATTTCTAGATAATTCATAAAACCGATATATATACATAAGTCAGCGTGTGTACATACATATGTTTACAATCTTCTAAAAAAATTTGGAAAATTTTTGAATTAGTAACAACTCGACGACTACAAAATATAGTATTGGATTACATATTTTGTTGTTTGTATGAGACAGTTTTATCAGCCGCGGAAAACGATTATTTATTGCTAATCCATTTTAATGAATGGTTGGAGATGACAGTCATTTAAATTCTAATAAATTAGATTAATCATATATGTATATGCCTAGCAAGATAATTAGCATGTTTATTCATAATTATGTATGCGTGCGCGATGCGTTGGCTTTATAAAAACCTTAGAATTGGTATAAGTGATATAAAACTAAAAATATCTACCTCAGATGAACCATTTCAAATTTTGCAATTTATACAATTTAACCACCCACTGATCGATTGTGTCTGGATCTACTCTATACACAGAGTATACATAACACAATTTATTCAAACAAGATACTCTCGAATTTTATGTTTCATAACAAAACAAAACGGATCTTTGACCGTTGGCTGGTATTCAACAATCAACAGCAAAATTTAGATCAACATTCAATAAAAATTATTACAAAGAATAAGAAATATGGACATCATTCATACATCAGATAAAACAATCTGATATATGATAGATTGATTGTGTCAATCATATCATATATAAGAACAACTATACAAATCCAACTATAAATTTCATCCAATTACTTTATTCATCGTCTGTCTGCATACATCAGATTGAGGTCTTTTCGAAAGTACATAATAATACAGTTTGCTGTATTCTATACACACACATACAGACACAATTCGCGGTATTGATTGATTTTCAATCAAAATAGAGACATTGATTAGCGCAATAATTATCATATACGAATACTCTCGGATTGATCGGTGTTCGCGATTACAAATCAATTTTGTGTTGCATTCTTTGCAATTTTCTTATATTGCTTTGTACTCACAAATTTGCATGTCAAACGAGTGGCGCATAACATTTGTTTTTAGGAAGTTATGGAATTTATGTTTAGATCTTTAGGAATAGAAAATTTGTGTTCCAAATTGATCACGCACCCACTAAACGAATTTTTTTTTTTGCGGTTATATTTAAATTAAGAAATGCGCGCGTGGGTGCATTTTACTCTATATCATCTCTAAACTTGTGACATTCTTTCTGCATCGCTTTTATAATTTTATATCGCGCATGGAGACAGATTTCTTGAAAGAATGTCGTGAATACCGGGAAATGATTATGTTAATGTGCTATGATATAGAGTTGACATATTATTATGGTTTGTCGGCTGGTAAATTTAGCTTGATTTTTGTGAAATAATTAACGATATCTATATTGTGGTCTCTACTCTAGCCGAGAAAACATTTTTAAAATTTATCAGAAATTAGGTGGAAATTTTCGAATTTTAGAATGTCGAGAATTATTGCGGTGACTGTTACTTTTAATTTGAACTTTGGGATTCTCAAAACAAAAACTTTATTTTGGTCTTTTGACGCCGAATCAATCACTAAGACCATTTTAATTAAGGCACAGACAAATTATTTTTCATATAAATTTAATTAAACCAGAAAATCTTCGAAATTTTTGAACTTTGAAATTTTCTAAAAACCTTGCTTGATCCTGCCATGATCCTGCCCTGTTAAAGTTAGCCGAAAATAAAAAATCGATAATGCAGATTACAGCCGAAAGTAAATAGGATACATATGGATTGAAATAAAAAACTTTTGTAAATTGTCTTACGTGGAAAATTTTATTCCATCTACTCGTGGAAAATATCGGAAAATCAGAAGAATCTAAAAAATTGGAATAAAATCAGCCTCTAGATCCAGAGTGTATATCTGAAGATGAATCGTTTTTATGTAAAACAAATTCAGTTCAAGATTCTCCTGATAACATTGAATTGTCCTAGATTTTCCGCGGGAAATTTTTACTGAATTTTTTTCTTGCGATAGCTATTGACATTCTAGAGGCTGATTTTATACCAATTTTAAATATGTTTTGGGGTTACGCGAATTTTCCACAATTTTCTAAGGGAAACTAGCCGAAAATGAATTTTCTGATAATTTTTATTAATGGCACTTAGGAACATTGAGTGCCTGTAAATGTCTCTTATGTTTTCGACTCGATATGATGTCCACTTACGGAGGCTGGTTTTACCACTTAAGAATATTGATAAATGGTATGCATCCATAGTAATTTTCGGCTAAACACTATATCCACTGATTACGTCTAAAAGTCTATTTATAGCATATAAGTCTACCCGAGAATACTAATAGACAGCCATAAACGTGTTTTGTCGCAATTCCGAAAAAACCTCGAAAATCCTATAACGCTTAAAATAAAGTTTAAGTTTATACCTTGAAATAGTCTTATTTGAGATTATTATAGTTTTTCGAATTTTAACGGTTAGTTGTGTCATGCCACCGATTTACAGGTGCATCGGGATTTTAGATGTTTATGATTTTTCGAGGTTTTAAGCTTATTCGATATTTTCTTTGGGGTTGAGATTAATCGAGACTTTAAAGATTTTTCGAACCAATTCAAGATTTTCAATATAACTCGAGTAGTTTGACCAAACTAAGATTTTGATATTTTTGTATTAGCCTACATGTCGATTAACGTTAAGTTACTTGGTGGCCTATTCAATATTCTCGAAATTATTTGACGTCTCTGAACTGTTTTTTTTAGAAAGCCCTTTCAAAGTTATTGTAGAATTCTATGTTAAATTCTTGTGTGTGCCAAGTTTACAATAACAAATTAAAATGGAGAAAAAAAACAATTTTTATTTTTTGACATTTGTAGCAACTTGCGATATAAACATAAGCTAAATAATTTTGACAATTCTAGCAGTGCTAATTTAACTGTGGTATAAACGCAACATATGAGACCGTAATTTAGTGCAAACAAATTTTTTGTTAAATGTTCGAAATTTTCTTGATTATTCGGTTCTATTCGAGTTCTTCAATATTATGTACTTAACATTTGTAAAACGACCCATACATGAAACGGTTGGTTGTACAACAAATCGCATGTCTTTAGTTGGTTCGACAGATTGAATTAAAGTTTTATCGTACATGGGGATGCAGTCCAACCTGAAGTACGACACAGTCGTATCTTTCTTAGAATATGTTAAAGAATTTGCCGTATATCCCAACAGCTCCAATGACTTTTCAATTGCGTGCATTTAGCAAAGTCACACATTCTTCAAACAGGTTAACCGGATAGACAATTTGTACTCATTTGTGAGTCAAACTGTCTAAGATTTATCTATCCAAATATCTGTACAATTAGTTGTACAACATATAATACTACCAATCGTTGAGTTGTACGATGGTAGAAAATTAGCAATAAATGAGAGTTTCGATATTTTGTGAGGATTTTCGAGGTTTTTAAACTAAATCGAGATTACTCGAGATTTTCAAAATGTGTCTAAATTTTATATGTTATTCAAATACTTTAGTTGAGTTACGCTTGTAGTACTGAGTTACTTGATTTTACACAGAAATGGTAATCTGAAAAGTCACGTAACGATAATAGAATGTTACGCAACTTCCTAGTTCTCTCTATCTATGAATCGGAAATCAACAGAAATTCAAGCCTTTTTTAATAATCATGTGCGAAATTCAATAAAAGAAAGTTTCTTCCGACTTCTTTTTTTAATGTAAGCGAAATTTGACAAATGTTCCAAAACAACTTCATCAAAGAACTTATAAAAGGTACATTTTAGTTGAATGATAGTTTTGTAAATTATGGGGAAACGTCAGAAATACGCTTGGCATAATGAGCGAAGCCCAAATAGGATAATATCAAACTCCCCATTGCCTTGCCATTTCATTTGCCGTATTACAGTGTTTAACGATTTCTTTGTTTATTTCAGTAATTTAAAAAATTCTCCAAAATTACACATTGATATCTTTTATTGATATCATTACGATTCGTTTTGCATAGGTATGAAAGATTATGTCGGTTAAATAGCACCTCTAGAATTGATGGAAACATTGGTTTGATTTTGAGCACTTTTCGTGTGAAGGCGCAGTGTTTCAGTCGAAATTGTTTCGAGAATTGGTTTGAATAAATTTTCATACGAATATATTTTCGTATACGAGTTCGTATCCAAAGTATGCAACCACCGTCTTAAAGATCTACCTTAAGCAGTAGACAAATCGAGGACGCACGGCTAAACGGCCACCAGAACATTAGCTCCAACCCAGCCTGTAGTACTCGGCGTAGCAAATCCCTTTTGTATCCATTCCTTATCGAAAATCGAACCCGATACCTCCCAATCTAAAAGCCGCAGCATAAACCAATATGCCTTTTGATTGGTGAACTGATCTATCTGTTCGTGATTTGCGCTTCAGAGTATTTGTTAAGGTTTTTGGCGTTATCCTTCAGTACCACTCGACAGTCTTATCTTTAACGTTCACCTAGCATAATTGTATTCAGATAGCCAATGCTCCTAAATGCATGCACTATTTACTACACATTTTTATATTTATATACGCCTTATTCCCTCGACAGACACAGACTAGCTAATGGTGATTCGATATAATGTATTTGTTTTTTCAGTCTGTCGCAACAAGATTTGAATGCTTTCGTAAATAGCGATCGTGATAACTTTGTTTCTGCCAATGTCCCGAATCACACTATCATTTTTCTATGTCAAAGATGTTCGATCAAATATCTTTGTCAAAGATAAATTATAGTGTGAGTTGAATCTTTTATAAAAGATGACTTTTAAAAAATAAATTTTATCAAGTTGTAAAGCTAAATGTGATCAAATATTTGATAAACATCTTTGAGATAGAAAAATGATAGTGTGATTTAGGCCAATGGGTGTCCGTCAGCATTCTATTTATACAATCTATTAATATAATACAGACCCGATGTCTGTCTGTCTATTTGTCTGTGTGGTACACACGAGTTGCGTAAAAAATATGCAAACTTCCGGTTGCTTAGATTGTCAATGTTTTCAACCAGCTACGTTATTATTTTACCAAGATACTATGGCTATCGTAACGAAGTTTGGGAAGCCGGATTTATTTATAACAATGACGTGCAACCCGAAATGGAAGGAAATTATTTAGAATTTGGAACCTTAGCAAAAATCAGAACATCGACCAGACTTGGTTGTCCGTTTTTTTAATTTGAAGTTAAGAAGCCTGTTGTCCGATATCTGTGATAAGGACAAATTTTTGGTATCGTGGAAGCTGAAATTCCTGATCGAATATCGAAATAAATAATCGAGACTTTACGAAGTACACCAAAATCCGAACAGCCGACGAAAATTGTTGCCTGTAAAAATTGGAAACCATGTGATTGACAACAGCTGGGTTCCTTACAATCCCTATCTGCTCCTTAAATATAATTGCCATTTTCAAATACGTCTACAAGAACCAGGACTGTGCTAACCTTGCAGTTGAGGGCAAGGCCAGGAATGAGCACAAAAGTTTGTAGACTCGAGATATGTGAGTGCTCCGGAAGCTATTTGAAAAATCAAAGTCAAAATAGTATACTAAAGTTTTAATCGTGTTAATTTGTTGGAAAGCAATTCTTATCTCGACCTTCCACATTTTATCAAATGGCGTTTATGACAAACGAATAATCAGTCGACGATATTTGTGCTGTTGTCAATTAATGTTATTTCAGAAGAAAATGCGCAGTAATTGAATGGCCTAGTATATCAATATAATTTGTACACATTATAAAATTTTGGTATGTTCGAGTATTTAGATTTTACTGTCAGTTAATTATCCACATACCCCTTTCTAAATATATCTAAAATAGGTCAAAAAACTACGTTCTACTATCGTGTCGCATTTATTTTTTTTATTTTTTGTTCCGTAAATCGCGAACAATAAAAATAAATTTGTGTTGTAAATTGTCAACTGCTAAAATATTTTCCCATTTCTCATAAAAACATACACCAACCCACCAACCAAAACAAAACAAAAAAAAAAAAATGAAAAATTGAAAAATCATAACATGTCGAGGTCATTGACTCTAAATCAGATTTAATTGTTTAACAAAAAAAAACACAAAAAATGTTTGTATAATATGTTGAATGAAAATATGTCAATTTACCCAAAAATTTTATAAAAATTCAATTTGCCTGCGTATATAAATCTGTACGAGTATGTATGGATATTGGCCGCTTTATTGACATTTGTATATAAAACGAATAAATTTTGTATTTTTGCTGCGGCTATGATGATGCTGATGAGAGATGAATTGATGAGTAAAAAAAAAAATTGTTGTGGTATGATGCGGTAGAACCGCATTGGTACACAAATTTATTTTTGGCATTTACAGTCTGGTTTATAAATAAAAGCCTCGTAAAATATCGTATTATTGTCGATTTCGATTTATTAAATTCAATTGACCTAAATTTATTTATTTTACATTTTTTTTTTATCCGAATAGATAATTTCCCATCACAATTTATGATGATGATAATTTTTTCCTGTCGATTATCAATTTTCAAATTCTATTTTATTGTTATTGTTGTGATTTAGTTATTATTTTATAAAATGATTTTTGCACATTAATTAGTGTGATTGTGATACATGGTTTTATGATGTGTTTGGCAGGCATATAATTATAATTAAATTAAAATTTTTTATGGACATGTGACATTTATAAATTATTTTTTAATTTTAATTTTTATTTTTTTTGTTTTGTGCTGTGATGAATGGGGATTCCGAAATGCGCGTTTTTAAAATAAATGGTTTTGAGGTATAAATACATATACATAGTATATATAACTGGAGCAAGGTTTTTGAGTACGTGATCCGGCTCGACGACTATTTGAATAGCCCTTTATTTATTGATAGATTGATTTGTAATATCGAGTGTTAATTATGATTGGTGGGTTATTGACACATTTCAAATAAAATTGTTTGAAAAGTGGTCTAGGCGCCAACTGGCTTTCGATATTTAAGCCATATTCTATCTGAGAATGCAATATATTATTGTGAAAATATATGAAAATTGCAATAAAATACCCATAAATACATCAAAGAGAATTTATGTTTTATGTATTTACAAAGCTAGAGACGTGGACCGCATCGCACGCACACAAAATGTAAGTATTCGCATACATACAGGGCGCACCATTTTTTATGTCGGTATGTAAACATTGAATAACTTTGACATTTGAAAACCGCGACTTAATTAAACATGTTTTTGAAACGTCAATTCAGTATAATTTTAACCATGAATAGCTTTACACCGAAACAATGCGCCGAAATAGTGACTCTGTACATTGAAAATAGTCGTTCAGTTGTGTTAACTCAACGTGCATATCGTGGAAAATATCGTGGCGCCAACAGGTACCGTCTGACAACACTATTCGTCGTTTTGCGTCGAATTTTGTTGAGCACAGGACAGTGAGAGATCGTCAACATGCCGTTCATCAACGACCAAGATGTTCCAATGAACTGGTTGAAGCGGTCAGAAAGAGCGTTGCCCAGAACCCAAAAGTGTCGTATCGTCGCCGTGCTCAGCATTTTGGCTTAGTGGAACCACTTTGCAGCGCATTTTGAAGGATGATTTGCATTTGTTTCAGTAGTCGTATAATTTTTTTAATTTTGAATATTTTTTCTTCTTTAAGGGTTAAGATGTGTATTTTATAGTGTATAAATTAACATGAATTTTTTTTTTGCAGACGAACCAGAGGCGAGTTATGATGCGGGCCGATTTCCACCTTTTTTTTGAGGCAGCAACTTTAACGCCATCTTTAATAATAAATAATTTTGCAAAGAAAAAATTTTTTTATAATCTATAATGATGTAAAATTATGTGTAAAAAATATTTTGTTTATATCTATTAAACTTTTTTTTAAATCGTTTTTTTAAAAAAACGTGTTATTTTTACTCAAAACTCCCGATGTGTGGCCTTAAGAGAAAAAAATTGGGAAATTTAAATGTGTTAAATATTTTTTTATTACAGTATAAGAATATCTTTAACCTAGATTGCATCTACATATTACCAAACCTCGACGGCTTTGTTAGGTAGCAGGCACTTGCCTGGGGAAAATATTAAATTTTGTCTAAAATATATTTTCCTTTCATTTTGAAGAATACATCAAAGTAGGCTCTGATGAAATAAAACATGTCAGTACTTTTTCTCCATTTTGTTATTTATGCGGAATGCAACGAATTGCAATGTGCCACGTAGTAGAATATTCTAGAATAACATATGAGTACTAGAATAAAAAACCTATATAAGTATGTGTCGACCGTTCATTCGCTCTTATTGAACGCGAAAATAATAGTGGTGGGGTGGTGGATTTATATTTAAAATTAAAAAAATTTGCAAATAATTATTATTAAGTTTATTAGATTTGTTCAAATAAAACAAGTCGCCCTTGTATGTAAGTATCTTTTCTCTACAGCTAGACAGCGTAAAAAACCAAACACACATATTGGACGCGATAATAATTTAGAAGCAAAAATAATTATAATGACGCTTTTGTTGGATTTTATTTTAAGTGAAAAAGTGTTATTATAATTAATTAAACAAGTGAAATAATTTGAAATAAAAAAATATTTTCTCTTTATTTTCCAAGTGAGTCGGGATCATTTACAGAAGAATCGATATCAAGTAATAAAACTCTCTAATGTAAGTTTAACATATTTCCGCATTTAATTTGTATATATTTTTCAATAATATTCAAATATCCACAAATTGGGATTTGTATTTCGTTTTCAATATCGTTATCATCCGTTAAAATTCATTAATTTCTAGGCATTCTACATTTGCGAACTTTTAAAATTCTGTAACATCTATTATTTCTCTAGTAAGAATTCAATACATTTTTTGCAAATGTATAAATTCATTAAATTCTTCAAATTAAACATTGTATAAGTTTTCTAAATTTTGATAAATCCAGTAAATTCTTACATTAATTAAAATATAAATTCAATTATTTCTGTAAACCCTTATAATTCTATTTAGCTTAATAGGTTTAAATATTCTAAAAACCTATAAATCCTATAAATTATCCAAAGTTTATAAATTCTCCAAATTTTGTAAGTCCTAAGAAATCTTCTAAATTTTATAATTTCACCGAATATTACAAATTTTTTGGTTTCCTTCTATTCTAAATTACTGAAAAATTATCTATTTAAAATTTATAAATATTCTTTAAACCCCTTACAATTATATAAAAGCCATAAATTCTGAAAATCCCACTTTCCTCTATAATCTCCGAATGGTACAAAATCTCCAAATTGTTTAAATTTCGTAAATTTTCTAAAATTTAGATTTTTAAAAGTATTATTCTGAAAAATCCTTGTAATGGAATAAATTAAAACTGTAACTTAGAAATTTCATAAGTTTTAGCAGTTTTTTAATTTTCTAAATTCCAACATTTATATCAGAATTTATAAAATAAAACAATTCACTTCTATCTGTCGTATAAGTTCCTTAAATTTTAAAAATCTCTCAATTCTACAAATTCTTATAAATGTAAAAGAAATGGTGCTGTATCCTTACTTTAACCACTCCCGATATTTCCATGCCACTACAGATTTCACTGCGAAGTATTATAAACTCTCGTCATTCGGTACCCTTTGAATTATTATACCATTAGAATTGACCCAAATTAAAATCGATGCGGAAACTATAGGAGGTGCACCATTGTGTACTCATTAGTTCCCTGGGAACACATTTTTTTTCTCAGAAAGTTCGCCAGTCGTGTCTACCAACTCAACTGGTATAGAACCAAGAATTACATTTATTAATCAAACTTTTAAGCTTTCACTAAAATGTTCGGCTTTAGAATCACAAGTATTAAATTGTAGAGTATTTATATCATTATTCCTAATTTTGATAAGAAAACGTCCCTTATTGTAATTCAAAATTTTAATTGTTTTTTCATTAATCACGCTTGGAATTGAGCCGTTTATTTTGAAAGTGGAATAAGTCAATTTTTCAAAAAATCGAGATAATGATAACAATAGATAAATGACAGTATAATCTTTCTAACGGTAAAGAATTTATTGTCAAAACAAAAAAAAAATGAATCCCTAACACTTGTGCAAAAAATAAGAAAATTCAAAATCCCATATGTTTTTTCATTTATTGTTTTTCTATTCTTTCATTATCTCGTTTCAATAAAACATTGACTTATTCCAGTTTCAAAATAAAGGGCTCATATACTGGTTTACATAAATTGTTTCACGTCCATTTTGGCTTTTATATTACGTGTATCATTAATTATTACATAATCTATAATTGTTGCTGATACTTTTATTATTCCAGCCGGGATTGTTTATGAATGTCATTTTGTTTGTGGATATCAGGTTCATATCCTGATCTGTTATAAATAAGTCTTCCCATTATTGGGAAATTAAATTGGTTATGTTAGTACTGAGGAAATTTATTCTCATAAATTTTTTTATATGATTTCCTCATCGTAATCCTAAAATTTTTAACCATATTATTTGGGAATAAAACAAATATTTGACGATAAACAAATTTTTAGTGAAAAATTTGAATTAACTTAATAAAATATAATTTATTTCAAATTTTAAAAATAATAATATAAAGTGTAAACAAAGAAAAAAATCTCAATTCAATTAAATTTGAAATTAATAAATTAATAAAATTAAAAATCTTAACCGTTTTATACAAAAATCCGTTCTTGTTATATATTTTTATTTTGTTCCCTTATTTCTTTTCCTATATTTCCTCCTCTCTGGTATTTGGCCCTGTTTTTGGTACACACAATCATGCTGCGGATACTCCTGACCAAATACATTAGTGGGCATGATTTTGTGTATAAGAACAGAGCCGACTGACGGGTTATCGCCGTTTTCATTATACTTATCTGTATCCCATTTTTTGGGACAGTCAGGGAGTACAGTGATGGTGATAAAACGAAATCGGCAGTCGGTGCTCATTAATATTATTTCCTTTTCCAAATTTCCTTGTTAAATTGCCTTTAAATAATCTTTGTTGTTTTAAGTTTGATTGCATGGGAACTTATTTCGTTAATACATATCTTATATGTATTTGTATAAGGTGATTATTGACAGAGTAAAGTATCCTGGGTGTGCCATATTGAATGTTTAAACTGCTACTATAACGTCAAGATGACCACTTAAAAACTTTTAACGAGGGGCCCGTGGAGGGTTGGGAGTCACAGGCCACCGATGACATTATCTTCCAGAAATATGCGAAAAATGCTGCAAGCAACACCAATCCGGATTCGACAGACCGTATACCGGAGCAGATAGGCTCAATTGGCCAGGATCCAGAGAAATTAAATAAACCTTTTCAATATTAATAAACTATTCAAAAATACATTTTTTATTTACATAAAATAATGTTTAGTAAATATTGTAGTAATAAATAACTATCAGAACTTATTAAATAATAATCAGTACAGTCTTTTTACTTCAACCAAAATAATATCAGGGGTACAAATTGAAAATGCGGGATTGATAACAGATGGCGTTACTAACGCTATACGCATCAGGCAGTACTGTGACTATGTTCATGTCAAAGCTACGTCTTATAGCTTTAATTTTCAGTATGTGTCAATTTGTCGCAGTGTCAAATTCATAGTTTTTTTGAGCTCTCAATATGTCGAGTTTCGTGCCAACAAAACAGCATTTGCGGGAAGTTTTAATTTACTTCTTTAATTTGAAGAAAAGTGCTGCTGAAGCACATCGATTGGTCTCCGAGACTTATCCGAGTCATGTTCCATCGGTTTCAACGTGCGAGAGATGGTTTGTACGGTTTAGAAGTGGTGATTTTGACGTTGAGGACAAAGAGCGGCCGGGCCAAGTGAAAAAGTTTGAGAATGCTGAATTGGAGGCAATACTCAATGAAGACTCGTGTCAAACTCAACAAGAGCTCGCAGATTCATTGGGAGTGACACAACAAGCCATTTCCCATCGTATAAAAGCCCTCGGAATGATCCAAAAGCAAGGACATTGGGTGCCGTATGAGCTGAAGCCGAGAGACGTCGAGCGCCGTTTTTTTGCATGCGAACTGCTGCTCGAACGGCAAAAACGGAAGGGTTTTTTGCATCGCATTGTCACTGGTGATGAAAAGTGGATCCGTTACGATAACCCGAAGCGCAAAAAATCATATGGTTACCCCGGCCATGCATCATCATCGACGGCCAAACCAAATATTCACGGCGCCAAGCTCATGCTCTGTATTTGGTGGGACCAGCTGGGTGTGGTGTATTATGAGCTATTGAAATCGAACGAAACCATCACAGGAGCACTATACCGAACTCAATTGATGCGTTTGAGCCGCGCACTCAAAGAAAAACGGCCACAATACGAGCAAAGACACGACAAAGTAATTTTGCAACATGACAACGCTCGGCCACATGTTGCAGCGCCGGTCAAAACATACCTACAAACGCTGAAATGGGAAGTCTTACCCCACCCGCCGTATAGCCCAGACATTGCTCCTTCCGATTACCACCTTTTCCGATCGATGACACATGGCCTAGCTGACCAGCGCTTCCATTCTAACGAAGAAGCCCAAAAATGGGTCGATGACTGGATAGCAGCCAAGCCGGCCGAATTTTTTCGCGACGGTATCCGTAAATTGCCAAAAAGATGGGAAAAAGTTGTGGCTAGCGATGGACAATACTTTGAATAATTCATTTGTTACCATTTTTTCAGAATAAACGTTCAAAAATAGAAAAAATCCCGCATTTTCAATTTGTACTCCTGATATCACTTCCTAATTATCCTAGATATTTTATAATTATCTATCCCATAACTTGAATTTAGTTTTTTTAATTTAATTTTTATTAATTTAGAAATATTCTAAAATTTAAACCTATTTTAAAACCAATTAAACTATGGCATTTTTGGTTTCCCGTGATCTTCAACTACTTTTGGGGTTGCTAATTATTATGGAAGCGGTGAATCTCATGTTTTACAAATTTCACTTGGTTTCCAAAACATTGAAAATTTAAATCAAATTTGTGTGTTGTGTTTTATACCTATTGTAATAGAAAGTATCCCAATATATTCACTTTCATTTCGTTGATATTTCTTTTTCCGCATCTGGGTGATTTATCTGTTTTGTCCGTGATTTGTCTGGGTGATCGCCGTTTTCATTATAATTATCTGTGTCCCATTTTTAGTTAAAAGAAAAACAAAAGAAAAGTGAAAAGAACATGCTAGTAGAAACGGGAATTTGAAACGAATTGTGATTTGATGGCAAAAAGAAAATCCGGTGGTGAAGAGAAAGAAAACGAACAAATAGTGACAGTAAAATGTGGATTGCGGGGATACTGCAAAAACGAGGATGTCTTCAACAATATTCAAGACCGGAAAAATCCATTCGGAATTAAATTGGAATGGGGATAGATTTAACAACCTAAAAAGCAAAACATTAAAAAAAATTTTATTCACTTCAAAGATAGAACGGAAAAAACAACTATACAAATTTTGCACTAATCCCTATATTCAAATTTGGCAGACATCACATTCGGTACGATTCCCAGGCTTTTTGGCAACTATTATGTAAAATTAAATTATTCAATGGATCCTGGCCTAAATTCCAAAGTGAAAAAGAAGAACAAAAAACAAAAAATTTAACGGTTCAATTATAACGGGCGGTGGTGGTGTGTCAATAAGCTTTTCGATGGCAAAACCAAAATTTCCTTTAGGCCAAAACGTACCGAAAAATTTATATGCGGACGAAAAAAATGTATAAATGATTATAGAAAATTTTGATAAATATAACAAAAACATTGGCCTGAACCCCGGTTTAAAATTAATTGTTGGCGGCGTTTGTAACGATGAACCCATAAAATTTAAAAATTATACTTTTCGGCAAATGACCGGGGTCCTCACTCGAAATTCAAAATTAAAAAAATGGACACCTTCCACAAAAAAAGAAATAATTTCACCGATGGAGGGGGATTATACAAAATACACGGAATATCAATTTCAAAATTTCAAATTTACGCAAAAGCAAGGTGTCCAGAGAAAAGTGGCTGAGCTAAAATTCCAAAAATGTATATGTGTGGAGAACGCGGCACACAAATTAGCCAAAAATCATTATTGGTCCATTAAAACAAGAGCATTAATCGTAATAGGGAACACAAAAACTGAATCAAATTCCCCTATGAAAGGATAGGTGAGGAGCCCCCAACCTAAATTGTTGGCGGCTCTAAACAAAATTTCTGATGTGTTGAAGGTTAGCACATCACGACACAGAGTTCATACCGGTACTAATTTTGCTCAAATTGTGGTACCACGTAGAACCGTGACGTCAACGCTGGCAAGAACATGCTCTATTTAGGAACCTGGTTAATCCAAAAAACACAAAAACATCAAAATTTTTCAAGGACGCCCTACCCCAACATTGATATATCAACTTTTGGACTTGGATGAAAAAAATTGCGAATGGTTTTGGAAAAAATTTGCGAATTTAAATTTCAAACGTACGTCACACGGAAAGCCAAAAAAACATCGAATTGCTTGTAGAATATAATAAAAAATTAGAAAAAATTTTGCAATATGAGAAAAACAAATTAAAACATTTATAAGAATAGAATCCTTGCGCTATCGAACGATTTAGAGTATAATAAGAATGCATAATAAGATTTATTTGAAGAAAACGGGAAACTAACAGAACAGCTTAGCGAGAAAAAAGCCAAAAATGAGCTACATCAATGAGTTGTGTAAGTATGACCGTTTTATACATAAAATTATATATTTATCGTTATAATAATTTTACCTTTCACTTTTCTTCTGTAGATTATATTTCGAGAAGGCCCACCAGATGAGAACCAATAAATGAAGCCAAAGGGTTGGTCAAACGGCGCGTGACGAAGGAAGTAACAAATAAAGCATCACATTAGATGAATCACTTTACAACGAAACAGAGCTTGCGTCACACATTCAAGATGTTTTGATCAAAACGACCGAGTTTTTTTACAAGTCGGGCTACCAAGTAGTGGCACTGCTTAGACATATGCTAGAGGCTTGGCGTAAAGAGGTTGAAAAAAAACTGCCGCAGGAAGGGATAGATTTGAATAAACATCTCAATCCGAATGAGTCATTAATCCGAACGAGTTACTATAAATTAGCGTAAATTTACCATCCAGATAAGAATCCCAATGGCAGAGATATTTTTGTTAAGGTCAGATTCAAATCAGGACACGCTGCACTATCACGTCAAGTCAAACATCACACAATGCTTCGTGCATGCAACATTTATTGAATTATGTAAGTATGGCTGTTTTATATAAAATTGTAAATTTATCATGATTATAATTTTATATTTTATTTTTTTTCTGTAGATTGTATTTTCCAGCAAATTTCAACCTCCAATTTGGCAATCAATAAGAATTCATCATTTATTTTGACGCCCCATGAAGAGATGGCCTCGTAAAATCGTACAATCGATTAGTTGAAGAATCAAATTATAATTATATCGAAGAAAAACAACATTTACATATATCGTCCAGTTAATTAATTTATTGCTGCGACGTAATATTCTAATAATAAAAAAATTTAAATCCTTACCGGATTTAGCCTGCCTGATAATTATTTTGTATAATTGTTTTAACCATCTTAAACTGACCACCCCGTGCGAATGGTATCGTAATAAGCCTGCAGTCATGCTTTTTATATTTTTCACTCACGAATTAACGAAGTGATGTGGTTCATAAAGAGTATAAAATCACCCGGTGGAATGTTCACTGGGTCCCGGTCTAAAATTATGAAGTTCCACTAACCAAGCCTTGTTGGCTACATAGTACCCAGTGACATCAACAAATGGTATGGAAATATGCTTTAGTATAACGAAAAGGAACACAAGCCTATTAATCGAGATTGGCATCCTATCGGTTTCCATTTCACTCAAGAGTCGGATGACAAGCTCACATCCAGTCGACATCAGGTTTTATCAGTTCAAAGCAAAAGCTCGAACAGTTACGAAATTCATACTCCAGACGATCAATCTGGTGTGAAATTTCTCTAGGATATTGATCCAAGGTATGTTGTTTACCAGAAATCAAAATTTGGTAGTCATATCACTTCTAGCTACTTGGAATATGTTCATTTGGATCGTTTTGAACTTTTACTACCAATCGACAGTTACAAATATTTCCGGACAGTGGCTGACCAATTCAAGACTACCCAGTACGCGTGCTTTCGTAATCCGCTTGAAATTACAAGTACAACTGATCAAAACTGATCTCGGGTGAATTTCAGCAGATGATGGATTAACTAATCGTCGATTTGCGGTAAGCTGTTGAAGGAAATAGAGATTTGCATACGTACTAGAGCCAAGTTTATACAACATTTCTTCAGATTAAGTAAATTAACCAATTTTATTCTAATTAATGGTAATTTGCGCCAAATTAAATCAACCAATTTGCTATTCTTTAAACGTTTGATATATGTAATAGTTTGACGATACGGTCATCCCACCCATGATGGTCGCCCCTGGAACATATTTTATAGCCTCTCATAATACATTTGCGCATTAATTAGAAAGTCAAAAAATTTGTAAATCGATGGAAAAATAAAATGTAAAATTCAAATTTGAATACAATTTCAATGAATATTGAACCACAATTTTTTTGGTTAACTTCCAAAAAAAATATTCTTGAATCATCTTCCATATAGCACATACGTGCGCGTGTTCATGTTATATACAAAATATTTTGACCTTTTCAAAAAAAAAAAAACAAACAAAACACTTGCTATTTCGTTTGCCATCGAACCGTAGCGTACTACACAAGTAATTAACACAAATTATCTTAACAGATCAATTTGACATTAATCGTCAGTATCTCATACCACAGTGTATGTGTGTGTATCTCAAAATAATTTGAAAGACAACTAAATGTCTTAAAATAAATTTAAAACCAAAATAGAATTAAGAATTTCGAAGATCGTTTGTTAAATGATCTTTTAAGATTTGGTATAATTAGAAAATTACAAATTTAAGTTTATTGACCGATTTTTTTTTTGTTTATATGTGTGTGTGTGTGTTGTTTGATTTGTACTGAAATTATTTGTGGATTGTGTGCAATTTTCTTTTGGATATTTTGGCTCCAATTTTGTATACATAAAGTATCGATACACATATACAGATTTTATCGTAAGATGCACTTCATTTCCGAGGAAATAAATTTCAAGTTGTTTTTCTTCAAATTATCATCCCAAGCCATGGCAAATTTCCAGAGAACAAAACGAAACACAAAATTAATTTAAAAGTTTTTTTTTTGTTTGGGAAATTTCTTGAATTATTGTTATTGCGCTCTACTGTGTCTTGAGGATATGCCCACGCGCGCGCCTAATTTTCTATTTCCATCCATGTACAATTTCCCCCTTTACATATGTTTCGTGTATTTATTGTTGCATTGTGCGGAAAATTGATTGATTATCTTCAAATTCCATAATAATAATCATTTTCATATATTCTATAGTACTAAAAATACCGCAGTTCAATGGAATTGTATACCCGTTCCCCTAATGTGTAAGGTACATCAAAAACACTCGTCGTCTACCTTTTTTTATTATACTGTATTTTCGACAAACATACAAAAACCAACCTCTAATTATATCTTAAATTAGAGATAAAAACTATAAACTGAAATTAGACATAACAGTAGAAATCGATTTGGTCGCGTTCCATCGGTTTGTATCTATACGGATGAAGAATGTGTAAGATCTCTATATATTATATAATTACACAATCTTGCACTGTACATATTGGAAATTTTCCAAAAAGATTTCGACAAAACACGGAGTGCGGTGCAGCAGATAGAAATGAACATGAACACACAAAATTTCTGGAGAAAATGGAAAATGTGAATAAATGAAAATTGTCAAAAAAAAAAAAAAAAATTAAATTCCACGAACAAAACAAACAAACAAAAAAAATAACAACGACTGGAAAATATGATTTTCCATTCAATTAAGTTATTATTTAATAAAATATGATATCTCTCTTTCTCTATACCTATTACTTCATCTCATCCCTCTGGGTTTTATAAAAACAAATATTCTGCCGCACAATTGAAAAAAAAAAACAGGAATACCATTTTGAGGTACTTACATTATGTATTTTAGTAAAATACGTACACAAACAATACTGGGAAATATTTATTGTCCACAAGCGTCGTACTCGTCCATAATAAAAATCACATTTTGTGGCACGAACTTAAAATGTGACAGAATTTACAATTTGATTATTGCACATTTTTTTTTTGCCCCCTCGGCTCGTTTCGTTTATAAATCAAACAAAGTACAGTAGAAAATGTACACAAAATAAAAAATTACGTACCAATAATTGAACAATCAAAAGCTTACATAACATGAAAAAAAAGCTTCCCACTAACTAAAATACAAAAAAAAAACCAAAACAAAAAAATTGGTGTATAAGAAAAGAAAATGGCACAAAAAGATCAATAAAGACGTTTCTTATGATTCGGAATGTTTTCTACATTTTATTCCTTGAGTTCTTCTATTTTGTATTTTTATTTTCGTTCTACCCATGTACAAATTTCCTATTAACACTGATTGCCATAGAGTTGGTTGGCTTTGACAAAGATTTTTTGTTGTAAAGGCCTTGACTAAATTATTAAAGTAATTTTACAAAAGGCTAAAGGGCTTTTGCTTAGACATAATAGGCACGTGTATAGGCTCTGTACATTTTGGGGGCCTGTAATTCCGGGTTCATTAATTAATAATAATTATGGAGAAGCTCACAATATATACGGCCGCATAGCGTCTCGTTTTTTCAGATTTCTTATATATGATGGAACACTTAGTCTGAATTCCTGGAGCTTGTTGAGGGACAATTGGAGCTTCATACTCGGGGCTCAGTTCGTGGCATGGGTCGTGAGATTTGCTCTGCCCTCAGCATTAGTTTAGGGATTCGGTCCTACCCGTGGCTCTACAACAAACCGCCAGTCTTCATGGTTTTCTTTTTTTATTTACTCATAACTGGCACCTAAATTAATGTAACACTTATACCGACTATACCGTAAATTCATTTGGGACAATATTCATATACCTTACTTTTCTGTACGAAACCGAATTACCAACACAAAATCTCAAAGAGATTTCTCATTTTTGAGAGTTGATACACTTTGTATCAACTCTGCGGGAAAGAAAAGGGGCGAGAGGATGAATATTTTCTACTTTTGCTGGTAGATATATTAGGAGTGTGACTCCATTATTTTTCTGATTTGCCAAATCGTAAATAATGAGTATGTCATTACAAATAGTATGTTGTCTATAAAAAGCCGAAAACATTTTATATTAATTGTTTACATATACTGTTTGATTAACCTCTAAGTTTCTATGCTTACTTCTCAAATTATATGTACAGCAGCATTTTTTGTATGCGTCTTTCTTTCCCGTCCTTTCCCGTCAATTTATGTTTCGACGTTCTCCAGGTTCAACAATTTTAAAAGGCGCATTCTTTTCCGTTGGTTTACATGTGCTGTCCAAACATTAGGAAATGGGGCGAAAAATTTTTTGTCGAATCATGGACCACATTTCGCAAGGCACAAGGCACAAGGCACAATGTGGCATGGACCACATTTCGCAGGCAGGTAATCTCCGGAATAACTGATCCTATGTTGTATGATTGTTATTAACATAGGCCCTCAAGGCTGACAGTATGGTACGATTTACACGCTCAGATGCATTCGCCTGAGGGCAATGGCGTGGAAAAGAAAAAGTGAATGTGTTATAATGAATTTTGTCAGGAAACTCTTAAAAACGTTGCAGGTAAATTGCGATCTATTATCGGAGACTATAAACTCGGGTACGAAATAGGCAACGAAAATGTCTTTCTTTAAAAATTGTATTACCTCTGAGGCTAGAGCTTTTCGAAAAGGTTTTAAAAAAATAAATTTAGAATAGTGGTCCAGAAAGATGAATAGATACGTATTTCCATTTTTGAATCTAGGATAGGGGCCCAGATAATCGAAAAATAAGCGCTGCATTGGCCGCACACCCAACCTTTGCACTCCCATTTCGGTTCTGGTGGAATAGTTTACTGGCTTAATTTCTTTGAGAGTTACTGACAAATCTCTGACTTCAGTTGCTATTTTAGGCCAGTAAAAATATCTCTGAATTCTCTCAAGCAGTTTCGCAGAGCCAAAATGGGTGGACGTAGGAGGGTTGGGTGCCTGTGAAATAATATATGTGGCCAAGGATTTAGGAACATATAATTTCCAATTGGGTAATTCAGATAAGGAGAATGCTAGCTTATTTGTAGATGTGTTGACTAGAACCTTGCCATCAGATATTTTAAAATTAGGAAAAGACTCCGAGGAAGATAAAATTTTGGAAATTAGTTCTAAATATTCGGCCGATTTGATAGAAACCGAATCTAGGTTGATGTTAAACCCACATACATGCAGAATAATCTCATCCATAAAGACTCTCGAAAGTGTATCCGGAACGACATTTTGTGATCCACTATGATGCTGTATGGTGAAGTCGAAACCCTGCAGTTTTAAGCTACAACGCGCCAGCCTGTCTGTGACCTCTTTTTGGCCCATAAGCCAATTATGGCTTGCGTGGCTTGGGTAATTATGGTGAAAGGATATCCTTCGATATATGCTCGAAATTTCTTTACGTTGAGCACTCTAACTCAGTGATCGAGTAGTTATGTTGTGCCGCGTTCAACTTCTAAGATATATAAGCGAAGTGTGTTCCTCACCATCATCATCGTCCAGCACCAACACGCTTCCGACGCCAGTGATACTACCATCGCATTGAATCACAAACAGTTTAGAGAAATTAGCATGTACTACCAGCACTGGAGCAGTTGGAACTGCCAATTTGACACTCCCAAAAGCTTGCTGTACTTTCCCGGATCAAATAAATTTCGAGTTTATTCTGGTGAGATCAGTTAGAGGAGCAACGACTGAAGCAAAAGAAGGAATGAAGCGCCTATACTGTTCAACACCTGTAATAAAATACATTATAAAAGGAAAACTCATCAATTTAAATCGAAATAATTAGTATCAATTTATTTATTGAATAATAATTTTCACATATTTTTATGACACATTTATTTATTATAGACTAATCGGATAGGCGATGCCAGCTGATGTTGTACCGATCCAGAAGAAAATCACCTGAAATGAAATTGCATTAATAATTAAAATCACTTATGTATATTATAAACCACTGTGTTGGCGTGCATACATCACCTGGTTGACCATTGAAGTTATAAGAAACCTAAAAGAAAAGATAAAATATAATTAGATCAATTTATTCATAATTTAAGGAAAATTTTGTTACTTACATGTAAAATTATTGTATTTTGTTGAAACGTTAAAATAGTATACCAGTTTCAAAATGTATAACATTTTCACATTATTTAGTTGCTGAATTCTAAACACAGCTAACTTCATATTATATTCACTAATATTGTTATAATTAGAATTATGTAAAAGGAAAAGTCACTTCTATCAAAATTGTCAAACGTGTTGGTAATCCGAAAATAAAAACACAAAAATAAATTATTATAAAATTAAAATTAAATATTTGTATTCAATTAAATTAAAACAAAATTAAAATCGTATATTTATTGTTGACGGTTTTAGATATACCATCCAACCATTCCCAAGAAGCGCCAAACTTTCTTGTGAGTGGTTGGACTTGGAAATTTGGTTATGGCTTTCACATTATCGGGGTTTGTGCCGAGAGGGTTCCGTTCACGACTACGTAACCAAGGTTGCTGTTACGTTTGAGGAGGAAGTGACTTTTTACGATGTTAACTATTAACCCAGCATCAGACAATTTCTAACTATTAACCCAGCATCAATCAAATGTCTTGGTAGCAATTAAGAGATCATCCAAGTATACGAATACGTAGTCGTGGAATGCGTGTGGAATCACCCGATCCATTAACCGGCTCATAGTTTGAGGCGCATTACAAAGACCAAATGGCATAACACTAAACTGATACAAAGGACGACCAGGAACGGTAAACGCCGTCTTATCTCGGAACTCTTCATCCAACGGGATTTGCCACAATGCATCCTTCAAGTCGAGACTTGAGATCCACTTTGTTTCCTCCAACAGGCTGATGAAGCCGTCGCTTATAGACAACGGATCCGCGTCCTTTTTCGTCACTTCGTTCACTCACTCTAATGTCACAGGTGTACTCCATGAACTTGTAGATTCCTCAATTACTCCCAAGGACACCATCCGATCAATCTCTAAATTTAGATCTGTTTGTACCGCGGAGGCAATTTCTACTACGAAGACTTCCGCATTTTGTGATCCAGGTGACATAAAATTTGCTTAGTAAAATTGATCGAGTAGTTATATTTTTTAAGTTCCTAATGTATTATCGAGTAAAGCTATTATAGCCCCTAAGACTGCTGTTTATAAAGATTATGTGAAATTTTTCGAGGTTATTCAAGATTTTCGATATCATTCGAGTTTAGCTTGGATTGAATTAGGCGTGGTATTAAAATAGATGAGGTCTTCCAGTTATTTTTCGAAAAAGGTATTTTTTTGCTTGTGGTGATTTGCTTTGCAATTAGCATTGAAATTTTTCAAGATTATTCTAGGATTCCAAGTGTTACCGAGATTTTCAGTAAGAATCGAAATTGTTTGAGAATATCAAGATTATTCGAGTCTATGCGAGTTTGTCAATATTAGTCTATATTATAGTAAACCTAAATTTGTAAAGCGCTGTAATTACTTGATGTTACAGAATTGATGATACGAGATCGATATTTTCGATATTTTTGGGTTGATATTTGTTTGGAGTTTATTACTTTTTTGAGTTTATTTAAAATTGTCGATATTACTGCAGTTTGTTTTGGAATTGAATTAAGCATATCCCTGGGTTACATGATTTTTCAGAGACGAGGTTACCGAAATTTTGAATTTTGAGAATTTTGGATTTTCTCAACGAAGCTATTCGAAATTTGATTTCTTTATTTTTAAAGATAATTTTATAGAAGAATTCTAAGTTTATTCGTAGTTTTTCAGGTAACTTGCAACAGTTTGAGCTTCCCATAAAAACGATACATTCTAGATCCTACATTTCACAAAACAAAAATTGGAAACAAATTTAAAAAAAGTTGTTGATCAATTGATTGTTTTAAACCTCGATGATTGGTTTAAATACTGATTTTAAACCAAAGTCACAAAATAAAAGCGGGCTTATATAGTCTAAAACTCTAAACTAAAACAAGATTTTGATCGAAGAGGTACCAACAACTTCGTTTTCTGTAGAGTAATATTTCTGCTTGAACGCACAACTCAAATTGCTTTTTTCCATTTAAGCAGCAATTATTAAGTTTTTGTGTGTAGTAGCGTAAAATATGAAAATGCAAAATATAAACTTTTTTCCGTGCATTGTACATAATCGAGCAAATCTGACTGACTAAAACCAGGTCAGGTCTTGATAAAAGAAGTGTACTATTTTCTGAAAGTGATTGTACAGAGTTTACTTCTAAATTTTATTTGAAGCTCCTGGCTTTAGTTGTTCAGAAGGTGTATATTCCAAATCTACAACATTTTTTTTTGCCATATTTTGGAAAACTGAGATATTACTCCGGATAATAAATTAGATTAGGGTAAAATTATATGTCTTTTAGGGAATTGACCTTAAACATCGCGGTTCAAAATATATTTAAATTTAAAACTATTTGAGCTGTTTTTAACCCACCCTGTATATATTTATTTAATATTTTATACTTACAATTAAATCTTTTCATGCCTCATAATTTGATTTAATTTAATTTAATCATTTAGATTCTATAAGCGTTGGACATTTGTGCATAAAATACACTATTACAACACTCTGTAGGCTTCACACTCTAAGTTTGCGCATATTCATAGCAGCTCTTAATAGTTTATAGCAAAACCGACGATGTTGCTCGACTAATATGACCTAAGGATACTTAGGCTTAACTGAGATTTATGTCACCTTCCCTATATTTCTGGGGATCACTAAGTGTGTGGGTTTTCTTTACCTTCAGCTGATGGAGATTCTTTAGGCTAAAGTCACCCCTGCCAAACGAAAAAAATTTTGATTCTACAAAACTGCTTCTAAAAGGAAAACACTCTGGAGGAAGGAGTAATGGAAATAAGGAATAATGAAAGCAGGGAACGAATGATAAGGGTTGTGGAGTTCAGACTTCAAAGATTCTACTCTCATATTGAAAATATTAGCAGAAGATTAGTTAGCTCCCACATTCCCTCTGTAGGAAATAGGACTAAAATTAGCAGGACTCGGCTCAGTCCAACCAGGTCGATCTTCGGTATGCCAGCCCAAATATATAACTGGTATTCTATTTCTTACTGATACAAGTATGATTCATAAATTTATCAATCTTCCGAACTATGAGGCTAGGCACCTACCATGTATGTATTTATTTGATCTAACAAAAAACAAATTCAGACACGGGCCCACACTGGGGTTCTAGTGTATCGGATCAGAGATCATTAATGAAAATAAAAATAAGTTTCGGGGATAGGATGGATCCCTGAGGGACACCAGCATTTAATATATAGGGAACGAAATTCTCGTCATCCAACATCATTTGGATTCAGCGCCATAAAATAGCTTCTCAATCTATGAAACCAGCATACTGGGAAGTCCAATTGCTCTCGACAGGTACAATAAACTCTTGTGTCATGCTGCTAACGAGGTTAAATAAATCACCGATCGATTGACCATGTTAAAACCCGTAGTGGTCGTCAAAACCTTTGACATTTTTCCAAGGATTTCATCAGAAGGAAATTGATTATTGTTTATAGCGCTTTAAAAAAGACAGAGGTAATGGCTCTGGAATGACAATTCGACGCGGATTAGATTTCCTGGCATTCTTGAGCTCAGGATGAACATTAGTTATTTTCCAGATATAAGTAGACCGGAATAGATAACAGTTTAGCCAAAGATTTGGATTAATAGCGTCGAGGCTAGTTGGTTTGTTGGCATCAATGTCTGTAAGAACTTTAGTAACTTCTCTAGGCCTGCATTTTATGCGGCGTTAGAATTTCGGACCAGAATATTATGCAATTTTTTTTTTATTATTAGAGGTTTGTTTGGCCCTTATTTCAAAAATGTTTCGACGTGGTTTTGTCGACGAATAACAGATCTAATTTTAGAAATGTCAACGTAAATGGAGCTTCGAAATTTATTAACGAAACATTCGCACTGCCCTCATGTAATAAGATTTTTATTTTACGTAACTGTGCTTCTGCAGGGAAAAAGGTAGATGGGTTTTAAGGGTAATTGACAGGTAATCGTTCTGGTGTCCTAAAAAGTTGCCACGAAGAACCCATTGTGGTCGAGTTTCAAAATTAAAGTTTCCCTTTTCCAGAATCTACAATTTCTTTTGAGAATTCGCAGAAAAAGCCAAAAGTGGATTATGTCGAAAATAGATTTTGTCAGGCTACAAAGCATTTTCTCAAAATGGATCGTGACTTAATGGATTTGGTGCGTAAACCTAAATTTATCTGAAAAATGTTTTGTAAGCAGCACCAACATTACAAATAAAAAATGTATTTATGTATTTGTAATGTTGGTTGCCGATTTTTCGTCACAAATATTCGGAAGTTCTATTCAGGAAAGTATTACCTCGAGATTTACGTTTTTTTTCCTAAATGTCTTCTTTTTTTCGGGTTTTTAGTTTGTTTGAATGAATCCAAATTTTTCAACGTAATATCAGAATTGTTCAAAGCACTCTTCAATAAAATGAATTGCAATAACTACAGCATAGTGATATTCAAGCGGTAGCCCACGAACTCTTGGTAGCCTGCAGAGCTATTTAAAATTGTATTTATCTCCACTCTTATAAAAGGCACATCGCCGGATATCTAGGATCAACTCTTGGAAATTTGGTTAGATTTGCAGAATCCCATTTGCTTAACATATACTATATAGTCAACAAAGATGATTATGCAAAAAGTTCCTATCCGGTCTCTCAATTTTATTCGGGCTTCATATTGACTCAACATAAGAGAGCTGATTTCCTTACTTCTGTACTAAACAATATGCCTGATCGTGTTAGTACGGCTACCTACTTATTTTATTAGTTGGCGCTCATTAAATGCATTGGAATAGTCGTAATCCAAACATATTGAATATCGCTGAAAACTACGTTTTGACTTGTCTTTTGCTCCGAATGTCAAATTATTTGTTCACTTTCACTTCTATTTTTTCTATTGTATAAAATTAGTACATCGAGATATAATTTAGTTTAGTAATATTTATTCTATATTATGCAAATTTACATACAGATTTCATTTTTTTCTTTCAAAAATAGACCTAAGTAAATGTTAACACAAACTGCTTATTACTAAAGGTTGAATCACTGTATTGTGAATAAACCGAAACACACACAGAATTGAAGGATTTCCTTCAGTTTTGATTTAGTGAATATAATTCGCTAAGTCAGTATATTCTTGCCGTTCATACTTAATGTATGAAGTTAGAATTAATGTATGAAGTTTGATTTTGATATTTCTACTTTTTTGGTAGATATATTCTAAATGATTGGCCTCTTTATTTTTTTCTGATTAACAAGCAAGTCGAAAAATGTTGTTAATGCCATTATTGTTAATATATGTAGTCTATAAAAAGCGGAAAGAATCTTAATTGATTTTAATACAGACAAACTTCTTTTTCTTTAATTTTTTAAAAATAAATTTCTCTTAAGAAATGTAATAAAATTCGAAAATAAGTTTTGCAGAACTATTTCAGAAATCTCTACGAGTAAGTTGTAAGTTGTAAAATTCTTCTGCGAAGACTTCAAATAGTAATATAATAACAGAATTTCGAAATAAGATCAAAGTTTCAGTAAAATTTAAAATTTTAAATTATTAGAAAATTTACAAATGCTACTTTAAATATTTTTAATTTTTACAAAATTAAAATTAGGGAAAATTTCATTTTTTTTTTATCGACACACAACATTGCTTTTCTATTCGCCCACTTAAAAAAATTCATCGCCCAACCAGTGTTAAGTCTTATTAATGTTAGTTTTCGTGATTGTTTTAATTCTTTATAGTTTTAAGTATTGTGTTCAGTATAAAATTGAATGGTTCCGGTTTTTCCCCCCAGTTTACTATACTTCTTGTGTTTTTCATAGTATGTACGTGTGGTATAAATAAGACGTAAAAAAAGATTTTTTTTTCTTTTAACATTTTTCTGTTTTATTGTCTTGTATGTACTTGAAGAAATAAACGACCGGTAGGCGGGGGAGGAGAAGGAAGACAATTTTCTTAAGTTCGTTTTTTTTTCTTTTTTGCTTAACAACGATAATTTTGTTGTTATTGCGGTAGACTGTCTGTTCTAGATCTGTGTATGTGTACAAGCATTTTATATATAAGGTGTTAGATTAGTTTAATTAAATTAAGAGTTGCGGTTATCTGATTTTAATTTTTACAATTTTTTTTGTATGATTTGAAATATTAGTTGAGATGTGAAGAGTAGTTTCTGCAAAAAATAAATTGATTTTGCCTTTAATTTTCACCTCATTTACACCCAATATAATATAGTTTTCTAGCTTTTACTTCCCATTTTGGGGATGTGGTCGGTGCGCATTTGTCATCTGGTCTTTGTTTGATTATCTATCAAATTTAACATTTTCGCCATAAAAATTAAATAATGATTATGATCGCGAATTTTTCTATATTTAGATATTTGATTGATCCGATAGTAAATTAAACGTGATTTATGTTTTATATATGGATTGCTAAGTATTTCCCTCTATTTTGTACGGTTCATATATACCCCCATAAAAAATAATTATCCAGTTTAAATTGTGATTACCTTTCGTCAGGTTATACATTTTGTACATAATAATATTTATGCTACATATGTAACATATCTATACCGTTATGACTAATGCTAAAACTTTCTATTCTTCTGTACTAATGGATTTGAGAAAATTCAAATAAAATTTTCATTCTAAATTAAATACAACAAAAAATAAAATTTTATTGAAGTTGTAATTACCTTTAACATACATACCGGATGCAGCAGTTGTAATGTAGTTTTGTGTATGTAGAAATATAAAATTATCATTTTATGAAAAATGACTTTTAGAAACACAATTGGAATTAACTATAATACATAATAATTGTAATAATGAACATAATTCACATACTATAAAATATAAACAAAAAATAATAAAAAAAAAAACTGTTAAACATTACAAACAGAATAGTTTTTCAGCTACATATATTATGAAGGTAATTAAAATTTGTTTTATCGACATACCTGCACAGCTCTAATTTCATTTTATCGGCGCATACATATAATTTGATTTAAACGAATTATTTAATAGCCAAAACTATTTCAATTTTGATGAAACTTTATTTTTTTAATAATAAAATAAATTTTAATTTTGTGTCTGGCACCGGCTAATTTACCTACAAATTTGTTTCACCTTATGACGTAAACTGTAAAAATACACCTAAAGGTACTAATACCACTGACAGACTAGGGATTAGCTAAGCGCGATTAGTGAAACGAGATTAGCTAATCCACCACAAATCCATATGCGTTGACAGACTAGGGATTAGTTTCTTGCAGAGAAATAAAATATTATTATGGTGATTCGCTAAAATATAGCTAGTAAATCAGCTGGACTTATTTTTTAATTCAATATTTGTAAGATTTATACATTAAAACACACTAGATTTTCTTTTTCCTCTAAATTTATTCAGCACATATTTTTAAGATGTCATTGATTTTATAACTTCTATCGTAAATTCACGCCACTTGCATTTTCAGCAATGTTTAAATAATTATTTCACATTGTACCATCACTAAACCCAATACAACGAGATAAGCTCGAAAATTTTCAAGGATTAGTGCACTAATCTCGATTAGTGACTAATCCTCAAATAAAACGACATTAGCTAATCTTCAACTTGACACACTACAGCTAATCTAGAAAAAATCACTAATCGCGCTTAGCTGATCCTTAGTCTGTCAAGGGTATAAGATAGATAGAAATATAATTCTGAAAAAATTGAGGGAATGTTGTATCAAAATAACAAAAAATTATTATTTTTGGTTAAATTCCCTGGTAAGTATGCTACAAGGTAAATAATACGAGATTTACCATAAACAATAACGCACCACAACTCAACAACAAACTTTCATAACTTAACCTTGATTAAATAATTAAGAAACGCCTAGACACCTTCCAATGGACTAAAACTATAAAAGAAATCGAAAAGTTCCATTCTGATAAAGCCATATTCTGAGATATAGCCTAGTCCTATTTCAGTTGAACATATTCCAGTATTTTATCAAAGAATCATTTAGCAATCCCATTTCATTCGTTTATCTCGAGTTGCATCGTTATCGGTTAAGAAAAAAGTTGAAATTCCTGCATTTCTTGAGACGAGAAAAAATAATACTTCCTGAACAATCCAGAATCGCCTTCTTAGGTATTGCAACATTTCTTGACTACCGCCATATAGTGTAGCAAGGCAAAATCATCGGATGACATCACAACGAGATTTGAATGAAATAATTTCAGTAATGCAGAAGCAGCACAGCCTTCGTCTCAAATGCCACTATGAACTAAGTTCGCCAATATTTTCGCCCAGCTGGTCGGATCCGTAATTTATTTGACCGACGTCAAATTCGACGTAATAAATACTCTTTGTAAGGGGTTAAGTCGTTCAATGACTGGGATCTGATCTCCGCCGTCGACGCATGCGTTCAGTGATCTTCCACCTCGAATTCGTACTGAGTAATGCACGAACGGTTTGCTTCATTGACAACTATCTATTCTTCCGATGAAATCAGCGTTGGTGGTTTATCAACGTCTGCCGATACTTTATACAAATATAAGGGGCCTAGTACGTGTGCTGTTGATATTCCGCGACTACTGCAATTTGCTGTGTTGTATTCTGTGCAGATGTGTCTCTATCACTGGTCATCGGAATGCTGCTGGATGTAACCCACTCGATTTGAAACGTATTGTTTCAAAGTCGTCGCTGGTTTGGATATCCATTATAACAATGCTCGAGTCGCTCCGCAAATATCCACATGCTCGCAGCTTGTCGCACGGATCTGTGCCAATTGTTGCAACAAACCGTTACGAAATGTCAGCCAGTTTGTACGCAGTTCGCCCGGTAGGAGTGTATGCCAATCAAGTTTTTCACAGCATAAAACTTAGATGAATATTTTTGCGGCCACCATTACTGGAATCAACATGCCCGATGGAACATATCGTTTAGCTATGTCACCGAGAACGAGACGATTAGTATAGGTATGGCGTCTGACTGAGATCAAGTTTTGGAGCAGTTTGTTGTAAACTAACAAGCGCTGAAACTGTTTCTGGTATTATTTGAATTCCATTTTCTAAGTGAAATTGGCCTTGTCGCAATATAGAATCTATATTGAACGCCTGAGCTACTGATTCAGTTGGAGAATAGAGGCTGTCTAGGAAATAGTTCATATAAGAATTATGTAGAATACTGGGGGGGGGGGGGGGGGAGGGCTGCGGCTGCCGGCTGGCATCAGTGATTATCTGGTGGTTGTCCTTTGCACATTGTCGTAGTATCCGAATAGCAAGGGATGGTCAATATCTATTGCAAGTCAAATTTAATATTGACAAGGGTATCTTGTAGTTGTGGACCGACCAGTTGTTTGTCGTTCAGTTACACACCGTTACTTATTTTGGCCGATGCGTTGAATACCACTCTAAACTATTCGATGACAGCATGATGTAGAATATAATATTATTGCGAAAGATCGCCTTCAGAATTGGCCACCGCTTCCATATGGTTTATTCGTAATTCGGGACTGTTGCCAAGTCTTCTTTCCAATTGATAATACTTTCACAATGTCAGTTGATGAGAATTCTCTAACGTTTGGGCGTTAGAACGAAATGGAATTGGAGCACAGTATCGACCATCTTCATGGCTGATCACATGTAGAAAAATCGGAGTCGGTTACAGGTTCTTCCAGTTCCCAGAATGTGTGCAATGTTCGATCAGAGGTTGTATTATTCATAACAGGCCTAAACATGACCCAACCCAAATATGTCCGAATTGCACATAAAACAAGCAAGCATATACAAGCTAACCTGAGATCCGGGGTCACACAGTATTCTACAAATGTGACTGTTTCCTAGCCGATTCAGTATACATGCGTTGGCAGTGTTAAACAGACCAGTACTGTTAGCATGGAGTATGAATAACTGAATGTGGTCAGTCATACTTCTAGATTGAAGATAACCGATGGCTTGCTCGGCAATGTATCAGCCATCGATTGTAATGTAGCTGGCATTGTCGTGGACCTGAACAATGTGGACAAATGATTGTTGCTGGTGATGCTCGATTTAAAGTAAAGCGATCTGGTGAGTAGTTGCAGCCACATTGCTTGCTGCTTGTTCGGAACCACCAGTGTAAACACCAGCGGCCATAGGAACATTCTCACCTTTAACATATTGTCGAAGCTTGTTTAATCTGTAGATTGGTTCAGATCTATCCGATTATATATAAGAGACTCGAACAAATTTTCTGAATCTGCCCGCCAGCTACTCTTATACTATGGGTATCGGCACCTTTGAAATGTGTACCCCAAGAAAATTGATTCGACTCATATACTGTATCAAAGAAAACGTTATATGGAATAAGTGTCGTAAAGGCACAAAGTGATACTGTGTTGTGGTTCTTGGGATCTGATACCGATACCGAGGATGGACTTGTGTTCAAGCTACGACTGAATCGCAAAATGTACGTAAAACGTCACGCTACAAAGCTCAATGATTGTTTTGCTACCTGAGTGAAAAAATGCTTCCTTCATACACGCACCAAAAATGGTGGTTTGTGAAATAGTTGATCAAACATCGAGTCCGAGTGTTTATAATTTTTAAACAGTTTAGTGCTTACTGATCTGTTAAGTTTCGAACTAGGTAGAAACAAGCTTTGATTAAATTGTCGTCAGTAACAATTTCAGTAATTCGGTTTCAAGTTAAAATATTTGTTTTAGTTACAGGTTTTACAACAAATTAGAATTAAATCAGTGTGTTGTTGTTGTCAAAATATTGAATGAAACATTGTTGTTGTCAACAATAAGGGTTTTCTGAAATGTTTGATCAAACCATCGAGTGTTTATAATTTTTTAGCAGGGCAGAGCTTTCTGAGCTTTCATGTAAGAGAACGTGGAAAACAAAGAAGTCAAAGAAATTTTGTGATTGGGGAAGCCCAGCTACAACACATAACCACTACAGAGTAAAAAAATGGAGCAGTCTCATAGCTAAATGTGAAGAGGAATAAAGTATGAACCGCAAACAACGAATTGATTCACAATACGTGAATTTTGGCAAGAGAGAATTGTAGAAGGTTTTGGTGGTGAATGAATTGCAACTCACTAACACAAACAAAAAAACCAATCAAAATAGTTAAAATTTTGTTCATCTAGTATGCTTATAATAAAATGTTACTTATACAAAGATAAATATCAAGAGTTGATGCAACATAGTGTGAACGCGAGGCTGTTGCAGTGTTGCGATGCGCTGTATACATGGTGTGAACACGCTGAATGCCTCTCATGGAAAAATTGTTTATTTAAAAGGACCATCCATTTGAAGTTTGTGTTGCTTAAATAAACAATATAGGGAAAATTGAAAGAAGGAATTGCGGTTGTTTAGCAATGAAATAAAATTTTAAACGTCAATGGATCACTTTATTTTAAACATAAGTGCTGCCCGATAGCGTCATTTACGGCATACAATTTTGTTGTTGTTATGCACAGTATTGTGGTTGTTATGCATATTTTGATTTTTTTTCAATCATTACGACTTGCCTGTCGTACATAAAAAGCTGTACGAGTAAAACAACAAGTCACAATTTTGAGAAATTCGAAACTCGTAATGCTTACATAATCGCACCTCAGCACTAAGAGCAAATAGTAAGACTTGTTCCTTTGAAGTATTTTATATTCGGTGCAAATCCACTAATCTCAATGCTTCAAAAAAGGATACAAATTTCTTCATGCGCCCAGTAAAAGATTGATTTGCTGTTTGTTTGTGTCAGTATGCCTTCCGGTGATGACTATTCGTGCATAATTCTTGTGTGAGAACTTAGGGTAAACCATGTCTTTGTTTTCTATCGAATTTCTGCAATAGGATTTTCTTGGCTAATGATGCCATTTTGGTGTGTAAGCATAATTTGGCTTTTATCTGCTGTTCGTAGAAGTCATATTTTGTGTCTTCTGCTTCTTTTGTAGAAGCTTAAAACTTCATTATGGTTGGGTTTCTTATTTTCGAGTGGAATCTTGCTGCTTTAATTTTGCTACACCCCCCCCCCCCCCCCCCCCTCTTCCTTCAATTGTTAGTTCTTTTGATTTCTTTGGTCTATATAGCTACTGTTAGTTCCCTTACGCCTTGTTTGTGTGTGTTTGGTTTACCAGAGAACGTCAGCAACAGATAATTGCGTTTGTTTGTTTTTAGAGCTCCACTGACGTTGTTATGCCTCTCTCTTCATTCTCATTTATTCCACCACTAACAATCGCCAACAATTTTCTTCCGATTTCCGAAGAAATGCCACAACTAAAGACGCGTTAGTTGAAGAAGAAATCGATCATGAAAATTGTTTAAAATTTTAAATATATAATTGCAAAATTAACAATTTTACAATAATTGACATTAATAATTGCAGTACAGTAATTAATATAATTATCATTAACTTACGCCCACTAAATTATGTGTCATTGTAAAACGATTCCGATGAGGCAATAACTACTACTTAACTACATTTTAATTGGCGGTACCAGCGACCGATAAAAAGCAACAAACATTCTGGAAAAGTTATCAAAGAGTTAAAGGGAAACTTGAAGGGCTTGGCAATAAAAGTGTTTAACTGGAATCGGCTGCATAAATTACAATCTGCCAATCGACACAATAAAACTTAATTCAACGAACTGAGTAAACGATCCAAAGGATTGAATTACTAACAATTATTCCATACGCCACCACTGCCTTCCGGTATTTATTTATAACAAACATAAACTGTAAGAACATGTACATAGTTCCACCTTGAAATTGAAGTAATAATAAAACAAAAATCTAAGTACCATGTGTACCTTATCAAATTTACACAATTAAAACGAATCCACATTCAATTCAATCCCATGTATTACGAGCTCGCATGCGATATTAAATTACACCACACAACATATTCATATAAGAGTATGTATATACAATACTGGACATATTTTTTCTAATTAGAAATATTCTAAACATACACATAAGAAGACATAAACCGAACAACAATACATAATTCCAAGACTTACTTTTTGTTTTTTTTTCATTACTCAACAATAATACCGGAAATCCATTGCATTCCATTTAATTTCATTTCGAGCTAAAAAAAAACAAAACAAAAAAGCAACAAAACAAGTAAGAGAGTTGCTCTAAGTAAACGAAAGAAAACAAAAAATATTCTGCAATGTACCAACAAAAATCGAAAAAAGAAAAGAATCGAAATTGTTGTTGCATACCAACATGGTAACCATGGTTATCAGACTGAACGTTACATCGGCGTCGAGTCACATAAGATAACGAATGGAGAGTCCACCAATTAAGAGAAGACTGATTAACGATTACAAAAATGCATTTACTATTTAATACATACGTTATATTCGTTACACAACATCAAAGCGACATTTTTGTATTTTACGTTTCGCTTATTTCATTTTTTTGGCATAACCGGCATAAAACTTTTTTTGGTTCCCCGAAAATTGGTCGCAACACAATTTTACTAAAAACAACTAATCGTAAAACAATTCGTAAAAAAACAACTCACAATAAAACAATTCATAATACAACAATTTTACGAAAAAACAATTCTACGCAATAACAATTCATCGCAAAGCAATTCATCGAAAAACAGTTAATCATAACATATATTGATATGCATACATTAAGGAGATTGAATCCGTGTTGATCAATTTTAGATTCAATTTTTTTTACGCAACTATTACTGTGCCAAGCCAAGAAACATATATTGATTGTTATACTTATACATTATGTATTATAGAAACCAAGTAAAATATGTCTACGGCAACTAAAATTGACAGAATTATTATTTCAGTAAGAAATTAACAAGATTAACAGTTTATTATAAATAAATATAATTAACAAGTAACTGACAAATTCATAATTGTTATTAACATGTTTTTTTGTTTATAAATAAATCAATATTTTTTAGAACAAATTTTAATTGTTTATAATTTCATTTGGATTTTCAATTTAAATCATTTATAACTTTAACGTTGAACATCCATGTATCTTCCATTTCCTAATTCAAATATTTTGCAACAAAATTAAATAATTATTTATTCTGATATTGTTAATAACAAATAAATATAAATTAATAAACAATTATATTGTTTATATATTTATTATAATAAAATTATTTGATTTTCGTAATTTTATTCAATCACTTTTACGGAAAAATCTTAGAAACTCGAATCAAAATCAAACCCTATAGTAAAGACAACTTTTTATTATGAATTTTTGCATTGAATTGTCTTTGCGACGAATTGTTGTTTTATGAATTTTCGCGCCACACAACAATTTTATATGAAGATTTAACAATTCATCGCAAACACTATTCGTCGCAAAGTTTATATTGGAAATCAGTACAAAGCAGTGGATAGAGGATATATAATCTTATATTTTTTGAAATTGTTGTTATAAAAATTAAATTGTTTATAACAATATGAAGATTTGTTAATAAAAATTAAATAATTATTTAAACCAAATCATATTATTCGTTAGAAATTCAACTGTACCTATTTATTAATCAAAAAAATAAGTAATTGGTTATAAAACAATAATTTGTTAATAATAAATTGTTTTGTTTATAACAATTTTAAATGGATTTTACAAGTTTTGGACAACAGTTTCATAGTACAAATAAAATTGTATTGTAACACGGAGTTTAATAATTATTTAAAGAATTATTTTTGTACCTAACCATAATTTATTGTTATTAACATGTTTTTTTGTTTATAAATAAATCAATATTTTTTAGAACAAATTCTAATTGTTATAATTTCATTTGGATTTTCAATTTAAATCATTTATAACTTTAACGTTGAACATCCATGTATCTTCCATTTCCTAATTCAAATATTTTGCAACAAAATTAAATAATTATTTGTTCTTATATTGTTAATAACAAATAAATATAAATTAATAAACAATTATATTGTTTATATATTTATTATAATAAAATTATTTGATTTTCGTAATTTTATTCAATCACTTTTACGGAAAAATCTTAGAAACTCGAATCAAAATCAAATCCTATAGTAAAAACAACTTTTTATTATGAATCTTTGCATTGAATTGTGTTTGCGACGAATTGTTGTTCTATGAATTTTCGCGCCACACAACAATTTTATATGAAGATTTAACAATTCATCGCAAACACTATTCGTCGCAAAGTTTATATTGGAAATCAGTACAAAGCAGTGGATAGAGGATATATAATCTTATATTTTTTGAAATTGTTGTTATAAAAATTAAATTGTTTATAACAATATGAAGATTTGTTAATAAAAATTAAATAATTATTTAAACCTAATCATATTATTCGTTAGAAATTCAACTGTACCTATTTATTAATCAAAAAAATAAGTAATTGTTATAAAACAATAATTTGTTAACAATAAATTGTTTTGTTTATAACAATTTTAAATGGATTTTACAAGTTTTGGACAACAGTTTCATTGTACAAATAAAATTGTATTGTAACACGGAGTTTAATAATTATTCAAAGAATTATTTTTGTACCTAACCATAATTGTTATTAACATGTTTTTTTGTTTATAAATAAATCAATATTTTTTAGAACAAATTCTAATTGTTATAATTTCATTTGGATTTTCAATTTAAATCATTTATAACTTTAACGTTGAATATCCATGTATCTTCCATTTCCTAATTCAAATATTTTGCAACAAAATTAAATAATTATTTATTCTTATATTGTTAATAACAAATAAATATAAATTAATAAACAATTATATTGTTTATATATTTATTATAATTAAATTATTTGATTTTCGTAATTTTATTCAATCACTTTTACGGAAAAATCTTAGAAACTCGAATCAAAATCAAATCCTATAGTAAAAACAACTTTTTATTATGAATCTTTGCATTGAATTGTGTTTGCGACGAATTGTTGTTTTATGAATTTTCGCGCCACACAACAATTTTATATGAAGATTTAACAATTCATCGCAAACACTATTCGTCGCAAAGTTTATATTGGAAATCAGTACAAAGCAGTGGATAGAGGATATATAATCTTATATTTTTTGAAATTGTTGTTATAAAAATTAAATTGTTTATAACAATATGAAGATTTGTTAATAAAAATTAAATAAAATTTCTAATCAAATATTTAAAACAAATCATATTATTCGTTAGAAATTCAACTGTACCTATTTATTAATCAAAAAAATAAGTAATTGGTTATAAAACAATAATTTGTTAATAATAAATTGTTTTGTTTATAACAATTTTAAATCGATTTAAGAAGTTTCCGACAACAGTTTCATTGTACAAATAAAATTGTATTGTAACACGGAGTTTAATAATTATTCAAAGAATTATTTTTGTACCTAATCATAATTGTTATTAACATTTTTTTTATGTTTATAAATAAATCAATATTTTTAGAACAAATTCTAATTGTTTATAATTTCATTTGGATTTTCAATTTAAATCATTTATAACTTTAACGTTGAACATCCATGTATCTTCCATTTCCTAATTCAAATATTTTGCAACAAAATTAAATAATTATTTATTCTGATATTGTTAATAACAAATAAATATAAATTAATAAACAATTATATTGTTTATATATTTATTATAATAAAATTATTTGATTTTCGTAATTTTATTCAATCACTTTTACGGAAAAATCTTAGAAACTCGAATCAAAATCAAATCCTATAGTAAAAACAACTTTTTATTATGAATCTTTGCATTGAATTGTGTTTGCGACGAATTGTTGTTTTATGAATTTTCGCGCCACACAACAATTTTATATGAAGATTTAACAATTCATCGCAAACACTATTCGTCGCAAAGTTTATATTGGAAATCAGTACAAAGCAGTGGATAGAGGATATATAATCTTATATTTTTTGAAATTGTTGTTATAAAAATTAAATTGTTTATAACAATATGAAGATTTGTTAATAAAAATTAAATAATTATTTAAACCAAATCATATTATTCGTTAGAAATTCAACTGTACCTATTTATTAATCAAAAAAATAAGTAATTGGTTATAAAACAATAATTTGTTAATAATAAATTGTTTTGTTTATAACAATTTTAAATGGATTTTACAAGTTTTGGACAACAGTTTCATAGTACAAATAAAATTGTATTGTAACACGGAGTTTAATAATTATTCAAAGAATTATTTTTGTACCTAACCATAATTTATTGTTATTAACATGTTTTTTTGTTTATAAATAAATCAATATTTTTTAGAACAAATTCTAATTGTTATAATTTCATTTGGATTTTCAATTTAAATCATTTATAACTTTAACGTTGAACATCCATGTATCTTCCATTTCCTAATTCAAATATTTTGCAACAAAATTAAATAAATATTTGTTCTTATATTGTTAATAACAAATAAATATAAATTAATAAACAATTATATTGTTTATATATTTATTATAATAAAATTATTTGATTTTCGTAATTTTATTCAATCACTTTTACGGAAAAATCTTAGAAACTCGAATCAAAATCAAATCCTATAGTAAAAACAACTTTTTATTATGAATCTTTGCATTGAATTGTGTTTGCGACGAATTGTTGTTCTATGAATTTTCGCGCCACACAACAATTTTATATGAAGATTTAACAATTCATCGCAAACACTATTCGTCGCAAAGTTTATATTGGAAATCAGTACAAAGCAGTGGATAGAGGATATATAATCTTATATTTTTTGAAATTGTTGTTATAAAAATTAAATTGTTTATAACAATATGAAGATTTGTTAATAAAAATTAAATAATTATTTAAACCTAATCATATTATTCGTTAGAAATTCAACTGTACCTATTTATTAATCAAAAAAATAAGTAATTGGTTATAAAACAATAATTTGTTAACAATAAATTGTTTTGTTTATAACAATTTTAAATGGATTTTACAAGTTTTGGACAACAGTTTCATTGTACAAATAAAATTGTATTGTAACACGGAGTTTAATAATTATTCAAAGAATTATTTTTGTACCTAACCATAATTGTTATTAACATGTTTTTTTGTTTATAAATAAATCAATATTTTTTAGAACAAATTCTAATTGTTATAATTTCATTTGGATTTTCAATTTAAATCATTTATAACTTTAACGTTGAATATCCATGTATCTTCCATTTCCTAATTCAAATATTTTGCAACAAAATTAAATAATTATTTATTCTTATATTGTTAATAACAAATAAATATAAATTAATAAACAATTATATTGTTTATATATTTATTATAATTAAATTATTTGATTTTCGTAATTTTATTCAATCACTTTTACGGAAAAATCTTAGAAACTCGAATCAAAATCAAATCCTATAGTAAAAACAACTTTTTATTATGAATCTTTGCATTGAATTGTGTTTGCGACGAATTGTTGTTTTATGAATTTTCGCGCCACACAACAATTTTATATGAAGATTTAACAATTCATCGCAAACACTATTCGTCGCAAAGTTTATATTGGAAATCAGTACAAAGCAGTGGATAGAGGATATATAATCTTATATTTTTTGAAATTGTTGTTATAAAAATTAAATTGTTTATAACAATATGAAGATTTGTTAATAAAAATTAAATAAAATTTCTAATCAAATATTTAAAACAAATCATATTATTCGTTAGAAATTCAACTGTACCTATTTATTAATCAAAAAAATAAGTAATTGGTTATAAAACAATAATTTGTTAATAATAAATTGTTTTGTTTATAACAATTTTAAATCGATTTAAGAAGTTTCCGACAACAGTTTCATTGTACAAATAAAATTGTATTGTAACACGGAGTTTAATAATTATTCAAAGAATTATTTTTGTACCTAATCATAATTGTTATTAACATTTTTTTTATGTTTATAAATAAATCAATATTTTTAGAACAAATTCTAATTGTTTATAATTTCATTTGGATTTTCAATTTAAATCATTTATAACTTTAACGTTGAACATCCATGTATCTTCCATTTCCTAATTCAAATATTTTGCAACAAAATTAAATAATTATTTATTCTGATATTGTTAATAACAAATAAATATAAATTAATAAACAATTATATTGTTTATATATTTATTATAATAAAATTATTTGATTTTCGTAATTTTATTCAATCACTTTTACGGAAAAATCTTAGAAACTCGAATCAAAATCAAATCCTATAGTAAAAACAACTTTTTATTATGAATCTTTGCATTGAATTGTGTTTGCGACGAATTGTTGTTTTATGAATTTTCGCGCCACACAACAATTTTATATGAAGATTTAACAATTCATCGCAAACACTATTCGTCGCAAAGTTTATATTGGAAATCAGTACAAAGCAGTGGATAGAGGATATATAATCTTATATTTTTTGAAATTGTTGTTATAAAAATTAAATTGTTTATAACAATATGAAGATTTGTTAATAAAAATTAAATAATTATTTAAACCAAATCATATTATTCGTTAGAAATTCAACTGTACCTATTTATTAATCAAAAAAATAAGTAATTGGTTATAAAACAATAATTTGTTAATAATAAATTGTTTTGTTTATAACAATTTTAAATGGATTTTACAAGTTTTGGACAACAGTTTCATAGTACAAATAAAATTGTATTGTAACACGGAGTTTAATAATTATTCAAAGAATTATTTTTGTACCTAACCATAATTTATTGTTATTAACATGTTTTTTTGTTTATAAATAAATCAATATTTTTTAGAACAAATTCTAATTGTTATAATTTCATTTGGATTTTCAATTTAAATCATTTATAACTTTAACGTTGAACATCCATGTATCTTCCATTTCCTAATTCAAATATTTTGCAACAAAATTAAATAAATATTTGTTCTTATATTGTTAATAACAAATAAATATAAATTAATAAACAATTATATTGTTTATATATTTATTATAATAAAATTATTTGATTTTCGTAATTTTATTCAATCACTTTTACGGAAAAATCTTAGAAACTCGAATCAAAATCAAATCCTATAGTAAAAACAACTTTTTATTATGAATCTTTGCATTGAATTGTGTTTGCGACGAATTGTTGTTCTATGAATTTTCGCGCCACACAACAATTTTATATGAAGATTTAACAATTCATCGCAAACACTATTCGTCGCAAAGTTTATATTGGAAATCAGTACAAAGCAGTGGATAGAGGATATATAATCTTATATTTTTTGAAATTGTTGTTATAAAAATTAAATTGTTTATAACAATATGAAGATTTGTTAATAAAAATTAAATAATTATTTAAACCTAATCATATTATTCGTTAGAAATTCAACTGTACCTATTTATTAATCAAAAAAATAAGTAATTGGTTATAAAACAATAATTTGTTAACAATAAATTGTTTTGTTTATAACAATTTTAAATGGATTTTACAAGTTTTGGACAACAGTTTCATTGTACAAATAAAATTGTATTGTAACACGGAGTTTAATAATTATTCAAAGAATTATTTTTGTACCTAACCATAATTGTTATTAACATGTTTTTTTGTTTATAAATAAATCAATATTTTTTAGAACAAATTCTAATTGTTATAATTTCATTTGGATTTTCAATTTAAATCATTTATAACTTTAACGTTGAATATCCATGTATCTTCCATTTCCTAATTCAAATATTTTGCAACAAAATTAAATAATTATTTATTCTTATATTGTTAATAACAAATAAATATAAATTAATAAACAATTATATTGTTTATATATTTATTATAATTAAATTATTTGATTTTCGTAATTTTATTCAATCACTTTTACGGAAAAATCTTAGAAACTCGAATCAAAATCAAATCCTATAGTAAAAACAACTTTTTATTATGAATCTTTGCATTGAATTGTGTTTGCGACGAATTGTTGTTTTATGAATTTTCGCGCCACACAACAATTTTATATGAAGATTTAACAATTCATCGCAAACACTATTCGTCGCAAAGTTTATATTGGAAATCAGTACAAAGCAGTGGATAGAGGATATATAATCTTATATTTTTTGAAATTGTTGTTATAAAAATTAAATTGTTTATAACAATATGAAGATTTGTTAATAAAAATTAAATAAAATTTCTAATCAAATATTTAAAACAAATCATATTATTCGTTAGAAATTCAACTGTACCTATTTATTAATCAAAAAAATAAGTAATTGGTTATAAAACAATAATTTGTTAATAATAAATTGTTTTGTTTATAACAATTTTAAATCGATTTAAGAAGTTTCCGACAACAGTTTCATTGTACAAATAAAATTGTATTGTAACACGGAGTTTAATAATTATTCAAAGAATTATTTTTGTACCTAATCATAATTGTTATTAACATTTTTTTTATGTTTATAAATAAATCAATATTTTTAGAACAAATTCTAATTGTTTATAATTTCATTTGGATTTTCAATTTAAATCATTTATAACTTTAACGTTGAACATCCATGTATCTTCCATTTCCTAATTCAAATATTTTGCAACAAAATTAAATAATTATTTATTCTGATATTGTTAATAACAAATAAATATAAATTAATAAACAATTATATTGTTTATATATTTATTATAATAAAATTATTTGATTTTCGTAATTTTATTCAATCACTTTTACGGAAAAATCTTAGAAACTCGAATCAAAATCAAACCCTATAGTAAAGACAACTTTTTATTATGAATTTTTGCATTGAATTGTCTTTGCGACGAATTGTTGTTTTATGAATTTTCGCGCCACACAACAATTTTATATGAAGATTTAACAATTCATCGCAAACACTATTCGTCGCAAAGTTTATATTGGAAATCAGTACAAAGCAGTGGATAGAGGATATATAATCTTATATTTTTTGAAATTGTTGTTATAAAAATTAAATTGTTTATAACAATATGAAGATTTGTTAATAAAAATTAAATAAAATTTCTAATCAAATATTTAAAACAAATCATATTATTCGTTAGAAATTCAACTGTACCTATTTATTAATCAAAAAAATAAGTAATTGGTTATAAAACAATAATTTGTTAATAATAAATTGTTTTGTTTATAACAATTTTAAATCGATTTAAGAAGTTTCCGACAACAGTTTCATTGTACAAATAAAATTGTATTGTAACACGGAGTTTAATAATTATTCAAAGAATTATTTTTGTACCTAATCATAATTGTTATTAACATTTTTTTTATGTTTATAAATAAATCAATATTTTTAGAACAAATTCTAATTGTTTATAATTTCATTTGGATTTTCAATTTAAATCATTTATAACTTTAACGTTGAACATCCATGTATCTTCCATTTCCTAATTCAAATATTTTGCAACAAAATTAAATAATTATTTATTCTGATATTGTTAATAACAAATAAATATAAATTAATAAACAATTATATTGTTTATATATTTATTATAATTAAATTATTTGATTTTCGTAATTTTATTCAATCACTTTTACGGAAAAATCTTAGAAACTCGAATCAAAATCAAACCCTATAGTAAAAACAACTTTTTATTATGAATGTTTGCATTGAATTGTGTATTATGTAGTTTGTGTTAGGAATGGATTTATAAATCAAAACAAAATTAAAAAATTGTATATTCGGCTTTTTCTTTTTTGGCTTTGTATTTATAAGCTAATATGCTAGCATAAACGTTAGACAGAGAAATCGTTTTATTATTGCGTTTTCTTTTTCTCACATAATATTTAAGGAGGAACACAAAATCCAATCCTATAGTAAAAATAACTTTTTATATGAATTTTTGCGTTGAATTGTTGTTTTATGAATTTTCGCGCCACACAGCAATTTTATATGAAGATTTAACAATTCATCGCAAACACTGTTCGTCGTAAAGTTTATATGGAAAATCAGTGCAAAGCAGTGAAATAGAGAAATATCTTTTATTTTTAATAAGTGCTTGGAGATTCACTATTACGTCCTTCGTAGGTCACAAATTATGTACGGTGGCTGTGACAGCTTTTCGTTTCTTTCATTGCGTTCACGAGATTACGGCTAATGTACAAAATTGGAGAGTGTATAAATTTACCGGTAAATGTGCACAATTTCCAAAGTGAGTGGTAAATGTGCGTATAAGTTGAACAAAATACACGTATTTCGTACATTTTCCGATCAAATTTATAAAAACATTATTAACATAAATAAACAGTATTTTTATAATCTTAGTACAACAAAATTTAAGTGATACGTGGCCAACACCTAATTAAATTTAGAATTATAGAGGCTAACGGTTTCGGTAACTCTCACGGGCACGCAAGAGGTCGCTGCGCTCCTCCCGCTTAGCCCTTCGAGGGGCTTTAAATTTAAACTTCAGGGGACGTAGGATCCGGGATCAGCAAACATGTCGCACTATGTGCCGCACGTAGGAGCGGACTATATAGAATCAAATTTAGTTAAATAGAGTCAAATTTCGTAATCGGTCAAGAAACAGCGAAGTTCCACCTTAATTTGACACGTTCCAGAACTTTATTCAAAAATCATTTAATAATCTCAGTTCCACCGTCCATGTCAAATTTCATCATAATCGGTCCAAAAACAGAGAAGTTCCACCTTAATTGGCCACATTCCAGAACTTTATCAAAAAATCATTTAAGAATCCCATTTATATCGCCCATGCCAAATCATCGTAATCGGTCAAGTTCCATCTTAATTCCTTTTTAATTACAGAAAGTACACTAGCATAAATAATCTACAATAAATAATTAATCCACATTTACCAACGTTAAATGGCAAATGTGTACATCAAATAAATTATAATTTATTTGGTGTACATTATCCAAATTTAGTAGGTAAATGCAGGTTGAACTCGCATTACCCAAAGTAGCAGGCTAATATGCACATTTACTGGCGAATGTACACAATCTATGCACATTAGCCGTAAATAGTTTCAATTTATTGAAAATGTGATGAATATTTATATTTTATTTATTTTTATTACATAAATGAATTGTAAAGTACAATGCGACATCTTGTTCTACATCTCGAAAAATATGGGCTTCAAATTCATTCGACCACCATACAAATTAAATTTTTTGATAAATAATAATCTATATTATATAAAATACAAGAATGTTCAACATTTTCTTAAGCTATAAATTTCCATTTCATATATCAATTTTTAAGCAAGGCTCAATAGCTCATGTGTTAGAGCGATGCGCTATGAAGTTAAAGGTCTCGAGTTCGATTCCCGATAACTTCGTCTTTTTTTTTTTTTTTTTTTTCAATTTAATGTTGGCCTTTATTTCAAAAAATTAAATGTGTTCTATTTTATTAGAGTTCGAAGTCTTTTTTCGTCGGGGCAACCTGTAGTGAAGTACATATTCCTTTTGCAGGAGTTGTTTGTATTTATTATGGCAAAAATGTTTCACATAAATAATAAAATTGTGCAATTGCACAGGGGTCCCCTAGTACATATATAATAATATACCATATTCTCAACAAAAAAAAAATTAAAAATTACAACAAAATTTAGTTAATGTAACAAAAGTTTTATTTTCACTTCAAACGAATATTTCTGTTATGGTTTTCGCCCCGCTGAGAAATACTTTACAATTGAATAGATTTGTAAGGTAATTTTCGGCGAGGTTAGAAGCATAATAGAGTATACATTTTCAAAATATATACCTAAGTTTGAAATTGAAGGCAACCTAAATTCGTGCACTGCAGGCTTCAGCCGATAGCTTAACACCAGTCCTTGAAATGGTTGAGCATCAAAGAAGGCAGCAATCCCCTCGTAGCTGAAACATCTTAAAGTAGTGATGGCGTAATCAAATAGTCGTGTAGACCCTTCACCATTGAGCTGCGTATGTTTTCTTGAGCTTTCGGAATCAATTCAAAATCATTTTCAAAAACGTTTTTGGAAGCTCAAGTAAATAATAATAAGGCTACGATGCGCAATTTATCACTCATTCGGTTGTAGGAGCGCCCTTTCTTGCATAAAGCGAAGATTTGAATAACCAGGAAATAATAAATTTCCCAAAAGATTTATTATAGAATTTTCCTCCTTTCCCAGAATATGCCCCTCTTTTGCAAAACATTGCCCCATTTTCCAGAACATTTAAGGAATTTATTCATAAACGTAGTTTTAAAAATTTATTTTAGCTTAGATCCAAACCAATTTTATATCCAAGGCAAGTTGTGCATCGCTTCCAATAATAAAAAGTAAAATTAAAGCCAGAAACCAATAAAATATTTTAATTAATTTATTTATATAATTAGGTACTGTATATTTGGTGTTACATTTTGTACAAATAATTTCACATATGGTACGATATGGCATGAGAATTTTGTAAAGCACTCTCCAATTCATAAAGATTTTTTGACGCTTTTGATATGACAGTGGTTGATTTAGTTTGTAGTTCGTCATTTGAAGAGAATTGCTGTTGACTTTTGGTGATGGTATCTGATCAGAAAATTTTCACGAATATTTATTCCATTTTATTCTAGTTCTGTGGCACTATTCTGGTGTTGATATTTTCTGCCGTCAAATCTCGCAACCAGTTAAATTGATCCACTTCCGTCGAGTATAAATTTAAAAGCTCAAATTTCGGTTGATCCGTAACTTTCTTGTTTCTTATCAAACCCAGTCATTTTCTCGAACACGGCGATTTCTTCGGCATTATAGAATGGCAAGAAATTTTTATATGTTTTTTTAATGACTCCGAATTTTGAAATAAATCGGTTTTAATCAGCTGCAATAGGTAATTCTCAAACCCTGATAAAAATTCATACATATTGTTGATGAACACATGATTTAAAGAATCAGCAACGATTTTCTCTTTGACCGCCTTTGAGTAGGACCATACTGTTATATGATTCATTTTCATATTTTCGTCTGGTTGAACTACATTTAAAATCACCCGCAAGTCCCATTTGTAATATAATCTCTAAATTATATTTTTAGTAAAAGCTCCCATGTTATTGTTTGCAGCTGGAACGGTTGGCAAATTTTGGGAATTATTTTTCCTTTGAAATTCATCACATGTTATCCCAGTGTGAGTCGTTTTGCAATCGATGCAATTAAACTGACCACATTCGGGACAATAAAGGAGTACAATTTTATCCCGGTTAGTTCGATTAATCGGAATACATCCATTACACGACTTATTTGTGCAGTAGAATAAATTGTCAGCCTCAGCTGCATGCAAACTTTGTAAATATACTTGAAATTCTGGTTCGGTCATATACGCATGAATATTATTTTCCTACAATTTATGTGAACATTTCGCTACTGGACAATTTCATTACTGGTGCCTGACTACTTTTTATATGGGACGTCATGCAATTATTGTAAAATACATGATGACACATTGCCAACGAAATTTCTTGAGATACATCCACGGCTGAATTACATTTTTTACATAATGTTTTGAAACGATTTTTATTAATCGTGATATTTGCACGAATCGTACATGCATAGTAAGGTTCACGTTTTTTATCAAGATCGATTACTTTCGTTTTATCTTGATCCGTAACAGCTAAATATTTGTTTTCTGGGAATGAAACATTAAAACCAGCTTCTTTAAGTACAGCAATGAAAGCATTAAATTCTCGATTAGCACCATACAACTTTAACGTGTAGCATTTTAATTTTAATTCTTGACAATCACCACATTTTACTTGATGAATTGAGCTGGTATAAAATTATGTGTGGCCATCCCATTTATAATCGGTTTCACGACGTTGTCGTGTTTTCAAAGGGCAATATTTTAAGGAGCACTTATATTCTGTAAGCATTAAATAAACAATATGATAGTAGGTATATAAACAACAAAGCGTACATTTTTAAATACTTACTCTTTTGTGGTGCTACTACTTAGTTATTGATTAAGAATAGCAACAGCTTGGTTGACGTTTAATCCATCATTTTCTTTGAACCCAATATTCTTAGAATTCTTCAAATTATCGAATTCCTTTTTCAAAAGTTCATATTTTTGTCTTAAGTTGTCACGATTTACATTTTGTGTTGATTTATTGATGATATCCGCAACTACTTTATTCGGAGCCGGGGGAAATTGTAATTTGACCTCAGATTTTGGTAGCTGATATTCTAATGGCGTCACTAATTGATAAAGGGGCTTCACATTATTTGTTACTCGCATATTAGATGCTGAATTATAAATGTTTAAGGTCTCGGTCGTTCTAGTTTTTTACTAGGTTGGATATAATTTGGAGTTACTGGTTCAAAGCTAATTAAATCCATTCCAGATGCACTAGAAATGTGTATGTATAATACATATATATTTACAATATATCGCACAACACAATCCAAATCATTTTGTCTACCACGAAACAATGTTTTTGGAATCGAAACACTTTGGTTTATATGGATATGTAGCACAAACGTCAATTGCTCGTCATGTGTTAAATTGCACCCCACCTTTATCTGGCTTTACTGCCAACAATAGAAATAATTTATAAATAATCTGTATTGCAAATTAACTCTCGTTTTCATAATTTAACCGAGTTCTACTCTCATTCTTTTTATTAGAACTTCTGAAAAATTCTTGCGTCGTTGTTCTATTTGGAACAATGTTCCAGCGCTTAAAAAACAAATATTGTTCATACGTTCTGGTATTAATTGAATAGTGCATGGTTGTAAACAAATACCGTATTTTCCATCACCCATTGTAAATAAATATAAATATCTGATTTTATTTTTTAATTTAACTTTTAACACTTTTATTTGCTCACGACTTGATTTGGCTTGTGTTGTATGACATTTGTTGATGTAAAATGTCAAAAATATCCGTCAAAAAGTATATCCGTCTTTTTCTTTTTTGTCTTTGTATTTATAAGCTGATATGCTAGCATAAAGGTTAAACAGAGAAATCGTTTTATTATTGTGCATCTGTAATTTATAATATGGTAACTTCTCTTTTCCTCACATAAAATATAAGGAGGAAAACAAAAATATGTAATATTCGTTATATTTTTATAGGGTGTTCCAGTAGAGTTGCGGAAATAGCTTTGAGTTTGGTTTGCGAATATTGCTATTTATGAAAGTGGTTAACTGTAAAAACACAAAAGTTAGGAAATGGCATTTAAATCTGTATTTGAAATTTTTTGAAGTGAATTACTCATCGAGTTTGAATTTTACTCGTTCGCTGTACTAAAAATTGCAAAAATCTCAGACTTTTCTGCGGCTGGTATGTGACATATGCCGTTAGTTTGTTTAAGGAGGGTGGTTTGGCATAGAAATAGTAAGATTTAAATTTAATTCAACCGTCGGGAACAGATGTATAATTAATTTGAAAAATTAATTAATTAAATTTTTTTTTAATTTATCTGAACTTAATGTTTCCGAAAAATGTAAGAGAATTTTAAAATCTCTTGCATTTTTCGGCAATATTTACTATAAATAAATTAAAATATTGAGTACGTGAAAATGATCTTCCTTCAGCTTTTCAACTCGGTTATATACTAAAAATTACACGGATTAATTAATTTATTCAAATAAAAATTCCGCAAATATTTCAAATCAGCAATGTTATTATTCATCAACCACATAATACTCTAAAAGGTTATGGGTCTTTCCATTGATTGATTATATTATTTGTGAGATAAATAGAATATTTATTGCAATGTTTGATATTTTTGTTTGAACCGATAAATTCCCGAAACTCCACCGACGACAACGACCACTGCGGGGAAATCATTTTGAGACGATAGAAGAGATAAAACGTGAATCGCTACGCGCTCTGAAGGCTATCCTGGAAGGCGACTTTAATTCTTGTTTCGAAAATACGTTGGCATAAGTGTATTGTGTCGGGAGGGGATTACTTTGAAGGCGACGAAATAGATTTGGAAGAATAAATAAATATTTTGTGAAATAAATAAAAACTGGCTTTACTTTTTGGACACAGTAGTTTGGACACACATAGCGACAAATTACTAAACTAATCTGCCGCAACATATCCTATGTGTAGAGACAGCACGGCTTGTATAGACATTTGTGTTGGTTTTGAGTAAACTCAGCTTCGCTAATTATTCTATATTTAGTGCCATACCATAATGCATGTCGGTTTATTCAAGAGTAATGCCCTGGTCAAAATCGTAATAACACGGTATTACGATTTGTAATTGAAAAAAACTTGACCAAAATCTATCAGTATTTTGGCCATAGTTTTCTATCTTGTGATCGTGTGTTTGGACTTTTGGAGTAATCAAGAGGAATTTAAAGAAAATTGACAGAATTTATTTGCGAGAGGAATATGGGGCCCTGATCAACCGATCAAGTACACTACAAAAATCAATACAAATATTTTATCAAATAATGATCAAATATTAAACTTTAAGGATTGGTGGCCTATTTTTTTTTTAAAACAGGTAATTGCTATTGAATCAAAAGGCAGAAAAGCAAAAAAAAAAATCAAATTTAAAGTTTCGGAATTTTCAAATTTTGAAATGACCAGCGACGGAAATTTGGAAACCGGGAATTTATTGATAGTTTGGAAAGTTTTACGTTTAAACTGCTACGGTTTAATACTACCGAGGTATGATTACCTTCTCAAAGAGCGTTTGATACTGTAAACGTAATAAATATTAAAAAAATATGTGACCTGCCAAAGTCCTAAAGTAAATACCTGCTCAGTGTTTGTATTTTTGCGACGAAATTATGCAATGGTCACATTTTCATCAACAAACTCAAATTTACCTTATTTTTGCTGACAGTATAAAGTTTTTTTTATTTCCTGAATAATTTGAAAAAGTGGACATGAGCCCTTTCAAGAATAAACGATTCAATTATAGCTTTAAATGCACGTAAAAATGACAAATTAACTATATATCTAATTAAATCACTGTTAATTGAAGAATATAAACAGCGCAAAAACCGAATAAATGATGATGAAGAATCGGCATTAAACTAATTATTATGATTATTGATGTGAAAACATCTTTAGCGGCAGGAGTAAGTAAAAAATTGTATAGAAATCGGGTTACGGAAACAAAAGTGCCGAACAAAAAACATTGCATGTATGTGTGAATATCGGCAACAACAAAAAATAAATAAAACGTAAAATCAACGCAAAATCTACGCATACACATACAATATACAACATCATCCGGCATTTTGCTTTGCTCAACGAATTTGCCGTGACCATTTACTAGAATCTTGAATAAGATTGCCGTGCGTGAGTAATGGTATATTTTAAAGCGTACTTGGTAGGTTTAGGTGATTAACTTAACAGAACTGTACTTTTCTCATGCTCAATTAATGTCAGTAAGGTTCGTCCTCCAAATTCAAAATAGAATAACTTATTGACTTTTTAAACCAAAAATGTAACTTAGTTTAAATACTCAGCGAACAACAGCCGTCTTTATGCAAGAGTTTCTCAGCCTCATCGAAATAACTTGAAATGATTCAGAGATATGTATACATAAAAGTTTTCACATAAATATTTTGCGAGTTGAGGGTGAACTCACTCATTGTTTTTTTTAATAAAGTAGGACATTATATGAATAAATGCAGAGAATTCTACTTTGGAAAATTTACAAAGAAAAGTGTTGCACAAGCTAATTTAACGAAACATTTAACCGAAGAAAAATGTTTGTTCATGGTTTCATCTAATTCAGATGGGTAGTGGATTTAGGTTCTACGAGTCGTATGATTGGCAATAAGAGTATATTCATTTACTATGATTCAAACCATAAAAAGCAAATGTGTGTAGCAAATCGTCAGAAGATGACATCGGCAGGGCCGGATTTATTAACTATATATGCCATTTGACCAATTATACGTCAATATGATATTTGTTATTATCGATTCCTAGATACTTCTAAAAATCGAAATTCCATTACTGTCGGAAATTAATATTTGTATTTGGAAGCAGGAACTAAAAATAACGTTGATGAGTTGCATCAGGAAATACAAATTTAAAAATAAGTTTAGTTGTCTTTTCTGGATAGCGGAGGATTGGGATGGCTTCCTTCCAAAATACGTTATTAGTCAAGTGTAGATGGTATCGTGGTGGTTTTGTTCAAGCTAACTCAATTTTAATGTAACTGTCTTTGGCGGAACATCATGGGGGGAGGGCATGAACGGGCGCCTTTGTGCACGGGCTGGAGAAACTGCCGAGGAGTTTGCGAAGTGATTTCACAATCTATGCCGTTTCTTTTTACGGAATTCAAAAGGTTAGCATCACTGCGCGCGTCTCAAGGTGGGAGGTGGCGTCACCACTAGTACATTCAATGAACACCAACATGCATGGTGGCATGTCAGTTATTTTTAACGGCTTGTCAACATTTTTTCTTTTTTCTTTTCTTTATTCATAACCTACAAATCCACTGTTCAAGCGTGTTAAATTTAAGTTAAAATTTAGGAATAGTTACGATAACTTCAAGATTTTAATTTATGAAAAGTTAAGTCAAATACTATTTAACTCAAATAATTTGGCAGTTAAAAGAAGTAGGGCGGGTTGTTTATCGGGAACGGTTATACTTAATGATTACAGATAGTATTTCTAATTATACTACATTAGTTAATGACAAATTTATAATTTAGTTAAGGATTTAATTTTTATTCTAATTGAATTATAATTTTATAAGGTTAAAAGAATTAAGGCGGGTTCAAATGATAACCTTTAAATTTTTAAGTTAATTAAAATAGCTTGTTTAGTTGTAAGGGCTAGAGGTAAAATATGCAGTACTCTTTGCCAATATTAATTTACAAGCTATTCCAGCACCCTGATTCTCTAAAAATTAAGATAATGGGTAAACGTGTAAAGTCATGAAAAGCAAAGCTTTCTCTTATTAAATCGAAAAATTGCGAATTCGTTAAGGTAGGCTTAGCTTTTTGCAAGTTTACACGTTTACCCATTATCTTATTTTTTAGAGATTCAACACCCCGATTCTCTAAAAAATAAGCTAATGGGTAAACGTGTAAACTTGCAAAAAAGCAAAGCCTATTTAATGAATTCGTAATTTTTCGATTTGATTACTATTTCAAATAAAATCGAAAAATTTCCAACTAATAAAAGAAAGCTTTGCTTTTCACGAGTTTACACGTCTACACATTATCTTATTTTTTAGAGAATCAGGGTGCTGGGTGCAGAACTTAAGATCTAATTATCTTAAATGTTTTTCAGATTAATAGAAGGAAAAGGAAGGTGGGGCTAAATTATTAATTTAATTTATAATTCAAGTTGGTTCGTTTAGCGATGAAGTGTTAGAAACAGAATTGAATTATATAAATGAAATTGAATTAAATTAAATTAAATTAATTAAATTAAAAGATTATAATTTATATAAATAAATTACTAATATAGAAATAATCAATTTTGGTTGAACTGAGATTGGGTTGCAACAAGTTTTTCCTGCCATAATGCTTGGATGTTCATCGGAGGAAATCAGCCAAATAATAAATTACATTACAGGTTGTTAAGAGAGTTGAATTTTTGGTTATTTAGTTTAATTTTGTTGTAGCAGTGGGTGTTATTGATTGATTCCGATTTGGATTTTCAAAAGTGCGCGTAAACCCTCTCTCAGCACCCTGAAGCTTCAGGCTCCCAGTTTCATGAAACGGGGTAAGGGTATTGGGGTGTGTTAACTGGGTTACCATATAAATCACAAAAAAATCTTATGGGTTGGGCCCTGTTAGTTAAGTAGTGACGTTTTTTGGATGGGAACGGATTATATTGAGTTTATTTTTGGAGAAGCCGTGAAAGTTCTGTTTGGGTCGTACTCGTACACGACAGCTTAAATACCCCGGTAAACCACAAAGTCTAAAACACTGGATATGTTAGTTACAGGATTGACATTGTTGTTGAAATTCATAATTTGACTTCTGAACCAGGTGATTCTATACTACTAGATAGCCCAAAGGATGAATTTATGTGTTGTTCTTCAATGCTAGCTATATGACAATAAAGAAAGTCTTATTACGATATTTTGCCTTAAAAGAGAGTCATATCGCGAACTCAAATAGCGCTTTCATAACTTGAGCTGGTAAGTAAATCATTTGATTGTCCCAAAAGGTCATTCATGGAAATTTGGCTTCAAAGAACTTTATATGACGAAAGTTGAGGTCAATTATAAAACATTGAACATAGAAGACTGTTATTCGATCGAAGTAAACGCCAATTACAGAAGTCCGACTTTGAAATCAGTAATTCGATCGAATATTAAAGTCAGATACACAAAACCAACCGCGCAAGTCAGTTTTTTGTAAAGAAGTAAGTGACGTCGTTGTCGATTTAAAAAGAGCAAATTACGCAAAGCACATGGTGAGTTTATAAATTCATTTTCTGCCGCATCAACAAGTAAGTATTTCGTTGATTTTTTTTATCAATAAGTATTAAGTTTTTGCACGTGGTGAAGTGACTCCCTAATAAAAAATATCAAATAATAAAGTGAAAATAATGAATTCTTTATTAATTAATAGTAATAAATGTAGAATTAAATCCATAAACAATTTCAAGTACAAATTTTAAAAAATAAACAAGGAAAAATTGGATAGAATTTTATGTGAAAGTAAAAACTTTTCAAGCTCAAGTAAACTTTTAAGTAAATCTTCTACAAGTGCGGCCATTAATGAAAATGAAAACAGTTTATTGGATGTATACAATACGCTTGAATCTAATAATTATATGGCTGGTTGTGTTATAAATATATTTGAGTTCAGTACAAGTGAAGAATATAAAAATAGTTTTTTGGGTTCAAGCGCTACCAATGAATCGAATTATGTGCCTGATAGTGATAGTGAAACATTAAGTGACTTAAACGACAATGACAGGAGTATTTATGAACGACATGATAAATTTAATAAGATTTCTGAACCTCTATTTGCTCAAAATTTTAATTTTATAAATTTCATTGAACCGTATAACGAACCAGAAATAAATTCTTACGTAAAATGTTTTTTGCAAAAATGGTCAATTGAGCAAAATATCAACAAGAGCTCAATTTCTGAATTATTAAAATTTTTCAAAACATTTTTTCCAGAATTGCCAATGGATTACAGAACGTTACTAAACACGCCTCGCAATACGTACATGTCGGAATAGAGGATAATTTATCAAGAATTTTACTTCAAGGAAGTTTGGACGCAGAATCTTTACCGCAAACTTTATATCTTGATATAAATGTCGATGGTTTGTCCGTGTTTAGCGATAATACTGAACATTCGTTCTGGCTTAGTTTAGGTCGAATTACAAACATTGACTTAAATAATGTTTTCGTCATTGGAATTTATCATGGCACAAGGAAACCTAATAATTTTAAAGAGTTTTTAACACCGTTTGCTTCTGAAATGAAAGGAATTTCAAAAAGTTTTTTCCATAATGGACAAAATATTTTAAGATTCGGGCAATAATATGTGACGCTCCAGCTAGAGCAAGTGTCTGCGGGGTTAAACAATATAATGCAGCCGTTGGTTGCCCAAAATGTGTTATTCGAGGGAAATTTGACAAAACAAAACATAGGATGTGTTTCAATAATTCTCAGGCACCTCTTCGTACTGATTCCACTTTTACAAGAAGAATTGTCGAGGATTTTCATATTTCAAACTCTCCACTTGAAGATCTTGGTGTAGGCATGGTGTCACAAGTGGCATTGGATTATTTACATATTGTCTTGCTGGGAGTAGTGAAAAAATTGCTTAAAATTTAGTTTGGAAAGAAGCCTCTGTTTCCTATATTCATGGCTAACCGATGATAGGGATCAATGTTTCTGCCCAAAATTGCAAAACTGGAGCTTCGAACCAAAAAAACTATGGCTTACCTAGGGATGATTGGACAAAATACTCTTGTCGTGTCTTAAAGTACAACATTCGTAAGTATTTTCGTTTTTATAGGGTAAAATGAAAACTAAATAATTGAAAATTGCTTATTAAATTCCCTTAATTATAATAACATTGATGAATTATTTCTTTACCAGCTACAATAAAAGCCGCTAATCTTGAATGCAGCCGTCGGCTTAATTATACTACGTCAGATTTATCTGAAGAAGAGGAGCATGTCCAAAAAAGAACACCAGAGGCGAATACGAACTCCACATTGCCTCAAACAGATTATAATGTCTTATTTGATACAATTGTTAATAATACTAGTCCTTGCTAGGGTAAAGCAAATACAGCAAATATAGAAACTGTTGCCATTACTGAATTAGATACAGTGACGGATGCAGCTAGCAACGTTATTATGTGCAGTATGATTTATTGCAATTAGCATTACAGGAAATAAGCGATCTTAAAAAAAAGAACAAAGTATTGACAACAAAAGTTGACAACCTAACACTCAATATGGAAAAAATTGGAGCCCAAAATGACCAGTTACAATTAAATTCAGAGAAAATCGTTGCCCAAAATGAAATTATGATGAGAATGTTTGCTGAATTTTGTAAAAAATCACCCGTAAATAGCTCCTTTGTGCCTGTTACCAATATAGAGTCCAAGCAGCAGCTATATGAACTAGAAATCAACTTAGCTGACAAAGAATTTTTTGAAAACATGGTAATTTTTAACATTTATTTAATGTTTTTCAACTATTACATAATTGGTTTTATTATATTTTAGGCTTTTTCGTACACTCAATATACATGGAAGGGGGATGCAAAGAAGGAAGTAAATGGCTTCACCAAGGCAATACTTTCAAAATTGATTATTGAAAAATTCATTACACAGATGAAGTGGGACCGGTTAAAGAAAATGGAAGATAATTTGGCCATTGAAGAGAAAGGTAAGCAATGACTTTTTGAGAAAATATAAAAAACTAATGGTTATGTAATCCTACTTACAGAAATTATATTTTTTAAAAAATATAGTAATATATTGGACTTCATTACAGAAGTATGTAACAAAAATAAAAAAGAATTCAACGGATTTTATAATAAAGATAATACATATTTGTCAAGCGACCCAGGATTTTTTTAAAAGATTAAATTATAAAAAAAAAAATAAGTCGTTTAATTTTCTTATGTTTTATTTAATATTTTTTATATAATTTTTATTTTTTAAATATTTTACATTTATATATTTATTGAATTGTTTTTGTTATACAGCTTTGAATTTATTTTTATTGTGTTACAATACAATTTTATTTGTACTAATGAAACTGTTGTCCAAAACTTGTAAAATCCATTTAAAATTGTTATAAACAAAACAATTTATTATTAACAAATTATTGTTTTATAACCAATTACTTATTTTTTTGATTAATAAATAGGTACAGTTGAATTTCTAACGAATAATATGATTAGGTTTAAATAATTATTTAATTTTTATTAACAAATCTTCATATTGTTATAAACAATTTAATTTTTATAACAACAATTTCAAAAAATATAAGATTATATATCCTCTATCCACTGCTTTGTACTGATTTCCAATATAAACTTTGCGACGAATAGTGTTTGCGATGAATTGTTAAATCTTCATATAAAATTGTTGTGTGGCGCGAAAATTCATAAAACAACAATTCGTCGCAAAGACAATTCAATGCAAAGATTCATAATAAAAAGTTGTTTTTACTATAGGATTTGATTTTGATTCGAGTTTCTAAGATTTTTCCGTAAAAGTGATTGAATAAAATTACGAAAATCAAATAATTTAATTATAATAAATATATAAACAATATAATTGTTTATTAATTTATATTTATTTGTTATTAACAATATAAGAACAAATATTTATTTAATTTTGTTGCAAAATATTTGAATTAGGAAATGGAAGATACATGGATGTTCAACGTTAAAGTTATAAATGATTTAAATTGAAAATCCAAATGAAATTATAACAATTAGAATTTGTTCTAAAAAATATTGATTTATTTATAAACAAAAAAACATGTTAATAACAATAAATTATGGTTAGGTACAAAAATAATTCTTTGAATAATTATTAAACTCCGTGTTACAATACAATTTTATTTGTACTATGAAACTGTTGTCCAAAACTTGTAAAATCCATTTAAAATTGTTATAAACAAAACAATTTATTATTAACAAATTATTGTTTTATAACCAATTACTTATTTTTTTGATTAATAAATAGGTACAGTTGAATTTCTAACGAATAATATGATTTGGTTTAAATAATTATTTAATTTTTATTAACAAATCTTCATATTGTTATAAACAATTTAATTTTTATAACAACAATTTCAAAAAATATAAGATTATATATCCTCTATCCACTGCTTTGTACTGATTTCCAATATAAACTTTGCGACGAATAGTGTTTGCGATGAATTGTTAAATCTTCATATAAAATTGTTGTGTGGCGCGAAAATTCATAGAACAACAATTCGTCGCAAACACAATTCAATGCAAAGATTCATAATAAAAAGTTGTTTTTACTATAGGATTTGATTTTGATTCGAGTTTCTAAGATTTTTCCGTAAAAGTGATTGAATAAAATTACGAAAATCAAATAATTTAATTATAATAAATATATAAACAATATAATTGTTTATTAATTTATATTTATTTGTTATTAACAATATAAGAATAAATAATTATTTAATTTTGTTGCAAAATATTTGAATTAGGAAATGGAAGATACATGGATGTTCAACGTTAAAGTTATAAATGATTTAAATTGAAAATCCAAATGAAATTATAACAATTAGAATTTGTTCTAAAAAATATTGATTTATTTATAAACAAAAAAACATGTTAATAACAATTATGGTTAGGTACAAAAATAATTCTTTGAATAATTATTAAACTCCGTGTTACAATACAATTTTATTTGTACAATGAAACTGTTGTCCAAAACTTGTAAAATCCATTTAAAATTGTTATAAACAAAACAATTTATTGTTAACAAATTATTGTTTTATAACCAATTACTTATTTTTTTGATTAATAAATAGGTACAGTTGAATTTCTAACGAATAATATGATTAGGTTTAAATAATTATTTAATTTTTATTAACAAATCTTCATATTGTTATAAACAATTTAATTTTTATAACAACAATTTCAAAAAATATAAGATTATATATCCTCTATCCACTGCTTTGTACTGATTTCCAATATAAACTTTGCGACGAATAGTGTTTGCGATGAATTGTTAAATCTTCATATAAAATTGTTGTGTGGCGCGAAAATTCATAGAACAACAATTCGTCGCAAACACAATTCAATGCAAAGATTCATAATAAAAAGTTGTTTTTACTATAGGATTTGATTTTGATTCGAGTTTCTAAGATTTTTCCGTAAAAGTGATTGAATAAAATTACGAAAATCAAATAATTTTATTATAATAAATATATAAACAATATAATTGTTTATTAATTTATATTTATTTGTTATTAACAATATAAGAACAAATAATTATTTAATTTTGTTGCAAAATATTTGAATTAGGAAATGGAAGATACATGGATGTTCAACGTTAAAGTTATAAATGATTTAAATTGAAAATCCAAATGAAATTATAACAATTAGAATTTGATCTAAAAAATATTGATTTATTTATAAACAAAAAAACATGTTAATAACAATAAATTATGGTTAGGTACAAAAATAATTCTTTGAATAATTATTAAACTCCGTGTTACAATACAATTTTATTTGTACTATGAAACTGTTGTCCAAAACTTGTAAAATCCATTTAAAATTGTTATAAACAAAACAATTTATTGTTAACAAATTATTGTTTTATAACCAATTACTTATTTTTTTGATTAATAAATAGGTACAGTTGAATTTCTAACGAATAATATGATTAGGTTTAAATAATTATTTAATTTTTATTAACAAATCTTCATATTGTTATAAACAATTTAATTTTTATAACAACAATTTCAAAAAATATAAGATTATATATCCTCTATCCACTGCTTTGTACTGATTTCCAATATAAACTTTGCGACGAATAGTGTTTGCGATGAATTGTTAAATCTTCATATAAAATTGTTGTGTGGCGCGAAAATTCATAGAACAACAATTCGTCGCAAACACAATTCAATGCAAAGATTCATAATAAAAAGTTGTTTTTACTATAGGATTTGATTTTGATTCGAGTTTCTAAGATTTTTCCGTAAAAGTGATTGAATAAAATTACGAAAATCAAATAATTTAATTATAATAAATATATAAACAATATAATTGTTTATTAATTTATATTTATTTGTTATTAACAATATAAGAATAAATAATTATTTAATTTTGTTGCAAAATATTTGAATTAGGAAATGGAAGATACATGGATGTTCAACGTTAAAGTTATAAATGATTTAAATTGAAAATCCAAATGAAATTATAACAATTAGAATTTGTTCTAAAAAATATTGATTTATTTATAAACAAAAAAACATGTTAATAACAATAAATTATGGTTAGGTACAAAAATAATTCTTTAAATAATTATTAAACTCCGTGTTACAATACAATTTTATTTGTACTATGAAACTGTTGTCCAAAACTTGTAAAATCCATTTAAAATTGTTATAAACAAAACAATTTATTATTAACAAATTATTGTTTTATAACCAATTACTTATTTTTTTGATTAATAAATAGGTACAGTTGAATTTCTAACGAATAATATGATTAGGTTTAAATAATTATTTAATTTTTATTAACAAATCTTCATATTGTTATAAACAATTTAATTTTTATAACAACAATTTCAAAAAATATAAGATTATATATCCTCTATCCACTGCTTTGTACTGATTTCCAATATAAACTTTGCGACGAATAGTGTTTGCGATGAATTGTTAAATCTTCATATAAAATTGTTGTGTGGCGCGAAAATTCATAGAACAACAATTCGTCGCAAACACAATTCAATGCAAAGATTCATAATAAAAAGTTGTTTTTACTATAGGATTTGATTTTGATTCGAGTTTCTAAGATTTTTCCGTAAAAGTGATTGAATAAAATTACGAAAATCAAATAATTTAATTATAATAAATATATAAACAATATAATTGTTTATTAATTTATATTTATTTGTTATTAACAATATAAGAATAAATAATTATTTAATTTTGTTGCAAAATATTTGAATTAGGAAATGGAAGATACATGGATGTTCAACGTTAAAGTTATAAATGATTTAAATTGAAAATCCAAATGAAATTATAACAATTAGAATTTGTTCTAAAAAATATTTATTTATTTATAAACAAAAAAACATGTTAATAACAATTATGGTTAGGTACAAAAATAATTCTTTGAATAATTATTAAACTCCGTGTTACAATACAATTTTATTTGTACAATGAAACTGTTGTCCAAAACTTGTAAAATCCATTTAAAATTGTTATAAACAAAACAATTTATTGTTAACAAATTATTGTTTTATAACCAATTACTTATTTTTTTGATTAATACAGTACAGTATTAATATGTACAGTTGAATTTCTAACGAATAATATGATTAGGTTTAAATAATTATTTAATTTTTATTAACAAATCTTCATATTGTTATAAACAATTTAATTTTTATAACAACAATTTCAAAAAATATAAGATTATATATCCTCTATCCACTGCTTTGTACTGATTTCCAATATAAACTTTGCGACGAATAGTGTTTGCGATGAATTGTTAAATCTTCATATAAAATTGTTGTGTGGCGCGAAAATTCATAAAACAACAATTCGTCGCAAACACAATTCAATGCAAAAATTCATAATAAAAAGTTGTTTTTACTATAGGGTTTGATTTTGATTCGAGTTTCTAAGATTTTTCCGTAAAAGTGATTGAATATCAAATAATTTTATTATAATAAATATATAAACAATATAATTGTTTATTAATTTATATTTATTTGTTATTAACAATATCAGAATAAATAATTATTTAATTTTGTTGCAAAATATTTGAATTAGGAAATGGAAGATACATGGATGTTCAACGTTAAAGTTATAAATGATTTAAATTGAAAATCCAAATGAAATTATAAACAATTAGAATTTGTTCTAAAAATATTGATTTATTTATAAACATAAAAAAAATGTTAATAACAATTATGATTAGGTACAAAAATAATTCTTTGAATAATTATTAAACTCCGTGTTACAATACAATTTTATTTGTACAATGAAACTGTTGTCGGAAACTTCTTAAATCGATTTAAAATTGTTATAAACAAAACAATTTATTATTAACAAATTATTGTTTTATAACCAATTACTTATTTTTTTGATTAATAAATAGGTACAGTTGAATTTCTAACGAATAATATGATTTGTTTTAAATATTTGATTAGAAATTTTATTTAATTTTTATTAACAAATCTTCATATTGTTATAAACAATTTAATTTTTATAACAACAATTTCAAAAAATATAAGATTATATATCCTCTATCCACTGCTTTGTACTGATTTCCAATATAAACTTTGCGACGAATAGTGTTTGCGATGAATTGTTAAATCTTCATATAAAATTGTTGTGTGGCGCGAAAATTCATAAAACAACAATTCGTCGCAAACACAATTCAATGCAAAAATTCATAATAAAAAGTTGTTTTTACTATAGGGTTTGATTTTGATTCGAGTTTCTAAGATTTTTCCGTAAAAGTGATTGAATAAAATTACGAAAATCAAATAATTTTATTATAATAAATATATAAACAATATAATTGTTTATTAATTTATATTTATTTGTTATTAACAATATCAGAATAAATAATTATTTAATTTTGTTGCAAAATATTTGAATTAGGAAATGGAAGATACATGGATGTTCAACGTTAAAGTTATAAATGATTTAAATTGAAAATCCAAATGAAATTATAAACAATTAGAATTTGTTCTAAAAAATATTGATTTATTTATAAACATAAAAAAAATGTTAATAACAATTATGATTAGGTACAAAAATAATTCTTTGAATAATTATTAAACTCCGTGTTACAATACAATTTTATTTGTACAATGAAACTGTTGTCGGAAACTTCTTAAATCCATTTAAAATTGTTATAAACCAAACAATTTATTATTAACAAATTATTGTTTTATAACCAATTACTTATTTTTTTGATTAACAAATAGGTACAGTTGAATTTCAGTTGAACGAATAATATGATTTGTTTTAAATATTTGATTAGAAATTTTATTTAATTTTTATTAACAAATCTTCATATTGTTATAAACAATTTAATTTTTATAACAACAATTTCAAAAAATGTAAGATTATATATCCTCTATCCACTGCTTTGTACTGATTTCCTATATAAACTTTGCGACGAATAGTGTTTGCGATGAATTGTTAAATCTTCATATAAAATTGTTGTGTGGCGCGAAAATTCATAAAACAACAATTCGTCGCAAACACAATTCAATGTAAAAATTCATAATAAAAAGTTGTTTTTACTATAGGGTTTGATTTTGATTCGAGTTTCTAAGATTTTTCCGTAAAAGTGATTGAATAAAATTACGAAAATCAAATAATTTTATTATAATAAATATATAAACAATATAATTGTTTATTAATTTATATTTATTTGTTATTAACAATATCAGAATAAATAATTATTTAATTTTGTTGCAAAATATTTGAATTAGGAAATGGAAGATACATGGATGTTCAACGTTAAAGTTATAAATGATTTAAATTGAAAATCCAAATGAAATTATAAACAATTAGAATTTATTCTAAAAAATATTGATTTATTTATAAACATAAAAAAAATGTTAATAACAATTATGATTAGGTACAAAAATAATTCTTTGAATAATTATTAAACTCCGTGTTACAATACAATTTTATTTGTGCAATGAAAATATCCACAAATTCTAAATGTTTTAATTGTTATTAATAAGTTTCTATTATATTTTACAAACAAATCAATTTGATAAAAACAAAACCAAGATGAAAAGGTCTCTAAATAATTTAGTTGTATGTGTTTATAGATTAATAAAAGTTGAATTCTTCTATTGATCAACACGGATTCAATCCCCTTAATGTATGCATAACAAAATATGTTATGATTAACTGTTTTTCGATGAATTGCTTTGCGATGAATTGTTATTGCGTAGAATTGTTTTTTCGTAAAATTGTGTTGCTATGAAGTGTTGTTGTATGAATTGTTTGCGATGAATTGTTGTTTTATGAATTGTGCTTGCATAGAATTGTGTTGCGTAGAATTTTCGGGGTACCCTTTTTTTTTGTATGACGGCAAATACACCAACAAAAAGTTTTACGTCAGTTTGTTCGGCTGTGTTCGATTCCCATACACTAACAATCAAAATGAGGGGAAATTCTAACAAAAAAAAAAAAAACGCACACGAAATAACGAAATGCAAAAAAAAAACAAATGAATATAAAAGAAGCGAGAAATTGTAAATGTAGTAGTTGAATTTTTTATGGCGCCAAACAAAATTGTTATCGCATTACGGAAAGGTAGGCAATATGAATGTGTATGTATATTTGACGTGCTAGCGGAGGAATACATGACGTCGACGTGACGTATTATTTAGTGGTTTGTATTGTATTAGTGTGTACATATACAATACACTGTGTTGTGTAGCCGGTAGACTATACAGTAAATTTCGATTCGATTGTCAAAATGATTTAGAAATATTTAGAGACGACGCGAAACCATACAACCCTACAATAAAATGGTACAAACGTTATATTTGATTACGGCAGAACAAGTGAAGCACGATGCGATGGAATGGATATTTCATTTCCTGGTACATATGTATTGTCATAGGGTAGCAGCGCGCGCGAATCGATTTCATAAAGCATTTTTGTAGTTGTATGTACATATATGTATTGCCGTTATGGTAGGCGAAAGATTAGAGACGAAGGAAAAAGGCAAACAAACAAAAAAAAAATTTTGAATTTCTTCTTTGGGTTATGTGTTTCCATCTTCTTATTTATTTTCTGTGTGGAATATTTGTCTCTTGACGATAAGAGATGATTCTGGTATATGGGAAAATAGAAAATTGATTTTCATTTTCATTTTGGTTTTAGGTTTAGGTTTTTATTGCTGCTGCTTTTTGGTAGATTTTAGTTACAGTTGGATTATTGATTTAGGGTAATGATGATTAGGCATTGTAGAAACCTTATTTAGGCGTGTATGTAAGTAGGTGTGCGATTTAATATAATTAGGGTTTTGCTTTTACCATATGGAAGTCAGATAGATTGTAAACATATGTTTAAAATCGGGTATTTAGCGCGATGGTTATTAAAAACCCGAAGAGGTCAAGGTAATTCGTAATTCCTAATTCATATTGTACCATATACACATAATAGAACGTAAAACAATTTTGACAAATTGCCAAAAAATTTAGAATCAATGCTGATGTAATATTTGCTTCTTATTGCAATAAAACTTTTTTTTATTGATTATCCAATTAAAGTTTGTGTTGTACAAGTACATGTAGAGCGTATAGGCTGGAGCTATTTTAGGACTACCAAAACATTTTTGAAAACCTACAAAAATTTACGGAACACGGAAAATGTGTTATGTAATGGATGTAGGATGGGAAATATATCGGCTAGAAAGAAACTAGGTTTAGGTTTTTTGAATGGCGCCCAATACGGGGCGGATTATTAAACACAGCTGCTTTAATTTACTTAACTGTAGATTGAATAAAAATATACTTGGGTGTGGGTTCACATTAAATTTTCTATTACATATTATATTTGGCACAAATTTGGCCTTGGCTAATATTATTTGAGGATACTTAGGAGAGAGAGTGCTTACTTTGGTTCTGCACTTTTTATTTTGGCCTAAATTGTCGATTGTAAAAGTTGCCTCAAATGCAACGAAAGAAAATTTAGCGGTTAGGTAATTAGGTATGATCTTTCTAATTAGAATCTAATTACACTTACTGGCTTACTTAAAGAGTGTTCAAATTTGAGGTATCTTTTTAAATATTCCGCCACCCAAGTATAACAAAACTAAATTCATCACCGACTGTTTTCAGCAATAATCTCCGACTTATTAAAAGATTTACATTGCACATTGCATCGCTTCATGCCAGCCTATAGTACTGACATGACAGGTGGTCGGCCCATGGATTCCGCACTCTCAACAGGGGGTCAGATGTATTCATCGTCATCACCGATCGTAATCAGATGAAGAAAAATCCCTTTTGCACCCCGCCCCTATAGGGGTTCGAACTTCGAACCCGGTACCTTCCGATCCAACCGCCGCAGCTTTAACCACCACGCCGTTTGGTCGGTGTGTTTTCATTATTAAAATTTATTTTAAATATGGTGAAAGTTATTCAGAAGTTGGAGTTATTCAAAATCCGTTAGAAATAAAATGTTCCGACAAACCGTGTTAGTAACCTTATCATTGATACGACATCAATTCTTCGTCGTTCACAGCAATTAATCCTCAAACCAGAAACTTTTTGTGGAATCAATTGGAAGATATTGTACAGAAGATGTGGTTTCAATAGAATGGTGCAACATGCCACACAGCAACGGAATCAATCGATCTATTGAAAGAGAAGTTTAATAATCGAATAATTTTTTGAAGAACAGACGTGAATTGGCCACCATTTAACGCCATTGGACTTCTTCTTATGGGGTTTCCTGAAGAGTAAAGTTTATGCGGATAATCCTCAAATTGGTTAACACCTCAAAGACAACATCATCGAGCAGATATCCCTAATTGAACCACCATCATTTTGGGATAAAGTTATTCAACATTTTGGGAAAAGATTGACAGCCTGCCGAGCTAGCAGAGGAGGTCACTTGAACGACATTCTTTTTCATTATTAACCGGGCGGGGTATTGATTGCGGTTAAAGTTTCTGTTTCTAATAAGTTGGTAGCCTGTCATTCTAATCTCGATGTCATTGTAGTTTTTGTCAAAGTAGCCAATTTCTCTATCATCGTCATTGCAGTGTATGCTCTCTATGGATCGGACTTGGATTATTTTGAATGGATAATTAATTTCATCAACTCAGTTGTGGTGCGTCCTAATGATCAACTTGTCATTCTGGGTGACTTTTATCTGCCCGATATAGCTTGGCTAAAGCACATTATACATCATCGACTACTTTGCTAGCATCTCAACCAACATCTAAACCGTAATAGCAACAGTCAGTGGAAATACGTCGACCTGTTACTTCCCAATGACGTCATGCATTCCGAGGTCTCATCATGTCTAGATTTTCCCGGCTCCCAGAGCATCTACCACACACCGATTATGATAAATATTTTTTATGTAAATTGTACAATTGATTCTTTTTCTAATAATTTTTATTTTTATTTCAGAAATGCCGACTGCGCTTCTTCAAGTGAGTTCCTCAGAAATTCCGATTCGGACATTTCACAATGTGGCGGAAATTTAAATGACATTGTTTTAATGTTTAACGACCTTCTCAGGAGTGGTATTGAAAATACGTTCCGTTGGTAAAAAAAACCCGGCTTTCGGGAACCGTGGTACAATAATGGGTTGTTACATCTGGAGAAATGTCGCAATATGTTCCATTCATTATACAGATGGTACGGGGTTCAATTTTATCCCGATTTTGATAAAGCCCGCAAAGAGTTTAAAAGTTTAAATTGGCTTTATTTAATCAATACATTGTGCGAATCGAGGAGGAATTGATATCAAGTCCAAAGGAGTTTTGAAATTTTATGAATAGTAAGATAAAAGTGGTTGGTTTTCAGAACTCCATCGCTAGTCAACCCTCGGAGATCTGCAATTTGTTTGCTAGTTTTTTTGCCTCGATATACGAACAAGCTACGATGTCCCCTACCATGTCTTTAAACGCTCTCAGTTCCGTGGACTTTAATTATTTTAAATTTACTGAGCGGGAAGTTCGTAATTGTTTGCTTAATTTTGATGTTAATAAGGGCGCGATGGTATTCTGCTGATCATAATTGTGCAAAGCATTGTGCCGAGAATTTGTCCCGTCTAATTACTTTCATGTTTAATGAAGGTTTACGTAGTGAATTTTTTCCAGAGCCAGGGGAAAATTTCCTGCCTCCGTCCCATTTTCAGAGTGGGTAGAAGAAACGGAGTAAGTAACTATCGGGGATTGCCATACTTTCCGTCATACCCAAGCTATTTGAATCTATGTTGCACGGGTTTTATCCAGGCAGATCCAAAGTGACAAAGTGTGGTTTTTTTTTTGTGGCAAATTATTTAACAATTTAAACTCCAGACAATAAGTGGATGTTGTTTATACTGATTTTGCGAAAGCTTTTAATAAGATCGACCACTCGCTACTTATCACAAAATTAAAGAACTTAAATCGTCAGTTCATCCCAATTGAATTGTTGCGTTCTTACCTTTTCGACTGCTGGCAATTCGTTAGGATTTTTGATTCTAGTTCCCAGCTATTTCGCGCAACATCTGGCGTACCTCAAGGTAGTCATATTGGCCCATTATTATTTACATTCTTCGAGTTTGCCAGCTGCCTCCTATTCGCCGATGAAATGAAAATGTTCGCCCGGGTTAACTGTGTGTACGATTATGTGAATTAGTAATAGACTGGTTCTCAACCTGAGGAAGTGTAAGACTCTTTCATTTTATCATATCCGGTTCCCTCTGGTCCATCAATATCATCTGTGTAATGAAGCTAATCGTATTCAGCGACCAGCATTAACGACAAATGAACAAAGGAAATACCCGAGCGACCGTTTTTTAATTGTCGCTTCAAACAATACTCCTATTAGGTGGACATTTGTTTCAACCTTTATTATAGCGGATGATAGTGGGCCTATTTTAGTCGCTGATCTCCTCAGAAAGTACGGATTACTGGCAGACATTAGAAATCATCGGCCGATGGATCCAGTCACATCTCTGTTTGCGGTAGGCAAGCTGATTACGGACCCATATTTTTCTCTGGGATCGTTTCAGATACAGTTAGAAAATAACTTAAACCAGTAAATCATCTGATCATACAATATATACAATTCGAGATTTTTTGTTTCGTGGTCCCCACAAAATATTGTAACAGAATCAGCACGAAACCCAAAGCGCAAAATTAAATAACTTAACATGTATAAACACCTTACCTGATCAAATTTAAATCCAGTATCAGAGGAATGCTGGGTAATGTAGTTATGTACTTGAGAATTTCTTATAGGTGGTTTGACGTCCGTTTTATTTTTAATGGCAATGGTTGCATGGAATTAAATATGTACAATATCTTTAGTTTGACTAAAAATAAAATTAAGTAATTTGTGCAATTTTCGCAATGTGCTGGAAATTTAGTCACTAAGATTTTTAATGTAATATAATAAATTGATTTATATATTAAATTTTGATGAACATTTGTATTTGCCGACCATATCACGATTTGCTCACTTAGTTTAATTAAACTGATTGATTTATTTATTGATCAAATATTTCTATGAAAAGATTAAAAACATTATTTAATTAATTTTTATTATAAATACTCGTAACTCGTAAGTATAATTAGTAATAACTCAACAAAAAAATCAAGTGACCACACAAAATAAATAATGTTTCAAATAGCCATTTTCTCACATAGGATAAGAATTGGTTAGAAAGGAGATGTCTTTTAATGTGTTCTGGTAAAATATATCGGAGCAGTAATAGCTATCAGAAATGCTCATTATTAAATTTGGGGACACTTTAACGAAAGCGATGATTAGCGCGAAAGTTATACCGAGCAATACTTCTTAATAGCTGAGATAAACTCGATGCGATCGACGGGACTAAGTAAAAAAAAATGTTAAACCATGAAAATGTATACTAAAGCAATCGTTCTAGCGCGACTCAAACGCGAATTACAAAAAGATGATTGAATTTTAACTTTTGGTTGTTGTTTAGTTACAAAATTTCAAAGTTTAACAATTTTTTTTTAGTTAGTCACGTCGTTCGTGTTGAGTTTATCTCAGCCATAAAAACCTTATAATCATACAATATTGGTAGATTTGAATCAAGGCCAAGATGATTCCAATCTATTTTTCCTCAAAATAGTTCGCAAAATCATTTTCTGTCAGTGGTTTTAAAGTAGTTGGATAACAACTACCCCAGGAAGATAAACCGTATTCTAATTTAGCCATTACCAATGCGTGAGACGTAATTTTAAACACAAAAACAGGGCATAAATCACGGACGAGGTAAAATAAGCGTGAGGCAGATGAAATGTAATTTATCAATTATTTGATTTTATCTATTTGGTAGCTAGCTCCCTTAAAAACAATATTAGGGTGGAATTATGTGCTGTCACTTTATTAGTTAAACTATTGCTATCAACGATAAAATTATCTTAGTTTGAGTTTAAACCAAAAAGTGTTACGTATACCGATTCCACCGATTCCACAATAGTTTCGAATTGGCTGTCAAACCACCATAATCAAGGCCAATCTTTTTCGGAAATTGGACAAGTGCATTTGTTGTTGCATGTTCCATGCGTTGTTTTAATTTCGTTCTGATCGATGAATGATGATGGTTTCGTTTTGAGTTTCCCACAAGCAAATTATTTCTCGCGTTTCATGTTGCGAATCTCTTTGGTAAATTCAGAATTTTTGAATTCATTTGATGATGAACATTTCAGCCTTTCCAAAATTTCTGCATTTAGAATTTTCGATTGAGTTTTCATACGATAATGTAAGCTATAATCCATTTAATTCGTTCGGCAATGGCAAATAATTTATTCAAGAAATGAATTGAAGAAATAATTTTTTCGATCAGATCTTGCTATTCTCTTAGGGAAATTTAGGTTCACATCATGAAAGTCGAACATATTCACATTTTTGCTTGTTTTTGGAGCAATCCTTGCAGCAATGGTTACAGTTTGTCGATTTCAGAACTGTGTTACAAAAGACAACCAAGACAATTTTACCCAAATTTCCCAAGCGGCCTCTCTGAAGCCAATAGGGCCAATAATAACGCTCCATACAATTCGAGACATGGTATTGACAAGTTGACCATGCAAAAACGTTACTGGATGGAAACGATTGATGCTTACACTTTCGAGTGCTTTCATTTCTTGGTTGGACTGTAACTGAAGCTGTGATGACCCATCTCAAAAGAGCTATCATAAAGTATTATCAATTTATTACATTTTCCACGTTGCACATAGTATAGCAATTGATCATACATTGAATTTTTAAAAATAATTTCGATACTGCCTTACGATAAATTGCTTTACGATAAATTGTCCCTAAACCGTTTTTTTCATGTGAGTTTTTCTATGTGGACATTTTCACGTGCGCGCAATTTTTCATCTGAGTATTTTTCTATGTGTGGGCAATTTTTCACTTTGCACTTTTTTGACGAACACTTTTTTCTGGTCATCAGCAATTTTATCGAGTCAAACTTTTTCGATTGGAGTTATTAGAATGGTTGGAAGGTGGTGATCAAATTTTTTCAACTACAGATAAAATCCGAAAATATCATTTTTACAGGTTGTCTTCAAATTTGAATGGAGAGTTTTTTAAGACTATGTGGATGATAAAAACTGTGAAATTATTTAATTTTAGACAATTGAATTAGAATCAAATAAATACAATTGTCTAGCCTAAAAATTGAAACTGTATTCACATCGACTGCGCAATTTTATTGTATGTATATATTTAGATGTAAGTTTGATCTGCATAAATTGGGTAATAAAAATTAGAAAGTTCAAAATCTGTACGGAGGAGGGGTTTAACAAATTTTTTATAACTCTCAAAAAATAAACACAAAGTATGTATTACCACCAAAAGTGCTGTCAGTCTTTGGTGCCAACAATTATCTTAAATACGGGTGACATATTTAATTTTGCATTAAAACAATTATTGCAAACAACTTAAAGTGCCTTTAGTAGTCATCATGATGCAATTATATATTTTTAGCAAATGTTATGCATGCGATACAATTTTCGCGACCAATCAACATACAGATATTAGTTGACCTCGTCTGATCACTGACCCGCGACCGTATGCCGTATATACATACACCAACCAAAAATATTAATTAAATTTTTGTATATGAAAAATTCTAATTTTATTGTGTCTCATTAAAATTCCTCGCGAACGGAAAACAAAAACCATCGGAAATATTTTCAACTCTGTATACAATATTGTATAGCCAGTCGAGCACATAGCCGCACACGGGAAACCTCTATCATCCCATAAATCATTTAAAACGCAATAAATGTTGTTTATTTTTTATCTTAAAATAATCTTTAAGAATTGCCGAGTTTTTTTTTCTTTTTTTTTAGAAAAAACCTTGATTCAAAAATAAAGAAAATTCATTTTTCCGGATCTTTTTTTACAGTCGGCCAAACATTAAAAATTGCACACGTTATAGCATTATATATGTATGTAGATCAGATTTCTTTTAGATTAATTTGGAACAAAAATTGTGCAAACCTACAAAAAAAAATCGTCGTGATCGCATGATTTTCATGATTCTTCATCAGGTGGTTTAGAGTGGGCTTGATTCTATATAAAACATTTTTTTTTTTTGTATTTCGATTTACTATTACCAAGCTGCGAGATTTAGTGCGTGCAAATTAAATGATTTTGTGTTTGTGTCGGTGTTCTAATTTTATCATGTGTTCTTAAAAAAATTCCGCCACTCTTAACACACTGACATAGTTTTCAAAATGTTTTACAAAGTAATTTATTTTGCGTAAAAAGTTATTAAACACAAAAGTGATCTGTTTTTAGAACAATAAAAAAAAAAAAATACGATCATCTCATGATCAAATCATCCTCATAGTGATATTTTTATCTAAATTACTTGATCGTCAGACTCTCATTTTTAAAATAATAATTCAACAGTTTTTTTTTTAGTTAGTGTATAAAGTTGACAATTTTGTTTTGTGGTTTCGCGGATCACTTGTGATCATCAATTGTCATCGCCGCATATCTTTAATTAAATAAAATACAGAAGTAACAAAAATATATTTGAAACGATTAACACGAAGGTTAATTTCCTAATAAATTTCTACTTTGATCCGTTATAAAATGCGCGCGAATTTTTTGTTTTATTTTTGTTCGACCACTAATAATTTAGATTGTGTATGCGGCGGCACTACGGTGGTTTAAATTACGCACTGCTAATGCTCGCGCATTTGGCACAGATAATGCAACAGTAAATATTTATGCTTTGACAAATTAATTTAATTTATCTACAGTCGACAATTTTTTTGTATGTTTTTATGTGTTGTTGTCAACAAGTGCAAAAATGATTATTTAGCTGTGTAACCTTCGCGTATTATATAAATATATTGTATTCTTGCACGATGTTATGATTCAAATATACGCATATTGTGTTTGGGTCAAATGAAATGACCTAAAATGGAAATTTAATTTCCCGCGCGCGCTATCTCTCAAAATTGCGCCTACCAATTTCAACCCATTTTTTGCACATATGTATATTTTGCCTCGTGCATAATTCCAACAACAAATAATACGGTAATATTTGTTGACGATTAAATGTTACAGGAGGTAACCACATCCACCGCAACATTAGACAAGAGCAAAAACAAAAAAAAAAATGATTTCATAAAAAATAGGGAAAACGCCTACACACCGTTATTTAATCCCTATATAACACCGGATCAATAAACACTAATTAACGTATTAAATATAATACGCTGTGTCATATCATTATTGAATGGTGGAGATGTGCGAAACCCGACAAGTGCGAGAAAATTTGTAATCGTCTTTAACATGCGGTAATACCCGCACAGTCTGTATTTACATGTACATATTAATACCATTTATCGCAGAATGAAAATGTCATGTAAATTACCGAAAATACTGCACGCGAGATATATTTTAGTAATCTCCACACTGGAAGTATGTTATGCTGATTATTGATATCAAATAATTTAAAATTACGAAATTCGTGGAATTTAATGTGCGATATCAGAAAGCAGTATGTAAACATCGTGTACATTTTTAACAAAATATAGGATCGGCTGGGTTTTTATGTTTTTAGGTGCCCTGATAACCGGAGTGATACCGGGTGATCGCACAAATGTTTAAATTTCGTGAAGTACCTCGAATCTATTATTATGCATAGTTTTGATTTCAATGATTTCAGTATATAAAAGTTACTTTTTGACTGTTTTGATTTTATATGATTCCACGTAGATACACAGGTGATTATGAATTCAATGATTGTAAAAAAAAAAAATCCTATGTGTCTTAAAACATTCAACCTTTGTGACCACCAAACGGGTTAAAACTAACTTTGTAATAATATTTCACAATTCAAAATATTTTACATTAGGTTTTCCTAAAAGGTGTTCATTCAACTTTCAAAAATTGTTTACCGTATAATCTAAAATAAGCTTCCCAGGTAAATATTACCAACCAATCGAGATGAACACTCTGTTATATCGCTGATTCGCTGTATGGCCTCAAGTAAATGCAATCTCAAATAAAAATCCCAAAATTCTCATGAACTTTTGTCCCACATATGGCCAGCACAAACTGTAAGTTCTGACGTTTTTATCGATTTAGATCAAAGGGATGAGATCCAACAAATGGGCGCATTATCTATTCTAAACTAAATCAACTGTACGTAATATTCACCAAACTGTTGTGAAATGTTCAGAGCTAACATAGATAAGATATTTATAACGCAGGACAGCTGTTAAGCTGGTAGCCTATAACACACACTTTCGTCGTGTATGGTCATGTCAATGGTCACGACGATGGATTTCCGATCAATGAATCATATGTTACAGTCTTAATACTGCAGTAATATTTAACCTAATTTGGTTTCCCTATTGATTAGCACCAACTTGTCGTTGACTAAACATTACACTTTTTCCGTTAGTGATTATTTCTTATTTCCACCTCTCCATTATTTGGTCATTCTCCCATCGAAGTACCACCCGACCAGGGCTGGGCAAATTACATTACACTGAGTAATTAAAATTCTTTTACGAATTACAGCAAGCTCAGTAATTAAAATACAAATTACAATTTCTTGACAAGGGCCCATGATGCAAACCTAGGATTATATCCTAACTAACGGATACGTGCTGCAACCTTGGTAAACTGGATCAGTTTAGACCAAGAAAAAGAAGGCGCCTACCTATGTATATCGACAGTCATCACATATTTCATCTTGAGCCAATCCTAAGCGATGTAGATGGTCCTTAAAACAGCCTTGGCCAGTGAAGATTGCAACCAGTATTCTGAGCTGGTCTCTTTTTAAAAATAAAGCAAACTTGGTATACCTCCTATCTGGGTCCTTAATAAAGTTCTTCGCCTTGCCGCAACCAGACTGCACGCGACTTCAGCCTTAACTCTATGGGATCGAATTTTTTTATAGTCTTCTTACCGCTAATAAAAGATAAGGAAGCCGCTGGTTCTGGACCGATTAATGTTAATCGCGAGCCAGCCTTGAACCAGCCATCTCATTGCCTTCAATTTCACAATGAGCCGGTACCCCTAAAACAGTAACCCTATTGTTAGAACAAAGAAGGTTGATGAAATGTTTACAGTTCTTAACAATTTTGGAAATATGTAGCCAGGAATTATTCAATGAATTCAGCACAGCTTTACTGTTCGTACAGAAAAAAATATTTTTTCTGTTAACGGCAAGATGCATAGCCTCCGTAACACTATGAGTCAAAGCAATTAATTCTGCCTGAAAAATAGTGGAATGCGAACCCAGACTACCAAACGATCTGAAATCAATCAAAGGTAGTAAGTTCCAAATCTAGCACCAAGTTCAGAGCAAGAACCATCAGAAAAGAAGGCACGAGACTTCGATAAAGTTTTAAGAAATTGCTCTGAGAACCACAAATCTCTCGATGGATAAACCACCGAGAATAAATTTTCGAAGTTGATTTCAGGCAATTGCCTATCATTAACCATATTAATTTTTGGTATCAATGAAAGGTAATTTTTAATGATTAGTCTATGCCCCACCAATGCACCTAATACACTCCATGCACCATTACATCTCAAGCGACACTCCGCAGAGCAAGCAGTGCCTAGAATGAAGGTGCTCAGCTGGAGCAAACACAAAATAGACTTTACGTATCCAGAAGTGGAGTAGAAGACATAGCTCCAGTAATGCATCTACAAGTAGTAGCTTACAATCCATTAAGTTTAATTAAATAAGCCTTTAATTCAACCACTGGCCACCAAACAATGAAAGCGTATGACAGGATTGGTAAAACCAACGATTTGTAAACAAATAATAACATTTTGGGACTCTGTCCCCATGATTTCCTAAAAGCTCTTCTACACTGCCAAAAAATGGCAGTAGCTTTCTTTATTTTGTAATCAATGCGGTAATTCCACAAGAGTTTACTATCTAAGAAGACACCAAGATTTTTTACATGATCAGATCTATAGTAATTGCTCTTCCAAAAAGAGAAGGAACAGGGACAATTTTAGAGACAATTAAACCGCTTTCTTCCTACTTCCAGCCTAATTTTTCAATTATAACTGTTCATTTGTAGATAACAAAATTCACTTTAAAAATATAAATGAGAAATTTGAAATATTGACACTACGTGAGGACAACACGACGCATGATCTAACTAGAAATTCAAACTCATTGTGAAAGAAAAAATCTTGACAATTTTTAGTTTTGTTTTATACTGTTTATTTCTTACATTTGGACACGCTAAATTTATCTTTTGTTTTTTTTTTGGTGTCACAGAAGCATAAACACCCAACACCGTATATTTTGCCACACATTTTTTTACAAATGAAATAAATCGTTTTGTAATTATAACTAAACCACGCGCACCAACCGAAATGACTGTAGGTGTGCGTGAATAAAACGATGAAAAATGTTCCATATTTCCAAATCTATTATTAATCCGTATTCGACCCTGACCACATGATCCAAAGATCATTAACCTCGCGAGCAATCGTGTATATAGTGGATTTTATTATTTTGTAAGTTCCAAAAGGCAGCTTTTTATAGACAAACTTAATTAATTAATTCAATAATCTAGTTTTTTAAAAACGTCTTTATTGTTAAATATTTCGGCTTGTTAGCCATCATCAGTAACTAAAAAATACATTCACACCATTAGGGCACTACTTTACATAAAAACAAAATTAAACAATAATTAACAATATAAATATGTTACATACCTTCTGACATATTAAAATAATGAGAACATTAAATCAATTTGTTAAAAAACATTATTTAAAAAAAAATTAAATGATTATTATGAATCACAACATCATTATGGTTGTGGATATTTCTTAAAAAACAGAAGAAATATATATATATTTTTTTAAAAAACACCAGATTACGCTATATACATATATATACGTAACACAAAGATATTTATGTATACATAACATGTATATTCGCGGGTTTTTTCTGTTTTTTTCATTTTTCACTTTAATATTTCACAAAACTGGTAGATGAGTAATCACGGATACAAAGTACAAAAAAATTTTTTTTTGTTAAAGTTATTTTGTGACAAATTTTCTTCTGTTTTTTAAGAAATATCCACAACCATAATGATGTTGTGATTCATAATAATCATTTAATTTTTTTTTTAAATAATGTTTTTTAACAAATTGATTTAATGTTCTCATTATTTTAATATGTCAGAAGGTATGTAACATATTTATATTGTTAATTATTGTTTAATTTTGTTTTTATGTAAAGTAGTGCCCTAATGGTGTGAATGTATTTTTTAGTTACTGATGATGGCTAACAAGCCGAAATATTTAACAATAAAGACGTTTTTAAAAAACTAGATTATTGAATTAATTAATTAAGTTTGTCTATAAAAAGCTGCCTTTTGGAACTTACAAAATAATTAAAAAAGACAAAAACAAAAAGAGAAAAACATTATCAGTGGATTTTATGTTTGCCTGCGCCTATAATAAAAAAAACGCAATAAAAAAAAATCGCATCCATCTCTAATCTAAATTTAGATCAAGAGATAAATAAACAGCCGAAAATTAAAATATTCCCACAAAGCAAAAACACACAAAAAAAAATCATTTCCGCGTAGCCTCCGCGCGCGTATAACAATATTTCCAAGGTGGAAAATTTTGTATGATTTCTCTTCTAAACGCACACAATACACTCAAATGTAAACACTGTATGTACCGATGGCAAAGAATTTTTTATTCCATCAAATCGTTTCGTTGGTAGTTCGTGGTTCGTGCGTGTTATCATATCAGAATGATGTGCTTTCCATATCGATGATGATGATGATAATGATGATGATGATGGTTGTGGTGAAAATTTAATTAATTTTAATATATTTAACTTTCCCAAATAAAAAATAAAAAAAAAACAGAAAAGAAAAACACAAACGAAAATGAAAATTGAGTTGATCTTCAGCAATGGAATTTTTTTTTGTTTTTGTTGTTTTTTGCTTATACATATACGAATAAAACAGACAATTAGTCACCACAAACGAAAAAAAAAAATCGTTTTCACCTTGAGGTATGGGGATTTAAGAAGAAAATGAAATAATCGAGAAAACTTACAAGAGATTTTCGTTTGTGTGGTTACCAACAGTGAACTTATCTACTCTACACATATTTTGCTTTGTATTTATGTATGTTTATATGTAAGTATTTATATATGGGCAGCCTTTGTTATAAATGAATGAGGAGCTTACTAGAAACACAGAGCTTAAACATTTTTTTTTGTTCTCATTTACTAGCTTTGAAAACGAAAAATAAAATTTTAGTGAAATAGTTTTTTGTTGGCTTCTTGTTATAACTAAAAAAGTATTATGTGCTTCATGATGACAAAATATCTCTTGAATTCTCGTTATTGATTTGATATTTTGTTGTTGTTTTGTGTGAAATCTGTATTAGATCATAATTTAGATTAGCATTTTAATAACGCTTAGATTCTTATTTTCATACATTGAACACAAAATGAAAGTTCAAAGTTTTCCTCTGGGCTCTTAATGTTTTTTTTCAATTTAGGTATCCCTCCTTCTAAAATCTTCCAGAAAGAGCATAAGGTTCCTATCAAAAGTGTCATATTATTTGAAATATTCCAATTCAATTCATGAACATAACAAATTTGAGAAAATAGGAACCATCAAAATCATGAAATAACTATAAACTGTTCACAAACGCTTAAAACAGGTCACGAAACGGTATCGTTAGTTTCCACGGGAAGGGGACTAACGCGATTCCTACTGCTTGTACCTATTGTCATCTTGCAATAAAGTTTAAAGTAGCAAGCGTGGATCTACTTTTAAATCTGATCACATTTTAAATAACAGATTGGCGGAATCGGCACCGAACATTACCTGGGCGGCGTGTGGTGATATAGTTAGAACACTAATCATAATATTTTGATCAGAAAGTAGTAAAACCTTTTAAATAAAGGACGAACGGCTTATTATTCCTTCAAATTCATTTCATCCCCTAGAATACACTTATGCTAACGTTTTTTCCAGCCTTCAAAACAGTTACTAATGTCGATATTTTGGATTTTTGAGGTTAGGGAATAGCCAAAAGTCAGTTGGAGCTAAATCAGGCTAATAGCTTCATGCAAACGACGCAGGACGGTCAAATAATATTCCTTGTTAACAGTTTTGTCCCGCGGACGGAATTCACAATGCACCATATCACGATAATCGAAAAAAGCTGTCAACATCACCTTGATTTTCGACTTACTTTGACATGGTTTTTTCGGTTTTGACTCATCTTTGGGCACCATATTCACTTGATTGGTTGAGACTGTTTCCGGATCGTATGCCTAGATCCATCTCCCGTAATAATGCGTTTGATGACTTGAGGAAATTGAGGTCTTTTGGAACCAAACGAGATGAAACGCGTTTGACGCCCAAATGGGCTTACAAAACCGCGTGATGTCCACAAGATCTCTAATTGTCAAACGACGATTTTTAAGGAACCAAATCCTTGCCCTCCTTGACGTGGTGCTTATCGGTAGACGTCGAAGGACGGCAAGGACATTCATCGTCTTCAACGCGTTCTCTGATTTCTTTAAACAATTTCAATCAAAAACACTCGCTCAGTGCATTATCACCAAAAGCCTTCTCCAACATTCCCGAGGTTTGGATACCGAAATTCCATATTTGAAGCATAATTTGATGCAACTGTTTTGCTGAACTTTTTCACTCATTTTAAAAATCGAGAATTGCACTTTTTTAGACGAAAGTAGACGTGCGTATCTCATTAACTACTAAAAATATTATCAACCTAAGGAAAAAAACTACTCGTTTGGAAAAGCCCTCGCACCTCCTTTTGAATAATTTTAGAATGGAAAAGGGGTAAGGTCTTCCAGACACAAGCCAATAACAACCCCAGAATGCTAAACTTCTGTTTTGGATCAACACTTAATTTGTTGCATATCACACGCCATGGGTTATCAGGGTAGATCCAGTTATATCTATGAAGGGGGCGGGGTTCATTTTTCAGAAAAAATAATAATTTGCGTTGTTCAAGCAAGCACAACGACTAGCAAGCTCATATCATGGTTGGAAAATTGACTCGACTTTCAAATAATTTATACAAAACAGATTTGATAATATGGATAGTATTGCTTTTCTCATAATTTTTGAAATTCTAATGCTACATTAACTGTTAGAAGTTTCAATCGTCGTTTCACAGTCTCCTTCAATCTTAATTCTGAGATATCATGTTAAAAAAAAATAGTTTAACTCTAAACGCACTTGTAACGACAAAAATTAGATTTTCAACGTTTGCTATAGTTTTAAGATTCCCACAACCAAGGATATTAGCGATAGATGATTTTTGCAGCCGCCAAATTTCCCCAAACTCAAGGTAACACAACCCCAAATCTATTTCAACTCAACCTGGTACCATTTTACTTGGTCCGCATGTGGTAACGTTTTACTTGGTATGTTCGTTCAAAATGTGATATGTATATGGTACCGTAAAGATATTTTTTAAATTAAAACAAAACTCGCATTATTCTAGTTGTGAGGAGCCGAGTTGATCGAGTGGCATATTGTCTCAGATGAGTATATGCTCGATAGAATAGCGAGTAAACTATTTGCTAATCAGAATTATAACTACATACTCACTAACTAAATATAAGGCACTTTTGTAGTTAGAGCTAGATCGCTGTCATAACGCTGTCTTCTATACAAAAAACGTAAAAATAAAAATGGCTACTGGTTTGTCGCATACAAATATTCCTCATCCTGCCGTAATAAGTCTTGCCTTTTTGTATTAAAATCTCCTAGTTCTTTTTTAAATTTGTCTCTGTTCTTATCGATTATCGAACTATCACTTCTTTCGCAATCACAAATCCTTAACTCCGTTTTACTATGCCCACAACTGTTTTACCGTGGGTGCACTACACTTTACATTGCAATTCAATGTTTCTTGCACCTGCACAGTCTGGTGCAAAATGGCTTTCAAATTTTTTGTCATTATTCTTTCCAACTATCAACCTGAACAACAATTTTGCGACCAATATTCATGTCTAGGTGTTGTGTATAAAACGAATAATTTTGTCACCTTTCAACTAACGTAACTGTTCTTGATCGAATTTTATTTAGGTTCACGCGGGCCACTCTAACTTTCAAAGACAACCACCTCTCAAACAATTACACATCTCACAAGATCATTTGATTGTAAAACATTTCTCAATAAATTCCCTCTGTAACGCGACCACCTCTCGAAAAGACTGAACAGGTTTTATGAAGTTTCTATTTTTATTTGTAATGTTGATGGTTTTGAATATATGTAGAACTAAAGTTTTAAATGTTTAATTATCGTGTATACCGAAATAACTTCCCAAAAACAGATTGATCCGGCCACTAAACAAACCACTCCGTACTTTTTTTTTTTTTTTTAAATTGGAAAATATTTTACAAACCCAATGACAGGCAGTAACAATTGCTAAAGAACAAAAAAGAAAAATTAAATTAAAGTCCCTAAGCGGTTTTATCACTCCTCTTATCATACTCAGTTAATTAATGGAATATACTAAACATGAAAACTAAACAAAAACGGAATTTTAATTTACAAAACTAAAAAAAAAGGCGACATAATTTTGGGGACTCCCAAACCACTTCGTATATGCGCGGTGGTATTGTACATATATACGAGAGCAGTATGTAAACCAAATTAAAGAATTTCTGTTAATTTACCAGCAACAAGATGCGAAATAAATTCTAATTTAAATTTACGTATAAATTTTGGCAGTGGGCCAAACATTTTTTTTTTTTGCGTTTGCGTTTGCTGTGTGTGTGCGAGCAGATATGATTTCTATTTCAATTCGAGATGACCTTCAAGTGAAATACACGAAAAATGTACAAGAAATTTTCTTTATTTGATTTTGATTTGATTTCGTACACATTTCCTTATTTCCATACGCATGATTCACGTTTTTACCATTTTTTGTAGATGTTTTTTTTTTTGTGCTGGTGTATATTTGAATATGGAATTTGTTGAATTTATTTACTTTTTTGTGTTTTTTTTTGTACAAATTTTTTTCGCAAATATCCATATCGGTCTTTGACGTTTGGTTTATTTTGTACGAGTGTGTGTACACAAAGAAAGGTTGTATAAATATTGGATAATTATAGAAGTGGCGCGGGCGCGCGTGGGTATCAACAATTGGTTGTGTGCGGCAGTGATTTAAAAAGTTTTTTCTGTTTTTAACACGATACATTTTTCCCACCTTTTTTGGTTTGCATGCGCGCGTGCTTCATTTTATTCGGATAGATCAACAGGGGCAATTTAATAAATCTTCAAGTTAATTTATCTCAATTAATTACATACAGTAATATTAAGAATTCGAGAGAAACCCCTCAAGATTATATTATATACAAAATATGAAACGACGATTAAATACATATTTAGGCCGTGTGCGGTTCAAGATAAAAGACTTTTTATTATATTGTATTTACAGAATGAACAAGAACAATCATTATTAATCATCTTAAAATAAAATTATTATAATTCGCGAATTTGCGTCATTAATATACACTGCTGCTAGTTTATTAAGCTTTTAATCATCGTGATCAAATTAAACAAACAGTGTGTGGAGAACAATAAAAAAAATTAGAAATTATTATTAATAATCATAATAACCATAATAGTAATAATAATAATAAATAATTACATAAGAAATAATGGAAGTGATAATTAGAAATTACTTTTTGTATACAGAATTATGGAAATTTGGAAGAAAGATAGTTAAGCCACAATTAGTATAACACATTATTTTGACCTTTAAAGTTGCAAGTAAGGTTTTTTCTTTATTTTAAATATTCCATAGGATATGTATATCACTAGACTGGACAGATCAGTTTTTGAATTGAATGTCCTCTGTCCCGGCATTACTATGAGTCGGACGCTTTTTGTCCCGTTTTGGCGAAATTCTTTTTATTATTTTTATAAGAAGCTTCAATTAACAACATTCATACATCATACGAAAAAAATATTTAATCGGTGAAGTTCCAGATGTCTCGTCGATCGCATTTAAATATATTGTACAAAACTTTGGTAATGTTTGTGCTTTTTAATAGAAATGTAATTTTCTTATCGGTTAGTTTGTTTTCGATTATTTACGACCTCGAAATATTGTGCATTTACTAGAGCAAAAGTATGAATTGGAATAAATGGAATAAATTTTTGATAGCATTCTCAGCCCTAATGTTCGGTTGAATTATCACAATTTTAAAATATTGGCGTAAAAAGACACTTCAACTGTTATAGTCCCTTAAAATAATTTTAACTGTACTGACTAAACAAAACACGTCGAAAATAATGGGCATGAATTCTCTGTATCATTTTGGTTTTCTAATATAGCGAAAATAAAAATTCAAGAGCTAAGCTGCATCTATTTATGTAGAATTACATTAAGCTGGTGCATCAGATAGCAATTAGCCGAGTCTGGGTAAATGTAACATTTTCTGAAAAATATTGAACACTACATAGAGACCGACTTCTGTTTCAGTGGTTTAGAAGTTAATCCAATTCTTTGGAAACCTTAGATATCTTCTTCCGCATAATAAACTAGAGTAAGACAAATTATATTTTTTTAGGGAATAAATTGACGCTTTGAGGTTCAACAAATATTTAAATTCAAAACTAGGTAAAACACCGTTTAACCCACCCTGTAAATATTTAGTTAATATTTTATGCTTTTTAAACAGTTAATTTTTTCATAATTACTTATTTAATTTAGCATAATTACATCAGTTTTATTCAATTTAATAACTTAATTCTAATCGTTGCACGTATTATAAAACATCAAATAAAATAATATTCTTCCTATCACTGTAATTGAAAAAGAATACAGTCTAAATATTACGTCTAAAAGAAGGGACAGTTAATTTGTTTTTGTAAGGTCACCATTGCTTTCATCAGTTTACAGCAGAAGAGATGAGACTGTTGCTCAACTAATACCACGGTAGGCTACATTAACACGTAAGGCTAACTGAGATTTAAATGTCACCTTCTGCATATTTCTCGGACCACTACGTGTGCGGATTTCCCTTATCTTCAGCAGCTGCTGGAGATTCCTAACACTAAAGTTACCTCTGGATGCCCTTGTGAAGTTGCAAAGATTTTGATTCTGGAAAACTGCTCCAAGAAGAGAAATGCTCGCGACAATATTTCTACTATATTATCAAAGGAATAATAACAGAACAAATTATTCAGCATGCTCGGTTCAGAACTCGGTTGTGTGCAGCCACGAATTATATGTGCCGTGTATTTTGAAAGTGGCATAAGTCCATATTTTGTTGAAACGAGATAATGAAAGAATAAAAAAACAATTTTGTATTTTCTTATTTATTGCACATATGTATTAGGGATTCACTTTTTTTTATTTTGGCAATAAATTATTTTATTGTCCTGGTGGCACAGTGGTTAGCATGCTTGCTTTAAGCTCCGGAGGTCCCTGGTTCGATAAACAGGAAAAAAAGGAAAATAAGAAGCAGTGTAGGAGATAGGACGGATCGAACGGAGGAATACCACCATTTAATATATGAGGAAAGAAAGTCGCGCCGCAAAGAATCTAAGAAACCAACCTAGAAAGTCAAATTGCTCTCAACTTGTACTTTAATCTCTTGTGCCTTGCTGATGGCGAGGTTAGTTAGTCACCGATCGATTCACGTCGAAACCCATAATGGTGGTCTAAACTGTTGGAGCTCTTCCAGCTTTCATTAGAAAGAAATAGATTATTACTTGTAGCACCTTGGAAAGGGTAGAGGCAATATCAGTTGAGTGATAATTCGAAGAATTCGAACAGAATAACTAAAAGTTTAGTCAAAGATTTGTAGTAGTTTTTTGGATTAATAACATCGGAGTTTAGGGCAGTTTTAGCAAAGTTGAGCTCCTTGGGCTAATAAAAAATTGTCTCTCTTCATGATCAGTATTTTCCAAGAAATTGGATTCTATGGATAGTAATACTATCACTGTGAAATATTAGGTGGTGTAAGAGAAGGGTAATTAACAGGTAAGATAGCGCCAAATTAATTACAGGAAATATTTATATTTGGTTTTTATTAGAAATTTTAAGGCAAAAGTTAATCAGTCAATTTTCCGCTCTATACCTTCAAAAATGTTTCGATGTGGTTTTGTCGACAAATACATAACAGTTATAATGGTAGAAATGTCAACGTAAATCGAGCTTTGATGTTTATTCATGAAATGTGTACTGTCCGCAAATAATACAAATTTTATACGTGTTTACGTTACGTAAAACTGTGTTTCTGCACGGAATAAGGGGGATGGATTTTAAGGGTCAGTGACATGTAATCGTAGTGGTGTCTAGGAAATTCTGATTTTGGGGTTATTTAAAATACTATTTACGAATTATCTTCATATTTTGGAAATTTTTCGGTATTTAGATTTTTTTTAGAATCACGTATTTTAGAGCTAGCCAATAAAGGTTGAACATGTTTTAATATTGCTTTGGGTTGCTTGACTTTGGTTTATTACATGTTCAAATTTTTCTTACAGTACGAAATTTTCCAGAACTTTCAAGACTACCAGATTATTTGAGTCTTATCGAGATTTTTTAGGAGTGAGGGGTTTAGTTGTCTATGTTGCTTGGCTTCACCATGGTTCAATATGTTCCAGTTTTAAAATATAGATGGTTGCTCAAAGTTACATTATGGAACTTTCGAAATTATTAGAGAACTGATTTTGTATTGCATAATTTTCCGTATAGCGATTAGTGCTTGGGATTAGGCTTTCCGAGAAAAGTATCGTTATATATGCCAAAGATATTTGAAAGGCCTTCAGAAAATCCGTTCTTGATTTTACGAAATTCCTCTAATCCAAAAAAAATGTTGGTGTGGTTTTGAAGGACAAGTAAAAATTGAAAACTTTATGTGGGGATTCAAATGCGATACATTTTTGCACGCAAGGAATGAATTCTTGATTTATAAATCTGTTAGACGCTAAAAATTCTCCTTTAGTGCGGGCAGTTACAGATAATCACAGAGGTATTTAGAACTAGAGAATTCTTCATATTGTATGGGTGGCGATTTATGAGCAAAAATAATTGTTCATGTAGCACTCTGCATCAAAAAATTTAGGAGTGACTTTGTTTAAAATCCATTTTTGTAATCTGTAATAAGAAATACATTTTGTAGAACAACAATAAAATGTACTGATGTACAAAATATATCTGCAGTGAAAAATTGTGGAAAAATTTGACTTCAAGAATATTTTTAAAAATCGAATTGTCGTGTTGCTTGAACTAAAACAATATAAAAAATGTCTGTGTATGAATTACTGACTACACGTAGCTCTGCAGAGTACAAAATGAAATCAATGATGACATTTTGGCGTATTTATTCGTACAAATATTTAGGCGAATTTAAATATACAATTATTTTGAAAAATTCATGCCTCAAACCATCTGCAAACGACCTTAAAATTCTATTTCATTGTGGTTTTGTTCAAATTTGATACAGCCTTGACATCCCGTACAAATTTTTATTGTGGTCATAGGAAAAAACTTAATATGGTATTGTTAAAAGAACTTACCGAGCAGGCAGACTAGAAGATTGTTCTGAATAGATGATCTTTCTCTAGCTCTTGATCAGCTTTGTAGCATTATTACGAACATTTTAAAGCAGTGTTATACTTATTCTAAGGTGAAAAATATCAGGCTCTTACATTCTTGAATCTCATATAAACTTGGCAGTCGCATTAAAAAATCAACCAATTTCGCAACAAAGTAAAAAAACATCCAAATGATACCGAGTCTTGGGGACAATGTACTTGGAGACAAATTAATGTAGATGTTAAGAGTGAGAAAGGAAGGTATTATATTAATCGTTTCTCAATTAATGGGGGTGATCTTAAAAAAAAATTGGAGCTTCGTTAATGATAAAATATCTTCGACTAAATATATCCTATCCGATAGCGGTAATTTGCTTACAAATGAAGTAGACATTTCTAATGAGTTCAATTTTTATTTTACAAGCGTTCCGACAAGTTAAGGGCAACATTTTTCTTGAATAGCAAATCAACAAATTACGACTTTCCATGACTACTTTTTCAAAACATTATTTATGACTCCGGTTTCTAATGCGCACTCATTTTTACGAAAAATTGGGGTAACGAAATGTTAGACACAGTAAAAACAGAGTTACCATATTCTTAGATCACTGTAATACACTAAGCACTCATCAACTTGGGTTCCGTTAATATATTGAATTTTTTAGATGTTATTCATAATAGTCTAAATAATGGTAAGTTCTGTGGTGGTTTGTTTATCGATGCTTCTAAGGCATTTGATATGGTAGATAACAAACTTTTGTTATCTATTCTGTATGATGTTGGGTTTAGCGGTGTGTCAAACAGGTGGTTTGCTTCCTAACTAGATGATAGAGTGGTGGGAGTCGGAATTAATAATATTTTTAGTGATCTTACAACTGTGAATGTTGGGGTGTCGCAAGGACCAGTGCTAGGCCCTTTACTGTTTCTAATTTATACAAATTCTATTTCGATTCTATTCGATTTCTATGGCTAATGCTGACCTTAAGGTTCTACATAAATGGTTTGAAGGCTGCCCCTAATCATTCCCAGATAATATATCATACTGCCTCTAAATGTACTTCCGTTAGTTGCCATACGGATTGTCTGAATATTGAGCATAATGCATCCTTTAAAGTATCAGCGAAGCCGTGAATTTCTATTTTATCGGTTCTATCTATTTCAATATATTCTATTAATCGTAGTTCACTTCTAAAATTCAGCCATAATCTTTGGATTGATTCAGGGAGCTGGTCCTCCCACTCCAGTTTGTACAGCCAAAATTATTGAAATATAATTTTTACATTTACAATCACAGGGGTTAGCCAACCCATAGGATCAACAAATCTCGATATTTCGGAAAGTAGCTGTTTTTTCGTGACGCTGAATTCTTCAGCAAGTTTTACTTGAAATTTAAACACATCACGGTAAGGTAAATAACATACACCAAGACAAAGCTATCATCTGAGTGCCATCTGTAATTTCTCTTAATGATATAGGTGCCTTAATAAAAGTTGGTGGTTGTTTGATCATATTCGTAATTTTAACCAAGAAGAATGTAAAATGTTTCTAAATTCTCAAGCTTCATCAATACTATTTGCACCGGACATAAGGTCATCTACATAGAAATCATTTCTTATGATTTTAGCAGCTCTATTAAATCTATGTGCCACAAGTTACAGTTAAAATTCTTTAATGTCGCAATGGTTCGATAGGCGATTTTCTCCACAGAATTCTTTGGTAGGCTGCATCTGAACGGGCAACTCTTATTTAACAAACATCTTGTCTATATCTGCAAAAAAATTTATATTTGTGTTTCCTGAAACGCAATAAAATTTCTGCAAACGTAGATTGAACCGTGGGTGCAATTTGTAGCATATCATTTAAAGAACAACCATTCGATGACTTTGTGCCGGATATTTTAATTATCCCACGATGCGGGGGATAATATATTTAGTTGACATTTTCTCTATTTCTTCTGCGGGTATCAGCTCCATATGACCTAGTTGAAGATATTCTCTCATAAATTCACTATATTATCTCCCGGAACTCAGTATAATTAACCAGTCTTCTTTTCAATTCAATGTGTAAAATCTTTGAATAGCCTGATTCAAAGCATGGCCTAAATTTGGTCCTCTCGCAATTCGCAATATAAAAGAATCCTCCTCGGTAAACGTTGGCTCCATTTCTTTTTTTCCCAAAATCGTTTGAAGACTCGATCGATGTTAACTTCCTCGTCTATGTTGAGCAGGATTCGTTCTGGTAATGCTTCATTTGAATTACAGGTACCCCCCAACTATCCATCCGAATTTTGTATTAAAGGCTACCAAGTTGTTTACGTTGTTTGTCACCATTTCCCTTCGTTCGTCGCTCCATCTTCTTATGGCTAATTTTGCGGCAGAACGCAACTTTTGCTAATGTTTAGTATTAATCGACATTACTGTTATAAATGAGCTCCAACTCAAAGTAGGATGTACATAAAATTATAAATTTAGATCCGCTTCAGCGGAACCAATTTACATATCAAGCTGGTAAAACTACAGTAAGAGCTCTTAGCGGCCTAGTCATAAATATTGAAAGAGCGAATGCTCCTACAATCCGGTGGATCCGTTCCATGTTAAAATATCGAAGCACACAGATAAATTAGGTAGTGAATAATAATTAGGGCTTTAAAATAATATTTCCAAGAAGGCCTACTGTCTCATTTACTAGGCTCTGGGTTATTGATAGACCACTAACCCTTCTGAGTACCGTGGGTATGATGTCCAGGGTAAAGCAGATTTTTTAGCTATCATAATTAGAGGGAAATTTAATGAAATCATCTCTGATCTCTTGCAAGATCCCCTTAATAGAGGAAGGGTCTAAGTATGATAGACGGATCTCGCTTGTACGACATGGAAGTGGAAACTGCAGAACACGCCCTGTGCCAACGACAACAATAGGGTGGGAACAATGAGCCCATATAGAATGCAAATACCGTCCAGAAATTTTATCAGGTTCATCAGTAGCCTAATTAACTAAAAGAGCTAATAATTGCATTTAGCACTCCTCCTCAGTCTCCCTAAGCTCACACCAGTGCTCAAACATTTTTTGATAAAATGACAAATTTTCGAGCTATTCAGTGGGTTCATCCGGTACAGAAAGATTGCGGAAGTCCTGCATAAATTTCTCTTAATTTGATAACCTACACGAATTTTATCGAATGTGATCCCACGCAATAAAATTAGAAAAATATTGTGGCAAAAGCAAAACTCTCTAAATCATTAAAAAAATTCGTTCAGAATTCCAAACAATTATTGTGTAAGATAAACATTTCATATACTTATGCATAAATAACGCAGCTAAATATAATCACGAGCGCAATAAAAAACTTCCTCAACATTTCCCAATACATAGGTAACATACTCGTGTGTAATTAGAGGAAATAAATATCATAAACCAAAAATATTGTACGAGAAACAGATTAAGCTATTGGCTGGGAAGCGATAAAGAAAAGAAAAGTAAATTTACTTAACGCGAGCACTACACCACCACCACCACTAGCACAGCGGTGGAGAGAAAAGAAAAAACGTAAAACACTTGCAAATATTAATTTACTAAACTACTAAAAAAATCCGCGATATTTATACACAAATACACGAACACAAATGAAACTAAAAGTAGGTCGCAAGTATTATAAATCCATACAGAATATAATATATACAGTCGACAAAAAAAATTTGTTACTATTTGTATTGTATGCAGCATGTATTATATCAATATCGCGAGCAACAATACGAAAATATATCTTTCTATTTAAATTTAAATGCTACACACCACACAACGTCTCGTGGCACATAGCGCAAAATAAATTTTTATTGTATCTTTACATGGCAACAAGACTCAATTTTTATTTTTTTATTTTTTTTGATGAAATTTTTGTAGTCGTTTCTATCGCGTTTTGTCTGTCAGCGCGCGCTATCGAGAGACTCACTAAATCAAAAAAAAAAAAAAATACAAAAAACCAGCCACTGGTATATTCAATATTTATTGAAGGTCTCCAGTTTTTTTTTTTTTTGTCACAATTTCTAATCGCGTGCGGGAGATTTCTACTCAAAACTTTACTAAAGTGTTTGTATTATACATATGTATATATGTACGTATCCAACCAAACCCGACTTAAAGAGAAAGAGAAATCTTATATAGATCCGCGTCCTTCATAAAAATAAAATTAATTCAATTTCTTCTTGTGTTCAAAAAACATTTTATGTATGCATGTACTTGTACACAAAAAAAAGTTGTTGTTGGATTTCATTCTTAAAAGTTTTGTGTAAAATGAAATTAAAAGTAGAAAAAAATTGTTTTTGTTGTATCGTGTATTTCGTATAGCTGTCTTATAAAGCTCAAAGATAATTACAGTTGATTAGTTAGTGTATGTATATTGTAATTAAGTGTCATTAAACTAAACGCGCTGCTTTATACCAAAAAAATGCAAATACATGGAATTTTTCGTCAATTCACTTAGTTTATGGTGTTATCTTATCAGTTTACAATGTACGCGCGTATTTATACTCGCATAGTATGCGGATTGGTTTCAAATCTAAAATTCTGCTAAATAGATTTATGCGGGAGATTATTAAGTTGTCACATATTTGAGATATGAACTACTTATATACCTCATAGATTGATAGTATGGGATTTTTCATTTTTTTTTTCGTTTACTGATAAACGTTTTTTTTTTAAGTGGGCCACTTGTATTTGAGCTAATAAAAATTTTGCTTTACAAGCTTTGCGGTTTAAAATGTAGTTTATCCGGAAATAAACTTGCTCGTGTTAGCATAATATGCCCTTGAATGTGTATACAAAATTCCATACATTCTAATGTAGATCGACCACACACAATAAACCGCAAATTTTAATCTTGAATATGCACCTTATTGTTGGAATATTCTAGTATATTATAGTAAAATTTGATAAAAATGTTTTAGAATTAGAACGAAATAAATAGAAAGTATAACTCGGTTTGCTATTCGACTCCAGTAAAGCCAATTTTTAACATTGGGCTGACAAGTATCTCGGCCGACACACAATTTTCTTTTACGGACGGGCCGAAATATACAGTAGATATAAGTTGGTTACCAGCACCTAGAATGATCGAGAATATATGTATCCTTTGTACTCCTTTTAATTGTGTTTGATTTATCTTTAAAATATTTGCTTTGCCGTTTGTACAAAAACAGGAGTTGACGATTTTATTTCTGACAAATAATTTAATATACACTTTCTAAGTTCCGATTTTGGTTAAAATCATTAATTAAACGTTTCACTATGATTGAAGACAGCTTACATCAAACACAATTAAACATGTTTTTAAACCATAAACTTCACCCGTGACTAGAACAAAGCATGTGAATATACACAAAAAGTGCAATATACTCGGTTCATCTCAATAATCTGTTGATTGACGGTATTGCAAGTGTGTTGATATATTTCTTCTTACAAAATGGTTTATACCCGAAATTTGATCAATTTCTGCACTACTCGGCCAAAAACAAATGATCTCGTTATTTACAGGGTTCTGGTCGATTGAATGCGGCCGACTCAGAAGAGGGAATGACAGATGTGGGAGAAGAATCTGAGTTTGGCATTTCACAATCAACAAACTACGCCGAAAGGTGTAACGGTCTATTTAGTCAAAATGGAAGCAAAATTAGAAATTGCATCTACTTCTTTCTCTAACGCAAATTTTGGAAACTGATGGTGAATTTCGTACATCTAATTTGGAAAAAAATGTATGCTGCATTAGAATCAATCCTTCTCATATAATCACAGAGTGGACAAGTTTTTTCCGAAGATCCGAATTCGTTTACAATTGAACGATAAAACATGGAATTACTCATCAACTACTCGCCGAGTTCAACTTCCGTTTAATGAATGTCGTTTAGCCATTAAACAAGTCATCCCATCAGTAGAAATCCGATAAAGGTAATGAAAATTGCAAAGTAATCACAGGTATTTTAGAAGCATATCATGAAGCTCTTGGTGCCGATTTAATTTCACTGTCATCTCATCATCCATCAGATTGAAGATTTGGCCCAATTATTTTATGAGTTGAAATGTTCCAATTCCTGTATGTTCGAATTAGTTTAAAAAGTGTAACAGAAGTTGGTATTGTTGTTGTGGCTGTAGTTGCAAAGATTAAGTCTGAACATATTCTAGTGTGTAGCCATGATGGTGGTTTGTCAGTTGCAGGTTGTAGTTATTAAACCAGCCGGTTTTCCAAAGCTTATTGCAATTTCGAGTTGGGATTTTGACACTGATCAAAAATTTGAATATAACCTGCTTCGATAGACATGAAAATGACTGTGTGTAGATACATTCGTTGAGTTGACTACTTATAATGTGTAATATTACAATATATGTAAGCTTGGTTCGAAAGGCTTCCATATAGAGACGCGGTAAGGATCGATTTCGGCCTCTAAGCCATAGAATTTTTATTGCCACATAGGCAAAAATTTACATTTCTGCAATACTTGAAAAATTTGTGGGTAAACCCCAGAACATATACATATGACCCAATTTTTTTTTTTGCAAGACAAATTGGTCGCTATGATTTGGGATGTCAGCCGAAACTAGGCTTCAAAAGCGTTTAGACAATTTGGTCATCAAAATAGTGTCAAGATATTTTGAACTGTAAGGCACGATACACTTGTCAGAGCAACTTGTCAGAAGGCCGACCAATTCACATTTTCTAGCGGGGAGCTCAGGACCAAATTTTTATCCACACCACCAAAGGGCTCTAGATTCCGAGTATGATCTAAACGTATAACTTCATAGCGATAAATTCATGAGTGCATCAACTGCACCAAATTATGCTTTGTGACATCATCCAAAACTTTGCAACCCTTTTCCTTTGCGTAACCTTTTTATTTATCTTCAAAATTTTATCAGGTTGTTGCTCAAGCTATGGTCCTAAAAATTACTTTGCAGACAGTTTATTAATTTTAAATTCTTCTTTGTATTGAAGAAACAAACTTGTTTATGATTATGAATTTTAATGCTTACAGGTAAGAGGCTTTAATTTTCGCGAATATACTATTAAGAGAGAAGGTTACAAAACGTTTATTCCAGCATTTTTCTTATCTTTGGCAGAACAATTTTTTTCACCAAACTCTGTAACCCTAGTCTGGTACAACCACATTCTGTAATGTTGGTCGCCATTGTAACATCCTATCCCGCAACGCAAGAATCATTTGAATTTTTTTCTTGTACATTTTCTTTCGTTGCTATCTTCAAATTTGGGTGTAGTTAGCAGACTTGATTTAAGCTTTTCACTTAGACACTGTTCTTATGTATTGGTTATCTCGTTAATATTCTGGCCATCTCAACAATTATATCAGTTTATCTTTCACTATACCACTATTCTGCTGTGAGTACGGAACCGTATAATATCGCTGACAGATATAATTTCGTTGATATCTACGTTGTCTAATTTTTATTCAAGCATGGTTTTATCAGATTTAAAGAAGCATTTGATTCGACGCCTTTTACTAAAACGGTGTAATATTTTTCAGAAATACGCACCACACAGTAGTGACCCACATACAGAGGTCCTAACACCCTGTATATTGCGCTTAGACGGACCAGGGCATGGGAGCAGGTTTTAATGCGTGATGTTAAGTTGAATGGATTTAAAATAATTTGTAATTTGAGTGATCAACTGATTTTGTGTCGAAAGTGATGACGGTTGCATCCTACCTAAAAGGGGGACCAAATTTTTTTCTGTACACGACTTCGCTGAGGAAGCTTCGAAATTGTCTAGAAAAGCGATTCTCAAGATTATAGTTAGTTGTTTGAGGATAAAGATTTAGAGTATTGCTGATGTTTTGAAGCTCCGACCATGCCCTTAGTTGCCACCAAACTTGTTGGTGTTATCAGCCTTGTTCGCGACATGTTTTGCTGTCCTGTTGAAGATGTGGTTGTGTCGGTCATCCATGTGATCCACACTCTCTAAATTCCATGTACCAAACATACATAATTTATTGATTTCACGCAATCACAAAACACTTTAACCGAAACCACAGAACTAATTAGAAAGAAATTCAAAATGTTCCATAAGGCCACATAAGGCCAAATGTCAATCTCTGTGGCCAACTCCATTAATTTATGATAAACTTTCGTATTTCTCGCATAAATTTGGGTAGTTTGCACAGATTTGCATAGAATTTTTTACTCTGCTCTAGAAAGATTACTAGATATCTAATAACTGTATAAAAATTAGCTGAACTTAACCCTAACGAATTATATCTGTCCAATCGAATGAAAAGAGCTCTCAGTACCGTCTGTCGTCTGATTAGGCTTAACGGAAGATGTTTTCCACACATTAATCTCAGTAAATTCCATTATTATTTACTTCTAGCAGGTGCTGTTGGTGAGCCAAATTCCATTCCGGAACATTTCAATTTTTATTTTCCGATAGAAAATTTCATATTCCGGTAGAAAATTAAAATTTCCATATCGATAGAAAATTCTATTTCTCGATAAAAAATTTCAAAATTAAATGAAAAATTCCATTTTTCAATGTAAAATTTCATAATCCTATGGAAATTATACATAATTCCTTTTCGAAAATTTTATAATCGGATTAAAATTCCATTTAACAGAGGAACTCCCAAACCAGTTTGAAAATGACAATTTCGGTGTAAAATTCCATTTTTTCGATGGGACATTACATAACTCGATGGAAAATTTCATATTATATGTTGCAGTGGAAAGTCCATAAGCAGGTGGAAAATCACATTTTCAGATGATTTTTGAAAATTAGGATTGCAGAAAAATGCCTGGAAGTCTAACTTTTGCATGAAGGTTAGTTCTGCTGGGGAGGCTTTGAGATTATCTTGTTTGGTTGTCCTAATGCCTAAGTAGTAAGACCTAAGACGGAAGGTATTTCATCGATTTTTTAAATCACGGTGGACTAATCTGATCACACTTAAATTATTGCTAGATGGAACTGTCAGCCTATTATAAAGGCCTATACTATTGTATCCCAACCAAATCCAGATGAATGTGCTCAAATCTTTTTGACGGGAGATCGAACTTGGAAATTAATTTTATATTTTCAGTTATTCGGAAATCGAATTTCAACCCTCCATGTGTTCAACACTTTCAGCCTCAATATGTCCCTTTAATAGTCCATCGGAGTGCCAAATCCCATTACGAAAAATTCCATAATCTGCTTGAAACCTCGAAATCCGTTTGAAAATCACATTTTCGGTGGACAATTCCTTAAACCGATGGCAAATTTCATAATTCCAGAAAACTTTTTATTCGGGACTCGAATAGTAGAAACATGCCTGAAATTCTTATCTTTTGCCCATAGGTAAGTTCTGCTCGGGAGGCTTTGAAATTATCTCTTTTTTGTTGCCCTAATGCCTAGTAATAAGAAATGGTTTCTGCATGGGCTTAAGAAATTTAAGGATAGATTTACAAGTCTATACTTCAGTCTTAATATTTTACATTAATAGCTACCGTTGGAATCGGAGGGCTAAATTCTATTCCGGAAAATTCCTTTTTCAAATAATTCCATTTCGGATGGAAAGTTATATTTTCCGTTGCGAAATTGCATAAAACGTGGAAAGTTTCATTTTTGGTCGAATATTCCATTTTTTGTTGGAAAATGAAAATTTCGTTTTTCAATGGAACGTTTCCATCCAATTGGAAAATTCCATTTTAAGACGGACATTTCCATAATGCACTGAAAAATTCCATAACCCATTTTCCGATGGAAAATTCCATAATTCCAGAAAATAAATTGTGAGGCTCGAACGGCAGATACACGCCAGGAAATATTAAATTTTGCCGAGCACGTAAGGTATTTCATCATTCCAAGTGGACTAAAGCTAACGTTAAACGTATAAACGATGACTAAAGTCGATGAACCGATAACTTAAGTGAGCCGCCCGAATTAATGAAAAATCGTTATGAGAACTACGTGTTCAAATTCACGTGTGCGATTTTTTGTGAATTTTGACAACCTTATTACTTCAGAGCTTATTAATAAAAGGGCATTTCACCAATGAGAAGTGTTAATACATATGTAAGGTCTGTATAGTAAATTCTATTTAAAACATATAATGGAATCTCTTGAGAAACTGCAGGATCGGCCCTATAAAACAACATTGAGCAACCACCTACAATCCGTGTCGATTTGGAATCTTAGCACTTCATATGTTGTTAATTTTATTTATTTGAGATCATTAGTGTTTGTGAATATTTACCCAGTAGGTGTTCCATTTTGGGATTTGCTATTTTCCTCAGCTGAAATCCGGATCTTGTCGAAATTAAGCTTAATTTATCTTTCAACATGATTTCATTGGTTTAAGGCAACTGGAAACATTTTCGTACACCTTTCTGAGCTTTCATTAAGTGTGCTCTTATTTTTAAATATGCTGCTCTTGCGGTACCGATTAATTGTTTAGTGAACCAAATACAATTTTTAAGCTTTGGAAAAGGTTCGAGCAGACTGGTAACTTTATCGGAAGAGGTAAGCGAAGGTACATTCGATTAAAAGCAGTTCGTAATAGAAGTTCCTCTGACGAAAAACCATTGACAATAGGTTTCATCTGGTGTGAGAATTTCAACTATTTGCCACTTACTGACTGTAGCGTATCGAAGTTACTTGATCTATTTCTCAAAGTTTCCTCCCGCGTTAAACTGGTATCGAAATCTACTCAAAAACTCGCTTCGAACAAGAGCGCTTGAGCGGTTGATATAGCATCATTTTGATATTAGGCTTTAACTGATTTAATTGTGGTCGACAGCATTTGTCCAGATTCCTTAAATTCATGAAATGAATATGTCACTCATTACAAATTTTTAGTTGTCGGTGTTTACAATTTGAAGGTTATTTTTGATATTTTTACTTCTTACATAATTTCTACTACATAGATGTCTATTTCTATTAATCTATTTACTCTATCTAGTGGAAAGTTGTACTTGAATAATAATGAGAAGATTATTTAAAATGTAATATAAACGTCCTAGGGGGTGCATAATTAGGTATACTTGTTCTGTGGTCAACAACGAACCCAAAAACTAAACAGTGTAAAAATTCTTCTGAGAATTCTATATATGTATAGGTAAATTGTATCTTAATTTAACAAATTAATTGGATGACATACAGATTGAATTCTAAAATAGTGCACCGTATTCCATTAGTATGTGTCACATGCCATTTATCACCAACCAGAACATAATACATATTCTAATCGCACAACAAACAACAACAAAATCCTAACAACCACAAAAAAATGGATGTCTAATCTATACTCAACTCGCAACTTAAAATACAAAAAAATTGTCGCACCTAACAACAATCTAAAAAAAAAATCCAAATCAAATACCACCAACAACAACAAAAACGCATTACAAATTAAAGTTTGAAAAAATTCCATTCAAATTTCATAAGTCCATTCATAAGATAAAAATCTTAGACCGGTTTTCTTATGCACACATACTTAGGTATATGTATCTCGTGCTATAAATATTGTTCCCATAAGTTGTCAAGTTACTTTATTGCGCGCTTTTGTATTTACAATCAAACTCAATGAAATGTATACGATATTAGATTAGAAACGTATAGGCGCATAGCTTGAACGGGGTATCGCGAATCAATCGTACAATATTCTATAGTCGTGCCCTAATCAAATAATAGTTTTTTTGGTTATCAAATTTACAATATCGGACATTCACACGACAAGCTATGTATACATCTATATGTATGTATATGGATTTTAAATAAAAAATTTTTTTGTGATAAGCGACAAGCGGGTTTTTGGATATTTATCTCGGCTATTTCTATATGTTACAACTTACCGACCGATGGGTAGTTGTTCGAAAGTGTTACTTTTATAGAAATTGATAATTGAATTTGTTGTTTGAAGGCTTCGATTATGTTTATGAAATATGTAAACAAATACATTTTATGATGATCACTATAGGAATACTTAACTGTATTACATTATTTTATATTATGTATGTAGCTTAGCAATCGCAGGTGATAGTAATTTTATTGCTTTTTCGGTTAACAACAACATTCATTGCTGTGTGTACCTGATAAATTTGTATTAAATGGTTTTCTTCTTTTACCAGTAACTAGTTTCCAATTGTGATAAAAAACTTGGTAAATACTTACGATCATTGGATATAAAAGAATTTTTTTTGTTTTGTTGTTGTTTGTTTTGCGTTATACAATTTTTTGCTTACCTGCAAAAAGAAGAAAATAATTTTGATCAGTTGGATTAGTTATCAGAAAATGCGGATTTCATTTTTAAATAAAACTGGCAAATTATTACGTCGATTTCATAAAATTAAATTGGGGTTTAGTTCCAGAATTCTCTATATTCATGTACGAAGTTCAATCGTTCTATTAAAGTTTAGGCATTGGCAATATCAATTTTAATATCATTATTAAGTCCAAGCCGTTGAGCTCTTTTATAATTTTAGGAAGTTTTTCTTAATGAATTTCACGCAAATTCGCAACGACACTCAATAGTGCCAAAAAACGAAGGTTCACAAAGTTCAAAAATTCGATTTTCGAATTTGTTTTGCAAATCGAAATTCATACCTACGAACTGTCCGACCTAATTCCCTTCATCAGTTGGCCTGGAAATACGTTCATAAAGCTCTGCCGAATGTTCGCTCCTACATTTTTCCCATGGGAAATGCTATTAAAGGTTTAAAATATGCTGAAATCGGTTCTGGGCTCGGTCAAATTGGGCTCAATGTGACAGCCCTAAAAGATAATATTGGGAGCATAAAATTGTCCACTTTTATTTCATGGTTTTGTCAGACTCTGTATCGAAGCAGAACTTTAATTTTCAAATTAAAAGCGTGCTACCTAAAAGTGCCGCGTTTAGGTAACACAAAAGGATGACGTGATACAACGTAAGTTGTGCTTTTCCTTTTTAATCAATATTGTATCAAAATGCCTTTAGTCGTGGCAATTCGTCACTTCGATTGAATAGTTCGCATCCTGGATCAACATCACCATAAGGCTATTGACAAGGTATTGGTAAAATTCGGTGATCCGGTCGATGCTCAAACTCGTATTCAAACTACGTGCGTCGTAAGACAGAGCGTCTACCATTCGATCCTCAAATGTACATCTTTGTCTTCCATCATTCCTTTAAATGCTGCACAAGCAGTGGCAAACCGTCTTCTGTCATAACGGCTGGCACTATGACATCGCCCTTGTACACGTAAACAATTTTTTTGTTACTAACTTTTCGAGAACATTGTCCACAAATCTTTGGAAAACTTCAGGTATTCACAGACCAAAAGGTGCCTTTAAAAACTCATATTATGTAAAAGAGGTAAAGAGAATTTCCTGTATTTGATGAATTTCTCAGCTCTATCGATTTTTAGGATTATTGACGGTGTTACCGAACTCTGCATTTTTACCATAAGTAGCTCTCCAATATCCTCACACAAGGTGCACGTTGTTGGGGCCTTTGGCCCCTCGATTCGGTCAGTTATGGTTGAACTGGTTTTTGACGGTTGTTCTTTGTTTGTTTAATGAGCTTTTTCTTGACTTTGTCAATTGTAACTACACCGAAGAGTATTGATTTGTTCGACTTACACGCTCATAAAGCATTTGAGCGGTTTTTTCTTAAGTTAATCCATCTCACTTAGAAGGTATTTATACTGTAAGTGGGATCCTTTTCTTAACCACTTATCCAAACGATAAATTTTATTTCTTATGTGAGAGAATCGCTCGAAAAGATCCCGGAATTGTGTTTGTTTCAAATAAAATTTATTTATTCATGAATATGTATACGGTCTCCTTCAAAGTGACCGTTATTGGATATGAAATATAAACGTTAGGAGATTTTCCAATTTTCAAAATAATTTTGAACCGCACATTTGGCTATATCGCATTTTTTGGTTCTGCAGCACGTTAGGCTGTTTTGCCTCTGGCCATTATCCTGTTGATAATTTCTAGGTGATCAGCTATCACAGATTGACCAATCAGGAAATGATACGAAGTGAGGAGAACCGTATGTGATGCATTGGAATCTTGACTAATTGAAAACCCTCAACATCTCGAATTTCGTGAATTTCATCTTTGTAAGATTATGCTTAAATCAAATCCAAGCTAAACTTGATTTATATCGAAAATCTCTAATAATCTCAAAAAATTTCTAATATTCAACACCCACTGTAATTCTTTAACATAACGCATCTACAGCACTTTACAAATTTATAGCAGGATCTTAGCCATCTTACAAACGACTATATGTCCACAGGGGTCTGGTGATATCGAGAAAGTCGGATAGACTCTGTTGACCCCGAAAAGAACGAATAATCTCAAATCATCTCAGAATTCTCGAATAATCTCGATATTCTCAAAAAATTTCAATATTAACGTGAATCTTAAATAAATTTGAAATCGTGGAGTAATCTGCAAAAATTTCACCTAACTCAATGCTACGCTTAATACATCCCAAACCAAACTCGAATAATATCGAAACTCTTGAATAATCTCTAAATCTTGTTGAAAATTTTTTTTCCCAAACCATCTTGTATTTACATAGTATCTTTTTCATGCGGAACATAGTGAAGTATATAGGAGTTTTCAAAAACCGTGTGAATCTGTAGTGTATTTTGAAATACAACCACGTGAACACCTTCATAGTGTAGTATAGCAGGTTTTGGCATTAACAATAGATTCACGGAGTCGGTTTTTTACCACAAATATTTATTTCCGTGCTGCTCCTTAACCAGTCAAACATGAAGATAACTAAAATATGTAATTTGTAAGCCTTAGGTGTGCGGGAGGTAGAGGATGTGAAATATAAAATCTGTGAGTTGTAAATATTTCCCAACAGATGTGCTATGGTCCATTTACAATTTAACGCACCACGGCTCTGTGACCATGCGAACAAGATATAAACATAAACTAATTTAATATTCAAAATCCGGAACAAAGTTTACGAGCTTAATGGTTAGTTGAATTAAATTGGTAAGCTCGTTCCGTTTGTTTAGTGTGCGAAATTGAGTTGCAACTGGAATGCAATGGGTTCTCCACCCTGACTTTCCATCTTTCCGAACGTATCATAGTTTCCGTCATCTGATAAGACATATCGGCTTTTGTAGGGTTCGCGTACATTGATTGATCGTGCAATCCCAAAATATTAGCGAAATGTGTGTATGGTCAATGTATTTTGCACACTTACACAAACGAGCACAATATTGATGTAAAAAAACGGAGATGTTTGATGTATACCAACCCAAGTAAGCTGTCTGGGACATTTTGGAACCTTCTAGAATATGCAATAACATTCTGGTGGATAGGAAGACTCTTTGATGGTACAGAACCGTCTGAAACACTCCGGAACCGCAAGTCCCTTCGAAGATCCAGAACCTTCTGGGATATTCTAGACCTTCTTGAACATCTTGGAACATTTTGGAACATTCTGGCCAGACTTGGCCACTTTGGCCTCTCATAAGAAGTCCATTGGTGTGCAAGGTGCTGCGGAGGTGAGTTGCTAATTGATACCGGTACGCACGAACAAACCACGCTTAAATTTACTATGCATATATTGATTTCTGAGATTTTTGCAAACCGCTCAAAATTTGAAAATTATTTTCTCCCTAAGTTCCACAATCAGATAACCATCCGGGAGAAAATCTATTAATCGGCAGTTTTATAGGTAAATTAATGTCAATATACCATAAACAAAACCAAATCAATTTAATCTCGCTTTTCTAACAGTCGGCTAGACTGACTATCGTATCTGTAGCAAGCTCCCCTCATCTAAATCAATGATACTGTTAATTTCGTACCATATCAAAAAAAAAAAATTAAAAATTTAATCATTGCCATACAAATTAACCCAATTTTCTACTTTATTTACACAAGAGAACAGAAAATTCCCTTTCGTCGCACACAATTTTGCTCTTTAAACATAAAAATTCATCGATTAGCTGTATGTTACGTACGTACCAGTTGTTGTCGCATTTTTCGGTACGGAAAGGCAATAACAAAAAACAGAGTTTCTTTTGAAGGCGAGGGGTTGAGGGATGAGGGACATTTATTCTATCACAATATGTATGTAGTATATGGCAAAAAAATTACTCGATACGTGTATATTGCATGTGCCGATCGATATTCGATATACTGTAACATTCTGTGTTTGTATATTTGTTTGCTTGTGATAAGATTTTATTCCGAAACAAATATTAAAAAATAAATAAGTTAAAATTAAGTAAATAGCGTATCTCTATAAGCTTGGAAGAATAAGAGAAAGGGTGCTTCACATCAATTTGTCACCCACTACACTACATACTTGCGTATGTGCACAACTTACGAATATTCATGCAGATTATTTAATATAGAACTATACACGTTTATTGACTTTTTGTTTTATTTTGATACGTAAGATAAAATTACTTTAGAAGACGTGCATTTATGTGTTGTATCAAATTCATTATTTTCTATGCTGCTATACAAAACCGAATTTCATCAATTATGTATAGCACAATTTCTAGTAATTACATTAAAAGTAACATCGGTTATGCACGCGTTATATACATACATACATGCACAGGGCACGGTTCAATCGCGTAGAAACCGATTTTTTGCATAATGAAATGAAAAGTTTCATTCATATTGGCATAAAAACAAACCAGTAGCTTGACTAATCAGTAATCACCATGAATCATAACACATAAATTTAAGTGATTCAAATCGTCGCAATTATACACAAAAAAGAAAACAACTCTGATTCCACCAACAACAACAACAAGAACAGAAAAAAGTAACTCTCACCATAATAAAATGACTCAGCCCAATTTTATTTTTTGGTTATAAAGCTCTTTTCTCCCTCAATAAAAAAAGCGCTTTTGTTTTCCATTGAAAACATTATTAATTATTAAAATCATTTATGTAACCCAAAATTATTGTTATTGCTTTTTTTTTTGTTTTGGATGATTAATGCACGTCTCACTCCCTTGTGCGTATACCCGAAAAAAAATAAAAAACGAAAATGTAAAATTTCAATAAATAGAAAAACCAACAGGTAAATTAAAAAATTAAGCCTATATAAGTCATGAATTAAAAAAACAACAACAAATTAATAATTTATTAATCGAAATAAAATTGATTTTTATATTTTATTATATGTTCATGTTAATAATCATAAAAATTACATAAATATGATAATGGGCGCACGAGCACTGTACTATACATATATAGTATACCCTACCGAGTAAAAATGTTTGAATTTGTCGGTTTCCGCGGGTTTTATGAATGATAAATATGATAAGGAAAAAAAGGTATATCAATACGCATGATTAGGCTTATCAAGCTACTTACAATTTTGTACCTCTCATAAATATTTTATGCTTTGATTGGTCTTGGGTGTGTTTTAGGTGTCGTAAGACCCATGGTAACAACAACCAACAAGTATGCATACAAATCATTTCTCAAATTCGATCAATTTGTTAGGCAGAATAAAAAAATATTTATTGTACGAGTACAACAAACATTGAATGAGAAAGGAAGCTTTCTTTTATGTTGAACTCAAAAACTGGGTCGTTAAATAACCGTTAACACTAAGGTGTCCTGATCTCACGCATCAAATTGTTTTCATGTAATCTCAGTGATGACACAGATTCGGTGTATAAAATACGTTCGAACGGATTTCTTTTCACACACCTAAAGCTCAAATAAGCGAAACGAAAAACTGTTCCATTAAACAATTACGCATTTGAAAATCAACCATTGATAATTGTTATAAGTGTAATACATATAACAATTATCAATGGCGTCTAAATTTACAATATTGATAACAAATAATTTTACTTACGGAAAAATTCAATTGAACTATTGCAAATGTATATAAACGATTGTTTATTTTTTTATTAGAGCTACATCGTTTTATATTTTACTAAATGTGGCGCCGTAATCACCATACCAACTGTCAATTTGATGATTGTATAAATAGGCTAAGCGCCTGTCGAATAGAAAGAACGAACTGTTCAAGCCAAATAACTTATAATACTAATAGTGGTTTCCCTCTTCAGGGTCCCACGCTAGAGCTGCATCGCAATTGCTAATAGACCGCCAAAGGCATTGTTCCAAGCCTCTACTACATACAGCCTCTACAGAGGACACCCCCTCTGCCCAAAATTCTATTTGTCGTAGGAAAATTCAAAATGGCGAATCAATATGGTATGTAGTTTCAAGTAGCGCACATCACCCTTCGAATTGTTTAAATGAGTCTAATTCAATGTGTACATATTTTTCATCGCTGAAAATGAATTCAATCTTAATTTTGATCAAAAGCTCAGTAGTTCATTGCCTAACCTCTAAAAGCTCCTTAAAAAAGCAGCGTTACATAGTACGCGATCAATGAAAGCGTATCAAAAGTTTGGAACTAGCCTAACACGAATATAGCCTCACTTTTAAAACTGTGGAATGAGCAATACGATAAATTTAAATTCTATTTGACTTTTTAATCAAAATCCCTGCAGTTAGTCCCGATTGTGTACAATACATTTATTGTGTTTGTAAACGTTTAAAAATAAAAAGAGAAGCTCCGAACAGACAGATGTTGTAATGCTTTCAGGCATCGTCATGAAGTAGGACACGAGGGTAAAGATTTACGAAATATATCGAATCGAGTAAAGTTAAAGTTTCCATACTTATCGGGAACGCTAAAATATGTTGCGATTACAGAACAAAATTCATAAATTTAATTCTGAATCAAGGGGATCACGGTTGCTGCACGAGTATCGATATAAATCCGTACAATCTGAATCCGGTCATTCACCCAATTAAATTACCCAAATATTGTCATGTGACCGAAAAAAATATTTCCCTATTTCTCCTCTCGGGTTAAAATTATTTCAACATTAAGCAAAATATCCGCAGAAAACCAACATAACCATACCAAAAAATACACGCTCCGTTCGGATTCAGATTGAACGGATTTATATCCATACTCGTGCAGCGACCAGAGATTCAAAAAAATTGTGTGGAACTAAAATAATTTTTGTGTTGTGACCGATGGCGCAAAACAACATTAAACCGGTATCAAATAGCTAATCTCATGCACCATAAAGAAGATTTTGGTTTAGAGAAGCTACTGCTCTTGGAAAAAGTTATTACGATGGGATGGGTGTAATTTTTTATACAAAGGTCTGATTTAGAGAGAATCGGTTAGCTATATTTTTGTAGATTTGTTGAAGATGAGATTTAAGCATTAAGATCTTAGACTAAATTTTAAACGCTTATGTTTCTTGTGGTTTGCCGTAATATTTACGTTAATCTTCTCTTTTTTGAACGCGGGTTCTATTGATTCAGAAACAACCCTTCTTTTCCATGAACCCTTCATAATAGAAAATAATCTAACAGTTTTGTTTTTGAAATAGGTCGGTTTTTTGCGACAATGAGCACGACGATATTTTGAACCAAAAACTTAATTTCGGGGACAAATTTTCACTTAAAAATATTTCGTCTGAAATTATAATATCAAGTAAACTTAAGTCATATACAAATTTCTAATTTAAGCCAATTACGAAATTTCTAGCTAAATCAGTTTAAATTAAAATTATAAATGCCTAGAGTTAAGTGACTTAAAATAAAATTACCTACAATTAAACCAATTTCTTTATGAGTTAACTAAGCTTGGTTTGAAATTTAAGCAAGATCTTGCTTACCCAAACACTTCACAAACGTAAGCCAAACAGTTTTAACTTATAGTCATTGAACTTGAGTAAGATTAAGAATAAAAACCTGAAATTTGACCTAAGAATTTGGCTACTAGAATCATGCTGACTTAAGTTATAATTGAATCGATACTTTTGAAAATGATCAAAATAGCACTTTTAGTAATGACGACTTTGGCCGTTTTCAAATTAATCGATTCAATTATAGGGCCCAATATTTTAGGCTTATTCTAGTAATGTGAGAATATTACACTCCTTTTCATTTGATTGGGTCACTCATTTTTAAAATAATTTTGATTTGATCTCTCAATTTTGGCGTTAAACACAAATTTTTTTTGTTTGCAAATTGAGAGAGCCTATTACGAAAATAGCAGATATCAATAAAGAGCGTAATGACAAGAAATTTAATTCTGTTGCACTTCACTAAATTTAAATCTTTTACTTTAATTAGACAACGCGTGGGAAATGTGTTCCGGTTTTTGACCGCCATATGAACCTAACGAAAAATGGTTTGGCGTTAATGCTTCTGGCACATTCATTTCTATTATAATATGCATGAGTGGTTTACTATTGATAATCATTTCCACCTCACACCAGCACTTGATGATATATTTCAACTATTGACCACTATTGAAGCAATCCAATCATTTGCTAAATTAGGCCTGGCCAAACGTCATTAATATCACACTCGGTAAATGTGGGAAATACTAAATAGTGTTATATTATCCGGGTTCACCGCTTATACAAGCTGAACTATAGAAAGAACTTGATCATATTATAGCGTTGGATATGCTAAAGGAATCCACGAATTCGTGGAGCTCGCATAACGGAAAAGTAAGGTATGTCTAGACGCACGTAGGTTGAATGAAGTAACGGTGAAGGACGCGTATCTACTGCTTATTATCGACGGACTCTTGAGCTAATTGTACCAAACAAAATTTTAATCAAGATTGGATTTAAAAGATGCCTTCTGGCAGATCCCATTAGCTGCTGAGTCCCAAGATAAGACAGCGTTTACGGTCCCGGAGCGACCTTTATATCAATTTAAAGTGATGCTTTTTGGACTTACTAATGCTCCGCAACCCATCAGATTTTTTTATATTTAGATTATCTTTTAATAATCACGGGAACTTTCGACGAACATATCAAACTTTTATCTGAGGTAGGCGCGTTAGTAAAAAGTTATTATAGATTTTTCAACTCCTAACACAAACAAGCATTTTCGCAGTTTTCTGGGAATGTCAGGGTGGTACCGGCAGTTTGTATCCTCACTTTTAATAATTTAAAACAAGCTTTATGCAGGCTACCGTTTTAGTACATCCAAATTTCAAAAAGGAATTTTTCATACAATGCCATGCTAAGTTCGGTGGAAGTACGTAGTGTTCTGTATCAACGCAACAATGATGGCAGCGATCTCATCTCTTGATGAGATTAAATCTTTGTCCAAAATTGATAATCATAATTCACAGACAGTTCCGCACATTAATAAACACAATGTGGCAAACAATCATAACCAAAGTTTCTCGGATATTTCCCCTTGGACACTGTATGTTTCTAAACTTTTCATCTTAAAATTAATTCAACTAGCTCATGATAGCCCGTTGTCGGCGTTTATGGGATTGCCAAAACCCCAATTGAACGACTGCAACGATATTACTTTAGACTAAATTGTTTGTAGAAATTCAACATTATATCAAACAGTGTGAACGTGTACACAATCCAAAGCTGTGAATTATTCCACACAACCGACTATGGGAATTTTTTTTAAGAATCTATTGAATAAATTTTGATTAAAACATATTCGGACTCACCGATTCCCCAGTCAAACACTTCAGAACGAGTTAATCGGTCAATATTATCAGCAATTCGTGCCCATATACAAGAGGATCATCAAAATTGGGATTCCCATTTATCAGAAATTACATGTAATTTAAGAAATGTAGTGTATAATTCCTTCCATGCAATACTCACTCCATTATCTACTTTTTGCACAGCATATGGTAACCCATGGAGAGGACTAGGGTGGAGGGTGGTTTGGAACTATTCCTTTTGATATCGTGGGTTTGTTGCTTTTTTTTGTGTATTTGGTGTTTCGTGAGGTATACTTCCTTTACTCCCAAAACAGTTCCTCGATAGCCGAATATCGCCAGAACCCCAGGTCCACACAGGAAGTGTGAATGGTTTGATGCATTTTCAAGTGTAGTTTAGTTTTATTGTATTATTGCATTATTTTTTTGTATATTTAGTACATTTTTAGTTTTATTGGTTTACTAATCACCACACTGGATTGTGACACTCCAAAGGTTATAATTTTATATAAACAAAATATCCCCAAATCCGACGCAGTGCTTTTCCAGTAATTCTAGGCGTATTGATGCATTAATTATATCCACAAAGTTATTTTTTAGCCGAGTAAGCGCTCCCTCGTTATTAACATGTTTTCGTTTAAGATCCTCTGACATTTTATCAATTATCTCAACACTGAATCACTTTCACGGATTTACCGAATATATATTATATGTAAGTGTTTACGAGCACCTCAATTTGTAATCAATAGGCTTTACACAAATATTTACGTTTTTTCACCTTATGATTTAAAGCACAATATCCGTACGTGTATCTGACGCTGTTTCCGTACTTACGGTTTGATATTTTTTTGTGATATCAATCAGACAATACCATGAATGCTAAAATACGTAATTATAATAAAACATTATAATCCGACTCAGTTTGACAATTCACTCTGTTTGCTAATGTTTTGTTTACAAAATTAAAGAATGAGATAAGTACAATATGATACAATATGCAATTATAATAAACATAATTTCTTTCTTGGCATAAACATATACAATTATATAACTAATCTAAAGTGCGGGTTCAATAAATTTGTAGCCACCGCTATAGGACTACAAATCCACAATCTAAGATGAGTATTTTTGTTTTGTTGTGTGATTGATGAGCTTAGACACTTACATATAAAGCCTTTTCAAATTAAATTGTGAATTTATGAACAGCCATCTGTGAGAAAATGAATGTACTATTTATATTTTGTGTCTGCACGATTTGTAAAAAATATTTTTTCTTCTCAAAGCAACCACCAAACTTTGAACATCAAAATAAAATAAAAAAAGTTTGTTAGCCAAGTAAAATCATTGCAACAAAAAGTTGTACTTACGAGTTTATCACAACGAATTATCAATTACTTTGTATTTGTTGAATTGCTGATCACCTGTCTGTATTGTTATATGAACCGTAATTTGGCCGATTATTGTTTGTGGCACTTACGGCTTGGTATAAAATATTGGTATAAAATATTGAGGCTTGGGTAAAGATCAAAAATCATTATTGGAACTTTCAGATTTTAATTAGGATGCTTTAAAAATTAAAACTTTAAGCCAATTTTAATCTCCCTAAAGCTTTTGGAATAAACAAAACTCGTGAAGTGGTTTAATTTTTTAGTTTTTAGAGTCAAGCACTCTGTTGTGTCTCTCAGTTTAAGTTTTTAGAGTTTTTGAAGATATCCGAAAGTATAAATAAATTTCCATACATTTGTGTAGTTGTTTTATAGTTAAAAGTCTTAATCATAAATTTCTTAGAGGATTAACTTCTTGAGACTTCATGTGTTTTACGTCGCCAAAATCAGGTAAGACATAAATTTGTTGAACATTTTTGAATCCGGGATTTGGTATCTCTTAGTTTTGTGGAGTTGCTATCTCATTTTCTGGCAAAATTTTAACTTGTTTCAATTTTTTTCCAAATTACCACATTTTTCGCGTAAATGTCTTCCAAATTTTTTTAACATTCTTTTAATCTGTTTCTTTTACGACCTAATGTTTTTTTATTTTAGTTTTTTTTTATTAATAATATTGTTTCCTCAAACTTGCTGACACAGATCAAAGAGTTTATCGCTCTTATCGCTTCTTCTGATAGTACCAGAAATGCGAAAAACTGTTGTCCAATTAATAATTCTTTTAATGTCCAAACCCTCATTTTTCGATCTCGTATTATTCCTGTTTCAATTTTTATTTATAATTTTAAACTAAGTAAAAAAAAAAAATTGCACAGGAAAACTTTAGTTTGCACCTCAGAGAACATGAGAATTTTTGGTCAGACCGTTTCAAGTGAAGATGACTTCATAGAGTTTTATTACGACCAAAATAATGTTTGACCAATCTGCTTCTATCAAACAAGAAAAATAAATTTAAAATCATTTATCTGTTTCCAAATTTCTAAAAATAATTATATTTCATTTGATACGTTCGAGCAGTGGTGCCCAAGCAAAATGCGTTATTTTTGACAAATTTTGAAAAACTCAATATTGGAACCAACAATATTTTGGAAAAACTACTGTAGTGGCCCATTATTAGCTTTACACAATTCATTGTGAAGCTTTTCTTCGTTTGTAGAACAAATATTCTTGCTGCTGGCCCCAATGGAGGGATTACCGCCTCTTATCGGAGAATACGATACTCTCCTACTCCTCCGGAAGAGATGTGAATTATCGTTTTTCGATCGACCTCCAGAGAGGGTGGATTTACCTGAGTAGCAAGTATACCACCTGGGGTATTAGTTTCCATATTTGTTCCGCTCATTGCTCATTTATAGTGTACTGCACTCCCATCTAGAATTTAGCCGATGTTTCACATCGTTGCTCAGGTGTTACCACTTGGAGGTATAATAGACACTTTTGGTGATTTCTACATAGTTAATACCGATGTAAACATAGACCATGAGATACATGGCTGTAGACGGTCAACCCCTACCCTATTGAGACGCACCTAACATCCTGGAAATTATATAAAATCTTTTTATTTGTTGAGGTTGCCAGGGACGGAAACCGATTTGTATTTTAGGTTGGCTTGGTTTTCTAACTGATAAATTTTGGTTCTAGTTTTATTTTATAAAAATACTCAGGCTCAAGGTTTTTTAGGTTTATGTACTGACAAAAATTTTAATAAAATAAAAATGTTTTATGAATAAAAACAACAATAAATTATGTTATCTCCAAGGGTAATCGAGTGTAAAAAATAATAACAAGAAATAAAATTCTTAAAAACTAAAACATAATAACAAAAAATGTTAGAAATGGTTTTTATTTTAGTTTCGCAGTTATGAATTTTGGGATTTGATTTTGGAACCCAGATTTCGTTAAGGTTTCATTCATTCAGTTTTCTAACTAAAATCTTCAAACGGAGAATTGTAACATTCAGATTTTAAATTATAAATGCGAATCACTCCAAATTTGAATGATGCATTAAAATTTCAATCGAGTCCTACATATAGGTGGATTTGACAAACATTACCACAACGTTTTATCATCCACGGAAAACTCTCTACAAAATTATCAAAAGAACTATAAAAATGGTAAGTATCCATTTTACTTTTTTTCTGTTGCTGTGGCTTATATCACAATGAATTACTTAATAATTCAATGAAAAACAAATATTTTGTTTTTTGTTGAATTATTATTTTTAAAAAATTATTTACAATTGTTTGTAAATAAATACTAAAAATAATTAATTCGTAACGCTTTCTTTTTTGTGATATTATTCTTTATTTTTATTGGAAGACCGGTTTCGGATTTTCTTCCTTCTTCAGTTCCTTTTTTTGTTTTTATAATGCTACTAAATTTGATTTTTATTTTAAATTAATTTATAAAATTGTTTCGTGTACTTTTTATCACCATGTCATAAATTTTGTTCGTTTTTGTGTTTCGTTTCTCGTTTAGTAACAGTGGATTATTCCGGTGTTTATATATTTCAATTTCTTCCATTCGGTACATTATATTGCCTTTTGGAAGTTTGTGTAGAATTTTGAGGTTATTTTCTAAATTTGTGTACGAATGTTTCTCTGTATAAAGATGATCTGCATAATTAGATTTAAAATTTGTGGTATCATTTGCCCTGTTGATTTCCTGCGTATGTTCTCAAAATCTCTGATGGAATGAACGTCCGGTTTGACCGGAATAATATCACAAAAAAGAAAGCGTTACGAATTAATTATTTTTAGTATTTATTTACAAACAATTGTAAATAAATTTTTAAAAATAATAATTCAACAAAAAACAAAATATTTGTTTTTCATTGAATTATTAAGTAAAATTATCAAACCTATTCTACTTAAATTTCTAATCAACATCCATGTATGCCTTGTATTTGCATTTATGTTAATCTCATCCTATGCCGTATTATTTAAACACTCTGAAATTACAAAAATCCCAAAAAATCCAGTATACAAAAGATTACTGAATGGGAATTCGAATAAAAAAAAAGCAAACAAAAAATCCCAATTCCCATCCGGTTGTAAGATTTGGCAAGACAAACACAAAATTTAGTTTTGATAATTTTATCCCCGCAACATTGGGTTGGAAATAACCAGGGCACATATTTTGAAATCAAACACCTCCCACACTTTTACACATTTGATAAAAAATTTCATTTGAAATGTAATAGTTGTACTGGATATGTGTAATATGTATTCACCACCCTTCATACACTTATCACATATGAGAAATGTAAACAAATCAAAACAGAAAATCCCTTCAATTAATTTCCGTTTTACGGATAGCATTTGAAAAAAAAAAAAAAAAAATGTTGATAAAATCTATTATACAATATATTATGCGGTACTCGATTCTAGAGAAATCCCTGTTGTGAACTTCCCGTTACACATACAATCAACATTATCTAAATTATTTGTTTCCGTAAGCGTTACAAACTTATTTATACGTGTACACTACAAAAACTTCACTTTCTTATCACCGCGCCATATTGTGGGGAACTTTTACTGTCTCTAATCTTAAATTAGAATTCAATGGAAAAAATAAATTCGCGCCATTTTTTACCGCACGCAAGTGTACATACAACACCTTATCAACTTTACATAATAAAAAAAAAAAAACAACGTTGTCTTGTTTCTAAAATGCTCGCGCATTCTTATCAACAATCAATAATTAAAAATTCCAAATAAGTCATACCACACAAAATGAGAGTCTTATCACATAAACACTTGTATTATAGCGCGAGTATTTTATTCATCAGAGATGATTCATTTTGATATGAAGTGATTGCGTCGTGTATACATATAGCGCGTAATTGGTGTAATAAAAATTTCAAGGAAGCTGATTAGAGTACTTAAGTGTTTGATATGCATGTATTTGTATATATACGAATATGAGAGATAAGATCAGATTATCATTATAATATTTGGTGATTGCGTTTTAATTTTACTGAAATTTACTGGTTATATTATAATGTACTGTGTATCGTATGTGATAACTCAGTTATGCCGAATTGAATATATCAATTTTGTTTGAGGAAATACGTGGCACGTTTATTTGCTTATCTATAAGATGAGTACTTTTTTTAAGTTCAATTAAACAATCAAGAAAAATTCTAGTGGACATAATTAAACTTACAATGGTAAATTTTCAGAATTTGCTCCAAATTTATAATTTATTTTAGAATTTGAACAAATTCATTATTTGATAAATTTTTCATAAAATCCAGTTCCCATCCCAGAAGTTCCAAGTTTAAATTCCTGTTGAAAATACCAGAAATATTTTGGCGAGACATATTTTTCCGGTTCCACCAGGAGCTTCCATGAAAAATACTTCCATGATTATGGTCACATAATCGATCAGTGGCTCAATCGAAGCAGTCCCATAAGAGTTACCGACACCATTCAGTTGTTAACAACAAAATACCCATTCCGCGCTGATTTCCATCGCAGGGACCACTAACATGGTTTTGTAACCATTGGGATGATGTTCTAATTTCAACTGGTACTTTTTACTGTACTGCTTGGTTGTGTCTGCTATACTGTTTCGATGTGTAGGTCGCGATGTATGTTTGTGTTACGTATATACCAGGGTGCATTTACCATTATTCTTAGTATTCTTGATTGCCTTCGTTGCAGTTTTATTATTTTGGAAGCACAAGCGGACCCTCACAATTGAATACATACGCCTAGATAGGTTTAAGACCATTTTATATAGTAAAACCTTGCAGTCTAGGCTTAAGTTGGAATGTTTCCCTATGAACCAGTTCATTTTAATACCCTTAACTTGATCCTTCTATCTAAATGTAGGCCGAGATATTTAACGTTTTGGTGTTTTGGTAGAATGATATTATTTAGTCTCACAGGCGGACACGTAAGTTTGCGGAGTGTGAATGTAATGTGTGACGATTTACGCTCGTTGACCTTAATTTTTCATTTAGTTAACCATTTTTGTATTTCGTCTAAATGATCTTGTATAGATTTCTTGATGTTATCGTAGGATTTTGATGCGTAGAAATGATTGCTGTATCACCTGAAAATGTTGAATTTTTTACGTATTTTGATGTTGGTAGATCTGCTGTATAGATCAAATATAATAGTGGCCCTAGCACACTGCCTTGTGGAACCCCAGCGAAGATTTCGTATGAATTGGTAGATGCGCTGTTATATTTCACGAAAAACTTTCGATCAAGCAGATAATTTTTAATGATGTTAGAAGAACTTTTTGGTAACTGTCTTCTAACTTTGGGAAAAAGTCCTTTATGCCACACTTTATCGAAAGCTTGTGCAATGTCTAAAAATGCTGCAGAGCAGTACTTTCTTTGTTTTAGGGCGTTCCTGATTTCAGAGACAACTCTATGAACTTGTTCTATACGGTTCCGTGTTCTTCTCTAAATCCGAATTGATGATCAGGAATAATTTTTTTCTCGTGCAGAATTGGTTTAAGTTTTTGCAGGAGCATTTTTTCGAATAACTTAGAGAAACTCGGTAGTAAACTGATTGGACGATATTAGTTTACTTTTGTTTCATCTTTACCATATTTTGGAATCATTATGATTTGCGAGATTTTCCAGGTTTCAGGAAAGTAGCCTATTCTCATTATAGCGTTGAAAATGTATGGTATTAATTTGATTTAAGTGTAGGCCCAGTTTCTGTCAGCGAGACGAATCGGAGGACATGCAAGTGTTGGTCATTTCAGCTTACTTGTGGCTTTCCACAGAGAATAATCTGTTGCTTCGGTCGCTGTGAGTTCACTGATATAATGTTGGACCCCTTCATCACTTTCTTTTAATAAGGCCATTTTCAGGTTTTTGGTCGCTTTATTTAAATTTGATTTAAGCGTAGGCGATGGGTGTAGTTGCCACTGCCTGCCTATATTTTTGGAGTTCATAGTGTCTTATTTTGTTCTTGATAAAGTTAGCAGATCCCCCATGCGATTTTCCGCTAGAATGCGTAGTGTCATAAAAAGTGTATCCTTTGAATTTGAAATGACTCGTAGTTGTAAAATGGGTTTCAGAAATCAACATAATATCGATGTTGTGTTCAATAAGAAAATTTTGACTTCTAGTTTACGTTGCACTAGCCCATTGGCGTTCCAAACAGCTAATTTAAGTTGATTCATTATTGGTTTTTGATGAGAACTTGCATGAGGGTATTCATGTTTTGGAGCATGAGACTCATATTGGTCTCCATCATTTCCATACACTTATTCATTGATTCATTGAGGGTATTAATCACTTTATAAATTCCCTGGTGTTCGTTTGGGGTTGGATTAAGAGGTTTAACTCTCACAGCTTCCGCGTACGATATTTTTGAATTGATTGTAGCCGACATTTGACCAGCATTGGTTTGATTCTTGAAAATATTGTTTAGTGTTTGCTGTTCCTCTCTTTGACGTGAAGTCATTTTTTTTCTTAACTCCTTATACACCACGCATCCTCTATAGTTTGTCCATATTCCTGACAGTTGGTACATTGTAAAACCGATTTACGTCTGTGTGGCTCCTCCATTATAACTTTTCTGTACAATAAATACCTAATATCGTTGATTGCATGTTTATACCTTTAGTTTCTGTTTCTTCGGATTCCAACTCATTAAACATTGGTTGAGGGTTTCTGTCACGGTTTATAATATTTATTACGTGCTTCACCTTGCAGTTCATTTTTGACAGCTCTTCGCTTATTTCCTCTGGCTGCACAGTGGACTCGATTCCTTTTATCACGACCGTGATTCCTTTTGCGCTTTTTAGAGAGTATGTGTAAAAATACTTTCCGTTTTTTTCAAGATCGGCTACAATTTTTCTGTATCCGTCCATGTTTCTGGCTTGAATCCTGGTTTCGCTGATGTTACCACGTTTAATGTGGGCAATGAAAAAGTTCTCACTAGTTTCTGCATTTATTGTTGTCAGTAACAGTTTTTATGGCGCCTCTGTTAAGTAGATTGGAGGAGGTTTCTCTTTAGGCTCCTCATCCTTGTTATCACCTTCCACTTGTAAAACTTCGAATCGGTTACCAGATGTTATTCGGTATTAATAATTTTTTAATTTATTTGAAGCTACTATTTCCGAAAGATTGTAAGAGAACTTAATCCAGTTTCGAACTGATGAGCTTATGATTTTGAAAAAATCAATCCTCTCATCAGGCCGCGGCGACTGTACTGTGCTGGCTGTACTAGCGAATTATACTAATACAGCTAAACTCTCTTACAAATTTTCTTCGTCACATTCACAAAGCTCTACTCCTGTGTAAGCAAATTTATCAATTAACAATTTTTTACTCTATTTTTGAATTAATTTACAATCCAATATTTACGTTTATTGTAAAATTCTTCCTAGTTTCTATCTAGCAGGCTATACTCGAACTCACCGTTTCCCAATATATCGGATATCCTCAACACGCTTCGGCTACTATGTTGTTTCCTATCTTATTTAATATTTGGCTGATGAACTCTACCAGCTAAGTAGACGCAGTCCTACCAGGCATAAACCCATCCAGATTGACAGATATATGACGAGAGTCATATATCTGTCAATCTGGATGGGTTTATGCGATCGAGAGATATGCGACTCTCTATCGAGAGTCCAAGTGCGGAAAGGTCGAATAGCTCGGAAGGCCGAATGCCGAAAGGCTCAGAAGGCCGAATGTCGAAAGGCCGAATGCCTAATAGCCGAATGTTTAAAGCCGAATAAGTCGAATCTGTCGAATGGCCGGACGTGTGGAAGGGCCGATTAGGTCGAAAGGTGGAATTTTTATGACATTTTTCTTCGCTTAATTTATTGAATCAAGACTTTAAACCATTGAATTTATTTCTTAAAGTAAAATGAATTAAATAAATTGAAAATACATCCTCCGTTTATTGCTATTTGATGTATTGGTTACATTTTTGTATGTTTTGGTATTATAACTGTTGTGGACATTATGTTTATTTTTTTATGATCAAGGATATTATTTGTGAACATATTTTCCCGCCTCTTTTAGTAATCGACTAGGTAAGAAAAAATATGTTTTTATGTTATGTATGTAGCTTATACATATTTTGGGTTGGCTACCTTATCTAGAAAAAAAAATCCAGAAACAAAATAATCCGGAAACATAATTATCTTATTGCGGCCCAAGCTAAAACCAAAATTTAGAAAATGTCAACAAAATTTGGGTTTTTCCAAAAGAGGTCTTATCATTTTTGGTAATGGAAAAATTCCCATGTCAACCTTTCAGATACAGATCAATGGAATTGTATCGCTTCTACTGACAGTTTTACCATAAATATTTCAAGAAGGGTATACAACCTCGAGATCCCGGTCATTTTGTCAATCACGAAATCCCCAAATCCCTGTGTTTTTGTCAACACCGAATACCGGGATCGTAGGATTGTATTCCCTAGTTTCAAGTTGTGTTGTGTTTCGCTTAATTTATTTGGCTAGTATGGTATCAGAGAAGATATTGGGGCGATTTGCAAATTTAATGCTTCGTTAAAACTTCAGCAACCTTGCAGACACAAGTCAAAGGAATAGTATCGCTCGTATAGCGTCTGAACAATGGGATTCTATAATGATTTTTGTGATTAAATTCTAGAGTATGGAAATTGACTTTCCTAACCGATTGTACTGAAATTCATTAATTTTACAGAATTTTCATTCACCTATTGGAATTTTCCTTGACTTAATTAAATAAAATGTATTCTCCCAGTGAAAATAAACTTATATAGGTTAATTTGTAATTACGAAATGTAATACCTTCAATTTCATTACTCATTCGGCTTTTCGACTTTCGGTCTTCGACTTTTCGAGCTTATTCTGTCCAGCCCACATCCACATTCTCGAAAACCTTTCAAAGCTGTTAGCAAGTTTTCATCAGATATGACAAGAGGAGTGATTAATATGTTGTTATTGCTTGTTTGATCAATGCACCCGATATTATACATATTGAAAAAATCCAGCATCGGTTTTACGTTTAAACCTAAAGTCTGTGGTCAAAAGGTTAAACAGCATATTTCAAATTTCATACGTTTTCTAGAGAGTTAGAAAAAGTTGAATATTATATTCATTTTTTACTTATGCCGACTAAAGTTGCTATGGCTTGGGACCACAGCCTTTGGCCACAAGGCATTACCAATTAAGCCAAATTAGGTGAGGTTAGAGAAGAGGTAGGAAACGTTGAATATTAAAAAAAGGAAAACATCTTAAGTCGACTTAAGCTGTTTCCTTTTGAGCACAGAAGTAGAAGAATAGAATTGTCTAGAATTGTTTTGAATTTGTTCTAAGTTTTTCTTAAACATGTAGGCGGCAGACAATGCAGGCTTTTCTTAGGCATTTTTAGACCAAGTTTTATCGTAATTCTTGATCGGAGCCATTTGTACTTTAGGCCTTTAAAGTCCTTTGGTTACTCTCCAAAGGCAATAATTAGTGCCTTTTTGGCCAGAAAGGCCGGTCAGATATTTGCTAAAATATTTATTTTTGATTTCTTTGATAATCATTTTCAATTTATTGCTTGACTAATTATGTCGCGATTTGCTTTGTGGTGCACCGTTCCTTGCCAGACTTTTCAGACTTTACGTTTTTATCTAACCAAGGCCCTATTGCACCAACTACTTCACTTATTACTTATCAACTTATCATAATTTTTGATAATTTTCTGTTGTACCAAATTGAAATTTGATAAGTATTTTGTTGAGTTATAATAAGTGATAAGCACTCACTTATCAAAATTAAGTTGCACCAATTCGCGAAATGATAAATGATAAGTAATATTTTGATAAGCGATTAGTTTGAGGTTTTTTGTAGTTCTGTTGCACCAAAATTTTTAACTTATCAATAATCGACAACTTTAATGATAACTTATCCAAAATATCAATAAGAAAAATTTCACTACTCAAATAAATTGATAAGAGCTACAAATTTTAGTGGCATGCCGGAAGTCTGTTAAAAACGTTTTTTTGTTACCCTAGTTCCTAGTATATGGCCAATTAAGAAGGAACTTGACCATTTCTTATCCGATTTTGATGAAATTAAGCATGCTCGATGGAAATGGGATTCTGAAATCATTTTTAGGTTAAGTTCTGGAATATGGTCAATTATGATGGAACTTGACCAAATTCCAGACCTTCACCTATAAATCATTTTGGAATCCCAATTCCATTGTACCTGTCGAGTTTAATCCTAATCGGTTGATAAATAGCCAAGTTCGATCCTATTTGGCCATATTCCAGAACTTCATCTGAAAATCATTTTAGAATCCCATTTCCATTGTGCATGCTCAATTTCATCAAAATCGGATTGGAACTGGCCAAGTTCCTTCCTAATGGGCCATTTCATCTAAAAATAATTTTAGAATTCCATTTTCATTTCAACTTATCATAAAAATTTGATAATTTGTCATTTTATCACTTATCATTATCAAAATTTGATAGGTATTTCAATTGATAAGTGAGTGAGATTTTTTTACTTTTGGTGAAATACTTATCAAACAAACTAACTTATGATAAGTTGATAAGTAAAAAATAGTTAGTGACATAGGGCCCAGGTCTCTCACTTCTAATGGATAGTTGCTGTGATCTTCCGTTTGGTTTCGAGTAGGAGGAGTATTTTGCCACGCTGCTTCTTGTTCAAGCACATATTTTTATTTTTATTCACAAATAGGGTTGTGATTATTAGATAATTCTGTATTCGATGATTTTTTTTATCGTTAATTCAGAAAATTCCTAAAATTCATTAAATAAAAATTGAAAAAATATTAAAATTTAAAAAGATTCTTGGAATTCGTCAAAGTTGATTTGTTTATTTCCTAAGAACGATTGGGCGACATAAAATTCTGAAAACTCGATAATTCTTAATATCTCTTTTATTGCAAAATCCCAAGGTTATAAAATACACGGAAACTAAGAAACTCTGTTCTTATTATCAACTTTAGACCAGTGGCTATGAGTAGGATGCTAAATCATCAATTCTCTGAATTCATTGATAAAAACAAAAAAAAAATTTTGTTTATTAATTTTTGTGAACTTGAGCATGAAAATCGACGAACGTGTATATTCACTTAAGTAAATTAAGATGAATTCGACAGTGAAAATGATATACATAAAATTAGATTTTACTGTTATTATTTTTATGGCGTCTAAATTAGTAGTGTATAGAGTAGACTATTATATTTTGTTTTCCCTGTGTGTTATGGTCCCCGCAATGGCTATTTTTACATCACACATTATACAAATAAATTTAATTAAATAAAAACGGTTTGTTTGAGTAAAAGATTAGTTCCAGCTTTTTTTTCAAAACACGCGCAGTAATGAGTAATTAAATCTATAAAAATTGTACAAGACTACAAACATAAACGCGCGATAGCCAAAAGACGCCAAAATTATTAAATTGATAAGCTGAACTATCAGGCGTTATCTATCTAGGTTAAAATTTCGCGAATTTGTTCGTAATCGTCAAAAGTTCCATAAAATTGTTTGTTTTTGTTTCTAATTTATACCGAAGACATATATAATACAGATATTATCAATCGTGTTTGATAAGAAAAAAAAAAAAGCTCGTGCACTTGACATAAACAAATAAAAATAAAAAGTGGATATCATCAGTATATTGTGAGTAAATACCGGCTAGTAGTTATTAAGCCATTAATATTTAGAAACATTGTAATTTATACAAAATTTATATGATAACCTAATAAATTTTTTATTTTAATTAAACATTTTGTAAATTTTTTAAGTGGTTTTTTGATAATTTTTTAGACGCACTGTTACCAGTTGACTGACATGTGATGAATAATTTCTGTGTAAAAAAATATTGCAGAGATGTTAAACCTTGAAAAAAAAATTGAATTTGATAAGTGAGAGACGTGTTAACGAATCACACTTGTTTCAATATTATGTGAATGTAGGTGCATGTGTTTAGATCAAGCTAAATATAAATATATTTTTGGAGTTTGAAAGTAGTTACAGGAAAACTTTTTTTTTTGCATGTTGCTCTATTCCGTGGTTGTGAATTTAAAGTTTGATGACGAGCCGAAAATTGGGTTTTTATAAGTATTGATACAATTATTGGAAAATTATCAGATTTTTTTACGATTAAACATAAAATATTGATAATATACGAACGGTTGGACAATCGTGTACGTAAAATGTTTATTTTATTTACATAAGCCTTGGTGACAATAACTTATGTTAATTTCTATGTGTGATAAGAGTACTTAAGATTTTTTTTTTTTTTTTGAGGGTACTTGACACATTTAATATTTTTTGATTAGATGTTATCGATTTAGTGGCTCCTGCCTTGCCCAAATTGTCGCTTATAGATTAGCACAATTTTTAAAATGTATCGAAATGAAATTTCAGATTTTATTGTTTCTCGAATGCCGATTGCTTGAACGCCGATGCTCAACCGGGAGTATATAAGAGCTAAATTGCTTAATTAATCGAATTCATCAGCGTTTTGTAAAGGCTAAATGATTCAATCATCCTTAAATTTGATTGGTTCAATACAATATATTGTATTTAGAACTACATAAAAAATAAAAAAATGCCCAACGTGTTTATTTGGCGCGACTCTGCAAAACCTGTAATCAAATGTGCTCTAAAAAAGGTATTATCGGTTGCTCTGAATATGGGGAGATTTATAGATTATTGTTCATTGGTGCGTAAGAGCCTTAAGAATTGTGCCACTAGCTTCTGAGCGGCACTTTTTAGTAATTCACCATCGCTTCTTCCAATTACCAGCAATTACGTTTTAGTGTAGCAAGCGTTCCTAGAATTAGGGTAGTATACAATACGTAGAATGTTTCCCATTCAGTTGCCCAACCAAACCCAAATCAACCATTTGAACGATGAACGTATACAAAAAACATCTCTAAATATGACTGTTTTTCTTTTTTCTTAGAGGCATTACTTCAATATTGTAAGCGTTACCAAAAACAGATTTCTAGAATTTCCGAAAAATCACTCGAAGGTATTAAAAAAGTTCTAAGTTTTGAAATAAAAATTTTAAATTCTAAAACTTGAAGCAGCCCAAATTTTAAAATTCTAAAACTTGAAGCATCTTTACTATAACACAAAGAATTTTCCCGAACAGTGATCGATCAATTGAATTCATTTTTCAATTGAATGCTACCAGTACGAGCCAAGGTAAGATACATCATTTAATTGTACATTTCACTCAATATCTAATTAATTTTCTATTTTCCATTTTTTTAAAACAAAAATGAAGACAAGTGAAGGCATTTCATTTTTGTTACAGGGCGATTGCGATTGTGCAATTGGAATAATTGTGAATGTCGTATGGATATAGCCCCTAGCATTGTATTATTGAGCCGAACGAGTTGCTAGATTAATTTGAAACTCTGAGTGCATAAAATCGAGAAACCACAAACTGAATTTTCGGTAAATATGACACTCGATTTTATGTTTTGAGTTCTGATGTCCCTCAGCAAATTAATACGTCCACGAGCTAGGCTGTCACCGTCTATCATTATTGCCAACGGCAAAAATATTTATCAACGATAAGCTTGGAGTTTTGCAGCCATGCTGAGGTATCCTTAATTAATGAAAGTCTAGCACAGAAACTTCAGATACCGAGAAAGTATGCAAGAACCAAATACTGGGCTTGCAGGAGCTGAAGCAGGATGTACCGGCGGAGGTAGCATGCAGTTATTTATCAGATCTAGAACTAATCCTCTTCAAACTTCAGAACGTTAAGCAGAACTTAACAATACACACCCCAGAATATTCAACTAGTAAAGATATTATCAACTGACCATTAGCGGATCCGCAGATCACAAAAACATCATCAGTTGGCATGATCTTATTTTACCTGAAAAAATAAAGCGACTAGATCGAGTAATAGCCTAGAGTACCATATTCGGCTGGATCATTTGTGGAGACAAAGTCAACGCCGACGTTGATGTTCTTTTTCACCAATTTTGGGAAGTGTAGAAGTAAGCACGACATCTTTAATTACCGAAGAGGAAAAAATGATTGAAAACCACTTCCTAAACACATCCCCCAAAACCAAGGAAGGAAGATTTATGGTAAGTTTGCAATTTAAACCCAATTTGCCCTACCTGGGGAATTCCAAACAAGCAGCAACATTACGATTGATGGTATTCGAACGGAAATTTAAAACTAACATGCTCCAGCCGTGTCTTTAAATCAAAAATTACTGGTAGGGCTGACGATACAAAATTCGTTGTTATCCGTCGTAATGCAGTTTCGGAAGCATAAAATTGTATTTGCCTCTGACATCAGAAATATGTCTAGGCAAATCATGATAGCCCAGATGATTGAGAATTCCAACGGATATTATGGCGAAAATGAACCTTAGAGCCTATCAATTCCAAACAGTAACATATAATCTAGCGTCATCATCATATCAGGCCATTAGATCGTTAAGGCTGTTAACAATCGATAACAAACCAGAATTTCCACTAGCTGCAGAAATAGTATTGAACGAATTTTACGTAGATGACGTAATGCCAAGAGGTAACGATTTACATGAAGCGACTGACTGTCGAAACCAATTAATCCAATTGAAGAATCGTGGTAAATTCAATCTGTGAAAATTGGAAATCGAACTTCAAAGACCTCCTAAAAACCATACTGATGAACGACGAAGAAGTCTCCTCATTAGGTCTCGATGAAGCAACAAGCAGAAGGGTTTTGGAGCTATAAAGGCAGCCAGATGAAGACTACTTATACACATATCCCAATGAAGCATCAGCTGCTATCAGAGGCATCCAGATTATTCGATCCCCTCGGCTCATTGGTACCATCTGTTCTTACGATAAAAATTGTATTCTAAAGTTTATGGTTCTTAATACTAAACTGAGACCTTCTTTTACCTGACATTGCAGCCCAATGGGCTAATCTGAAATCCGAATATCACGGTTAGTAATTGTATAAGGAGTTCATCCAAATGATTTGAAAGATCTCAACATTTGGTGGAATGGTCCCGAATTTCTTAACTTTGATGATGCCTCCTGACGCAAACAAAAACTGATCTGCATAGATAAAGGCTATATTGCCAGCATCTTAACCAAATACTCGTCATGGCAAAAATTGTTAAGAATATTTTCTTATATTTTTAGATTCATAACAAACCTACGGATGAAATTCAACCAGCAGGTAAAGATTTCAGCCTTCACCCCTGAGGAACGTAAACATGTTTTCCACGGGGTTCGCAAACAAGTACAAAAGCGTTTTCGCAGAAGAAATTCCAATGTTAAACTCCGGTAATGATGTGTCACCAAAATCCAAGATCGCATCCCTTCACCCATTCCTAGATGATAAAAATATCCTACGTGCCGGTGGTAATATTTGTTTGCTTAGCAGTCAAGGCCGTTCATCTAGAGCCTATCACAAATGTTACAACCGAGGCTTTTATTGCATCGCTTCGTAGATTTACTACCATAAGAGGCTATCAAACAATGACATGCAGCGATAACAGCAGCAACCTTGTTGGGTCACTTTGAGAGCTGTTCTCTTTCCAGGCAATTTCAATCGCAAGAGCATAATGCAGGGGTTAAATCAACCACAATGCATTGGTTCAACAATACCATACTTACCTTCGAAGAGCTTATACTCTGTTATGCCAGTGGTACCAATATTAAGTTCCAGACCGTTATGTGTTCAATCAGACGATATCGACGAAGTTAATTACTTATCACTGAGCCATTTTTTAATGGGAGAACCGTTGTTGGCTTTACCTCAACCCAGTGTGGAAACAATTAACACCAACAGACTAAGTATATAATAATTGACTCAGCATATAATACAAACGTTCTGGAAGTTATTTAAAACTGACTAACTAAATACTCTGAGTAGCGTAATAAATGGCAGAAAACCGAAGAAAATCTGAAAATTGGAGATTTGTTGGTAGTAATAGATCATTAGCCAGAATCATTAAAGTTCACCCTGGAAATGATAAATTAGTACGAGCAGCAACCGATTAGTCTCACCATAAACTTGCTGAGTTACCGGTGGATTGCAATTCAAAGATAAGTATATTCTTTCAATGTGGTGAGACTGTTGCAGAAGATGTTCTACGATAAACAAAACTGTTAGATTCGTTTTTTAGATTATTAGATCTTATTGCTGTCAAATAATCACAGTATTAATTGTTTACATTTAATTGACACTTCAATGTTATATTGTTATTGTAATGTTATTGTGGAATATACAATTTTTAAATTAATTTATTTAGCGGGCTAAAGAAGCCACCAATGCTTATTGTAAAATGAAATAAAATGTAATTGGTGATCTGATCAATTTCATAGATGACGGAACTCGAGCCATAAAAGTATTATTGGTGGGTACTAAAAAAAAATTGTCATTTTGTTTGGAAACAAAATAATAATCAGATCATTTTTAACGGCGACCGGAGGAAGTCTAGGAAAAACTAGAAGATACAAAATTGTAAACAAATTTATTAAAATTATAACGTAAACTGTATAAGTTTGTGATTTAATAAATTACGGAAACTCGCTGGTGTTGCGCTATTTAATTTGCCATTGAAGATAAACGTCTGGTTTTTGCATAATTTTAAGACAATTATATGCCCAGGGTTTGTATGATTTAAATCACTTTAATTAAATCGAGCGATTAATATAAAGATTTTTGACGAACAGATGGCACGATTCTTTTACACCTGTAATCTAGCGTTTCATAAAGCAGAACACGTGGAATTTGTAAAAGTTTGTCATATGCTACATCCAGGTTATAAACCACTAGACGAGAGGCAGTTATCAAACGAATTACTGGATAAAGTTTTCGCTAAAGAACATGAAAAATGCTGCAATGCATTAAGAGACGAATTTGTCTGCTTGGCTTTAGATGGATGGTCTAACGTTAACAACTGCCCTATTATATGCGCATGTGTGATTGATGAAAAAGGAAAAGTTATATTAATAGAAACGGTAGATACATCTGGTCATAAATATGATGCTGAATATTTAAAATTATTAACCTCTACAATTATTCGTCAAACCGAAGCCAAATATGGTTGCACAATTTAAAGCATTGTGAGGACAACGCAGCTAATATGACTAAAATGCGGATTGAATTAGAACACGAGGACGATATTAATGTAATCAGTTATCAGCACATATACTTAACCTTTTACCACGTGATTTTGGGAAAGAATTTGCGAAGACTCAACAACACACGATTCGAGTTTCAAAATATTTCCGTAACCACCAATTACCAAAGAGTTGGTATATTGCCACAGAAGGGAGTGCTTTAGTTTTGCCCAGCGAAGTACGCTGGAATACAATATGTGACACAGTTAAAGCTTATTTAAAAAACTGGCCAATTTTGAAGTAAATTTGTGATGAACACCAAGATGAAATTGATGCAACTATAATTGGATTGGTACAAAATTTAATGGCAAAACGAAAACGCGAGGAGCTAATAAAAGTGATTCAGCCAATCGCGAATGTTTTAGATAAAATTCAGAGTAACCATTGCAAACTTGCCGTTTGCGTGATTAATTCTGATTTTAAGAGATTACGTGAAAAGACAAAATTTATGTTTTTTTTTTCAAATTTGTGGTATCCCAACATATCATAATTTTTGTAAATGCTCTACTAGTGTCAAACTGAGTGTTTTAATATCTAGTTAGCTAACACGTTTAAATATCACGTACTGGTAATGTCTAAACTGAGATATGGTTTATCATGTTGGGATTGCTGCTATACATGTACTTCAACGCCGTTGTTTGTTCAGCAGGGCTTCTTGGCCTTTATTTAAGTTTAATAATATCTTGCTGTTGCCACACTTGTATAAGGTTTTAAAACTATTTATTAAGTGGAGTGGTCATCGTAACTTATGGTTTGATGAGCGCTATTACATCCATAGGAACCATCACCTTCACAATATTTCAATCACTTCCTCCGCTATAATCTTATTACAGCGCCAACATTTTGCAATGCTTTGCCGGATTTGGTGAGAAGGCTTCTATGCTAAGCCATTTTTAGCAGAAGTAAAAAAATCAGAAGTAAAAAGATGATATAACTAATAATGGAATTTCTGAATACTTCACACTGATATTGTCGTCCACTTGTTCTCGTTTAGCTCGCGACACGGAACGTTGTGCATTCATCCATGTATGCGTGTGGTATATTTTTTTATTTGGTTGAAACCGAATAATCCGATGGAAAAATTCAACAGTTAAACGACTATCTAGCTTACAGTTATGACATGGCTATTCTGGAAGTATTTAAATAACCCCTTCATTAATACTGTATTGTTTAGCGCTAGACGCCACTATTGCCTTCACATTAGTTATCGCACATAAACTAACAACCATATATTGTGTAGAAAGTTGTTTAATAAATGTTAATTTCCATTATCATATTTGCTTTATTTTTTTGTAAATCGGCATTTATCGATACCCGATTTCCGCTCTTGATAACAACATTTAAACATTGAAAGTTTTTTTAGGCTATTAAATTATTTTTAGTTTTTTATTAACACAATTTAATATCTTACCAGTCGACGCAAGTATACATGTTTCAAAATTCGTAAAATAAAAATCACCCGCCATTATATATGCAACAATTGTATAACATTTTCTATAAATATATACTTTATTCACTTGAACTAATAAAAATTCTATTAAAATTAATAAAATAAATAATTAAAGATGCATAACGTCAACCAACAAGTAGATCGTCAAGAATAAAACAGCCTAGAGATTTTTTTTTGTATAAGTACATAAGAAAACCTTGAAGATCCGTTCGAATTTAGTTATTTGATCATCTGATTTAAAAATATATAGACTAACGTAAATAATTATTGGGTTTCAGGGTTATTCGTGTTGCATAATTTCGATTTGACGTCACATCACATATGTTTTACAATTTTCATATAAAACGATACTTAAACGATGTTGTTGTTGTACATCCACAAGCTCACTGCAAATTCATTTTATTATTCAATTCAGCTCACGCAATAAATTCGATAAATATTAGGAAATTTAAAAGTAAATCTCCTCCCCCCCCCCCCCTCCCCCAAAAAAAAACACATCATCTGTTTCATCTCTATAAACACACGGTGCACAATATTAGATTACAGTGACACACAGTAAAACCCAATAAAATCCATTAAAATACTTGATGACATTGTCTAGAGTCACTATAAAATAATATCTAACTTAACACCCTCTTCACTTGTATATTCTGATAGCAGCAAAAATAAATAAATTTGTTGTTGTTCTTTTGCGCCTTTTTTGTGTATACACCACTTTAAGACAATCGTTAAAAACGTATATTGATTCCATTATAATAATATCTTATGTTTGATTCTTCCACCACCATCACCTCGACTTTTTTTTTAATGAAACGACATTAGACTATAACAAACGTGACTTCTTGTAAATTACTTAACTTATGTTCCTCCTGCCATTAAACTTGTGTTGTATAGTATATGTATGACTAATACTAATCATCTATGGAATTATGGATAGATAAATTTTCATTATGAAAATCATTTTGATTCGAAATATTTCCTAACATCTCTAATCGAATCGATTAGGCGATGTACTATAAGCGAATTTTAACTTTATGAGGAGTGTGGATGACAAAAAATAATTTCTCGATAAGTTTATGTCTTTGTGCTAGGGAAAATCATCAAAGTTCAAATTATCAAAAAAATTGAAAATTTATTAACAGTTTAACGGGTTGGTTGGTATAGGGATACGATTTTTTGTTTTGATTTTAATATATTTTACCTACCTATTTATAATACATGATTAGGGTTACGATTTACGTCACTTTACCTTTAAGGTGAAAGGTTAAATCTAAATTTATTCAAATATTGAAAGGAACATTTATTGATTGACGTTTTACGTTGATATCAATTTCATATGTTAACCAACATAGTTGATAGAATAAATTACTTTTCGCTATATCGATTGCTAAAATTAAGTATGAGATCTTATCAATTCAAGAAGTCTAAACCTGAGGTAAATCAATAAATGTTAATTTACATTTAATACGAAAAATCCTAAAAACCTAAGATACAAACTAGAGGTAGAGGCTAGAGAGGCAACCGAGTTTTAATATTCAACTTTTCCTATCGTCCCTGTAAAATTATCTAATTTAACTTAAGCGGTGGTGCCATTTGACCATATAATTGAGGGAAATGGTCAACAATTTAGACAAATTAACTTCAATCAGCAAGGACGAAAGTTATTGAAATCCTTCCAAAAAGGTTGTTTATCCAAAACAATTGTTTCGACGTTTCGAAAATTTTTGAGTACAAAAAAGCAAAAAAATAAAATGTCCGTTCGTCTGTGTGTACCAAAGGTATGTCGAGAACGGCTTGTCCCGTATGAAAAGCTTTTTGAATCTGTACGTCAAGAGTGTCGGATATCATCCGTACGAATTGACCCAAAACACGTTTTTAGTAACAATAGGTATTATCACGTGGTTTTCGATCCACGTTGGGCGTTGAATTTGGCGTTAAGTTGTGGGTTGGTTTTTAAGTTGGTGGTTGATTTCCGGGTTTAGTTTGGGTTAAGTTCGAGTTGAGTTGGGTTATGTTAATGAGCAGTTCCAGAGTGTAATGTATGAGTATAGCTGCAAGAACTTACATAAACGAGCTCAACAATATTGGTTACCGATGCAAATGGGGCGAAGATTTTCAAAATGGATTGATCCAACTACATAGTTTGGATTCAAAATTTCCAAAGAAACTGGGCAGTTTGAAGAGGGTTTTGTTGGTGCGGTTCAGCAGCAAGGCAAACTAGATTCCCTGTGCCTCAAATTCGGGAAAGTTTTCGAGCCAACCTTGGGTCGTTGTTCGGTGTTCAAAGCCCACTTGATCTGAAACTTAACTCAGTGCCTAAGTTTTTCAAGTCGCGACCGATTCCATTCGAGCAGATGCCAGTAGTAGAGAAGGAGATTGGAAGCTTTGTCAAATTCAGTCAATGGGCTGCTCCCATTGTTGTAATAAAAAAGGCCAACAAGCATGTTCGTATATGTGGAGTTTTCAAGGTTACGCTAAACCCATAATTATTTGTCGAACAGTACCCGATACCCCGGGTGTAAGAATTGTTTCACCGTCTTCAAGGAGGTAAACAGTTTTCCAAAATATATTTAAGCGATACTTATCTGCAAATTGAGTTAGATGACGAGTCCAAACTGCTGATGGTCATTACGACACCTTTTGGTCTATATCAGTATCAACGTTGCCATTCGGAGTTGCCAGTGCACCAGCCATTTTCCAAAAATTTATTGAGCAAATTACATACGGTATGATACATGTAGCTAGCTATCTAGATGACATATTAATTATGGGAGCAACAGAGGACGAGCACATACAGAACTTAGAGGAAATTCTTCGACGAATGAATTTGAGGTTCAACCAAGGTTGAATATGTAGGTCATATAATAGATGCTGCGGGAATTGGGCCTACCACAACAGGTCTTCAGGCAATCGAGCAGATGCCCTTCCCAAAGGATTTAAAGGAACTGCAAGCATTCATTGGCAAAGTAAATTATTATAATACATTTATTCTGTATTTATCGCAGTTGTCAGCACTTCGAAATGCCCTCCGAAAAAAGGACGTTCCATAGCCATACCGATGGTTGAAAGAACAGGAGGATTCGTTTCAGCAAATTAAGCAACACATCGTCGAAGCAACTAAGTTAGTGCATTATCGAAGAGACTGCCCTTTGGTGTTGGCGACGGACGCGGCACAGTACGGTATTGGGGCCGTGCTATCACATTTGGAGGCGTTATCAGTAATATTTGGATGCCGGAAATTTCACCAGCACCTGTATGGGCGCCAGTTTGAATTAGTGGCCGATAATACCGGGTTAATGTCAATTTTCCGTCCAAATAACCGCAGTTACCATCAATGACAGCAAATCGGTTGCAACGATGGGCCCTTTTTCTAAATGGTTATACCTACAAAATGCTTTTCTGTCCGACTGCTAAGCACGCAAATGCTGACGCATGTTCCAGAGGACCGTTGGGTCCGGATAATCAATTCGACAGAGACGAAGATATGCTCGAGATGAACCAAATTTATACCGAAGAGCTTGATCAGTTCCCGATCGATTCTGAGAGAGTGGCAACATGTACGACTCGAGAACTCTCGTAAAAGAAGGTTGGCCGGATACCATTAAAGACGAGCCGCTGCGGGCATATGGCGTAAGACAAAAGTTTATTTTCATTTTTAGTAATGCTTTGCTATTGCAGACTGACTACACTCGAGTAATTGTAGCAGCCAGTTTACACAAGTCAGTGCTGAATATGTTACATGAAGGGCATTGGGGTGTGGTGCGAACTAAGCAGATGGCTCGCCGTTACTGTTGGTGGCCACAGATAGATCAAGATATCGAAGCGATGATCAAATGTTGCTCCAGTTGTCAAGAGATGTCGCCAGTGGCACCTAGAGAATTCAAAAGTTGGCCAAAAGCAGTGAAACCGTGGGAGAGAATATATTTAGATTTTGCGGGGCCGTTTCTGGGCAGCATGTGGATGCCTTCTCTCGATATCCATATGTTATAAAAATGAAAGACATTACTGCCCAATCGACCGTCCGGTCTCTGCAAGCGATTTTTGCAATTGAGGGTTTGCCGAACACGGTCATAAGTGATACCGGTACGGCGTTTACGTCGGATATGTTCTTTGAATTTTACCATCAGAACGGAATCAAACATCTCACAACAGCACCATTTCATCCCGCATCAAACGGAGAAGCGGAGAGATTCGTGCAAACTTTAAAAGCGCGATGCCAAGAAGATATACGAAGGTACTTCAACCGATCATGCATTGCTGACATTTCTAAGCACCTATATATTGTTACGTGGAAAACTTCATTCCACCTACTCGTGGGAAATATCGAAAAATCAGAAGAATCCTAAAAATTGGATTTAAATCTAATTTTCCCAGATTTCGCACGGAAAATTTGAACTGAATTTTTCTCCTGCAATAGCTATTGACCAATCACATCAATGCAATCCATCTTCAGACAAAACATTCTAGGAGCTGATTTTATACCAATTTTAAATATTTTTTTTTTTTGGGAAAATTTTCCACAATTTTTCACGAGAACAAATTTCTACGAGAACGAATTTGCCACTTAACAATATTGATAAAAGTCTTCAATGCTATCCATGCATCCATAGAAATTTTCGGTCAAACACTATCGGCTGATTACGATTTAAATTCTTATTTTCGGCAGGGATATCACAATCTGCATTATCGATTTTTATTTTTGGCGTAAGTTAGGCAGGCTCTGTATTATCGACTTTTTACTTTCAGCTGGTAACTTACAGCTAACTTTAACCGTATATTTTTCGAACTGGTTTGCTTTGAGAATTGAGTTGGGTATTGAGTTTGGGGTTAAGTTGTTGAGAGAGTTTGAGTTGGAGGTCGAAATGAGCTGAGCGTTAAAGGTGCGGGTGATTTGGGGGTTGAGTTGGGAGTTGACATGATGATTCGAACGAGGACACTCCACCTCAGAGTGCCTCGTTGAGCTGGAATTTATTTAAGATGAGTTGAGGGTTGAGTTAGAAGTTAGCTTGAGTTGGGGAACTATTTAGGGGTGGAGTTGAGATTGTAATAGGATGTTAGTTTGAGTGGTTCTGAGTTGAATTCATACAGGCATGTAGTTTTTCGAACTGAGCTAATTTCGGAATTGAGTTTTAAGCTGAGTTTAGACATGAGTAAAGGGTTGAGATTTGGCTAGAGCTTTAGTTTCGAGTTGGGATTGAGTTTGCTTGAGTTGGGGTTGAATGAGGATTTCAGTTCACTTGGGTATTTATTTTGGAGTTGAGTTTGCAGTTAGGTCGAGTTCATGTACGTAAACGTATGTGGTTTTTCGAGCCGCGCAGTTTTGGGGTTAAGTCGGGCGTTGACTTTCGAGTTGAGTAAGGGATTGAATTGGATAGCGTAAGGGGTTTGTTACGAGTGTTTGAGAACGAATCTGTTTGAGTTGAGTTTGAGAACGAATCTGTCTAACTGATCTCTCTCTGGTCTCCCCAACATAATGGGGTTCCATATTGTAAAGTAATTGTTCTACTCACTCTAACACATATGTAAATCTCAAATTATGAATTTTAAACAGCAATTCCATGGAAGAAAATAAGACAACTGACATACAGAATATAAAGTGAATAGTAGTTATCGCATATATCATCTTGAGCCCGTCCCAAGCGATTCGTATGATTTTCGACCTTGCCCTGACAGAGTTTTAGTCTGTAATATTAACTGCTCTTTATTTAAAGATAAGGCTTACTCAGTAAACCTCCGATTAGGCTAAACAATGAAGTATTTTGCCTAAGGCATCCACCTTCCAGAAGAAGCAAAAAGCCTAAAAAATTTTAGAGAGACATTTTATTAGCTACAGCTTGTTATTTAATTGTTATGCTTCCAGATTATTAATTTGTCCACTAAATAATATTAACGAAGTTGCGTGAACGTCTCTTAAACTCTTAAGCTTTCAGGGGTTTCCTTAACCTACAGGTCTTAAACCACAGAAAGAGCTGTTCGAGTTTGTTGCCATGCCTTATGACTTAACAGATCAAGTTCTCTCGATGAAATAACTAAACAAAAGCGTTTGAGAGTGATAATAGCGGTAAGCTTTCTATTCTAGTAAGGTTTTATTCATGATATTCTAGGTTAATGTTAAAAGAGATACATGATCAGAACACCTTCAAGTTTAGAATTAAGTCAATTCCAGGCACATAAAAAAATTTGGTAATGGGATAATAGGGCAGAAAATTAGATTTTTTTATTCAGTACGCTAAACTATTGAAGATCTTTCAGAAGCTATTCAAACCTCAAATTTCTCAAAGTTTAAAATAATGATTGACGTAGATCTTATCATTACAACATTATTAAATCACCACAGACATTAACAAGTACAACAAAATCAACGGCGCCTAATAACAACCAAATGTTTTATGTAAAATTGTTGAGCAAAAATCAAAAAAAAAAAAAACTGTCAAAATAAAATAAACAAATTAAATTTCCTTAGAAATACCCGTCTTATCAAACAAACAAAATGTACAAAGCATATTTATAAATACAAATCTCCCATTCTTCCTCCTATACCGCATAAGTACTCTCGATAAAATTTCCTAAAAATAATTCGACATAAATTAAATTGTTTCCAACTTATGTACTCACTCACTCTGTTGTGTGTACAAATTTTCCCTTATAACATATACGTAAAAACATAAAAATAGACTTATCATAAATAAATTTCTTGACATACATTTCTTTAGTACAAAAAATTATGTATTCTTATCAAAAAAAAGTTTTTTTTTTTCTTCGTTTTGATAATAAAATGTATTAAAAGATATAAGACGATAACAGAAAAGTTTTCGTTTTCTAATTTAAAATAGGCTTGGTCAGATTCTATGAATTGACAAAAATCTTTGGCGTCATGATAATTTTATGTATACAACACAACATACATACATACATACATACATACGATTATAAGACGACGAATTACTTATGTAAGTTTCTGTAGTATGGTGCATTGTATATACCAAGAATAGTATCAGTTAGTTATGTACAGTGTACACACACTGAAATCATTAAATAACGAATTGTTTGACTATTTTTTGATTTATTATTGGTTTTTTGTTGTCAGTGTATGGCAAAAAAAAAACACACAAAAAAAAAAATTGGGTGGAATTCTCATGAAAAAAAAAACAAAAAACGTTAAGTTTTGCGTTTTGTTATTGTTTAGCGGAAGCTTTTCGTTGAATTTTGAAATTTACTTTGAAATTAGATAAATTATCGATTTATGAATATCAAGTTTTTTGTTTATTTTTTATTTTTCAGAAACCTGCAAAAATATTTGTGTCTAAGAAGTTTTATATTTGTTGTTTATATTTGCTTTAGAGTTAGAAAAGCAACGATGTAAATTATGTATGTCTTATGTAAATTTTGCAATTCTCGTGAGTTTTTTTATTTTATTTTTTGCGCTGTGGAATCCACTTAATCCCTTGTATGTATAAAGAAGACTGTATAGTAATGTGGTGGATTTGTTATACATGATATGTTTATGAATGGGAACAACTTAATTTGTCACTCGCCCTGTTTCTGTTGTATACATGAACTATACACTAATTTGGTGTTTAAAGTTTATTGACATTTGAATGTATACATTTCTAGACTTATCTGTGCCTTTTTTTTTTGATAGGCTTAACACGAATAAATTTGTCTAAATCACTTTCAAATTTACTGCAAAATTATGCCTATTAGTAAATACAGTGACTAATAGAAATTAATTGCAAGAAAAGTCGAGCAAGATTATTTCATATGATATAATTTACTCTTGCCCATCATTATAGAAGAAAACCCCACATTTGAAAGAAAATGGGAGATTAAATTAGAAGACTATCGGTGTGCCATTTGATCTGGCAGCACTACGATGTATAACTCCATTAATTATATCAATACGATTTGCTGGTTGGTTTTAGCGCTATAATTATTAAAGTTAGATCGCTAAGCCCACAAATTTTCAAAGTGCTACCATTCCCAATGGTTGTACAATACTTAGATTATTCGAAAATGTGAACAATTTTGCCTTAAACAGGTCTAGGAAAATCGATATCTCGAGATTTTTACTGTTTGGCAAACATCTCACTATGATATTGTTTTCGATACCGAAATATGATAGTGATACTTTTGCCGATTGCTGAAAATCTCTGTATATCGATTTTCTTAGACATGCAGTTCAGATACAATTCTCAAATTTTCGAATAATGTAGACCCCAATAACTCAGTGCCTCAATGTGTGCCTCAATAACATTATGTGTCAGTGCTATTAATTCTGCCTGAACACAGTGCAATACGAACCCAGACTACTAAAGGATATTAACTCAAATTGAGGGCCGTTAGTTCCAAATCCAGCACTAAGTTTAGAGCAAGAGTCATGTGAAAACAGGCAAGTGACTCGGATATTTTTTTAAGTAATTGCTGCGAAAACCACAAATTTCTCGATGGATAAACCACCGATAATAATTGCTAATACCAGCATCTTGGTATCAATGAATTGTAGTTATTGATAAGCTAGTTTTTGCCCCACAGTTGCACCAAAAACAGTCCACGCTCAATGCAACTCAAGTCAAATTTAAGAATTAAGGTGTTCAGCTGAGGCAAATACAGAATAGATTCCATAGCAAGAAGTGTAGTCGAAGCCATTGCTCTAGTAGGAATTTTAAAAGCTTCAACACTACCAAAATGTGGTAGTAGCTTTGTGAGTTTTACAATCAAGGTGTTAATTCCAACAACGTTTACTATCAAAGATGACACTGCAAGATGATTGACATGCTTGATCTAGAAACCGTTTCCCAAAAAGACTCCTAACAGATAGAGCTTTAATATCTCTATACTTAGTAAAACCGCAATTAGATTGAACTTCTCAATAAACCATACTAGTACTAACCATAGAAGTACTATCAAAAAACGCTTCCGCGATATCCAGAAAAGTGCCCACAAGAAACTCTTTATGCGACGCAGAACCTCGTGCTTGATCAGCTTGTGAGCCAAGTGCTAATCAAGCGTTTCAACAGAAAAGTTAAAGTAACTCAACAATCTCTCTCTTGGAAGTGTTGAGCGGTCCGTTTGGTAGACGACGAGTATTAAGTCTACACACATCATTTTTGAGCAAATCTTTTTTAAGTTCCGCTACAAACGGCAGACAGTGCATGCCTTAAACTTTTTTTATAAACCTTTAGAGCCACTAAAAAGTTAACCCAATCAGCCTGAAGTTTAGATTTTTAGGCCTAATTTTTTAGTTTCTGAACTAATTGCCTTAACCTGTTTAGTTCAGTACTCCAGAAAGGTTTATTCCGAGGCTTCTGGTTAGTGATGAGGATAAGAATATTCAAAGGTGGTCGAAAATACCTTATTGTATGCAAAGATGCTTGCAAATGTCCTTAGAAGACCGAAATTTCTTCGGTGTAACAAGTAGATGAACGAACTCGAGAGAGGAAATCTCACAATCGGTAAATTTCCTATTAACAGAAAAAGAGATATAAAGCACAAACTGATATCAATCACAGTTAACAAATGTTGCCTCACAGACTTTGTTGAATATTTTACGATATTAAAGATGAAAGCTGTTTTGGATTTTCAATTTTTTTGAGGTTTAATTGTTCACGGGTCTGCAGATACGGTTTGAGTTAGATATTTTTTCTAAGCTTTTAACAAATAACAAAATATATGCATGTATGAGTAAGTATATTGTTAATATAATATAATTCCAATAAGAATTTTCGAGCAAGATTAATAGACAATTTATAAAGATTAATTTAAATTAATTAAGCTTTTATTGATTAAAACAAATTATTTTTTGGTTTAAAGCTGCCAATAAATAAATAAACAAATTAAGCTTTAAACCAAAAAATAATTTGTTTTAATTAATGAACAACATTTTTCAGGACTTTAAGCTCAAAACAAGAAAAATGCTCAGCAAATCATCTTTAACCTTATTTGATCGTCATGCAAGTTTTTCTGATTTGTGTAATTTATTGTTCAAAGCAATAACATGAATATTACAGCGACTATCGTAAGGTGCCATTGATAAAGAATAATAATCTTAGGTGTCCTAAATCAAGTGGTGTTTGGACCCCAAATTTTAATTTTATTTGTTACGTCATTTTGAGTGGTTTGAAGAGCACAGTTTGAATAATAGCCTTAGGTGTTGTGAATCAAATTGTTCATACGCCATTCCTAATAGGTGAGGTGGAAACCTGAATTTTATTTTTTTTGCTACGTCATGTCATGTCTTGCTCGTTGCTCAAACCAATGACGTACCAAAAAAAAATTTACGTTTCCTCTCCACCGTTGAGAAGTCACGTATACGTCTTTTAATTCTCGACACTTAGGGATATTAGTTCTCATTAATGGCATCTTGCGACAATTCCTGTGATATGTATGTTATTGGTTTGAACAATAAAACATTAAGGACTAAAACCTCACGAGGCGATTTGAACCTCGGTCCTGAAAATTAACTTAACTCCCACATCACTAAATCAACAGACCTTGGACTCAATCATCAATTCAACCACAAATCAACTTTCAAAGCAAGTCTTAACCTAACTCCATACCAACTCCCAACGCCATACTCAACGCCCAAATTAATATGGTCCGAATGTGTTTCATGTGTAGATGAACTCAACTTAAGCTAACTTCCAACTTAAACCACAAGATGATGTAACAAAAAAAATTAAAGTTTCGGTTTCCCCCGACCATTGTGGCATGGCGTACACATCTTTCGATTCTGGACATTCAACGTTATTGGAAGGGAAGGGGGATGGGGGTAGATTTTTATTTATTTCTCATTTATCAAAATTCTTTTCCTAAATCCTAGATTATGCCTTCCAGAATCCATACTAGATCTTCCCAGACCCATACCTGATGTTTGCAGGCCAAGGATTGGCTTTGTTTCCCAATTGAGCAGAATCAGAAACTTTGATGAATATTTCATTTACTGACACACTGTTGGCCGACTGTTTAGTCGAACGTGTGCACTACTCGTATAATATCATTTATGTGGCTCCAACTTCACATCTTTTACCTAATCTCCAAATTAGTGGAAGAATGATCACAAATGGTTCATCTTACTTCTAACTTGTGATGGAAAAGAACAAACAAATACATTTCAGAAACTACCTGTTTAAGTGTACATATTACAATATTCTTCAAATAAGTTGTAGTGTTGTTTTAAGCATATTACATCGTCTCAAGTTTTCCTTTCACAAAGTTAGTTTCAATCCCAGTTTTCACTCAAATTTTGTAGCTTTAATTGTGCCGAAATCGTTGCAAATCAATTTCGGTAACATTTAATTGATTACTCTAAAATTTTGCAGTACAAGTTAAAGTTCGAAAAATTGTACTTCAAACTTTAAATACTCGTAACTCGAGGATGGCCACTATACATTTTTATGATATATTTGACTCAAAGTTTAACTACGATCTTAAATTAAAAACGACCCAGTTCAACGACTTTTGCATTAGTTATTATTAAAGTTTCTATAATTGTAAGTTTTTTTAGAAATATCTCATCAAGCTCGATAATGTAATATTTATTTTGAATTTTTTTAAGCCGCTGCCAGACCAATGGAAAATTTCGACGAATATTGACATTTGTGCAATAATCGCCTATTGACCGAATGTAAAAAAACCATTAATTTTAGTTTGGAGAAATCACCGACATTAGTCGACATTTACCATACCCTTGAAATACGTCTTTTTGTGTAAATCAGTTATATACGAGTACTTTACAGCAAAATAAAACAAACCAATTAAAAACGTTATAACAACCACAAGGTAAAATTAAAATTATTCTGTCACAAATATCTACATCGCATAAAATAATATTCTTGGAAGGATTCCGACCAACTAACTAAAAAAAGAAAAAAAAAAATTCGTTGAAAAACAATTTGTATTTAACAACAAAACGTGTACCACCACTATTCGCGAGAGCTTTAACATTTTTTGCTATTGTTTGTTTGCTTAAAAAATTATTTATCAAAAAAAAAATTCTGTTATTTGATTAATTTACCTTTTACCAAGTTCCAAATAGCCTACAGACAAATCGGATCCTTACCTGTAAATAAACAAAAAAATAAAAAGTTAAAAATTGATGAAGCACAAATTTTCCCACACTCCTCAACTACAATAACTATAGTAATCGATTAGCAAAGCTCAACTGTATCAAGTAAATATTTTTTAGATACATTTATTGAAAATCGCGTGATCATCCAAAAAATCGCAATTCAAACGTCACCGTACAGAATTAACAAAAAAAAATTCTCGCCGATTTTTTTTTTGTTTTGAATGATCACTTATTTGTGATACAGTTTCTGTCGCGTCAAAAATTATGATTCATGAATTTTTGGCGATTTAAAACATTTTTGGCGGTGGTGTATTATTTGTAAATATGTACTATATAAGTTGAGTATGTAGAGTTGTTGGGATGCTGTATAACAAACAAATCATGACAAAGTGTTTTTTTTTTGTTGTGTAGAAAAAACACTTTGTGGTGCCTTTTATATTGAAGAACAATCTGTTAGTTCGGTTAATTGGTATGCGCCTTCAAAACAAAATTTGGCACAAGGCCATAAATACTGGCGCTAATTTACAAAAACAACGATTTTTTTTTTTTTATGATCGGAGCGACAATTAAATACATTCCATTCATAACCCTTATTTATATACAAGTTTACCAAAACTATGGGTTATTTAAATTAATTTCAATATCAGCGCTTTTTATGTATGCGTCCGCGCGATATTATTCCCAGGAAAATTAGTTTTCATCAAAATAATAAAACGTGCCCAACCAGTCGCATCGCAGAATTGCGCGAAAGAGAAGACAAAAGACGCCAACAAATGCAAATTAATTAAGTTAAAATTTTAAAAGCAATTTGTTGTTTTATTTATGTTTTAAGCAATATAAATTTTGATTTCAAATTTTTGACTTTATTTTAACTGGCAATTGACCTCTGTAATGATATCAATTTTGAAATTTTGGGGAATTACTCATATAAGATCGAATTTAATAGTAGCAGTACACAGTTATTTTAGTGGAGTATTATAGTAGAAGAGAGTGGTTTTATTATATTACTTCATAGTAGGCACTGGCTGATAGTTGCAGATGAATAATTTGCATAAGAGTAAATTTGGAAACAGTATAAGTAGTAAAAAAGGAATTTCCGTTCAACCTCTAAACAATAAATTAAATAAAAAAAATCGCAGTTTCAATTTAAGAGAACAATGGAGACTTTCTTTTCAAATCGGAAGCTCAGAAAAATATTCTGGATCTCGAAAGCCACCAGGGCTCTTTCGTATCCAACCAAGCACCTTATTAGTATATGTAATACCCTTCAGTAGAATAAATTCATAAGAAATGCATCAAATAAAAATTGAATCCAAAAACAATTAAATCCATTGTATCCTGTTGTTTGGGGAACATTAAATTGAGAACTAAATTCTAATCAATTTTTACGAAAGGAAAACAGCTATTATTCACTGAATATTTAATCATTATTCACTCATAATTCATTTATTACTCACTGCCCATTCGCTCATTATGGGCTCTTATAATTCACTAATTATTCATATTTTATCCAATCATTATTCATTCAGTACTCCTCATTAATCACTGATGAAGTGACGAATGATGATTTCAATTATTATTCACCCATTATTCACATAAAATATTCACTTGGCATTCACTCATTACTCCCTGATTTTTCATTTTTTTTACTGATTATTCATCATTCATATCATTCAATGTCCACTCATTATTCACTTATTACTCCCTCACTATCCACTGACGAACGATGTGTTCACGCACTCATTATTCCCATTATTTCAGTGAATAAAGAATAAATATTGAGAGAATACCGTGCTTATCTTAATATTCATTCTCCAATCTCTAATAATAAGTCACCAGTGAATTATTAGTTATGCTGAATGAGTGAATAATGTGAATAATGAATTCTACTTTTACAGTCGTCAATAGAAAACTTGTTTTACATCTGAAGGGAAAAGCCTCTTACGTTCTGTAATTATGATGTGCGTTTTCGATAGGCGTATTGGAGTTTTTGCGCGATTGGACATTACAGACAATTTGGTTAAACATTTTCATTTTTAGTTTAAGTTCCCAAGATGGAAGATCTTGGCAAGCGAACTAAATCCTTTTACACTATTCAGTAAAATTCTTTAACGAGCGAGTTGTTTTGTGCGTAAATTATTTTTTCTGCACTTAAAATAAGAAACAAATAACCAAATTAACCACATCTTAATTCTACAATCGAAATCTCCGCTCCCTGTTAAAATTTCATGATTTAGTCGAAAAATCAATATGAGACACAAAGCATTAGTATTTCTGACCGCCGTTCCTAAGTAAGGGGACACTTTTCGGAAAATCCGTGTCACACGTTTTTCGCATATTAAACGCCGTAAAACCTGAGCCAGTATATGGCTTAAAATATTTTTTTCGTTTAGTTCTGGTGAATGGTTTAGTAAAGCCTCAATGTAAGCTTAGATGGGTTAGATTCGGCGGACACAAATACTATTACGCAAAACTCACTCCGTGTACAGTTAACCGAATTCGTGTCTCAAACCAAACTGAACGCTCTATCAAAGTTTTGGAAAACCAGGATGTGCTGGCCAAATACATCTTTAAAGTTCTGGTCCAGTGTAATACATCATTCATTTGCCGAGCATTTTTGTTACCAAAAAATTGGCAGAAAGACTTGGCGTCAATACATGTTAGCTTAATATATCTGTATGTGTCATTGGATATACCTTACATCCAAGCAATTATTTAACCACAATCACGCTAAAGTCTGGAGTGAACGAATTTACAACATTTGTTTGATGACCCTGCTATGCTTCAATGTCAAAATTTAAGTCGATAGTAACATTGGTGGAACGAAAACAGATCTGATCATTTCCGCTTTTATATTTAGCAAAAAACTGCGGCAGGCAAAATACCAAGAGAACTGTAATATCTGAAATAGTATTACGACTTTGGATGAAGTGCTTCCCCAAAATATTAACACACTTCGGTTAAACTGTCCTGATACATACTTGCCAACTCTGAATAAGCTATAAATAGCATACATGTGAAGTTAGCTAAGACTCCTCCATTCTGTCTTTCCCTTGTAAATTCAAGAAGATGATATTTATGATCAAAAAATCGAGTTTCCCGAAAAACTTTGAAAACTAGAACTTGGATGGTACGACTTACGAACAATTATGGCTAACGTATCTCTGGCCTGCGATGAACTATACTGGTCCCAAACCTGGTTGAAGAAAGAAAAACAATCCCATATCCTAAACTGTTGGAATTATGTTCAACAATCGCATACATTTTAATGCGTAGATCCAAGGATTTTCAGAACTTCGAAATCGCAATATTGGACGATTTAAGCCGTTTAAAAAAAAAAGGTCAAGTCAATCTCAAAAACCAAATATATTTCTTGTTGGCAGATACCCTACATATTTACCCTAGTTTGGTAGTACTGCTTTCTACATACAAAAAGGCAACATTGCAATTTTCTAGTTGTAATGTATTTTTTGAATTACTAGTATGCGACGTTGCCGCAATTTAAATTGCTGTTGTTTATTGAAGTGAAGCTTATTTAGCGACGTATCTGTTTGAAATTTTAGGTTACACTAAAGAGGAAACGGTGACACGAAAGGGGAAGTAAGAGCCTTAAGTGCGAAAAATGGAGGGGCAACGTATCGAGCAAAACTTTATTTCTATGTATCTTAAACGATTTTGATAAAATTCAGCATGCACGATGCAACTGGGATTCAAAAATGATTTTTACTTAAAGTTCTGGAATATGGCCAATTAGGAAGGAACTTGGCCATTTCTTATCCGATTTTAATGAAATTCGACTACAATGGTAATTTGAACGATTGCCCGGGTAATTTTATTCAGTGGGTCAATTCCCGTTTATTGAAATGAAATGAAACAGAATGGAACTTTCGTTCTCCCGTATTTCGTTTTCTCGCTGAATAATTTTATTTCATAAACTTGTATTCTAGTTCTATTTGCTAGGTTTACTATTAGTACAAGTTCTAAATCGAGTAAACATTTCAAATGAGAAGTTTCGTCATTTTGTTCATATTTTTCAGGTTTTGCCTTCGAAGAGCCAATTTCTTGAGAGAATTTTGAGTTTTAAAAAATGTGTCGAATTTTCAGAATGATCAAGGGGGTAATGGGGTAACAAAATTATGTATGTGCTACATTACAGTCATACAGCAATCAGAATAAGAGGCGGTTTAATATTTCTATAAAGTTATAGAATAATAATTATTTCTATATATTAATATTTGTGCAAAATATAAATAATTAAAAATGGTTAAAAATTAGATAATTTCACGATCCTATTAAATGTATATGCCCGTAAAATTCGGCTACGAAACGTAGACGTTTAATTCCAAAAAAGCGGGATTTATTTTCTCATTTTATTGAACTGACATGCACCCCGGAGTGCACAGGGGCACGAATTAACTCCGCGACCGAAAATATTTGTATGGCGAAATTAATACCATTGTCAATATGAACTTAATCCGCGACATGCAATTTTTTTTAAATGAAATAGTTTTGTGCGGATATAGTTCAGTAGTAGTAGGTCAGCATTTAAAAATTAAATATCGCGAATTTAATTCATTTCTAAATGAATTTAACTCCAATTAATATGAATTTATTCCGCCATGAAAATCAGAAGGTTGAATTATAAATATTGTCATCATTATACCTTCATGAAAAATTACTAAAAATCCTATTGGATTACAAAAGTTTGAAATCAATTTAACGTTACAACATTGTAACATAATAAAAAGGCATTTTTCAAATGTTTAGCCCACTAATAGATATACCTATATTCTAAAATGCATTTTCCGCTCGTATCCATCAGCAAATCATTTGTATAGAATCAATATTTGTAAAAAAACAAGCCAAATAGGAATTAAAATGAGAAGTTTATTAATCCAAAGATCCCGGACCAGGGCTAAATTTCATGAAATATTAGAATTGCGTTTTAGTGACCAAACTTCAAAATTTTAATACAAAGTAACATGATAATGGTCATCTGACTGATATTGAACAAAAAGTTCAGTTTGATTTTAAATTTTGTCAGTCGGAATAGAGAATGTCCTTTTAAGATGGTTTTAAACATATTTATGTATTGTTTTTATTATCCGGATACTCGGTTAACCCAATTATTCAAATAAAAAGTACTCGACTACCCGACTAGAACTTTGTACAGCAATATTGATAGCAAAGCTAGTCCATAAAGTATAGCCAATATTGCATCTGGCAATCGAGAAAGGCCATTGCTGGACAGACTCCTCCTCGCATCCAGCGATTTTGAGCTCTCATACTCGTTTCATAGCTAATCGTAATCTGATTCAATGCCTGATAGATACAAAAGGATGGAATCACATGTCAAGTCTTAAAGCAATCCAACCAACATCGTCACTTTATTCAGTTCTATCATTTGTTTATCTTCTGACGACCACAACGCGATCCAACTATGAGCGTTTCTAACAAATTTAAGAAATACTTTGATCTAAAATTTGTAGTTACTTCACTGCCTCTTTCCTTATTCGTTACATTCCTTTGTTTAGTAACTAATTAGTCTGGTCACTATTATAAATAACATCTGCGCATGCAGAAACTATGGACACTCTCATCAATCAGAATTTCTCGACGGTATTGATTGAGTCGTTTTCTTAGCTGTTTTGTCTTCATGTCCCAAAACATGTCAGTTACTTCGTAAATTTGTCACCCCACGGGGGGGGGGGGGGGCAAATTCTAATTTGATCTTAATTAATTTGGTTCCTTCTTGATTAATTTGGCACAAGATGTTGACTTAACTCTTGAAGAGTGGTTTTAGAGATTCAATGGCTGAGTTTAATAGATTAAGTTCCAGGTTGCGGGATGGCCAGGTCAGTGTAGGAATAGGAACCTCCTCTAAATAATCCCTCACAACAGTCCAGCAGTGTGAAAGTGAAGCTTATTCTCATGAATAATATTTTCATGAAACTTTACTTATACTTATACATAATTCGTATGGTAAAGCAGTGACAATTGACAAAACAAAATGAGCCTATATCCAGTAGTAAAATCACTTCATGAAAATACTAGTTTAGGTTGTTTTGTTAATTTTTCATTTTATTAAAAATATTGTTACCTCCGACGACTCATGATGATGCAAAACAAACAGAAATGTCGCTTTTCTTATCACTTTAATTCCGCAAACAGCAAGGTTCTTGACCTTCCGCTGCGAGGATTTCTGTTTGGATTTGGATATTTGAGATTTTGGATTTGCTTGAGGGAGGAAAATAAATTGAAATACTTCCAATTTACCTTATACCAAAAAGCTGATTACACTAACTTTATTTTCTCAAATACATCACAAATAACCAGTTTAACCTAGCGAATTACTTTATAAATTATAAAATTATATTTAAATTATGCTGTATGTCATTTCTTTGTTAAGCAGCCGTCTAGGCGAATATGCTTTTGTTACTTACAATATGTTTCAGCTGAAATATGTCGGCTGGTAACATTCGGCTAAGACAGTCAAGACAATATCTGCATTATCGATATTTTTGCTTTCGGCTAACTTTAATAGTATGTTATGAATGTAATTTTGTAGCTAAAGTTTATAAATATTCCGTTTAGTTGTCATTCTGGTACAAATTATTCATGGTAATGGTTTTTATTTTAAAGGCCAAATAACAAATTGGTACAATCATTCCCAGAATTTCATCAATATCATCTAAAAATCTTTTCACTCGATCGATTTATTGATTCGAATGGGTTACCAAGTATACTTGGGTGCAAATATTGTATATTAGGGGTTGGGGGCACGATACAAAGAAACACTTGTAATCATAACGATTGATCAAAAATCTAAAGGAACGATGAATGAATGATTGACTGAGTCTTCATTCAATGCACGCTCAAAAAACGATTAAAATAATAAAAAATAAATCCACGCTTATCTAATTAATTCAACAGATAAGAAAATTAATTTAATTCGCACATCTCCGGCTAGGTATACAAATTTTTGCACATATCGGTTTTCATATGACCTTAACATTTATAATATAACTGTTAAAATGTTTTTTTTTTTTTTGGCAACAGTATTTTAAAGTAAAGTAAATTTTTTTGTGCATATATTTTTTAACAACTTTCAAAATTATTTTAATTTGCGCTAAACTTTCGAATTAATTTGAATATCGTTAGAAAGGAACACACAACGCACATATACATACCTACAGATATAATATTATGCCGCGCATACAATTTTCAGAGTCTGGACTTGTGTCATTTTCAAATTATAATGCGCTATGGATTTTATCGTCGTTTGGAATTAAATTAGATTTTGTTGTTGTGGTTGTTGTTGCCAGCGTGAGTATTATAAAAGGTGCATGCCATGTATTTTTGAACTTGAGACGAAAATACATAAATTGTTATGTATACATTTACATTTATATAGAGATGAGATGCGATTTTTATGTTTTGATTATCATTGAAAAAAATTAAAGCTTTTCTCTGATGCTCTAGCTACATCAGAGGCAGACGAACGAACGATGTTTAACAGAACACACAATTTATTTGTCTCTCGCTATATAATTTTAAGAATATGCAAATTGTTATCGTTTTTAGAATTACTTTGTGTAGTACACTGATTTATTGATCTCTCATGACATTTTGTTTTGTGTACTCGTACATGTCTGGATATCATCGGTTAAGTCATTATAGGTAATATGATATTGAACTATTTTAAAATCCTGTTAGGTGTGTCCGCACACCAATTCGATTACAAAAAGGTGTTTCCGTATACTACAATATATAAACGCAATTTTCATGTTCATCTCTGCACAAAATATTCTAGTGTTTTATGTACTTATGGAATTATGCTGCGTCATCATTACACATAGTTTTGCAAAATAATATTATAATGCTGATTAATTGGTAAATCGTGTGCCGTGTACTGCAAGCCAAGGCAACAACTACACATATTAATTTAATGTCACGCGATTTTTATCAATGAATTCGGCCTTGTAACAAAAATTAATGAAACAGCTGATAGTTAGTTCTATCTTTTATTTTGCTCTTATCTATTGTATGTATGTTGTTATTTAAGCGCGACGCAATATTTTCAGTTTCATTTGGTTAATATTAACTATTATGTAGTGATAAAATATTAGAGATATGTATTTCTAACAAAGCACGTACGTCAGATATTTATATACTCGCGTATATAAGAGACGAGCGGAACTAAAAGAAGAATTTAGTATTTAAATGGTCTGGAAAATAAATTAAAAATTTAAATTTTCCGCCTTAAAAATAATTTTAATATTTTGAGCTTTTTGCGTATTTGGATAAATTCTAGAACGGTACTTTAAAGTTAGCTAATGAAATAGTATATGTGAGGTATGTATGTATGTACGGGATTTTTTTCCCGTACATACCTGTATTCGTATAGCGTAAAGGTCTGGCGCGGGTACCATTATACAATACTGCCGTGCTAAGAAAAAAAGTCATAAACGCCAAAAGTCGAGAAATGTGTCAGGGGCATATTTGGATTCTGCAAAAAATACCTATTTTACTGTATTTTTAAAAAGACAAATATCTTTCATTAAATGCCCTAAAATCACGTTATTTATTAGTTACAGTTTATTTGCAAATTGTAATACGGGTAATCGTTCTGGAGGTTACAACTTATGCTAGTAACGATTTGAATCCAAAACACTTTGGCCTAAACGTACATGACCTTCATGAGTTTTTTTCCAAGCTATTGAATGATTTATCTTAAACAAATCTTTTAATAATGGGAGATTTCAACATTGATTTCTTAGAAAATAATACAACTGTAGATAGTCAATTAGTTTTAATGTCAAATTATGGTCTCGATAGCTTGTTTTTCGAGCCAACCAGAATTACGAATTCGTCTGCAACTCTTATTGATAATGTTTTTTATAGATTATAGACCAAAGATTATTCAAACAAGTTTCGTGTTCAATTATAGACTTGAAGATTACTGATCATCGTTTAATTGAAATTAAATTGTCTGGACCTACGTTACGTCGTACTACTAAAAGAGCGTCCAGTCAACCCGGGTAGACTACCGTCAGTTAAAGGACTTACTTTTATTTGAGTGATGAGATACTGTTTATAATTCTTTAAATGCGTCCACGGCTTTTGATAATCTCATGAATCTTTTTAACGGTCATCTTGAGAAATGTACAATACTGAATGCGTCAAACAGAAGATCAATCAAGCTGAAGCCTTAGATGTCTGATTATTTATTAAAGCTAATACGTTAAAGAAATAAAATTTGTCACCTATCGAAAAAGCATACTAATAATAATAGGCTAAAAGCATATAGCCTGAAACTATGATATATGATACAGTAAATCTTCTAATAAATATCAGCAAAAAATTGTTTTATGTACAACAATTTATAATAATGGTAAAGATGCTCGAAAAAACTGGCAAACAATCAATGAAATATTAAACTGTCATGATATAACTGTCTATCCATTGATACTATTGACCATATGTATATCTATAGCTGAGAAACACCAGATAAACACGGAGCATTATAATTCTACAAACAGCTTTGTCTTGTCTTTTATATCTCCAGGGGAACTATACAGTATTATTCAAGCACTTACAAAGAAGTGGTCTCCTGGAATTGATGGTATGTCTAATATTATTGTAAAAAAATGGCTTGTTTGCTAGTTGATATTCTCTCGTTCTTCTTCAACCCAAGCGATAGTAATCCCAATGTTCAAAAAGAATCATAAATCAAACCTAAACAATTATCGACCAACCTATGGCTATGAAAGCCAGGATTATGAGCTTCTTAGATAAGAATAATTTTCTATCCCCTCGACAATATGGATTTGAAGAAACAGGAGTACGGAACAGCTATTTTGATATTTTTAGGACATATTGGCATGAACATTGATCAGGGACTAAAAGCATCCGCCTTGTTTATAGATTTAAGAAAAGCATTTGATAGAGTGTATCATTCAACTCTTTTAAAAAAACTTTATTGTTATGTGGCTTTAGTGGTTTAATCCATAAGTGGTTTATCTCCTATCTTACTGGTCGAACTCAGTTAGCGCGAATAAACGGGGAAAAGAGTGAGGATTTGTGAATCAATGTAGGAGTTACGTAGAGTTCTGTATTGGGACCTCTACTATTTCTAATCTATGTTAACGGAATTTTCAGTCAGCAGTTTTGTGGTTCTCAGACTGCGTTTGCAGATGATTTTTCATTTGTATACACTGTATACACGACACTAACTAAGTTACGACACTTCAGAAATAGAGATCCAGAACTACTTAAGATAAAATACCATGTGTCTGGATGTAACCGATGCCCGCCTTGTATTTCTAATGGTTGCTTCCGTGTATAAGTGGTTAATGAACTTCGATATCTGAGCATCCTGATTGATAGTAATCTAAATTGGAAGGCGCATCTTGAAGGTTTGAAATTTAGGGGTTTATTTCGCCCTAGTTGACTCAGTTTTACAATATGGACTATCGTGCTGCGGAGGGGCGTGCAAATCTACTCTAAATCCGCTATTTATGCGATAGAAAGAACTGCGGTTTCCTTCGTGGCCCTTATTCCGAGAGTTATAGATGTACTTCCGTTAAGACACATGTTTCATGTTTGTCTTTAAGGTGTTAAGACTATTTTTTATTATAAGTGGGAATACTGTTAGCCATGTAAGTTATAGGCTTCGTCCAAATTTTCAATGGAAAAAACTGTTCCAGTTTTTAAAACAGTTTTCCGGAAGGGTTTTTTCAATGTCTTCTCACCTATTATCTTAAATAATTTGCCGTTAGATATTCGTAACAGCTGCAATCTGTCTGTTTTCTCAAAAAGCCTAAGGCTGTGGTTAAATCATAATAAAGATATCAAAATACTCTCCTCTTTGTATGAAGAGTATGTATTTCCTTCAAGTATGAAAATTATAGGTCATGTTTAGCAATGATGAATCAGTTCTTTTCAGTTCTTTTAACACACTTGTGCACTTTTACACTTGTCTTTGTGAGTAAAAATGCACTTAACACGGTTAAGACCACCAGAATAAAAATTACTCCCATACTATAAGACTTTACTTTACGCTACAGTTATGCTTTTGAAAATGAAAATAGCTCGAAGTTAATATTTGACGTAAAATTTAGCTAATTAAAAATAGTTGAAAATTAAGATTTTCGCTTACGGTTTCTCAGGCTGCTCAAAACAATAATCTAAAAATACCTGTATTCGTAGAGAGTTGTGGAGAACTCGTTAAATAACTTTATAGCTCGAGCAGCATGCAGCACACTTTATTAGTGAAATAGATAAAAAGCCCTAAATTAATACACAAAAACATAAAACTTTTAATATTTAAATTTAGCTCAACATTTAAAAACAATTTTAATGTAATTTGCTGAATTGTGATTTTTTAAAATATAAAACACAAACATTATGTATTTATGTAGCCTCTTCTGACTAGAAATACCCTTCTGAAAATTTGAAATATATGTATATACCCCATTTAAATTTTTGACAACGACAGCCACAGCACTGCCCAAGAGTTAAAAATCTGATTTCTGTTTGCTTTTTTATATTTTTTTCGTCATAAACCCTACCTATGTATGCAGGGTGAGCCATTTTAATCGACAGATCCAAATATCTCATAAAATACGCCAGCTACAAAAAAAATATGGATTAGACAAAAATTGTCAAGGACAATGGGATCATCTATCTGTATTAATAATCTTGACCTAAAGGTCAATTTTCAAGATCATTTAAAGGTCAAGGTCATTTTTTTTAAAAAAATGGAAACCCTTATTTCTGACATCGGATTTGAAAAGAGAGGGAAATTCTAGATCCTAATATGTTTTTTCCTTGCCCTATGGTCACCTGAAGGAATATATTTTGGTTATAGTGCAAAACATTTTTTTGTTTTAATTTTCATAGCAAATCATAAGCGTTAGAGCTAAAATATGTATATTGCTTCAGGTGACTTTGGGTGGGCATGGAAAATAGATATTTGTACGTAAAATTTCCCACTCTTTACGGATCTGGTGTCAAAATAGGGGTTTCCATTTAAAAAATTACCTTGACCTTCAAAGGATCTGGAAAATTGACAGAAGGGCATTAATTTAGGGGATATTTGAATCCGTCGATTAAAATGCCTCACCCAGTATACAATACGACAATCAAAAATTCTCATAACTCTTACTACTCGATCTTCTATTTCCTGGTGTCGAATTTTCGATCGTCTTGTTATATATTATACGAAAATAAGACATATAGTCTCTGATATTAGATAGTTCATCGTGAGAAACTCTGTCCGAATTTTTGCACCTGTATTCGTTCAACGTTCGGACGACGATGTCTCCTAACAGTCAATTAATGTTGGTGCGTGCGGAAATTCGGTTGTAGTTTCTCACGACGAACATTTTGGTATAAGAGATGAGATTTTGAAAAAAGGTCAGATACGTTAATCCACAGTTAGGATGACCATATGTATACAATTCCAATTGGAATTTAACATTTTACCGTTTATATTGGCAAATTACACTGTTAAAAGTTAAATTAGAAAAGATAAGATTTGCTTTCTCTATCTATTATTAAATATATGCGTTTAATTTTTAAAACAATTGTAATAATGAAGCTGATTCTGATTCTCCGTCGATTTCCGACCATTATTTGATATATAGGTATATCATATAAAGTGAAGTTCAAACGGCGAAAACCGACATACTCTTATATTTCGGTGTATAATAATATCGACGTGGAGCTAATGGAAAAAACCTTTGTGGAACTGAGCTTTGAAATGTTAAGGAGCACGGCTAATTTGGACAACATTTGCAATTTAGTTCAACATTTTATAGATATCATTCACAAGCGTTGTATTCCGGTAAACAAAAGTTCTGGATTTTAATCCAGCAGCTCCCTGGCTTATTACTAAAATTATTAAGCTAACCACACTGAGAGTTGAAACCCATCAATTAAAAAGCACCGTGATTCTGTTCACAAAGCTAAGTATTGTAACTATTGATGATTGTAAAAGTAGAGAAAGCGCCTCTCGAGGAAAAAGTTAAAATGATGCACCTGATAAAATGACATTTGTCACAAATGCGACGTAAGAAAATTTAGCAATGAGGTAATTAAAAATAGTTTTTATAGTCCAAAATTGGAATTATTTACAATTATTAGCAATCCGGTAAGTAAAAATTATTTTTACAGCTCAATATTGGGACTGTCAACAATAATTTCGAACGTCAAATTAACAGGTAGCTCAGTTTAAAAATTGTCCACTAGGTGGAATCCGTGATGCTCCAATCGTCAATAGAAATCAAGTTACTAGCCTTATTCGTGAATGTAAACGAAAATATCATTTTGATAATCCAAAGGTTATCATGAAGCGGTTTTGAAATAATCTTAGATCAGTAATGCGAATGAAGTTTATCCTAAATTAATATTAGATTTTACAACAACAACAAAAAAGCATACATTCGGGCGAATTTATTATAAGAACCGTTTATTTTGAAAGTGGAATAAGTCACTTTTGCAAAAAATCAAATTAATGATAACAATAGATAAATGACAGTATAATCTTTCTAACGGTAAATAATTTATTGTCATTGTCACAACAAAAAAATGAATCCCTAACACTTGTGCAAAAAATAAGAAAATTGAAAGTCTCATGTTTTTCTTTTATTGTTTTTCTATTCTTTCATTATCTTGTTTCAACAAAACATTGACTTATTCCACTTTCAAAATAAACGGCTGATATGTACAGACAAGGAAAAATTCATTCAAATTAAATATTTGAACTTGATGCTAAATTTAAAAAAATCCAAATAGACAAAATTTATGAAGTTTAAACGAGTTGGGCTTTCACAAAGCCAATCCCCTTAAACTTAATAACGGATCAACGCGTTTACATATTAATCGACAATATTTGACATTTGAAATTTTCTTTCATTGATCAATATCTGACCTTGATATTCTACGGTGGACATTAATCATGCTCAACCACTGAAATTTCATATTGGGTTAACGTAACGATTATTCGAAAATGTGAAATATTGAATCACATGCACAAAAAAATAAACTGATCCTCAGCTAAGAAACCGGACTTTTAATTCAAGAAAATGTACTTTTTCTTGATTTAAAAGCTAATTTTCTTATTTCTTTCGAGTTTTTCTTCATGTAAGAATTGTGTTTCTTAAAATGAAGAAAAGCTCGAAAGAAATAAGAAAAATAGCTTTGAAATTAAGAAAAAGTACATTTTCTTGAATTAAAAGTCCAGTTTCTTAGCTGAGTACTAGTTTATTTTTTTCCCGTGTGTCTATCTAAGCAAATCGATATCTCAAAACTTGCTCTTATCGGCAAACATGTCACTGTGATTTTCTGATAGGCCTATGTGTGTTCTTTAATCATATTCAACTGCTAAAATTTCAAAGAAAGTTTTAAGATATCGATTTTCTTAGACATGCATAAAATCCAATTTTTCAAGTTTTTGAATAATCGTTATTTCAGTAGGTAGCCCAATATGAAATTTTAACGGTTGATCATGATTAAAGTACATAGGCCTATCAGAAAATCACAGTGACATGTTTGCCGATAGAAGAAAGTTTTGAGATATCGATTTTCTTATAATGTATCGAATTTTAATAGTGACTCTGAATCCAGATGTCAAAGTTCACCGTTCAAATTTAAGTGCGTCAGAGACTTTGATATAGTGAATCTAGTTGGAAAAATTAAATCAAACGCGGCTGGATATGATGGAATAAACCTTAAGTATCTAAAAGTATAATACTGCCGTTAATTTTACCTTATCTAACTTTTATAATAATTAATGGAAAAAGGCTATAATTATCCATTTAAATAAAAGTAAAAAAGTTACATGATCTAAGATCAAATTCATTCGAATTGGTTTTAAAGAATCAAATTTCATTGTATCTTAGTGTGTTATGTTTATTAAATCGTTTTCAATCTGGATTTCGTAAGTTCCATAGCACAACTTCTGCCTTGGTTAATGTTGTAGATGATATCTCGTGTTTCCATAATGAACCTAAATCTATCGCGGTAATTGTCCTCTTGGATTTTTTCAAGGCGGTTGATTCTATTAATCATCAGCTTCTCCTGCAAAAGTTGAAATTATTTTACAATTTTTCGAGTTGTGGTATTCGTTTATTATCTTCCTATCTGTCGGATAGGACTCAGATTGTAAATTTATTTAGTTCCTTATCACAAACAGCTTCAGTTACCTACGGAGTCCCTCAGAGGTCAATTATTGGGCCAATAGTACTTCCCTTTTTTATTAAAGATTTAGCTGATTGTATTTCTGGTTCCACTTTTACGCGGACGATGTTCAATTATATAATGGTGGTTCATTAGAACATATAAATGAAATTATCATAATCCTGTAATTTCTCAAAAGTTAAACAATTCCCGAATAGCTAAGACGTTGTGAATAGCATGTAGGACATTTTGGTAGCCCCTTTCCAGGAAATTTACGATATATTATTCGAAAGCATATCAAGCACAGGTTTTTCCAAGCCTCTCAGTTGTTAAGAAAATTGTCTAATTTTACCCAGGCATCATTAGAATATATCCAAATTTGTTCTGTAAGAGGAAATAACTTAACTTACAAAAGTCAGAAGTCGGCTTTACAAAATAAAATGATTCAAAGTTGTCACCGCACGGTGATCTCAGTATCCCAAATAATTTAGACCAATATTTTAATAATGAATCTGTTCAAAACGCTCTTACTCATTATCATCCCTCCACACGTAATTTACCGACAACACTTTGGGGATGTCAAATTTTGATAATCAACTAGGAATGGGAAGCTTCATTGTCGTGATTTGAATGTTTGGCGCATTTATCAAAGATGATCATGTCCAAGTGGAACGTATGTATATTTATTGATAAACATTAACATAATTTCTTTCGAGCAAAAAATTCAAAACCATACCTAAAGATACGATTAGATAACCAGTAAATCCAAAATAAATCACACACAAAACAAACAACAACACAACTGATTCACTTTACCCACAAATATTCATTATCGTTTTAATTCATCTCATAAACCATGACAATATAGCATGTACGCGGCTGATAAAACACTTTAGTGTCATCATAAACAACAAATCATATTCACCATGACATTCAACATGTTAAAAATCATAACAAAACAAAAACAAACGACAACAACAAGCAAATTATAAATTTACATGCAATTGCACTTTTAAGACAAATAATGTTATAAATAAAAATGCATTTTTTGTATATGCAGACGCGACAACAACACAACGCTAACCAGAAACAAATAAACAAAAAAAAACACTTTGTGACATCGGAAAATGTACTGTATATAGCGGTGGTATACTGTTTACAAATTTTCCACCCGAACGAGTTAAATTGAGATATAATTTTACATACATAATGCATATTTTGCTTTTTGGGAGAATAATACTGTATACAAAATACAGACAGACGTAAACTATACATACACGGGACAGACAGAAGAAAATTTATCGGTTTTAAAATGGAAAAAATCAAAGCGCGCGCATTATATAATATTGTACTATAGGGAGCGGCGGGGAGGTTTAAAACATTTATCACTCAATGATAATGTATACAATGATAATGCGAAAATACAACAACAATGCGTTTTTTTTTTATTTTTTAAATTAGATGCGCGATTGAAAATGAACGTCATTGTGAAAATTTTTTACCCGATTTAGAAATGTGGGTGAACATGAAAACACAACATATATTATAAACTCGTATAACAACGTGATGATGATGATGATGATGAGATAGCAAAAAATAAAATAAAATGGCAAAAAAAAAAAATGAAATCGTTTCCATATCCACCCCCGTAATATATACATATGTAATTACGAGTGTATATTTTGCTTTTTGTCTATTTATAGTTTAGAATTGGAATTATGTATTTTCCAGGTCTAAAAATACGCAACGAAGAAAAGCCTACATTATTTTCTTTTAAATGCAATATGAGAATGGTTTGGTATTATCTGATGATGATGATGTTGTGTTGTGTGCGAGTATATAAACAATAGAAAAATGGAAAATTTTTTGTTTTGTTTTATTTCGACTTGATAATTTTATTTGATTATTTTTCCGTAAATACGTAAATCAAATTAATGCGTTAGTATCCATATCTATTCCTAGATTCATTATAGGATAGCTACCGAAAAATCTTGTCTCGAGAGAGTTTGAGTTGAATTATATAAAAATAATGATGATGGCAAATTTCTTTGAATTTTTTTTATTATTGCAAATTTCGCAGAAATCTGTGATTCAAATTTAACAGAACAAACAGCCTAAATACTAATAATGCCTACTTATAACAAATTAAAATAGTCTATGACGTTTTTATTCATACATCGAATGGGATGAAGTTGTTGTGAAATTATTTAATGTTAAGTATGGTGAGAATTTAATGATGCCTTGTTGGGTTCGTAACTCTACTCTAACTACATATATTATAGAAACATTTCCCAGTTCCCAATTTGGCGCAATAGATTAAGTGATTCTGCAAACCTGTGGATTATTTTCTAAAACATTAATAAATTTCAAAACTGATTTAGTATACTAGTAAACCCGCCAAATTAAGTTTTATTGAAACACTTAATGGGAAAATTGAATATAAAATCAGATTCGATAATTTATTGTTTACTCAATAAAATTATATTTAATTTATAGTTCAATAAAAATTGAATTTAACGCGCGAAACAAATTTATTATAACTATACTTGCTCGCCAAACGGCGGTTTTACCCCTAGTCATTTAAAATTATTCAGATCCTAACACCACCAGGTGTTATAAAAATATTGAACACCATATATCAATGTGAATTTTAATTGGATCGGCGACAAACTATGATTCTATTAACACTCTACTCTGTATATTTTATATATATTTCTGCATATTTTCGTATATAAAGAAGAAAAGAATGTTTGTATGTGGGTTCCACAAAAGCTCTTGGTCCACTCTAGCGCGGGTTTCCAAAACTTTTTAGCAACCGAGAAAAAACATAGAGGAGTAAGTTTTCAAAAATTGTTACCTCTTCCTCATGCTCCCTGTGAGGAGGTATTTACAAGTCATAGTATTTTTAAAACTTCACCGATTGAGCTGATCTTTTGTGCAAAATTAAAAATAAATCGAAACGTGTATCATTATTTTTTTTAACGGTGATGGTGATGGGTGGTGTTGATGTTTATGTTGATGATGATGATGATGTTGATGGGGTGCTGATGTTGATGATGATGGTGATTTTGATTGGGATGGTGATTGTGTTTGCGATGGTGATGATGATGATGATGGTACAATTGCATGATGGTATGCAGGTAGGATGATATGATGATATAAAGGTATGATAGTGAAATGGTTTGATGGCATGAAGGTTTAATAGTATATTCGTATGATGGTGTGATGGAATGATTGTTAAATATGTTTTTATTCACTTTAAAGATACAACGAAAAAAACAAGTATATTCAATTTTGGCAGACATCATGGTCAGGTAGTTCTGAATGTCTTCATCATTTCCAGCATCAATCGAGTCAATGCTATAATACGTGACGGGGCTTTCCACAAAACGTGTCAACACTTCTTCGTTGATCAAGTCCATATCTGCATTTTTTGGACATAAAATTGTCATTTTTGCAAATGATTCGGCATCAACTGGCGACAGCGTTTCACTATAAATTTCGGTTATTATAGAGCCTTTGCAAATGAGGTTGCTCGGAATTTCAATTAAGTCATCGGTAAGACCATGATTGTTGGTTAAAGTTCCATCGCCTAATTAAAGTAACCAATTGCTGTATTGTGGGTTCACTGAACGTAAGTTTGTCTGGAGCCTGAAAACATGAAATGTTAAGCTAACTTCAACAATTGCAGGCTGACTACCATGTACAACTATAGGTAAAGTTTGTCTAAACTCTACACCAAGTAGCGTTTTTTTAGCGCCAAATGGTTTCTGGTGTTTCATTATTTCTTTACAAAGCTTATCGACAGCATTCATAGCAACACCAGATGCCATTGTAGCTTAATCCCATAGAATTAATTTTGTCTTTCTAATTAATTCTGCGTCAATAGATGTCATTCGCATAGAGGACGTTGAGGTTTCTACGATTGGCACAGGTAATTTAAACTAGGAGTGATAGAAGCAATGGTAAGCACAACGTTATATTATTCGCGAATCGTGTTAAGTAGTGTTTTGTACAGATATTGGGTTTGTTTCCAGACTGGCTCGTTTTCGGTTGTTTATGTAGGTTGGCATTTGATTATATTAGATATAGCAGGTTTTGATAAAATCGAATAATCGAAAAAAAAAATTATATCATAAATTGCGAAAGAGGGAAAACAGTACACATTTCTTGTTCCTGCTTCCTATTTTCACGCTGGCATTATTAGATTATATATAGCAGGCTTTGATAAAATCGAACAAAAAAAAAATTATAAATTGCGAAAGAGGGAAAACAGTACACATTTCTAGTTCCTGCTGCCCTATTTTCACGCTGGCATTATTAGATTAGGGGTGTTTTCTTTTATTCATTCTGGATATTCCGGACATTCCAAAAGTGACGTAAATCGTTCTTGTATTCATTCCATTCCTTCTATTCCTTTTTTACTTCATTATTTTATATATTCGGATTATTCAAAATGGATTCTTTTTGTACTACATTGAAAGGTAGAATAAAAAGAATATTTCGTTTGACGTTTTGTAATTATGTGCGATGCTTACAATTTAATGATTAAATTGAATTAAATCGTAGATATTATGGAAAATGAAATTACTAATTATGATAAAATTAATTATTTAAGGTGTTAAATATTAAAAATTTTGAAAATATTTTTAGTTACTTTTATTACATGATAATAGTTTTAAATAGAGGCCTTGATAAAATAAAAAATAAAAAATATTTTAAATTGCGAAAGAGGGAAAACAGTACACGTTTTTAGTTCCTGCTTCCTGCTGTCCTATTTTATTGCTTCACGCTAGCATTTTATTATATGTATTAGATATATGTAAATAGAAATTTTCAAAATTTAATATGTAAATGACAATAAAAAAATCAGCCAACGATTGTGCAATTTGGCTTCAATTAGAAAAAAATTCTTTAACTAAACATAATTTCCAATTTTAAAAGTAATTTTCGTGAACGGGTTCTAAAATTTTCAAATTTGTTGATATTATCGAAAATAAATAGTTGAAAAATGACACAAAAAAGGCGATAACCCTGAATTTTGTACGTAATTGTATGTTGTTCGTAATCAAACATTCTATGCCAGGAAGGAAGAATTATTTTGGGTTGATTGAATACTGCATTGTGATTTGTGACCAATGGCCCACCAATATTGTAAAATTGTTGACTAATTTAAATCAGTTTACATTATTTGTCACAACTTCAAACAATACGGAAAATTTCCGTATTCAACTTCGAAATAAAATTAATTATCTGACAAAACTTCAGACGTTGATACAAATCAAAACAATTAAATTTTCCGCCTAGTTAATGAAAGAACATAAAAATAAAAATTGCCACATGAATTTAGACCACACACATAAAATAGCAGACCCTAAAAATTATATCGCTTTAAGAAAATAAACCTTCGACCATCGTATGTTAATATCTTTTTAATTATTTTCTCAAACAAAAATTTTAAAAATAATTAATAATATCAAAAGAACACAACACCTACGCACTCATTTCCATTCTCAATTTTCATTTATATTAGGTTTATACATTTTTATTAGTTTCTTGACATTTTTTTTTTGTTTCGGCCTAAATAATTAGAATATGTCTGCTAATATTAAAAAAAAAACAAGAAAAAAGTTTCATTAAATAGAAAAACAAAAATTAATTTTCATTTAAATTGTATAAAAATGAGATGAGTGAGATGTGAGAAAATCTTAAAACCAAGTAAAAAAGAAAAAAAGTTCATTAACTTTTCCAACCTTGAAAGTTCATGACATTATCTTAATACGATGTTTTGTTGTTAAAATTCACTTAAAATATTTAAATAAATATTATTAAACCTACTCGCTCATTTTTGGGTAATATCATCTCGTACAACAATAATATATTGTTCTGTAGAGTATAATTCTCTTAATGGAAATTTTAAATAAAATATTATTGGCTTTTTGGTTCGTTCGTTCGTTCTGCTTGCCTCTGTATAGCTGCCCGTCTTCTACGTGTATAAACATTATACGCTTGTCACCAAATTTATTGTAATTTTCTCGTACGTAATGTTGTGTACAAAGATGACATAATGCAAATTATAAAAATGTTGCCATGGCGCGCGCACACAAAAAGAAAATTACTCATTGTGTTTTTCGCGAGTCTTATATGCTCAAATTCGATGTTTGGAATTTTCCTCCATTCAGGGTGTACCACACAAAACCATTCAAATGTAACAAATTGCGATTTACGTTTTTTTTTTTTTTGTATTGATGATGATATGATGTCATCAATTATTGATGTCTGGCTTTTGAATATGGTGTGTGAGTAATTTCATTAACTAATATTTATTTACGACCCAATTGGGAATTTTAGTTTTATGCATGCGACAATAAAATTTGAGGTCATTGTGTTTTGATCATAATATAAAATAAAAGTTCAAATTTGGCAATTTAATTAATGAAATTTTCTTCGGAAAAATCCTTTTATTTTTGTTGTTTAATTTGTCGCGCAAACGAAATTATTAACCTTTCACCTAAAAGAGCAGTGATTCAAGTTTTAGTTGTTTTCGAGTTCATATACACACACATAAAACCCAAACATAATTATTAATGTGTCTTTGTCACGAAACGTATTAAATTAATCAAAATCCCGCATAAACATAAACTTTTATAATGTTCGTCTTGATCAAGATGAATGGTAAAGGGTAAAAATGGAATTTTTCATTTTTTATTTATTAAAGCAGTACATACTTTAAAAAGCGTTTTATAATTTTGGATAGTAGACTTTACACGTAAAATTTGATTTGAGAATGTTTTTGAGCTATAAAAAAAGTGTAGAGATTTTATGTATACTTAATTTGTGAGATTGATTGATTGAAATTAAAATTTAATTTTGAATTGAATTGTTCATCAAATTTTTCTGAAAATCTATAAAACTGCAGCAGAAGCGGAGGATTCAAATTTTCTAAATTTTAAGGCAAAATGCAGGCAAATTTGTTCTGAATATTATTTATCCAAGTCTGGCACAGTGGTCTGGAATACAAGCTGCATAGAAATCTACCGAGACAGTTCTATGCCATACTAAGATTTTGTTTATCCAATAGACACTTTCGAGTGAAATATGAGGATGAATACTCTGAGCTAAAGAAAATCTCTGCCGGTGTCCCGCAGGGGAGTGTCTTAGGCCCAATCCTGTATTTACTATATACAAAGGACATACCAACCACAAATGAAGGAAACATAGCCACCTTTGCAGATGACACAGCAATTATGGCAGTTGGAAATAATGTCGCTGATGCAACGAGCAAACTCCAGAGGATGACCAATGCGGTTTGTAACTGGACAAAGCGTTGGTGAATCAAACTTAATGAGACAAAATCCACGCATATTAACTTTACTTATCAAAAGGCTTACCACCTACCTATAGAAATTAACTCGCGACTCGTGCCATATGCAAATACAGCTAAATACCTTGGGATGACCCTCGATGCCAAGCTCAAGTGGAGAGAGCATGTCAAAAAGAAAAAAGAAGAACTTAACATAAAGTTCAGAAAAATGTATTGGCTCATAGGTAGAGGCTCTGAGCTTACAATTCACAATAAGCTGCTGCTATATCGGCAAATTTTGAAGCCGATATGGACCTACGGTATACAACTCTGGGGATGTACCAAGCAAACAAACGCCAAAATGATACAGACGTTTCAAAACAAGGTTCTTCGTAGCATCGTCAATGCTCCGTGGTACGCAAGAAATGAAGACCTTCACAGGGACCTACGGATGGAATACATCAAAGAGGAAATAAAAATGCATGCCGCAAAACACGAAATAAGGCTCCAGGAACATGGAAACCCCTATATTCGCCATATGATAGATAACCCTGTCGTTGAAAGAAGACTCCAAAGAAAGAGGCCACTTGACCTAGTGAACTTACCAAACTAAAATTAGTAAATAGGTTTAATTGATTGTGGGGCTAACCAGTGGGTTACACCCAAACAAACGTAAATTTTACTAGATATATAAAAGTTGTATTTGAAAGAAAAATTGCTAGATGCGCGCAGTCTCAGTCGTCATAAAATAAATTGAAAAAAAAAAAAAAAAAATCAGCGTGAAATAGAATGATCGAAAAATTGAGGTATCAATATTAATATCGGTTTTAGTCGGCTGGTTTCGTTAAAAAAAAATATACACAAAAAAGAACAAATGAACGATTTTAACTGTGACGTATTTTAACATAAATACATTTAGGCAACGAAACAAATTTAAGTAAATGTGTGTGTGTTAATTTTCAAATATGTATGTAGTTACTTTTCCAAGGGCTGGTTTACTTGAACGATTGTTGAGCTCATAAAACTGCTTCTTGAATAAATTTTGGGGTTTTCGAGGTTTTAGACTAAGCCATTTTCATGATTTTATGTTATTTTGAGCGATCGTTAGGCACAAAAAACTGCATTTTTTTTAAGATTAGGAACGACGTACTGCATTTTCAGTCACAAATAACTTATCATTTTATTGTTTGGATGGTGCGTTTGTGCACAGTTTCTTCCAAATCTTGTATTCCGTTTCGTCAGTCTATGAGTTTCTGTGAGAGGCTGCCCATTCAATTCCGATATTCTTAATTGAATTTTAGTTTCGATGAGTTCTGCCTTCTTTTGTGCTTTCTGGTGTAGGCGGGCAGTACGAATTTTCGTTTGGCTGGTCATTTTAAAATACATGTCGCTTCTAAAGGAATTTTGATTCTTGTTCTATTCTTTCTAAAATGTTTCCTGTTGCAACTAAAATTTTAGAGTAACAATTTCCTTGACCTTCTATATTTTACAAAGTTGTCCTTGTTCGATAAGATTTTTCGGATGAAAATTGTTTATTGATTGAATCAGTTTCACTGTTTTGCTTGAATCCTTTGGACATTGTTAGTATTGGTGTTTTAATCGTCGTGTTGTCTACCGCCGTCCATCGTCTTATTGATGTTAGAGCTGATTCCTTATTAAAGCGTTAGCAATGTTAGTGTTGTTGCTGTCCCTTTTGATTTTTCAATTTAGAGAATAACTTAATGATTTAAGAATAACTTAAATTATTTAATTGGTTTACTTGTTTTTCAGTTTAATGAATCATCCAACGTTGTCGGCAACCCAAATACGACTACATAATATTAATCCCAAAATAATAAATTAACTGTTGTGTTGATGAATGTACAGCACGAATAATATTTCTGTTAATCACACAAAACAGTAATACCTCCCATAGTTTTAAAAAAATTCCCAAGTCTAATCACCCACAAAAATCATAATCCACAAGTAAATGACATTTCGAAAACGACGACTATAAAAAATAAATTATTTAATTCTTTGAATATTATTTTTATATTATTGTTTGAAGGATATCAACTATTAAAACAAATTTAACAATAATAAGAAATAAAATTTGTTACTAAACGATAACTAAAAATCTACATAGATATAAAATATTAGACCGGAAACTAAACTAAAACAAAATCAAATTACAAATTCCTCAGCTCTCGTTAGTTCTTAAAGTTACTTACTATACATAAATGAATAAATCTTGTTAATGTGTCTGGTCTCGCAGAATTTGATTTGAAATTATTCGGAAATCGTGCAATAACGGAATATTGGTGTATGCTTGTGCTGCGATGATTATGTCATACAACAGAAAATTCTATTACATACAAATTAATTTAAATAATTTTGCAATATTTAAATAAAACTGTATGATTCATCGTCATCAGCATCGCATAGCACATCAGCGAGAGATGAATTTATAAAATATGTATATGTATAAGAAAATTTCCCCACACTTTATGATTTTCAATTATTTTTGTATTATTTATTCATAGATATTTATATTTGTGTGTGGTTTGGCGTGCGCGTGACATTCTTCTTGGAACCCTTTATATTTTTTATTAAGTTTAATTGATAAAAAAAAAATCATAACATAACTATAAAATACAAACATATTCGCGGAAGTATTAAATATATATATGTACATACCGTCATATAATTCCTTGTAAATTTATTGCACTTTTCCGATAAAGATTTTCCCATTTTTTTATTGCACACACATACACACACGGGAAGTTAAAATTAAATTTATAAATAAATAACTTTTATTATTTAAATGTAAATAAGTAATAAAAATAAAAAAAATTATTAATAAATAAGAAAATTATGTGCAAGATGTTTTTTTACAAGTCAACAGTATTCGCTTCCAAATGAATAAATAATTTGTTTTGTAAATTTTGTATTATGGAATGGGTGATTTGTGATGTTTTGATGTAGTATACACGGGGCAAGAAGAGAATTTCACGATTTTTCAAACAAACATATTTTTATGTTGGTGGGTGAAAAAATATCGGATTATATTACATAATTTGAGGGGTGCCGTTCGATGTGCATACCTACGCGATTTTATTAAAATGAGATGTCAATTTTGTAACGGCACCGCAAGATTTCGTTTGGCGCACCTTGGTTCAACAATCAGGTGTGCGCCATTTTAACGTCATCCTGCGATGTCGTTAACAGACATAGAGTAAGCGGTCTGGTGCGGTCTATCTAGCTGGCTAGGCTCAGGGATGGCGTGGGGGTGTCCAGACATTACTCTATGCTTGAATAACCGCAATCAATAAGAAAAAGGAAAAACCGCATCTTGTCTACCTCGTTTACAGGAACCAGAAAACCCGAAAATTAAAATTAACGGAGGCTAAGCCGACTTTACATATGAGACTCTGCCCTATCACTCATTAAGATCCCCCAATTAACTCTACTCAATCATTTTCCCATATTATAAGTACCAAACAAAACAAAAACACACCAGGACATAATTCCGACAAAAAAACTCAGCAAAGAAAATTACCTAGGCGTGACCATAAAGACGGGAGAGCTGAAAAAAATTTATATAATAAAAAAAATATATAATGGAACGAAAACTGAAGGCAATCAGGGTTGGCTCACATACGGAAACTTGAATCTAAGTAAGAATCTAACGGAAAGTTTACATAAGAAAGTTAACGTTTAAATTAAAAAAAAAAATTGTGGAATTGGCATACAAAAATGAAAATTGAAGCTAATAAAAAATTTTAAGTTAAGTAAGAAAAGGAAAAAAAATTAATTTATAAGGTCATCCAAAGAAGATTATTGAATATAATATCTATATGTGGTATGCTGTACCCTCTCATGTAACGGCAAAACTCCTGTTGTTTTCGTTCGTGTACAAAAAAAACTCCACAGTACCTGTTTTTTTTTTCTCGATCAGATGCAGGTTCCCCCTCGCTTTCTCCGACACCGCCCCGCTTGTTTCGCAGGACTGCTGCTCGCTTACGTACCACAGGACTTTGCACTGAAGTTAATTCTTAGACTTAGAAGTCCAACGCACTTGCGGTAAAATTTTCAACACAAATAGCAGGAAAATCCGACACACAATTTACTTTAAATTTTAACTGTTTTTAAATTTTTCTTGTATTTATATTTATTTTCAATAACGATTTTTCTTTTAAATATACAAGCGGCACAATCAATAAAAAAATTAATCACCATAGGACCACACTACTCGTACAACTGAATATCACAGTCTCGAGCCAACAAAATTCACACGGTCCAATTGTCTGAATTTTCTTGTTTAAAAGTTTATCTTTCTATTTTTTTTTGAACTAGGCACCAGAGAAAAGAAAAACCAAAAAACTCCGTCGTTTCCACTTTAATATTCAACGAGATTTTATTATTATATTTTTTTTTTTTTTTATTTTTTTCCATAGCCAAAAAATACAAAATTCACAATTATTTATTGTCCAGAATGGTTATACATATACTTTTCTTTTTATTTCTGTTTTACATTTTTCTCATTTTTTATATTTTTTTGATTTTTAATTAAGCATTACTCAACGACAAATAACAATGTTTTTTTTTTTCTAATGGTTTCACATTCACCATAGAACATAATATTTTTTTAACCAATCCACTTAATTTTACTTAAAATGTAAAAATAAACTAAATCACAAAAAAACAAATTGGTTGTCTTTATAAGACGAGAGTCAACGTCTGCTCTCGATCTGTTTAGCTCTAAAATCCAAGCTTGACTGCCCGATTTTTTCGTTTTAAAAAAAAAATTCAATTCTAAATTTTCTCGCTATCCGATACTATTAAAAAAAATGTATATCAAAAAAAAAAAACCGACCACGAACTGCAAACTCTCTCGTTTCTTTGTAGTCACGCCCGTTGTCCACCACCACATCAACAGCATACCGCATGCAAACAACATTTACCAAAAACAAACAATACCCATCCAGAATTTTCCATCCAAGCCATCCAATCACAAGAGGAAAAAAACACACAAAACAATCGTACGATAATTATAAAACCAAACTCTCGCTCAATCAACACAGCCAAACCAAGAAGAAATTATTGCACCACGCTTTCACTCAATCATTCAAAACCACATTCAAAAATATCACTCACTCAAAACATTAATAATCTTAATTATTAGATAGCCGGCATTAAGGCGCACACACCATCAACCACTGGAAGTGAGCAGCGCTGTCTACACCTATCCACTCGCACCAGACCAATGCGCGACCGCATTGACGTTACGCACATAACAGGTGCCGTAACAATTTTTGTTAGTGCTTCGGTAAATTAATTTTGGCTTGATGTGATGGATTATTATTGCATTAGGATGTTTGTTTTTATGACGCGGCGAAATTAAGAAGAAATTTGTTTAAATAAATTGATTGATGTTTATGCAGGAAAACCGGCTGAATGATGGTTGGAGGAAAGTTTGAGCACGTTCGGACTACTTATTTCGAAAGAATTTCGATATCGAATTCTGATAATTAGTGGTATGAACGAAGGTCTCGGAAAAGTGCAAAAATCTGAGCTATCGCTACCAGTAAAATGATTGTGAATTCTTGGAAATAGTTTGCTTCTTGTGTGGTAAACTTAGACTTAGGCAGCCTAATTGAGGCAAATGCCCAAGATGTTGTGTTCACGATGAAAAGTAATTTTTCTCGGTTTTAACTTATGGTCACTATTCTATTGATCAGTGATCGCAATACTTGACACGTTTAGAAAGTGGTCCGGTACGCCAAGAAAAATTGTAATTTTGAAAAATCGACCTTTCTTGCAGTTATTCTTACAAAAAAAAAATGGAAAAGACGTTTTTAGAGTTTTGATAGAGTTCAATTATTGAAATGCTGGGAAATGGGAAACCATGAAACCAATTGGGACATATTATAACTACCTTTACGAATACCAAATATTTTCGAGAAATACGGAAATCTCGAAAGAAAACTACTAGGTGATAAAATATATGGTTGGATAAAAAATCGAGGTATTTTTGAAGTTCTTATCATAACATTTCTACAAAAATTATTGGATGCTTAGTTTATTGTTGGATGGAGAAAAAGTTCTCAGCAATTTAGTTTTTGGAACAGGAATATAAGTCGTATGTCATGGCTGATGAATACGGAGGCTGAGAAATCATAACAGTGTCGTTTATGGCCAAAAATTTACGAACAAGCAGAGAAGTGTAACTTCAAGTTAGTACTCCTTATTGTTACTGCCTGGTAGGAAGAACTCTTGGTATACTATGCCATTGAAATCGAAGCTCAATGTTGAGAAAAACCTTCATATTCTTTCGAACATGACGAGAAGTTTGCGGTCCTGCCTCTTCAGGAAGCTTCTATTAGGACCATTAAGCCTTCGTTTCGACGTTACATTTGTACACTCCTGTTTTATCACCAGTTAAGACCCGTTTAAGCAGTTCTGGATCGTCGTTCATTTCATTCAGCGACTTCTCAATGTCCATTCGGTACTGCTTTTGGTCGACATTCATCAATATCGAAGCCAATTATGCTACCCACATTTCATGCCCAAAACGTTTGAAAAAAGTGTGTGGCATGATTCAAATGATATACCAACATCGTCAGTAACCTGACAGTCGTCGGTTGTCTCTTCTAGAAAAATTTTCAAAAATTCTCCCTGGATTCATCATTTGAATATGCCCGCAACTAATTCATTTACCATCAAATATGTTAGTTAAGTTAGATACCAAATTTCAATGGAATTGGTGCATAATCGGCGAAGTTCCGTTTGGAGCAGGGTTGGAGGAACAAATATTCCGGGACACTGCTAAATATGTTTTGGCGCATACATATATACATTTAAACTAAAAATCAAAAAATTAGATTTGCCAAAGAGAAATTTGTTTTTTCAATACATAACTAATCCAGGTCTTTTCTACAGTTCCAGCACCACATGAAACAAGCACGTCCATAGATTTTAGTGAAATTTTATATCTAAGGTATTCAGCTAATTCTGTAAGTGGTTTCTAATACAACATTGAATTATTCACGTTCTGAAGAATTTCCTTGGGTCATCTCATATCAATAGGGGTCAGATTTTTTAAATAAAATAAAAGCCAAATCCAAGGAATGTTGCGGAACACATTAATATTATGATTGGCAGCTTTAATCAAACAATTGCTTCACCAAATGTTTTTTTTTAAATGAACGACCAATTGAATCAGTTTACTACGCCTCCAGCTCAAAATGGAATTAGGTAGCACTTCTGTAGATTGAGTTTAATAAAAATGTATTTCAGAGATTTGAGATGTACAATTGATTCTTTAAGAATTCTTTATCGAGAATTCCTCCGGCCACATCATCTGGAGACGGATTTCTTATTTAAATCTTTGCTGAAATTCAAGAAATATTGTGGAACACTTTCAATAATATCAAATGAAAAATTTTATTTGCCAAATTTATTTTTACATACTGAGCCAATTCAGACTTTCTTCTCAGTCTTCAGCATCAAATGGGACAAGCATATTTGTTGACGAATTTTAGTGAAATTTGATATATGAATTATGTTGTTTCCTAATAAAACCCTATGATTTCCATATCAAATTCACTAAAACCGGTTACGGAATAACCAAGCTAAGGAATAACCAATCAGGTTTGATTGCCTTGATATAATTATTAACCAAACTAAGAATAAAATCATATGAACCGAAACCGTGCCGTTATGTTGCGGAATTTGGGTCGGGGAAGGTATCGGGTTAGAATCCCGACAGGGACATCTGATTACTATTGATAATATAAAGAACGATAAGTTTAAACCAAAAAATGCAGAAAAATACAGAATGGTCTGTGTAAAGGTATACTAGCGAATTAAATTAATACATACCCAAATACTCCTTATAAATTTTTCTTCGTAAGAAACCGCGAGATTTCATATTCACGGTAATGAAATCATATTCGTTGACCGATTTTGATTAAAGTAAAAAATCCTATGAATTCGATCAGGATTGTGACACTGTCTTAAAACCTCAAACATTCGAATGGGCAAGATTTAAATATGGTCCACAAACTGACATCTGATCATTTTTGGTAACGCTGAAAGCGCTTGTAGACTACTAATTCAAAATCCATTTTTGCGTGAAGAAATCCCAACATAGAACATGATTTTGCTGTTATTAAATCAATATGCCGATTCAATGAAAAGGTTTGCGTAAACATGACTTCAAGATCTCTTTATTCAGTGATTCGTGACAAGATAACATCTAAAGGGTCTAAAGGAAATAAAACCAATGTCTAAGACGTCTTAGCTGGTTCGAACCATTCGGAGTCTCCATCGGGGTGTATTAGTTTCATCTATTCTCACCTGAAATAGGGGAATATCGTGATTCACCGGGTTCATTGAAATTGGCTGCAGTCAGATAGTTGTTATTCGATCGCAATTTTTTTTTTCAATAAGGTTAACAGTCACAGAACATCTATAATTCCAAAAATTCGCGTAAGTTTCTTCCTGAACGGAAACGGAATGAAATTGATCTTAAAATTATTTCAAACTAAACATATTAATAAATTTAGTTGATGGTTTGGTTCAGTTGTATGTGTTAACCTCCAAGGCCAATAATCTAATCATAATAAATAACGGAACGACTGTTCAACTAACGACCAAAATCCCAAGCACACAGTTTCCAAAGAAAAATAATTGACCTCATTAAATATTATTGAACCGTGTGTAGTATTCAAGCGGTACCAGGTATAATGGTATAATGGTATTCATCCCACATCCCACCATATATCATACAATTGCATTTTTCTAAATGACAAAAGAAGTTAAAAATATGTAAAATTCCATCAACTAACCGATAGCTGAACAAGAAACTATAACTGGTGGTAATAAATATTGTTTTCTGTTTTGCCATTGTGATTTATAGCCAATTGTCAAATGTAATTTGAATAAATTTATAATGTTAACGCGCAGATGAATATTGCAATGCCAGCCAACCAACCAACTAACTATATAAAACCAATCTGCATGAAATATGTGTGAAACAATTTATAAAGTTCAAATGGCTACAAATGTGCGCATTTTTATATAAGATTAATGAATAATTTGAAATTCTATCCTAATACATAGAATTAGATTTGACATTTAATTAGCCATCAATCTACAAAAAATAAAAAATAAAACAATTTGGATTCGGTCAAATACAAATTCGTGGTACACATTTATATATGAATTATCAAGGCCACAAGATGCATTTTATAAACAATAAAATGTAAACAAAAATAATTTCCCGCCAAAATTGTTAAAATCGAAATAAAGTACTAACATCAACAAAAACCGCATACCATTGCTGTCCGATATTTATAAATACTTGAGTTAGTTAGTATACACTATGACTCATTATAAAAACAGAATTGTCTTGTCTTAAATTTCATTCATAAAAAAATAAAAAAAAATTTAAAAATTTATTTTCTTAGAATTCTTTTGCGCTCAGTTTTGCAATTTGTAAATGTATTAAAAATTTCCCACATAAATTCGTTTTCCTTGTACGAGTATACTACACGCATACACAACATACAAAATATTTTAAATTAAATTGCAGCTCTTGTGTGCAGCATACTTATGTATACATATACATAGATAAGATACGACACACCGCGCGTATATGTTTTTAGTGCATCTAAAGAGCTATATGTATACAATTTTTGGTAGAAACGTTTTATTTTGTTTTCTTTTAAACCAAACTTGGTTCGTGTATTCATAAGATTGTTAAGAAGATTTTATAAGATGAAAATTACAACAATGCTTTAGTAAAAAAAAAATCGGATTTAATGTCTGAAAGAATGTGAATAAGTTGAAAAAACTCTTAATTAATTGTGCTTTTAACCTTTCAATCAAGCTTTTACTTCTTTTGTTAATTTTAAAATGGCAAAGAATTGTTGTTGTTGTTGCATTCGATGGAATTACCGACCTAATTAACATGTTATAAAAATATGATCGTAATAATTTTCTTAATCAGATTTAATATTTAAATTAAACCTTTCGTGAGACCCCGTGGCATAATTGAAGTTCATTATTAATTGGATTGTGTTGGTGGAGCAGTATTCGATTTGGTAGGTTTAATGTTAACAGTTTTTTTTAACGTTTGAAATTTTACTCCGCGGTGCTACATAATATCCTCAAATGAAAAAGAAGAATCACCAATTGTACTTTTTAATAATAATTTGGTTTATTTTACCGCTGCCTTATGGAGCAGTGGAAAAATTGATGATTTCAGAGTCACTGTGCTGAGATATTACTGTTTTATTTAGGATCTTCAATTGTGAATTCGCACAACGAAATTGGCCCCATTGTCAAAATAACAATTCTAGGAAGCTGCTTCTATGCGTACTGCCTTTGTCGAAAAACAGACAGTATCTATTCTCATTCCGTTTTTACCAATACCAACTATTGAATGAATCCGTAGGTTTTTATCTTTAACTATTATATGCGTCTTAAACAACATCTTATGAAAATTGTCTTAACTTTGCTCAAAAATCGTGTTGCGTCCAATTTATTGTCGCCTTAAATCTTCTTATAAATAGCGTAATTTCTTCTTGAAACATCTTGTCACTTGTTGCTTCCAGCTGGTTGCCATCATTATCTGGTTCTGCATTACTGTTGATGTCAGCGAGCAGAGGATTGTCTTCACCAATATCTCCGTATTCTCTGTGTTCATTTGCATCATCGTCACTTAAATCATCGTCGGAATTTACTTCATATTCCTTTTGGGTAGTTTGCCACATCTCATATTATCGGCACTAGATGTGGTGTTCCGTAGACCAGTTGAATCGCCAATCTTAACTACGTTGTATTTATGTTGTTTTTCAGTAAAGTGACTTTATAAGGTCCTAAATGTTTTGGTAAAATCTTTTGGCCCCTGACAAATTGTGTTTTTTTATTTGCGACCACATCATTATGCTTGTAGTTGGTGGCCACTTTTCTTTACTTTTTAAAATTCTTGACATTTTTGGATTACAGCTTGATTTCGTGAGCTTGTGCGTTCTTCGACGAAACTTTCAGCTACGGCAGCTCCGATCAATTCGTTCAGGCAGAGATCATCCATAACACGCATTTGTACTCCAAATAACAATTGAAATGGAATTATATTAATATCAAAAAGTTGTACCAACCTTCAGGATTGGATAAGGCTATCTTTGTTAAAGTAGGTATGATAATTATGTTATAAAATCACCAGAAGTGAAAGCGGTACCTCTAACTGAGATAAGTCTCCTGAAGTTCGATTTCTGCACTTTAAGGTTCTGGATCACCTCTACAATATGTTGTTAAGGGATTTACTGGTAACAACTAAACAAATTTTCTGAATCCGTTCATAATTAACAAAATATAAAACTATTGTATTTTGGTAGCAGTCATAGGACCTAAATGATCGACATGATAGGTTGACAAAGGCTGATCTTCCTTTGGAATTGGGTTTAAGAGGCATTAAATGTGCCCTCTGTGTTACCACCCGGATTAAATATGTATAGTTTGGCTTCCAACTCATGAAATGCGTTTTATCCTTTTACGTCAAATTTAAATTTTTCTTCTTTCCGTATAATTGTTAAAGGGCGAGCAATTTCGGCATAATTTTCAATGTCCAGAATTATGGAAAAGTTCTAGGCAACAAAACACATAGTAATAAAATGAAAGAGTCAAGATACGGTAGCTTTCCCGGATAAGAAAAATGAGTTCGGGAATTTCTTCAGAAACAATTAGCTTAGTTGAGGAATTCTATTGAAGTATGGATATCAGCCGACAGCTTCCTGGAACAAATGATTGCATAAGTGTTCGTGATACTAATGAAGGGCTAATTCAAAACCAGAAACTACTGTACAGTTTATCTGAGGCGTATCAGTATTTTTTGGAAAAAAATCCAACTCAAAAGATTGGATTCTCTAAATTTGCAGTACTGCGACCAAAAGAATGTATATTAGCTGGAAAAGCCGGCACATAATGAATGTGTGTTTATAATTCATTTATTATAAAAATTTTACTTTGTGATCCGGTTATTAAGAATGAGAGATAGCTGTTAAAAAAAGTATCCTGTGAAAATTTGACGTGGGACTGCTGTGAAGAAAAATGTGAAAACTGCAATATGCTTGTCGATAGTTTCCTTAAACAACTAAAATACGCTGCAGTTGGAGAATATGTTATAATTTTGGATTTTTCGGAGAATTATAAATTAATATTGGGTGTGTGAATTAATTCTTAGACTCGACATTTAGATGTCGCTACGTGAGATTGCGTATAGTTTGACAAGCAATTCCAATTGCATTTTGTAGCTGTCACAATTGTCAATCTAATTCAGACCAGAAAGTGTTATTTTTCATATTACGTCATTTTTTTGTAATCGATTTAAAATGGATCGTGATAAGTTGTTTTTTCGAGGGGTTCTTCTTTTCTTTTTTGATTCCAAGAAAACTGCCGCTGAAGCTCACCGATAGCTTTCTGATACTTATGGTAATCAAGCTCCATCGAGAGCAAGCTGTTTCAATTGGTTTCATAGATTCCAAAGTGGTGATTTTGACTTGACAGACAAGGAACGGCCAGGTCAGCCAAAAAAGTTTGAAGATGCCGAATTACAAACATTATTGGATGAAAATGCATGTCAAACGCAAAAAGAACTTGCAATGCAGTTAAAAATTGAGCGATCAACCATTTCTCATCGTTTGCACGCGATGGGAAAGATTCGAAAGCTAGGAAGATGGGTCCCACATCAACTGTCCGAAAATCAATTGAGAGCACGAATTGAAGCATGCAAAAAAAATCTTGCTGAGTACAAAAAACATAGTTTTTTGCATCGAATTGTTACTGGCAATGAAAAGTGGGTCTATTACGACAACCTCAGCAGGCCAAGCAGGAGATATTCATTGCGATAAGGTTATGCTGAGTATTTATTGGGACCAGAAAGGTGTGGTGTATTATGAGCTGTTAAATCCAAATTAATCGATTACAGGTGATCGCTACCGACGCCAGCTGGACAATTTGGCACGTGTATTAGACGAAAAACGGCCAACAACAGCGAACAAAAGCTATACAGTTTTGTTTTATGATGACAATGCCAGACCACATCGTGCAAAAACCGCTCAAAACAAGGTAGATCAACTCGGTTGGGATCGGCTTGAACAAAATGCGTATTCTCCAGACCTTGCACCTTCGGACTACCATTTGTTTCGATCAATGCAAATAGGCCTGGCTGACGTACGCTTCCGAAACGCCGGAGAAGTGCGAAATTGGATCGATGGCTGGATAGCTGGGAAAGTTGAAGGCTTCTTCAAACGAGGAATCCACAAGCTTCCCAGGAGATGGCAGGAAGTCATAGCTAATGATGGCGAATATATTGGATAAAATATACTGTCTGTATCGTTATCTTTTAATAAACATTTCTTTTTTATAAAAAAACTCTAAAAATTAATTCACACACCCAATAACACAAAATGAAATACAAGCAGCGCATTATTACACACAATCGTAGCGTAGGTACTATACAAAGCATCAACAGGTGAAATGGGCATACTCCCTATGCAGTAATATCGGAAAAGCAGACACATGATGTAGAAGCTGTATAAGGATTTCAAACTAAATTTATCAATTTTCTCGGAGATCATGAGTCGGAATATCCAGCTCTAAAGAAAATTTATTATTTTTCGGATGGAGCTATATCGCAATATAAGAACAGGAAAAACATCACCAATATTGCCTTCCATCATCCAGATTTCAATATTGACTGTGAATGGAACTTCTTTGCCACAAGCCACGGTACGGGACCATCAGATGGTGTTGGAGGCACTACTGAGAGGACTTCTAGAATGTGTTCCTTGAGAAATGTTGACGGGAGCCTTGTTAATACTGCAGAAGGATTTTTTGAATGGTGTAAAGAAAACAGCAACATGAAATCTATTCATTTCGGTTAAGTAAGCAAGAATTTAAGAGATCAGTAATTTAATGCAAAACCGACTTAACCGGTTGAGGTCATATTGTAGCTATGCTATTATCCGATAGGTGGCGCTGTAGTCAATTTATTAACAAAGTTTCTTATTATGGACCGAAATGACTCATATTCACAATATATGTTGGTTTGGGCCCGATAGGCGGCTGTGGTCGAGTTATTAAAGAATTTTATGTTCATTAACCGAAATGATCTATATTTACACAATATGTTCGCGTGGTCTACAAAAGTGTTTTAGTATATGCTGCCGTCCAATAGATGGCACTATTTTTTGGTAGAACTCAATTTTGATATATGAACATCATTTCTCTTTCGATTTCGACATACAAGCATCATTTGAATGTGTTATTCACAATATAGAATATGCGTCATTTCGGTCCATAATAATATAATTTGTTAATAACTTCACTACAGCGCCACCTATTGGATAATAGCATAGCTAGGAACCGTCGCCTAGACAAAACAAATATATGGTGTGAATATGACCTCAATCGGTTAAGTCGTTCAGAAGTTACACGATCACTAATACACGAACCATCGATTATATAGATTTTAGCCACCATATTGAGCCGTCATCTTGTTTTTTTTTTTCTTCAAAAACGGCACTCGGCATTCGAAAGTAGACGTTTCAACGAAAATATTGCTACCCTTAAAAAATTGTTTGGATGCTCTAAATTTTTGGCATAGAGGTGGCCCGGTTGACGTGAAACGTCCCATGTATAATTCATAAAGTAAAAAAAAATCTGCAACTTATAAATAGGTATAAAACTGTTGACTGTCAGAACAGCTTGATGAAATTCACCTATAACTCCCTTTGATTTGAGTCCATTAGAGTCCAAGTAATCTTGACAATATAAAGTAAACTCGGAATTTTTGAGTTCAACCCTGTCGCACATTTCCAAGGCATCACATTCACATCTTGGGGAAGGTAAGTTTGCCCGCTTTTCCCAATTTTGAAAATCCCGCTTTTTAAAATCCCGGTTTTCAAAATCCCGCTTTTCAAAATTTCGCTTTTCAAAATCTTGGTTTTGAAATTTGAAAGACGTATTTTTGTTAATTCGAGCCGCGCTTTCTGGTGAAGGAAAATTTTATAAAGTAAAATAAAAATAAAAACCGGGATTTTCAGAAAACCGGGATTTTTATTTTTGCAGAATCGATATTTTGAAAAGCGGGATTTTGAAAAGCGGGATTTTAAAAAGTAGGATTTTTTTTGAGCTGGATTTTGATAAAGCGGAATTTTGAAATGCGGGATATCGTTACGACCCCTCACATCCTACATTCCGAAATTACAGAAATTCATCAATAATTGTCTAATAAACTGTTGAAAGCTCGTTATCGAGTCAAAATCAGTTTACATCCTGTTTCTCAAAATTGGTTTAAACCGCTCACATTTATGGCAAAAATGATGAATCAATCATTTTCTTAAGCTCGATTTTTGTTTACATTTTGTTTATAACCTGAAGGTTTGTGATTAATTAATTTACTTACGTCACCCAGAATGCACTTAATGGTTTTGTTTTATTATGTATATATGTACACACGAGCACAAAGCAGTAGTAACTATTTAGTAGTATAGAAATCAATAAAGTAGTTTTCCTTCGAGAAAATCTTTGAATTTTTTGATGTTGAGTTTTCAATGTTGGAAATGATTTATGTTGTGACATTAAAATTTTTGTGTTTTATATTCTCTTTAATGTTGAAAAAACAATTTTTTGTGGTTTTTTAGTATTCAGGACATGTTTAATGGAATGTTTATTTCTTTTGTTGTAAATATGTCGGTCTTGTCGTTCTATTGGGTATTTTATTGGTGCGGCTGTTGGAAATACAGCTCCCTTTATGGATATGTGGCATACAAGAATTATGAAAATGTTGCTTAACAAAAAAAAAAAATATCTACTACTGGATATTTTTTATTTGTTGTACGAGAAGAGTTTATCTTTGGGATATGGAGACCAACAAAACGAAAGAAAGGTTAACTGAAAAATAAATGTTTTTGCTTTCAAGGCATTTTTATATAAGGATGGAAATTAAGAAAGAATAATGATATATAATGTCGTCGTGCTCAAATCTGGGCATATTTATTGGCTCACAAACACATTTTATCTTTATAATAAATATGTAATGCAAAAATACAAATTAACAACTTGTACTTTCAGAATTGTTTATATAAATAATGTTATTGTTGTTGTTATAAAATAAAAATGATAAGACAGCATATTATTTCTTATACAATATTCTCAGTTTGCAACAAAACAAACAAATTCATTAATGAAAAATAAAACAAACACATAATCTCATTATCATCATTTCATGCACGAATGCAATTTTTCAACTTACATTAGCAACAACAACGGCAGAAAACATTAAATTACAAATTAATCACAATGTCTAAGGTTAATAAAGAAGCGTGTAATTTTGAAAAAAAAAATCTCTACTATCTTGTCCCGGCTAAATATAAACAACAGTGGCGATATTGATTACATCGGATGTTGTCTATATAAAATGCAAATTATGTCAAAGTGTTATGTAATTGCGCGCGCTTTTTTCTATACGTACATAAGAAAGTTGTTTTTCTCCAGACTTTTTTTTTGTTTTGTAACTAAAAGATGCGCGTCATCTCTCTAAGGCGTCTCCTAACATTTTTTGTATTTTTCCATTTTGTATGTTTGTATCACGTTATAGTTTTGTACAACAAAAAAAAAAAAAAAGACAGACTTGGGGAAGTATTTAGTATAAGAAATTGCATTTTTCTTTCTATATTGTAACAATCACAGAAGAGAAGAACGAACACACAGAAGCGGACAATGTTTTGTCGGTTTGGATTTTATTTTATGTGTTGCCAACACAGGATTTTTGTTGTTGTTATTCTGCTGATTTTGTTTAATAAAATTAAGAAAAATATTTTATTTTTTAAACTTGACATTGTAACCTACTTTTTACAATCTTTACACTTACGGATGAAGAAGACGAAGCAAAATTGATAACATTTTTTTTTTTTTTTTTTTAATGGGAATTAATTAAGAATTTAGAATTAGGAAGAAGTTATCTTGAATGTGTTTACATTGTACATACATATATTGAATGACGCTATTAGAGATACTTTCTTATTCGTAGTTTTTGGAACATTGTATACATAAATATATGTATATGGTTGTATAGGGAATTTGTGATTAAGTATGTTTGTAAATAAATGGGCACGTGCCTTGAGGAAGGTCAAGTTGAGTTACTTATATTTTAGAACAAATTGTATTATTGCATGAATGACTGAACTTGGCTTAGTGCAGCTCTTTTAATACATTGTATGTGCATTTTATTTTGCATTCTGGATAGTCTTATCAGAGATCAATTTTTTTTAACGACGCAAAATTTTGGCCCGAAACCTTTCTATCAGTGTTCTATCATGTTTATTTTTTGTCACATAAATTTTGTAATCAACTTAGTTTATTTAAATTGTAATAGAGGGTTGTTTTCCTTATAGTAACAATGATTTTCGATTTTGACGGCTCCTTCGGCTGTTCGGTTTAGCAACAACTCCTAACTGATTTTAAAAACTTTGCAATTGTTAAAAACAAATGACAAAAGAGCTATCCGAAATCGATCTGCTAAAGTATTATTAAAAATCATTGTACTATAAGGATTTTTTTTCTTCAATTATATTACACTAGCTGCCTTTGGCCGCTACGCGTGTCCAATCTACAGTAACTGTATAAAAACAGGAATTATTTCGATAGGCAGCCAGAACAAATATTCAAACCAATTTAAATATATTTTTTAAAGTTTCTGAAAATTAAATCCGTATAGGTATACATATCTATTACTTCGGTCTAAAAAGACCAAATTATTGAAATCCTGTCAAAAATCACTGGTGGTTGGTCCAAAACCACTTTTCTCGACGCTATGAAAGTCCCTGAGTCTGAAAAAGCAAAAACAAAAAAATGTCCGTCCGTCTGTCTGTACCAGTGGTATCTCGAGAACGGCTTGTCCGATTTTGAATTTTTTTTGCTGGGCCCGTGATGATGGTTGCTTCGATGACGTTGTTTCTCAACGATTTGACGTGCAGTCTTGTCCCATTGCATAGATTTGGAGGATTCAGATTCCGTAATAAACTAATTGGTATTCCAACTTTCATTTTAAAGCATTGTGGTGGAAATTCTGAAGGATTTAGACGGTTCAAAAACTCTTGTGGATAGTGAACCGTGTCTTCTGTATTTATGACAGTATCTATCGAGGAATATATTTTGAAGCCACCAAATATTTTTTTTAAGCACATCCTTTCGCACATCCAAGTGTAATCTCTTTCGAATATATTGTCTATGCCAGGATAAATGTTTAATATCAACTTAATGGGTTGAGTTGTTACAGTCTTTCCTAACTCGTTGCCAATTTTAATTATGATATTTTGGCCAGGCACTTTGCCATCGCCTAATTTTAATAATTGATCCGAAAAATTATAGCCACCTCCTCCCAAATAGCTCTCATATTTGTTTTTAATGTAACGGTTTGAATTGAACTAAGTGATGATTTTAAACACGCTTTAATAATGTCCGCTCGCGTTCCTTTAGGGATTACAGGCAATGTTTGGTGAAAGTCTCCAGTAAAGACCAAGGTGACACCAGGTTCTGTTTACAGCTTCAATCGATCGATGGCTCATTGTGCACTTATCCCGCATAATTAGAGCAACTTCTTTGAGGGCTTTTCCTAGTGGTCCATTTTTTCGAATTGCACATACTGTTTCTTGGTGGAAAGAAATTAGAGGCAATTTAAAAATAGAATGAGCAATTTCCCGCCGCTGAGCAGTGTAGCTGCTATTCCAGATGAAGCAACTGCGAAAGCGATTTTACCTGTTGATCTAACTTTAGCCAAAATTAAGTTGATCAAGAATGTTTTCCCTGTTCCACCAGAAGCGTCGATGGACAATATTTTGCCCTTGTTATTTCTCACGCTATTTATTATTTTATCATATGCATGTCGCTGGTCAGGTACTAATTTTTGTAACATTATTTGAGATGAAGTCACTGAATTGGTTGACATCCTATGGGCGACTCTCGATTCGGCGAGGGAAGACCAAAATCTGCCAGATTTTTCCCACTTAGCTCAAATAATAAATTTTCAATTTTTATGAGGCCCTCATTTAAAACAGTGTATTCGTTTACAATGGAAAAAACTGAATATTGTGCAGTGATAAAATTCTTTGTTTTGGAAGGTTTATCAGCAACAGAAATTCATACAAAAATGGAAAGTATTTAAGGAATCTGCTCCTTCATTTCCAACTGTGCATCGATGGGTTTTAGAGTGTCAATGTGGTCGTTCAAGCGTTAAAGATGAACCACGTAGTTGGACGTCCACCAAAGTGCAACAACGCCAGAAATCATTGAGCAAGTGTATAATATTGTTTGTGAAGATCCAAGTTTGACTAAGCGTGAAAATGCTGATACCATAGGCATCTCGGACGAACGAGTACTCCATATTTTACATGAATAATTACGTATGAAAAAGCTGCATGGAAACTGGTGCCCGCATTCATTAACAATTCAACAAAAACTAAATCGAAAACAAATATCTCAGCATAATTTGAAGCGTTTTAAGTAGAATAAAACCAATTTTGTGCGTAGATTTATAAATATGGATGCGACTTGGATCTACCACCATGATCCTAAACTGAAAATATAAAGAGCTGAAACCTCACGAGGTGATCAGAATTTCGGTCTTTGGTATCTTCAATGGAGATAGCATTCACCTGTGTCATAAAGTTGTTGTGACAATTTTGACAGTATTGATTTCTATTTTAACCAACATATCGTTGGTTTGCTTGAATAGTGACACATCTCAAAATATCATATTTTTGAGGAAAGCGATTTGAATTTTTTGGTATAAAATAGTTGAAACTATGGGTAGTTTAGAAGTGACACTATGCCAGATAAAAGATTGTTACATTTAGAGGATTTTTTCCTATTATCTCAAAATTGGCCATTTTTGAGATATGTCACTATTCTCGCAAACCGACGATATATTTACTTATACAACAACAGCCAAACAGGTCAAAAGCTTCAGTAACATGGGTACAGGCATCCTAGTTAATACGAAAAATCGTATTCTAGAACTTTATACCGAAAGTACCAAATATCAAATTTCATCATCATCGGTTAAGAAATAGCCAAGTTCCATCATATTTGGCCATATTCCAGAACTTCATCCAAAACTCATTTTAGATTCCCATTTCCAATACACATGTCGAATTTCATCATAATCAGTTGAGAAATAGGTAAGTTCCATCATACTTGGCCATATCCCAGAATCTCATCCAGAAATCATTTTGGAATTCCACAACTTCATCCAAAACACATTTTAGAATCCTATTTCCAATTCACATGTAAAATTCGTTTCATCGTAATCGGTTGAGAAATGGGCAAGTTCCATCATACTTGGCCATATTGCAGAACTTCATCCAAAACAATTTTAGAATCCCATTTTCAAAGCACATGTCTAATTTCATAATAATCGCTTGATAAATAGGCAAGTTCCATCATATAAAAAATTTGTTAACTACTCACTACATCCTAATCCAACCCCAACTCAACTCCAACTCAACATCAACTCAACCCGTAAATTGATTCCTAACTTAACCTTCAAATCAATTCCCAATTCAATAATCAAACCAGCATATTATATAAAAAAACCGTAAATATTTATAAAACCGGGTATTTTGGGTCAATTCGTATGGCAGGTATCCCACCCTCTTGACGTACAGTCTCCAAAAGCTTTTCAAATCTCCGCCTTGGCCATAGAAACAGATTGGCGAAATTCAAAATCGGACAAGCCGTTCTCGAAATACCAGTGGTACAGACATCCAGACGTCCAGACATACAGACAGACGGACAGACATTTTTAATTTTTTGCTTTTTCAAACTCAGGGACTTTCAAAACGTCAAGAAAAGTGGTTCTGAACCAACCAAATTTTTCGTCATTTTTGACAGGATTTCAATACTTTGGTCTTTTTGGGCCGAAGTAATAAGAACATTTACAGTGGACTGAAGCTGGTTGTTCAGCTCCAAAACAGGTGAAGTCAGAACGATCGGCAAAAAAGATCATGGCATCAGTTTTTTGGGATGCAAAAGGGATTTTTTTGATTGATTATCTTAAAAAAGGTAAAACAGATAATTTTGAATATTATTGCAGTCTTTTTTCATCAAGACAATGCACGTGTTCACACGAGTCTTTTGACGATGGCTAAATTGAACGAATTAAAGTACGAATTGCTTGAAGACCCACCGTATTCACCAGATTTGGCTCCCAGCGATTACTGTCTCTTCAGAAACCTGAAACAATTCCTTCGTGGAAAGCGTTTTTCGTCGAATGAAGTAGCTATTGCAAAGCTATTAGTAAGCTTTAGAAAAGCTATTGAAAAAAACTAATTTCATTAAAAAATTCACATTCTTTCATTTTTGCTATCAATACTTTTCTACCAACCTGTACGCATAGGTACAGTAATTTAATAAATGTCCACGAATCAAGATCAACATTTCCATAAATTTCACAAAACAGTAAGTTTCACACGCATCACTTGAATGCGGCACCCTTGACCGAGAAAAAAGATCTCCAACTGTACAGTACAAAGAAGTAGCGAATAAATAAGAAACAATTTCTTATTGTTTCTTTCAATGCTGTGTTGTGTCTGTAACAAGAGCGAAATTTACAAAAGAAAACGAAAAATCTGTAGCAAAAGTATAAGCAAAATACAAAATTCCATTGCCATTTAAAATTCTCGCAGCAAAACAATTCTAATTACTTAATTAAATAAAACATTTTTTTTGTTTTTTTTTTTATAATACTCTAATACTAATTCGCTAAATAAGAAAAGCAGAAAATAAATTCCATTTTATATTAATTAATAATAATACAATTACCATTTAAGAAAACAAAGAAATTGTTAATTTTTTTTAACAACAAAGTGAAAATATTTCAAGTTTTTTACCTTTTTAAGAAGGTAACAAGAGATCTTGAAAGTAAGTAAACATAAAAATTAATAAAATAAATATAACAGAAAACTGCATATGCTTTACATACATGTAATATGTATAGTAACTAGATAAGCATATATAGAGTATGTAGTGTATATGGGGATAATGGAACAAAGAGAAGGAGGCGCGGTACGGCGGTAAACAATATATGCGCTAAATGTACGAATACACACAATATAAATCGACCAAACCGACCAACCGAAAATGTATGATAAATAATAATTTATTCACGATTATTTGTTAAAATCGTGACTATTTAAAAAACAAAACCAAATAGTTACTGCTGGTTGAATTAATATCAGCTCGTTTTATCATTATTATTATTATTATGATTATTGTTCTTTATTATTGTTATTATTACTTGTATCAATAATTGATATTAGTGTACGCTATTTATTACCTTGCTCTCGCTCACTATCTATTATGTGATGGAATGTGCTGCGCGCTGTTGATGTTGAGGTTGGTTTTATTTATTTCTTTTATTATTATAAATATAAATGCCGCGCTACTTGTTCATACATATAATTTGTACGTCATAAAACGGATAATTAGTGTGTAGTACTGCTAAATTGGTCAATTGATTGCGGTCTCTGAGAATTTTCAGCAGTTTCAAGCATGATTTTCATGATTGATTAATTAATACCTGCACTTTCTTTAAATTTAAACGTCGAAATTATGTCATTTTTCTGTGATTGTACAAAATAATTGTGAAGTTTGGTGAATGCGTTTAGAAAGCTTAAACGGACTTAGCATAAACTGATCTTTCTGTTATAGGATTTGTCCCAGGGCCCGCATAATAATCTCTTGAAAGTAACAACTTTAAAATTTAAAATCGATAGATTTAAAATTAGTTTTATTCCACAAAACGATGTGGTAGTTCGGATGGTAGGCCAGACTTTAAGGTATCGTTTAATTATCCTAGCTGAGAATAATCTGGCTTATATAAGAATAATTGTTAAACGAGTTTTTTATAAAAATTGTACAATGGCCGATTATCCGCGCAGAAAAGTATAGCTGTTGAAAACGCTTACAACACGAGTGAAGAAAATTTTACGAATCGATTGACACCAAAATTACCCCTGCAGACTGTAAGAAGGGCTACAACTAGCTAACGGAATAAAGCTAAGGCTCCTTTTCCCGTTAGGTGGAAAACCAGTTCTCTATTGACCCTTGTAAAAGTAGAATAAAAAATGAATAATGAGTGAGAAATGAGAACTCACATTCTCCACTGATTATTAGCTGATAATCGACGCATTATTCACTTAGTGACAGATTATTCACTGTTGAAATTACTTGTTATTCATCCGGAATTTATGTGAAAGAATAACGATAGAAGAAGAGTGAATAATAACTGAATAATGGAAACCTGCTAATTAATTAATAGGCAAACCAATCATTCTTTCGTGAATAACCAGTGAATAATGAAGCTAAAATACAGATTGAATACTGTTTAGGTGAATACTATGTGAATAAAAAGTGAATACTCAGTGAACATCACTATCAGTAAATAATTAGTGAGTAGTTCATGAACAATGAGTGAATATTAATGAGTAAAGATTGAATATAACAATCACTGAATAATGCGTAAATAATGATTGAATAATGAGTGAATACTCATTAAAAAATGAAGGAGGACTGGACGAATAATAGATAAATGAAGTCAATAATCACGGAATATAGAGTGAATAATAAGTAGATAGTCATGAGTAATGAGTGGAAAGATGATCGATTTCGATACTGAAGATGCCCTACATGTAAACGTGCGAAAAGCGGAAATGTCTATTCTTTCAACCTTAAAGAATACATTTTTCCAGGTGCTTCAGGGACACACTCTGTTTGTGTTTGTGTTACACATCAAATTCAATTTTAATGTATTCCAGCTGCCTCCAATTTAGTGCAACCAAATGATATTGAAGAAGTTTTGAAATATGTTATGTACAATGATCAAAATTATTATTGCAGGTCGAGTTGTGATAGCAGAGATTCAATCAAAATTGGGTGAACGGGGCACGGAGGAAATTAGATGTCACATGTAAAAATAACAACATCAATGCTGCCGATTTTTGGAAGAATTTTTGCAAATTCTGGAAGTATTGTTGGGTAAACTGAAGTTAAGCGGCAATCTGCATATCTTCAAGAAAGAAAGAAAAACGTTTGCCAGGGAGAATACATTATTATTTGCAATTTTGCTGACAACTATTTGTTTCTAACACAAGAAGAAGTAAACCTAATCACAGGAATAACCAACAAGTAATAATATTTCCGATGGTTGTTTATTATAAGAAGAACGATGAGCTAAAACAAGTATCATTTGCAATGATATCGGAAAAACTTAAACAAGTATGTTATGTAGTAGAAACCAAGTATACCTTTTCCAGAAGAAGCTGATAATTTTTTTTTAATAATAATAGTGAGATCTATCCTGCACCTGCAGAATTTACCTACTTTTTTGATGGATCTCCCGTACAATTCAAAAACAAAAAAAAAAATTGATCAACGTGTGCTATCACAACGTGGACTTATTTTTCGCTACAGTTCAAAGAAAAGGAGCAGCTAATGCAATTGATGGAATTATTAAAAGACTAGCACGAGCGGCATCCTTAAGGATGTTAAACAGAGCGCATTTTTCCAATGCTTGTGATTTATTCAATTGGACGAAGAACAACATCCCTGGCGTAAATTTGGCACTAATAGTGTTTAAAGCCAATTTGAGTAGGAAGAGATATGTAGTATATAGTAAACTGTCGATTTCAAAATTTTTGTTGTAGTGCCAAGCTAAATTTTTCATGGATTAAAGTTTCATTATTTACAATTGATTTAACGTTAATTTAAAAAATTTAAAAAAAAATATTTTTTTTGTTATTGAGATACTAAGAAATACAGATTCAAAAAATCACTAAAATTCCAAAATTGAAAATTATTAAAAACTAATTATTTCATAATTAATATAATGCTAAGCTGACTGTAAAATGCTTTGAAATAATAGAACAATTTAACAATGCGAATTAATTGTGAGACGGTATATTGTTTATGGCGTATTGGTAACGCAGGGGACTAGAGCGATAAAGGTTTTCGGTTCATTCTTCTGAAACTAAATATTGAGCTTTATATTTAGTTATTCCAGTAATTACACAAACAAATACGTGGTACGCGTTTATGATGCGCCTAAATGTATGCGAACATTACTACAAATTATTTAAAAACTGTTATATTTTGAGTTAGTAAGCCATGAAAAATTTTCGGTAACAATTTGTTTTCCTTTCATAAACTTCATAGCATGCTATGTTTGAAACAATAAGTGTATTGCTTTGGTTAAAAGGATTAGATTAAGGTTTCGATTTAAAATTTCACAAGGCAACCCGCAAAGATTTATTCTTGAATTTAATTTTTGTTTGATGTGTTTCATATGAAGCAAATTCTAGGGGTAGGTATTGAAACTAAAAATCGGATTTGATTTAGTAAATTCAAAAAATTATTTGATTTAGCTGAATCATTTTTGGATTTATTTAATGCAATTGTTGTTGTATTTTTTTGTAAATTTACCAAAGCAATACACTTAATATAACAATGAAAATTAAATAAATTTTCTTACGATGGATGTGGCTTATTGGACAAGACCGGCTACTGTATGGGGTTCCATTGTGCTCATGGCAATTTGATTTTGTTATTTCTGTGTTATATGTGTGTAATGCCCCAACACATGTAAAATTATCCTTAGAAGCTCTTACTCTAAGATCTATTTAAGGTACAATAATCCTTAAAAGCCTTTTATCTCGAGCTACTCCTTCTCGGCTAAAAAATACCGGCTAAAAAAATATCAAATGGTCAAATAGTGATTGTGGCAGCGGCAGCTAGCTGAACCATTATTGTAAGTAGTTCTGTTTCTTAAAACTTCGAGGTATGTAAAAGATATAAATTATGGGTTCTATATTATAACACACAGCAAAAAAGAACATAACTAAAATCAATGAAGTAAGTTTTAAACAACCTAACTCAAAATAACGTAGCCCGAGGATGACATAAAAAAATTTATTTGCAATAGAAAACTGCGATATCGTTAATAATCAATAGAAAAAGGTTAACATTTTTATCAATTGCAGGAAGCTTGGTTTTTGGTGCACGAAGCTGGTGTCTATGCTTGTACGTTGCTTATTCTACCACACCTTACCGTTCCATTATGTCACCGTTCCTTTACACTGTATCATAAAATTATTTTCTAAAAAATAATTTTATGATACAGTGAAAAGATTACCGAAGAGATTTAAGATTACCGAAATTGAAAAACCTAATTTTTAATTTACAAAATCAATAAAACAATTTTTTAAAATTAAATGTTAAAAACAAGAAATTCAAAATTTTTTTCGGCAAAATGCATTTTGCAGTTGAAATGAAAGAGCAACTTTATTAAAATAATTAACGAATTTAATTTTAAAATTTTTTTTATTGATTTTGAAAACCGAAAGTTGATGTCTTCCAATTTTGGTATAAAAATGTAAATGACGTTCAGCTCCAATTTAACTATATAGAGACAGGATAATTTGAATAAACTACGTGGCTGTAAATGCACTTAATGCTATTTGCTGGCCCTGCAGCTCGTTTCTATGTTGACATCCATTTATTGTGTGAAAAATATTTTTACGAGGTTAGAATATTTAAGATAAGAAAGTAGGACGGAAAGCTTTTATGCTGCCATTAAAGCACTTTAGAAAGTCGAAGTAAATACTTTGCCTAATTATTTAGATGAAAAATTTAGAATATTTCACAACAAGTGTCTACTCGATTTACAATAAAAATCGAGATCAAATTGTAATTTCATCAATTTAAAAACTGTTATTGCATCAATAGCTTTCATAAAATTATTGTTTATTATTATTAAATAGAAATATTACGTAACTGCCAATACAAATACATAACAAATTAAAATTCAATCCTAAATTGATAAGAAAATAATTATCAATAAACATAAACAAACTGTCGTAAAATTGTATTACACACCAACAATAACAAAATGCATTTTAAATGAGAACATTCTGTGTCACTTTTTGCTAATTTAGTGCATGCTCCTATACGTATACATAAATAATCTAAAAAAAAACTATCACTAATATACTAATAATAATAATAATAATTTTTACTACAATGTTGCACACTCAACTAATGTACAAAGTGTGTTATTATCGCGAATAAATTAAATCGAAATGTTATAGGTTCAACACTGTTTATTTGTAAACTAATCTTGTTAATCTCAAATCGAACAAAGCAAACAAAAAAAATAAAACAATTGTAGCGGCTTGCTTGGTGGGTGTCTCAATATACATTTTGTTAAGCTGCATATTTTTGTATTTGTTTACAAATATGACGTTCGCCACACGTGTAATCGATTTTCAGCACAAAAAGTATTCGCTTGCGTCAAAAAATGGCAAAATACGATTAGTGTGAGCAAGCATTTATCAAAAGTCGTAATATTCGTAATAATAATAATGATAAACGGCTCCAATTAGACGCATTAAATAACGTCTATCGCACCTGCTTTCAACTTTGGAAGCCATGTCGCGTTTGATTATGTGATACGATCTAATCGCGTTTTTTCTACTTGAATATAATTATGTTATGATAATAATTTTAAAACGATTCGCATTGTCGCTGCGCACATTTCACCTATATATACTGTAGTAAGTATATGAAACAAAGAAAGAGGAAGAAAAATTTAAAGTAATAACACCTTGAAGATTCTTATCTTTCAAGGTGGATATTAGTTTTTATGCGCGCTCACCATTTAGTATTGTCGGATTGGAATCGGTAAATGCTTTGCCATTAGATAGTGAACGGGAGACCAAATTATGTAAGGTTATTAGTGTGCTGCTATTATGAATAAATTATGCGAACTAAGTAGTTTGTTCATAAGTACGAGTAATTCGTTGAATGTTATCCAAAATTTGTTTGAAAGAAACAAGCCTTTAAATACCTTCAGTGCAGGAAAAAAAACTGTTTGCCATGAAAATAAATATTCAAGTATGACAACCACATATAAGAAACTGAAAAAATTGGAAATCTTCAAATTGACAGAATTAAAAATTCAACCTCCTAGCTCTTACAGTTTTCGAATTGAACCTTTACCTTAAAGAAATTGTGTGGCTAAATTTCACAACGTGTGGCTAAATTTCAAATTTCAGTATAATGGGATGTTAATCAAAAATAACTTTAAAGAAGTTGAACCATACACTACGGTTTCTCAAAACGGCATACCGGGATCCGATTTTTTTTTATCCGATTTTGGTTTTAGATGTTCTTTTAAATACTCGTTTTATAATAGCATATGAATAATATTTAACAGTAAAACCTCGGTTTAAGAGTCCCTTAGAACCGAATACCCCGTATAGAAGTTTATCCATCAATAGCGTTTTCAAGTCAAATTCAGGCCGATTAGGCATGAAATTCGATTTGCACGACGGAAATTGGGTTCTAAAAAGTCCTGAAATAGGGCCAATTAGGAAGCAACGCGGTAGTTTATTTCACCGATTTCATGCCTTATTTATCTAATTTCATATTCCATGGTAATTTTCATAGCCATATTCTGGAACATTTTCTAAATATCACTTTGGAACTCCATTTTCATAATACAAATCGGAATTCATCATATTCGGTTAAAAAACAGCCGAGTTACTTCCTAACTGACCATATTCCAGCACTTAGTCTAGATACCATTTTAAAATCCCATTTCCACCGTACAAATCACATTACATCATAATCAGTTAAGAAACTGCCAAGTTCCTTCCGAATTTGCCCTATTCCAGAACTTTATATACATTTTTTAAATCCACTTTTTTAAGCTTTTTTTGTTATAATAAAATAATTTCCTTTGGATTTTAACTTAATATTTTATTTTTTATTAATTATTTAATAAAAACCCGACGTTTCGACGGTACATTCCGTCATTCTCAGGGGCACAATTTTTACTACACTATGACTTTATATAAACTGCATTTTGGAATTCCATTTCCATAATGCATCCTGAATTTCATCATATTCGGTAAAGAAATCACCAAGTTCCTTCCTACTTAAACCGGAATTAGAACTGCTAGTTTTAGAATATCAGAAAATATGCCCTAATGCCCTAATTAAACCCTAATCCAACCCAAACTCAATTCAATTTATAGTTAAACTTTCCTTTGATTTAATAATAGGTTAAGAAACAGTGAAGTTCGTTCCTAATAGGCCATATTCCAGAACTTCATCTAAAACTCATCTTAGAACTCCATTACCATCGTGCATTCCGAATTTCATCATAATCGGTTAATAAATAGCAAAGTTCCTTCCTAATTGGCCTGAATTTGACTTGAAAGGCTGCATAGGATGAACTTCTAGGTATACGAGATATTCAAACTGTTTGCATTCGGATCTACGGAATAGTCTGAAATACGACACAGACCAACCCCCAATCAGTCTCTAAAACGTAGGTTTTTCTGTAATATATTATTCCTATGTATAAAAAAAATCGAAAACTGGGAAATTCCGGGATTTCCCGGTCACGCTTTTGATAAAACGATATCCCAGAATTCCGTATGAAAATCCCTAAGTTTCCTATGCAGATTTGAGGTACTACTAACACTAACTAAATTGAAAGGAAAACCGGGATCTCGGTAAGAAATTGTATATATGTATTTAAAAAAAGAAAATCCGAAAATTATGGTGTTAACTCCATTAACCGTTGAATTGACGAAGAGCCTTTAGTATTTCTAGACGATTCATATGAAAGTTGATACATTTTTGTGAGACTCTCCCCTAAGCTTTAGAATGGGTCTTACAAAAATTTTGAATATTGTCATGGAACGGCGTAAACGAAAATTTTAAATATGGCTAGGAATTGTCATGGAACACCGTAAAGAGAAGAGTTTAGTATACTTATGGATGACATAGATCGATGATATCGATGCAAAATCGAGTGAAAACTGCCAAATTGTTCGAGAAAAAAAACAATCATGTGCAACAATTTATCGTATTTGGTTTCGCAAATCGTGCAAATATTTTAATTGAAGTGCATTATGTAAACCAAAACAAACTGTGATGATTAAGAACTTTACTATCGTATTAAATGTACAATATTCCATATGTGGATATGATCCAATTCTTAGTTAGGGTATTATGCATACAATATTACAAAGAATTAATTAAGAAGGAATTTATTCATCTCAACTTTATTTTCGGTACTTTACACACTAATAACAAACGATCGCAAATAAATAACAACAAAAAATGTTATCCACAACAACATTCAATGAATTCTAATTTTTAAAGATTTTTATTTTTATTTATCTCTCATGATTAATGTCAAATTCACGTGAATATATTAAAAAAGTATAAAAAACGTTTTGTTTATACATTTTGGCTTGTTGCTATTTTTTTTTTATTTTTTTCGTTTAGGTACGCAAACGATAATAAAATTATAAATAACAGACTAATTGTAAAACTATTTCTTGTGCGGTGGTAATATGAGTGTGTGAATAATAAAAATACCTCTTCGGAAATTCTTAGAACTAGAAATTACATAAGCAACCGTTTTATTGTGGATACAAGTAGAGAGACACAATAATTTCACACATCGCGCGAATACAAAACTATTTGTTTATATACAATGTATGTGAGCGGCCAACTTTGTTATCTAACAAGCTATTACCATAATTAGTACAATTGATAAATCATAAAAACTATGTGTCTAAACATAGAACAACTATAAATTATATATGTATAATGTAGTCGGATTAATGGCGCTATAAATGTTTATGACCCTTGCTCTGATAACCGCCACTATATATATATTCGTATACAAATCGCTGATGTGTTTATGCACGTATATAGTAAATACGTATATAGACGTAATTTAATATGTGGAAGCGCATAAAATAAATAATATTTTCGCATTTTCCACGTGATTTGATGTGGAACAGACATATCTATGTCGGTCTCCGGTTTCTATACTCAAAATAATAACAACATATTTTTATTATGTCACGCTGTTGCATATTATAATTTCCATGGAAAATTAGAAAACTATAAAATGCAGGCGCTTTTATTTTTTATTTTTATTTATTTGTTAATGAAATTGCATTTACACGTTGGTGTGAAGTGAAGTTAAATTTGATTTTCGCAGAATTTTTTGTTGTTGTCATTGCGCTCAAATTTATATATGCAAATTAGTAACAAGAAGCGTTTTTGATTTGTGGTCGGAATTTACGAATGACGTCTAATGGTTGTGCAGAAAATAGAAATCACTAATAAACAAAGTTGTAAACAAATTATATTTTTTTGGAATAGGTACACGTATAGTTGATTGGATAATATTGTGAGGTGCAGTTTTTATAGTTTTTGGAAATGATAAATTGATTTTTTGTTACAAGAGGTTAAATCTTAGAATTTATTATTTGCTGCTTATCTTTTTACTTCGAAATAAACGAACAAAATAAAAACACTTTCCAACGTTATTTTTTATTATTAAAAATATAAATATTCTCCAAAGAAAACTATAAAATGCTTTCATTTCAACAGTGTTAACAAGGATGGATTCAGGTTCGGAAAACTTTCGATTCTTAATTATTTTTCATATTTTATTGACGTTATTATTATTTACAACTAAAACTGTAACGATTTTGTACGGGTAGGTTTTCTTTCAATAAATTTAATACCTTTTATTAATTTGTTTGAAATTTAACGACTGCTGGTAATTTTAAAGACAACTTATATTTTTATGATGAGTGCTTTATGAGGCAAGTTAATTAATAATATGAAAGTGAATATAATTTTAAAAGCTATAACTAATCAATTTCTACAGCGAAGGAGAGGCGCAAATTGAAAATGATGTGATGTGATTTGTGATTCTGTTTACAATTTTTAGCCGAATCAAAAATATTCAAATTTCTATGGGCAAAATTGGAGCTATTTTGGAAATATTGGTTCGTACACATAGTATGGCAAGAGACGACAGTTGCAATTTTCATGTTTTTATTAGATGTTCAATATTATTAGAATAAAGCGAATTAACAATCAAATGTACTGTCGTACACTTGTACAAAGTTATTAATCAAAGTAAATAAATCAGTGAATTAACGATACGGATCCACGAAAAACAGGCTTTACTAAGGTTACTTCTTATGATTTTTAACCGTAATATTGGGCATATTGGGCCCTCAGTAGGTTTTTTTCAGCAATATTTTAAATTTCTAATAGAAAGCCCTGTATTTTAAGTGGCTCGAATACAATGCTTGGTCAATGTACTTTATTTAGTTCTAATAAGTCATATGCACTCACTTATCAAAATTAAGTTGCACCAATTCGCGAAAATAAGTAATATTTAATAGAGTACTTTAATGATAATTATCCAAAATATCAATAAGAAAAATTTCAATACTCAAAAATAAATTGATAAGAGCTACAAATCGTAGTGGCATGACGAAAGTCTGTTAAAAACTATGATTGTGATACACGATTATGATAAAATTTGTCATGGGCGATGGAAATGGGATTCTAAGGTGATTTTTGGATAAAGTTCTGCAATGTGGCCAATTAAAATGGAACTTAGCTGTTTCTTGACCGATTATGATGAAATTTGACTTGGGCGGTGGAAATGGGTTTCTAAAATGATTTTTAGATAAAGTTCTGGAATATGGCCAATTAGGAAGAAACTTGGCCATTTCCTATCCGATATTTATTAAATTGAGCATGCACGATGGAAATGGGATTCTTAAATGAAGTTTAGAGGAAGTTCTGGAATATTGCCAATTATGATGGAATTTCACCATATTCCAGAACTTCGCCTACAAATCATTTTGGGTTGATAAATAGCCAAGTTCCATCCTAACCCAATCATTTGGATGTGCTGCAACCGGCAACTATTTCATTGATAATCAAATATATTGGTTATCATATACCAAATTTCAATGGAATTGGTGTATAACCGCGGAAGTTCCATTTGGGACTGGGATGGAGTTTCTTATATGAAACATGGCCAGAAATACAAAAAATAATCATTTGCTAAAGAAACACTTGTTTTTTACATGAAGCACCTTTGTCAATGGATTTTAATCGAGTTTTATGTCTGAGATATAAACTCGATTCTTGAAGTAATATAAATCTGGGGTTGAATTTCCTAATTAAACCATGGCTAAAATTCAAACAATATTTCGCAACACTGCAAGTGTATATTTGGTCGGTACTTGAAATCAAAAGTTATATTCGCCAAATTATAGTTAATTCTCAGTCTCCAGCGTGAAACGGAACAAGTAAAGCCAATCCGGCCAATTATAGAAATCTGATTCAATATTATCTATAATCCGGGACAATTAAGACATTTTCCCGGACACCCGCAGGACGTCTGCTCGCCTAAAGTTCCAAAACTTGCCCACTTTTAACAAATATCAAGGGAATATACTAATATTGGGGGACTTGACCGAAATGTTTCGAACGACCTAGAGACCATTTCAATGGAAACTATAATGGCCTCAGAGTTATGTTACAAAATGGTCGAAGTTTTCTCAGACATATCCTGCGCTAAAATTGTGCTTCATTGTTTTGTACGGAGATTTTTGAGGCAAATTTTCTTTTCTTAAATTTGGGCCGAATAGGAAAGGAATTTCAATCTAATAAAACAAGGAATTTAAGGTGGGTTTTGAGTTGCATTCATTCATTTGTTCTTCCGTTCTGAATTTTTTTTTTTAATCAATCGTATTCCTTGAAAATGACGTTATTTTTCATTCGTGTTCCTTTGATTGGATTAAAATAAATTTCAGAACGAAAGAACGAACGAAGGACTGTAACTGAAAACCCACCTTTGGAAAGAATTTTGCAATATGAGCAGTCCGAAGAAAATAATTCTAGCATAAAGGAAGGTAGAGTAACAAATACTACTACTCACGAGTAATAAGGCAGGCAAATGTATTATCTCATACAGTAATGGATAGTAGCACAAATTAGACGACAAAACACGCAACGGAATTAATTGGAGCAAAAAATGCGGCTCATTGAACACACCAGCTATAAACCATAGAAAATGTTGATTGAGTGATTGATTGATTTAGTGTGTACGACCAAGCCTAAGGCAAGTTTCCCGGATACGCCGGGTCCACCGTACACCCTTTTACGAATAACAAGATCGAGGGAAAGGAAAGGTATGTTAGTAATAGAGAATCAACCCGGTTTCAGACACCATGGCGGTTGATAGTTAGTAAATAAGACAACACAATTTCTAAACTACGTTAACTGCTTTGCCTGGAGCGTTGAGTTCGGCTATAACTGTTTTTTGTTACTGAAAATTAGGATTAAATTTAATCCCATAAGATTAATTAATTTTGGAATAATATTAGATGTGTATGGATGTGTGTACTTCCAGCGGCTGGGCGGTGGGAGGGGCGAGATTTCGTTCCATCATCATATGTTCCCAAGCGGTCACCCAAATTTGTACTAGCCAAAGGAAATGTTGCTTGACATCGTTGTTGAAGTTGTTGCGTCTCTTCTCTCTTGTCTACTCGCTCCTGCTATAAACCATAGAAAATGTTGAGATATAATTCGTATGCCTTAGTGGTACTGTACGAAAAACTGGCGGTACTGAAGAAGACGCAATCAATGCATTAAGCCTTAACAAAGCTTTAGAAACACAGTCCATATTCTTTTAATAAATAAGAGCCGGAGTATGCCTTGCCAACAAACACAAAACTACGAATATTCAATGCATATGTACAGTCCGTGACAAAAAAATAGCCTCTCGTTGTATTTGGATGAAAAATAGCAAATGTATCACAATTCATGACACGATTTATTTTCAAATTATAAAAATTCAATGCATAATATGTAAAAACAAATCAATTTAGTTAAAACGAGAAACATCAGAAAGTTCGATATTCTAACGCGACAAAATGCTAGCCTCAATAAAAAGTTTACAGCCAAGAGTAAAATTGTGCGCGATTTAATAATGTGTGACGCCTCCTTTAGGCTGGCTTACTTCACAAATACGGGTTTGCATTGAATTGAACAATGTTTTTACATAATCGTGTTCAATTTCTTCCCAACACTCAACAATAGCGGCTTTAACCTCCGTAACCGTTTGATATTGATGACTGTCGGCGTACACCATACGGGACAATATTTTCCAAACATTATCAATTGGGTTTAGATCAGGTGATCTAGCAGACCAATCAAGAACGCGGATTTTTGTGGCTACAAACCAGTAAGAAAATTACCTTACTAGCTTGGTGGATTACGGCATTATTCTGTTGGAATATCCATTTATTTCCACCCATAACGTGACCATATCGTTTAATGTGATTTTCCAGTAACGTGATGTAACTGACGATTACAGGTTATTTGGCAAAATCTAAGCGATCCGTCTTATGCTTTTTAGTAAGTGTTGATTCTGAATTTAGCAGTTTCAACTACACTAATGTGTCCACCAATTTCTCGAGCTTATTTGCCCTCAATGAAGGTCAATATCAAAAAATTTAATATACTCATAAAAAAATAGGCTATATTCGGGAGCTACCAATTTAGATGCACTGGAAATACCATCCATGTTACAAAAGGTTGAAGACAAGAATTTTTTAATAGCAGATAAGATATAAGGTGGTCGGATTATCTTACTGGCACGTTCAGACCAATTCAGAATTTTTTCGCGCTCTGATTTGTGGATTTTTGATGGAACATTTAGCATTGTTCCCGGATTAATAAAACAGTTATTTTCAATTTCTTGCAGGACAAGATATAATGATAATTATATCATAATCCCGGCCATTTATTGTAGTATTTGATGACAGTGAAAACCGAAAATTGTTATAATGAAGTCCTTCAAGAAATATGTAATTATGCCGACCAAAACCAATAAATATTAAATCCAAAATTCATATTGTCTGACTTCGAAAAACCCAGTTTATTCCCAAATGTTATTTTCTCTGGGTATAGGTAACTTTCTGTTTTTCTTAGAAAATGATGTCTGTGAAAATTTTCACTGGAAAAATTATGCCTGAGAAAAGGTTGATTGAGAAAAAACTGCGCAGACATTTTCATCGACATGTTCATCGACATTTTCTCAGACACCAATTTCTCAATCGCCATTTTCTCAGTCGACATTTTCTCAGTGGGCATTTTCTCAGTCGACATTTTCTCAGTCGACATTATGACGCGGACCCTTCATTTTGTCATTGAGTGTTTAATTAAGATCTACGTTTGTTGAATCTATAGCAGGAAGGCCCGCAGCCGAATCATTTTCTTGTGAGCCTAGGCAGACGACAAATTAGAGCGAAACTAGAATTTAATTCGAGCGGAATTAATTCAAATGTGTCTGCGAAATTAATTTATTTTACAAATAAATTTAATGCCGCCAATAAATATGAATTTATTACAAAAATTAGAACGTTGAAATACAAATATCGTCGTCTTAAAATGAAATTGTACTAAAATGTCATATACATATTATACTTTCACTAAAAAATTACACGTACTTTACACCTTCATGAAAAAGTACATAAGTACTAAAACAACTTATTGGATTACAGAAGATTGAACATTTTAATCTACCGGCTTAACCACTTGAAATGAATTTAAATTCTTCGAAAATGTAGAAATATCGCGAAATTGACTCGTTTTAGCCGGAGGAATTAATTTCTGCAAACTTAATTCACGGAGTCAGCATGGGGGCTTCCAGGAAAACCAACAGTTGAATCAGTGATGTAGTATTTTGTGGCATAGTAATTGGAGGTAAAACCGAAATTTTCTTGCTTCTTTCGGCCTCAAACAAGGCTAGACGTTATCTCCATCTTAAATAACAAGAGTTCACCAATTTCTTACGGGTAAGGTTTGCCGTACGAAGAGTCCGAATAAAAATATTGTCGAAGTGATTGGATTAGTATTGACATTAAAGTTAGACAACTTCCGAATCGCCCAGCTACCTAAAACGCACTTAGAGACGCGTCAAGATCTAAGCCATCAAAATGCCAACATTCTAGAGGAGGTAATTCAAGTTACTGTATTGAAGGAAAACTCGTTCTAAATTGGAATTAAATCAACAATTTAAAAGCAAAATCTAAAAAAATTGGTCAAAAAATGGATCATTTCGTAAATTGCGTGACTGAAAAAGCTGAATTGAAAATAATGAACTTGACGAATCTATACAAGCCTCTCGATTCTGATGAATGGTCTAATTTGTCAACAACGAATAAAATTGTGAAACCCAAATTTTGTTTTGCGGGAAATATATTTCTAAAACACCCAAAAAAATACGAGAAATCATTCTTGAATTAGCACATGGGCAAACGGTTGTTGACATCTGGGCACCATATTTTTGTTGTTTGTTTACTTTATCGATAAACTGGCAAGATCTATTTCCCGTCCATTGTTCGCTGCTTATAAGCACCTCAAATGCACATATATCTTGCTCATCAAGTCAGATAAAAACTCCACTCTTTTTGAAGAAAGTGGTTTTTCTCGCAGTTATATATAATATCGTTCTCTGAGTCATATATAAAAAACTTTTCGCCGTACTATTCCTTCTTCCATATTTTCCCACAGGACTAATAACAGTCTACAAAATGCATTAAAATTTTTTCCCGCGCAACGTAAATCGCCTAATTTTGAACTTCTACTGCATGAATCTATATACTTCTCTAACACAAGAAGCTCACTGCTTTGCAACGTTCATTCTACAAAATCCTAAGCAATAACGGGCTAGCAAACTAACTCGTTTTTAATTTACCTCGCGTAATTAACACCAATTGAGCTAGCATGCTGCAACATGAAAAGCTCTTTGAAGTGTGAACATAATAACAGATATTATGATCTGTCATACATGTACAGGCAGATTCTATATTACAATCTGGAAGTTATTTACTCTGAATTGCAAATATGCGGACACTTAAATCGCCTAGATACCCTTGAATTCCAAAATAACGCAAAATAAGAAGCAAAATTCAAAATTATTAGTTCAAAGCAAACTACTATTTCCGGGTAAGACAGTAATAAATTTTCCACTATGTATTACGAATTTCTAGATAAATCGAATTGAGCAGATGTAAGGTAGCTGACGTCTAAAATGTATGTTGTATGTAATGTATAAAGTAAATGAATAATTTTTCAATGCGAAACAAATTCTAAAAATTCAGCAACAAAAAAAAACATTTTCCCTTATCAGTTGCCTTACATATTCTAAGTACTCGATATAGAAATAAAATCCCACAAGTTATATATATGTATACATATATACATATACATACAATGAATGTATAATCTTTGACCAAAAACAACATTTACATTTCTCATATGTACACAAATAATTATCTCGACCCCAAGATCATATGTTATCACTATCTCCGTGGCCAACAAAAACATACAAAAAAACCAATAAAATAAAATTCACGTGAGCTCAATTTTTTGCTCGCCATTTTCTCTTATCAATTTGTATTTTTTGTAAGCGCTCGAAACATAGCAAATTATTATTAATATAGACAGTCACTGTGTTACTAGGTCACTATTCCAACTGTTTAAATATTAGATTGAGCTAAATTTAATTACATCGATATACGCGGTAATTAATAAACACTCGCAATAAACGATAACTATAGTAGCATCAGTTTCTCGACGTCACGATCTTGAAATATATGTCCGTATAAAATGCAAAATTTTATGCGTTATCATCGTTAAAAAAAAAAAAAAAAATCGGGGGCTCGAAGGTCAACTAAGTACACACGAAAACGATATACCGAAACCGTAAAACAGGAAAACATCATCAAGATAACTTAACATTATTTTGTGAATATTTATGTATGTATCAACGTATGTATTTTACGGAATTGGGATATCGGTTGGATTGTGATAAGAACCCCACGATTTGCTGTTAAAATAACTAAAACACAAAAATGTTTTAGAGGAAGCGGTTTCATATTTTTTTTGTTTTTGTTTAAAGTATGTATAACTCAATAATATAAAATGTAGAATTTACGTAATTTGACAATGAATAAAATTTGGTGTTGCTACTCAAAATTTTGGTTCAAAATAATATTTGGTAGGTGTCAAAAAATGAAAATCACGACCGGCTTAGTGCACAAAAGATTTAGGCTTGCTTACATAATGGCACTCGTACACTGCATAAATTTATATAGAGATTCTCGATTTAGTTGTAATTTAAGAGAAAACCACAAAAATTCATTAGCGTACAAAATTTCAACCAACCACCATCACTCCACCACAGCACGAGATTATTAAAAAAAAAAAAAAAAAAAAAAAAAAAAGTTTGAATGAATGAAATTTATTTGAAACAAAGAACCTATATAACATTGTTGGTTAAATTGTTGGATTTGTGTTCAAAGAATGAGGTCAGTGGGTAAAATTTAATTTAACTCGTAAAATTTTCCTCAAATTCACATAATTTTATGCTATAAAGAAATCGAAATAGTTTCGAATCAACATAATAAACAGAAATTGGTTTTGTTTGGTGGGTGGAATTTTATTTATTTATTTATCATTTACATTTTAATTTATCTATTATGAATAATTAATGTGAGATACTCCTGGGTTTATGATTTATATCGTGTACATAGCGACATGAATTGTATCTCGAATTTGATATGAAAATAACAACATTGATTTATGGCATCTGAAACATGGATGCAGAATGATTTGTGGCTTTGTTGTAATGATATATGTATGTAAGTTAGCTTTTTATTTGTATACTGGTGGGGAAAGTTATTAAAATTTGTGAATAAATTACAAACTAAAATTTTAAAATTATCATTCAAAATTAAAGTACTAGCTTACACAGAAATAGGGCTGTGTACATGTCGTGAATAAGAAAAATTGTAAGAGAATTTGGCTGTATTAGTAAAATTCGGTAATACAACTGCACAGTACATTCTGTATAATGTAAAATTGTGGTACAATCAGTCCAGTCGACGCGGCCTGATGAGAAAATTGATTATTTCATAATCATAAGCTCATCAGTTCGAAACTGGATTAAATTCTCTTCGGAACATTTTGAAAAATACATTAAAAATAAATTTTAAAAATCATGGTCATTTCATAATACTAAAAGATTCGGAACATCGAAACCTGTCCTAGGTACTCTCCTTTAAAAAAAATATTTGTGAAATTTTATCTTGAAGCGGCCACATCGAGATAGAGCGCCAGCAAAAAAAAAATTATAAATCAAACGAGCTTGTACATTATGTCGTTGAATATTTACTAAATTTCTCACCATAATAAAAATTTTGATTAAACTAAAATAAATGTATATATTTTATTTTAGTTTTAATTACTTTTATTTCCTTTCAGTGAACTTATTTGTATGTATGAAAAAAATTAAAATCAATTATCAAAAATAACAAATCGCTAGATAGTGAAGTTTATAAATTAGTTTGTTTAGATTGTCTAGCCTTCTTTAATGGACAAACTGGAAGATCATTTGTTCAAAGATTTAAAGGTATCGGTAATCAGTATTTACCTAAAGTCGACATTTGTTGCTGTTCAACTTAACACAAGTAACAATAAGTAACACAATATTGACTTAAACCTACATATATGACGTAGAGAATTTCGTTAAAAAATTTCGAATTTTTAAAATTTAGCTTCAAATAAGAAAAATTTAGTCATAAAACCGACCTGAGGTACACAGCAAAATTTTTGGGTATGTTTTGCCCAAAAATTCATAGGTGTATACATTTAAATGTTAAAACGTTTAAAGTAAGATATATCCTCGAGAGAAAATTTTAAAATTCCAATAATTTGCGGAGTTAGCTAATTTAGACTTGACCGCTGCGGCTGCCTTAAACGTTTGCTCAAAACATTAAAGGCGTTTTTCGCAAAATCAAGTTTTTTGACCTGGTTGACAGCTTAGCACAGACAGTTTTTATCCTATCGACCTAATTCAATCAAAATGGATTCTGTTCGGAAAATGAGTCGTGCTTTTACTTGAGAAACTCACTTTTTTCAAATCACTTTTTTCTGTACGATGCGGCCATAGCCATTCACCTATTTTTTAATAATATTTTTGAAATTTTTATTTCAGACAGTCGGAACTGGAAAATCATATGATTTTCGAATGATTTCGAATCGTATGATTTCGACTCGACATGATGCCCACTTACTGTGGTAGATATTTGAAGATCAGCCGGTTGTTGAGATTAAAAGGGGACGATCACTGACATTGCAGCAAGTTGAGAATTCATACAATAAAACAGTATGTAGGATAATCTGTCCCTTCTAGGCAGCTTCATTCAATCGACCTTTTGAATTCTTTCTATTTCCAGAGATTATTCCAGAACACAGCAGGACATAAAGAATAAAATTTTCAGGATTAAAATTGAATACTGATCATTTGGTTGGTAAAATCAAACTCATATCGATTTTTGTGACTAAATTTCTGCCTAAACTAAATTATGCTAAATTATGCTATTGACCACCAGACGGCTAACAAAAAATCTCGTCGGCAGTAAGCTTTCCGTTTAGTTGTCCTTGTTTTGAGAGTGCTTGGATTAAACTATTTATTATGAACAAATTTAAATTGTGCTACAAGTTTATAGCGAAATTCTAATGTTGTAATGATGCTTCTAGGGCTTTCGGATTAAATAAATCTAGTTCCGAATTAAAAGAAACATTTTCCGAATTCAATGAAACCTTCTACACGGAATGAATGAAACCAATTTCAAGTGGAACGGAACCAAAATGAATAAATGTAAATACGATAAATACCTAAATCACTAAAAAACGTTAATTTTTATTTGTTAAATAAAACACTCATTTAAATTCATTACAAATAAGATGAAATTGGAGTAGTCTGTGTAGCCGCGGCTGTTTCAACTGTGTTGGAAATTTGGAATCATTTACAATTGCCACAGTAAACCATCTTTTCATCAGCTTGAGTGCCGTTCAAAGATGAAATTGAAAATAGAGCCGGCAGATTTAAAAAAAAGGTCAATACAAATCAAATAGGGAATAGAAAAATTGAGCTTTTATAGTGGGAGAAAGAATTTATGGAGCTAATGAGTTTTGACAAAAACCCAGTTTTCAATAAAATGCCTGGAGTAAGTATGGGCCTCCCAATCAAAAATAATTCCGATAACATAATATAGGCAGAAAGTGTCAATGAGCTTAATAACATTAGCTTTGGAGCGCTAACGAGAAGTGACCAAAAAAAAAACGAGACTTTATTTGGGACCATATGAAACAACAAATCTTACAACAAGTGAACTGCAAAGGTTAGTTCTTTTGGAGCAGTTAAAGCTGACAAGAATGCGAAAATAGAAAAAGCAGGAATGATGCGGGCCATGTAAAACCATGTACATCATCAAGTATGTTTGAAAGAAGTAAAAGAGTTTACTTTTTTTATTCACAGTTTTTTAAGTACGTACTGATAAATTTTTGAGTGTTTGCTTATCAAAAGTTAAGTATCCACTGATCGATCAAGTAAGTACTTAAATTTTATTCACATTTGCTTATAAGTACATACTTGAAAAAAGAGAAGTTACAGCACTAAATTGTTTTTTATTCACTTCACCCAATGCCTTGGCTTTACAGGTGCATTGCAATTTATTTTGATTTGGTTTAAATTATCACTTAAACATAAATTATTTTTTAACAAATTGAAATAATTTCTATAAAATTAAACGTTATCATTCATATAACTACATTTACATAATTCAAGAATGAAATAAAGAATTTTTATTTCTGAAGCTCAAGCCGAGGCGGTATAAAAAGTACTTAAGTCTCAGATAACACGGTTTTGATTAGCACGGTGTTTTCGTGGAACCTAGCCACCACATGGTTACCTAAACTGCTAATATTTATGATACCTTCGGGTTTACAGCCTTAAAAAATAAAACTCTTATTTTTTAGGTGAAGCGACGTTTCGGTATGTATATTACAGCTATCTTCTTTAGGTCTGTATAAACAAATAAAACAACCACAAAAGGTATTTTTTATTAAAGAAATTATAGAAAATTTTAATGCAACAGATAATTTTGAACGTACCGTTAAATTATAATTTTCCTGCAAATATTCCAAATCAAAATCTTTCAACTGTTTTAGGCTAACTAAATTGTCTATAGTGCCCAGCCAGAATAAACTTTGCGGCAGTCATCCGTGTTCCTCTCCTTCTACAAGAAATTCTAGTGAACAAGAGGTAGTTTACGCCGTCATGTTTAGCCCCGAACTATAAACTATATTTGATCTAAATTGCATAGGTCACATGGTGTAAACGCTAATTACTCAAATTAGGCCAGGCAAGTAAAATGTGTGGTGACCTCAACAAAAATCAACCAAAAAACTGACATCGAATATAATCGAATGCATGCTGGCCGAAATTCCATCGAGCACAGACTCCATGGGATCAGATTCGGAATATGAAATTTATGATAACCCAGAAAGTTTTGATATACAAAATTTGGAAGTAATTTTAGAATCACCAAATATTCAATTTGACATTTTAGATGAGGATAACTTAACGTTATCTGAATTAAGGACGCAACTGCTAAAAGATAAACATATTTGATCAAAACATGCACAACACAGTAATAATGTAATACAGTTCACAGAGGATTACGGACCAAATATTCCCTATAATGCCAAAACCCCTACTGAAGTCTTTTTACAAATATTTCCGGAAAATTTAATAGAAAATATTTGCTTCGAAACAAATCTATACGCAACTCAGAGAAATATAAATTCATCTCATTTATTTAGAAAGACTACATCCGTAAAAATAAAACGAGAGTACAAAATATGAGTTGGAGCCAATAAAACAGGGTACGTAAGCTAGTTCCAAGTGTACACAGGCAAAATAGCAGATGTTACCGAAAAATCTTTGGGTGCTCGTGTTGTAAAGGATTTAACAACCACTCTGGTTGGTAAACATCATGAAGTATATTTTGATATTTTTTTTAATTCTGTGAGTTTGCAAAGGGAATTATTGTCTCTTGGTATTTATAGATGCGGTACAGTAAGAAAAAATCGAAAAAATTTGCCAACCAATCTACACACGGATAAGAATAAGGAGAGAGGATCCTATGAGAGTTACGTAAGACGGAATATTATAGTAAAGACAAAAGGCCGGTTTATTTTTTAAGCAACTTTCACAATCCTAAGGAGGTCGCAACTGTGACTAGAAAACGGATAGATGGGAAGTCGCAGCAAGTAACAAGTTTTAGATTACAATCGGCATACAGTGGCGTAACTTCAAATTTCCATCCTATAAAATTTTTCTTGGGCTCCTAAAATGCTTAAAATTGTTTTTCAAAATAAACCGGTTTTTCGGGTTTACCGGTAATTTTAGTTTTTATTTATGGTTTACTGGTAATAAAAATAATTCGGTAAATGGTTTGGCTCAGGCATTCGTTGATTCACTTTCTAAAGACAAAGGCGCTCCTAACGAGGGAAACAAAAAATTGTTTTGCGTCGCTCTTAGGTATTTTTCTAGGAAGAAAGTTACAACAATTTTCCCTTTTTCAAATCAAATTTACCTTTTTGCAAATTAAATTTAATCTGTTGTCAATAACATTCAATTTTTTTTGCATCAAATTCAACTTTCTCTAATCAAAACTTGATTTGTAAAAGGTTAAATCTGTTTAGCAAAAGGCTTAATTTGATTTGTGAAAGGTTGATTTGAAGTGTAAAAGAGGTACATTTGGAGTGCAAAATATATATGTATTACAAATAAATCAATCCAGAAGACACTAAAATCGGTATCATTTGATGTCAAAAGCTTTAATTTCAAACAAGTTTAGCAAATCTTCTTCTAAATCTAAAATATCTGTCGGAACCTAAAGCCATTTTAATTTCTATGGAGGCAGAACGTGTAGTTTCTCCGATATTCACTTCACCGTCAGCAACCGAGAAGAAATTGTTTAATAGCAACAGAAACAATTTCTTCTTTCTCATAAAAACTAGACCACCGCCTTTTCTTAAAAATTTCCTAAAAATGTCCGCGCTCTACGATTTTGAAAGGGTGGTCTACTTTAAGCTTAGTCTGAGCTACCATCTTTCTAATCTTAACTTTGAACTAATATTCGAACGCCTGGTAAAATTCGTGAGCCCCAATAACCGTGGATCCCCGCGGTTGTGGGTGCTGAGGGTACCTAGTAACGCCACTGTCGGCATATGGGGTATGTCGACAAGGTAGATATGTTTAAAAGCTTGTATCAGATAAATCGAAAATCTACAAAATGGTATCACCGAATTTTTTTGTATTTTTTGGATTTGAGTATTGATAACGTTTTTAAAGTTTTTTCGCAACGGACTACCATTGGGGCTTATTGGGGCAACGAAAGATGTTTCAGAAAATCAGCAATACCTAGATGGAACAGATTCAGGAATAATTAGGTAAATTTTTTAAATTTAATTGAAAATAAATTCAAATGAAATTAACTCAGAATTCAAACATATGAATATTAGTAAAATATTGAGTGCCACTTACGTGAGAAAAGTCAACATATTATTTGTCTCATACGTTTGAGAATTTCCACAAATCGAATATCACATCAGGATTTCGAGCATAAATCTGAATGAGAATTTTAATTCCCAAATATAATTGAATAAATTATTAAATAGGTACTTAAATTAGATTTAAAAATTGAATTAGAATTACAAACTAGATTTAAACAACATCTTGTGTTTAATATTAATCAAACGCTAATCGAAGTTTTCAGCAGAAATTAAGTTATAAATAAAGTTTGAATTCCAATCTTGGAATAAAAATTCTTTGAAATTGACTAAATATTGAGTTGATTAATAAAAAAGCTTCGGTGTTAAATCCATAAATTTTCTGTTTGAAATTAAACAGATACAATTTTAATTGAGTTACAATTCGAACCACGGCGCCAAAATTTTGAGTGAAATTTAAAATAGAAATTAAGAAAATGTTTCCGAATTAAACTATATTTTGCATTGAATTCAAATAGTAAAAATTGTTGTACAGTGTTAAATGGGTTTAAAATTGATTCGGACACTTTATTTGGGTTTGATCAAAAATTTGAGTTTAAATTTGGTGTTCCAAACTAGATTTAAACATAATTTTAATTGCAATTAGGTAAGAATTGGGTTGCAATACGAGATCTCAAACAACTAACAAAATTTACCTTGAACTTAGTTAAGAAATTTGTGTCGGAAATTTTGAGTGAAATTTGAATTAGGAATTTAAATTTAAAAATTGGTTTTGGAATTTTAAACCAAATAAAATCGTTGGTGAAATTATATATAGAAATTGAGTTACAACTCGAATTTTGATTTCACAATATTTTGAGAGAAATATAAATTTACATTGCACAATACATAGATGTACTGAGTGGATTTTCAATTAGAAAACAAAAAAACGAGAGCAAAGAATAGATACGTTTAGGGAACACCAAACTACATATTTTCAAATCTGGATCAATCAAAATACAATTCCATCAAATTACAATTCCATCTGTATTTGAATCACCTTTGAGTGACATTTTAATCCGAAATTGAGTTAAATGGAATTTTGAACATAAATAGTCTAAATTGGCATTTTCGAACGAAATTTTAAAGAGGGAAAATAGCTTGAATGCTAAACCAAATATAATGAATTTGAGTGAAATTTTAAGTAGAAATTGTCTTCTTTATATTGCATTTGGGAAACACATTTTGAAAACAATTCTAGCAAAATATTTAATGCACTTTATGTGACATAGTTTAAATTCTAAACACGATTTCAACAAGCAAAATTTTTATTTAGAACAAGATTTGAATAAAGTTTGGATTAAAAATTTAATTTTAATTCAATCGAGAGTTTGAGCAAAAATTTGAATGTAATTTAAAAAATATTTAAAAATTGAGTTTAAATTCCTAATTTAATTACAACAAAATTATGGTTGAAATTAAGCTAGAAATTTTGAGATATTTTGTTTACAAATTAAGTAAAAATTCTAACCTAGATTTGTCCAAATATGCTTGATTACAACTTTAGCTTTAGTTGTAATTGAATTTAAGAAAAATTTGAGTGTCAGTAGAAATGCTGAATTAGATTAGAATTTAAAACTCTAATTTAGGGCGTTTGTTAAATTTGTATCAGAATTATGTGCAGAAATCTGAGTAAATATCGAAGAATTTGATTTTTTGAGCAGTATGATTGAAAGTAATTGTAATTGTCTTTTTTGTAATTTAGTTTTTAGTTTAAAAGTTATGAGTTTCTATTTCGAATTGGACTGGTAAGAGACAAATTAAACATTAAGTTACATAACTATAAAATAGATTTGAGCAACATTTTATGTTTAGTGAGGGCAAAATTCAGAGAAAGATTGAATTTGAATTCCAAAATTTTGGTTGAAATTAGATAGAAATTGTGTGATATTTTGAATACAAATAGGCTAAGTTCCAAACTCGATTAAAACAAAATTGACAAAATTGAAGGAGGAATTGAGTTATAATTTTGAGTGAAATTCGAAATACAAAGCTTACAGTACAATTTCAGCTTTCAAAATGATTCGAGAAGTGAAAGTTTGATATTCCAAAATAAATTTTTATTGCAATTAGTAATAATTGATGAATCATGATTGAATAATTGATCAATAATGAATCATGATTTAGAATAAAATTATTTAGTATCAGCACAATGTATAAAAGTAATGAATTCTAAACTGAAATTAAATATAATCTTGATCGCAACTTAAATTCAAAATTGAGTTTGAATTCACAAATTTGGTTGAGCAAAAATATGACCATAATTAACCTTTTTTTAGTTTAAAACTTGCATTCAACCATCACGGTGTTCTTTTGAAGTAAGTATCGCTTACCAGTTCAAATATTTATGTGTGTGGATGTGGAACCATTTTTGAACTACTTCTCCAGTACTTTGAAAGCCAGGACAGTTAGATTATCCAACTTTATAGCCAAAAATTTGATACTTTTTAGTTAATAAGTAAATTGAAATCATCTTAAGATAAGGTCTTTCATTTTAATCACATATTTTGCAAATTTAGTCACATACATTTTTTAGAACCTAAAATCCTAAGCCTAGTTATAACGTTTCAAAGCGCTAAATAAATCATCAATATTTTAAAAACTTCTTTCAAAGCATATCAAATATGATTCTTTTTTAAAATAATAATTGTTATTTTAGTAACTTCACTAAGGAGTAGTTGTTGCATGGCGTATGTATAATTTACAATTTTTTCTTTTAAATTAAATTTGAATTAAAAGCGTATCTTAGTTTCATTTCAGGTCCTAATTAAGATCATTATACGCTACTTATATAATGTTAAGGTAAATAAATTAAATTCAAATCGTATTCAAATTTATTTTTTTATTAGTCTAGACAGTGGACTATTAGCCGAACATCAAGAAATAGTTTAATCCTATTGCTGCCCATAAATAAAATTTACCCTTGAAACACTGTCGAATTCTTGGTAACGGGTGAATAAAAATTAAAGTCTAATTACTTGTAACTAAATAGCTGTACATACATATAATCGACAACGACCATTCACTAAACGGTTTGCGGCTTTGAGTTGAGACAAAACAAAACATTAAAATAATTTTTATTACATTTGCATTAATTTTCTTAGAATTTTTTCACTTTCACTTCAAATAAATATAAATTAACGGCGGCAACAACAACAACAACTACAATAATATTGTACTAATAAAAATAATAACAAATTTTTAAGATTCTTATATAAATTTATGTTCGCGTTGTCCTTTTACATATACAATAAATAAATTAAAGAAAATACGTTTTCTTATGCTATTTTGTGTCGCATTTACAAAACATATTATGAGTATATAATACATATATACATACAAACACAAATTCGTATATATGAGACACGCAAAAAAAAATTAAAATGTTATTAAACTCAATAAAATTTATGGTTGCAATAAAATCGCATAAAATACTTTGGGAAAATTGTGATTATATCACAAAAAAAACGAAAAAAGCTTGTAATGTTAAATGAGAATGAACAATTGTTGAATTTATGAGTATAAATGTATAATAGTACAGAATATAAGCGTATATATGAGTTGTGTCATGGCTCGTTACATTAGTGATTCATAATATTGTTATATTTTTTTTTATTTTATACATATAGGTAACATTATGTGTCTCATCAAAATAATTGTCATAATAATCATAAGAATATGTAAATTAATTGTCGAAATTAAACATTTTTTTATTTTAAGTATTTTGACAAAACCTTTTAAATTGATATTAATATTAATTAACTGGTCGATTGAATTGAAAACGGGATATTATTATACGGTCCAAATATAAATAATTTGCGCTCATTGGCAAGGCTTTCACATCCGTAGTTAGTTCCCCGAAGTAACATCCTAATTTCGCTCAAAGCCGACCATTTATTTGACCATCAAACATTTTTCATCCTCTTGGTAAAGTCGAAATGAAATCCATTTCGGCAAATTCTATTTTCAAAAATTGTTAAAATTGTAAATGTGAAAATCGTAAACTATTTCATTTCCACATACTTACACGTATTGTGCGAATATCAAAGGTGGTGAACCAAACAAACGGTTTTATTAATTAATTATATAAAGTAATTTAATTTAAATATAAGGTTTCATGTGTCTCTCTAATACTTTTTCACATAAACGTGCTAAATATCTTTCAGTACATCTTCATCACTGCTACTATCAAAATATGGTGAAAGATACGTCAAATCACATTTTTTTTGGAAGTCATGTTTTAATTTTATGATTTTTATGTTTTGAATGTGTAGCAATAAACATGACAAAAAAAAAATATGGGACATGACTTTTTTGTTGTTGTTCTTTTTAAGACACAGAGAGTTATATTTAATAACTGTGTTTTAAAGGAATTCGAAAAATATTTGTGGAGGTATAGGATATCAGAGGGGTGCACCTAATAAAATGCATGACTCATACCAACATTTTACTTTAATTCTACTAATTGTTATACCCAATATTTTTTTTTTGCTTAAACGCTTACTTTATGAGGTTTTTAGCCACTTTGAAAAACAAGAATGGAAAGATGGTAGTACGATTTTTATAATTATTTTATGATCCCTATTTATTTATGTTTGAAACGAGCCCAAGTTTAAAATGTTGGGGTATTGAATTTTTTTTCAATAGTAATAAGTACAACACCAAGTGCGTGAACATTTTAAATATTTAACTAGCCTTTATCTTCAAAAATGAACAACAACAAAAAAAAATCATATCTCATACATTTTTTTTTAAATTATCATTCAAAACATAAATATCATAAAATTAAAACATGATTTCCAAAAAAATATGATTTGACGTGTTTTTTACCATAAACAACATAGAATATATAGTTTAGGCATCTGAGAAAAAATCAAATCGAAGTCGGCTAACGAAGCAAGATACCTAAAAGGTTCCCGAGGTTTTTCTTTTTCAAAAGATATTTAATTAGAACAATTTTTCTATAAAAAAACGACATGAAACATTTGAATTTTACAGAAACAATACATTAACATTATATTATTAACCATCCTCAGTAATACATTGCTATGCTCTCGGCTCAATGGCACACTGCAATTTGCATTAATTAAATAATTTTATTTCCTAATTATTGCAGAACCAATAAAATTATCTAGACTTTTGTTTTCATTAGTAATTAGGTCAAGTGTTGAGTAATTTATTAGAATATATATTTAATATGGTGAATGGTTAACATATAAACATATTTAAACATTATAGTTTTGTAAAAAATAAAAAATCGTGTTTACGTGTATTTGTGCCAAACTAGCCGCTTAATTGTGAATATAGTTTTAGTACGACATTTTAATTATAACGACGTTATATTATATGGCCGCTTGTTAATTATTGTGAATATAGTTTTTAGTACGACGTTTTAATTAAAAATGTTTAACTGCTTCAATTTATAAATTTTATCTTGGCAGATGCATCTCAATTAAATACTGTAAATCAGGTTTATTGAAATTTTAATTTATGACGTGTGGTATAGTGAAGGGGAAATATGCTCTATTAAATCTTACTACATTAACTTCCTAGATGTATTTATAAACGGTTGTCAAATAATTTTGTATTTTAATTTTTTGTGCCTAGACTACATAACTCTTATAATAATACGTGATTAAATTATTTCACAAGACGTTTTTTCGTAATATTCTGACAAGTTACAATTAAAATTTAGCGATTTGTGTTATAAATATGAAATATTTGCGGTTGTTTCACATACACTTAATTCTCGTTTACAGTATTTGTTGTCACATCAAGACTCATCAGTAGAGCCCGGATTTTTATGTAAAGACATGTTTTTAGGACACATATGGTTAATTTATGGAAAACTGTACAACACGAACGTTGGAAAATTAATTAAATTTACTTTTATGGTGGAAAGATGCTTTTCAAAGTATAAAGCATTGTTAAGCGACAACAGGTCAAATTTAAGTTTGTAGAATTTATAGAACTTATACAGATAAAACAATTTCTAGGAATTCATAGAATTTACATCTAGAATTTAGAGGATTTTAAAATTTATAGAATTAGTAGAATTTATAGAATAAAATTGTAGAATGAATATCATTAATACAATTTATAGAACGTAAAGTTGAAATTAAAGTGAATTTCTGGACTTGATAAAATTTATAAAATTGACAGGACATACAATTTATAATAATCGAATACAACTCACCAAGTTTTTTTATCTGCAGCTGAAACCGGATGATTAAACCGAAGTTTTGGTTTCATTTGTCGCAGTTCGATTCCACCATTCCACCGAACAACCATTTTGATATTTCTTAAGCTGAAGTTACTGACTTGGAGAATGGCTGATTTAACGTGGAAGTTGTTGCTGACTTAAAAGAAAAAGTTATGTCTACAGTGGAGTGGCCAAATGATGTTGTAAAGGAATTCAAACAATATAAATTTTCGGTAATGTCAATCACATCGTACACAGGTAACAAAATAAGGCGTAATCGAGAGATGAATCACCCATTTCAGACCATAGAGTGTGTACTGGGATTGAATTAATCGCTCCCAATACCATTCTGGCGCATGCATTCTCTACTTTTATTAATTGGCACAGTCAATAACGATATGGCTATGGAAAGTATTTGTCCATCAATAGGAGGTATTAACATACCGAATATTGTACGAATATAGTTTGTTCTAAATTTAAAAGCTCATGAAGCTTTGTAGAATTATCTATATAATCACATTGCTATTACTGTTAATACCAAAAACGGCACAACAGTGAAGTTCAACTTCCAAAATCGCAAGTATTTTGAGTTTTTCCAAACTTGACAACAACAACATTTTATAAAGGATTTTGACAACAACAACATTTCACAAAATAATTATTACAAATTTATTATATCGAGACTATTTGAGAAAATTTAGAATCTGAAACCGATTTACTGAAAAGTCACACAAGATAATCTAATAGTTGTTTGATTGCAGTTTGGTTTAAACTATCTAGGAAGCACATAAAGCTTCAAGTTCAACCTCCATAGTCGTAAGTATTTTGAGTTTTAACAAATTTGACAACCATAACATTTTACAATGGATTTAGGCAATAAACCGACAAGTAGGCGCCGATCATACCAGCTTCACCTCAATTTATTACCACAATGTCTATGGCATCCGAGTTAAGCCAAGTATTTTCATCTAGGTGTTCTGGAAAAAATGATATCATAATAATCTGCGAGAATTATCAATGTGCAGTCTGGAGAATACTTCCTATATATGAAGAAAGCAGCGAAACTTTACTAAACACATTCTGGCATATACCTGGACCTGCTATTTGCTCATGTAAATTGTACAATAAATTCTTTTTCTAATAATTTTTATTTTTATTTCAGAAATGCCGACTACGCTTCCTTAAACGAGTTCCACAGCAATTCCGATTAGGACTTTTTACAACGTAGCGCAAATTTAAATGCCATGGTTTTGATGTTTAATGGCCGTCGCAGGTATGGTATTGAGAGACACGTTTCTTTGGGGAAAAATCGGCCTTCGAGAGCCATGTCACAATAATAAGTTGGTACATCTCGAGAAACACCGCAATATATTCCATTCCTTATATAGGCGGTATGCCAACAATCCGAGTTTTTGGAGAAAAAGGCGACCTTAAAGATTCAAAGCTGGTTTGAATGTAAAAAGTCAATTAACTGAATCTAATTTCAATAAGTAAAAATTAAAACTCTGAAAAATTCTGTTGAGGGGGCTTGGCATCAATTAGTTTGTGATCTAACCAAGTTGTCGGCCAGAACAAGGCATGTGAATGAAGGGTTTTCTATACTAATAAAATTCGAATATAAACGTTCCAATTTTAATCAGTTTCTATTGTGGACGTGGTGTGCCAAAACTAAAAATTTCACGTGAAGAAGAAAGAAGAAGAACTGATAGAATATCAGTTACATGACGCAAAAAATAATTAGGAGAAATGCCAAGCATCGCGAATGCAACATGAGATATAAGATCTTCAACCAAATGATAGCTACTCAGACGGCCATGGTATAATATATCTTCGACATCTGGAGAGTTTTACCCAAGTGAAAAACACAATTGTGGAAAATTTGGATATCAAGTCAAAAAACTGCTAAAAAGATGAACAATCGCGACAATTTAAATATTTGCAGTATGGACAAAAGCCACCTGATCGTAAGAAACTCAGATCAAAATAAAGCCGAAATGAGTCACTAAAACTAAAGGAACAGATTTGGCGAGTGAGGAAGCAAAAGACATCAAATATAATCACAAACTGGGGTAAAATTGAATGATTTATCGGTAGAAAACTTTATCTACAGGAAGTGACTTAACCACACAATGAACCTATACCAATACACTTAATTTCAAGGAAATGGAGATTCAAGGGATTGGAGATGGTGGAGTGGCAACAATCGGAAAAATCCGAAAGCTAATTTCAAAATAGATGCTGATGAGAAAACAATAAATAGGTCATATAGGTGCAAACAAGATGATCGAGATTTTACAGTACTAACCATGCGAAGAAACTGTGATCATTGATCAATGTATATTAGCAGACAAGAAAATTGGGCGGCAAGACGATTTCTACACTGTCTGCCAAAATGGGAGAAGCCAGTACCGCCAAAAAATGGAATATTTTAGCTGACAGAGCGACAACATCAGCGCAAGTCCATTAAAAAGGCGCAATGCTGCGACATTAACGTACCAACATGTTTCGAATCTGCAAAGGTTTATAAATTGCAAATGGCAGAGTTACTTAACAAAACAAATTTTGAAGTCCATTTGTGGAATCCAGAAGACTAAGTGGAACAAATCATCTACCAATTTGTTGATAAAAGAGAATAGCTTCAAGGCGAAAAAAGGAGGCCACCTATCAATTAGCCAATTTTGGAAGTGGGCTCAAGTTGCTAGGTCCATAGAGGTCGTAGAATACTAGTAAAAACGACTACTTAGCACAAATTACAAGAAAAACTGATGATGCAATGTTATCCAGCTGAGTTATCGATGGATAACATTGCGTCATTGGCTTGATGAAGTGTACTATAAGCGATCTTTCCTTGCAATTGGTGTAGATTTAACAATGCCTTTATACAAATAAAGGTATATACACTAAGAGGGCCGAATTGGATATATTATGTATAAGGATTAAATTTGGTTGCTTAAAATAGAGTGCCTTATGATGCTTTACAACTTTTGGTTTCTTAAATTTTTCATCGATTTTAGAGCGTTAGAAATCAAACTTTAATTCCACACATGTTTAAATGATTTGGAAATTTTTCTTTGAGTTAGCCTATATGATGTGAGACAAATTTTAATTTTAGGCCGAGTAAGTTTTAACGTTGGTTAGAATTTTTTGAAGTAAAGCCTGAAATTTTCAAAAGCTTTCAGCTATTTAAATTATAATAAATGTGATTTGAAACTTTGCCATGTCTCCTACGTCGGTATATTTTTCAAATTCAGTCAAATTAATAAGCGCGCACACTTTACATGACCGAATCATTTTCTTATATACAAAAACCAAAATGATATATGGACAAATGTTATTTAATTTCAATCAAAACACAACTTTTATATTCTAATTAATTAAAATTGATAAACGTTTCTAAAACAGAAATTATTTTAATTGAAATTCCAATCATGCATGAAAACTTTCTTTCACAAAACATTTAAAAATTTTCTAGTTTTTGAGTTTTAAATTTTACGTAAGCCATTCGAAGTAACGATTATTCAATTTTGCGTAAAGTACGTTCAAATTCGTAACAGTTATTGGTTAGATAAGCTATAAAAACAGATAGATATAAAACTGTCTTGCGGTCGAAAACCTATGGAGTGTTGTATTTAATTCTAATTTCATGCCTAGAATATCAGATTTCAAATCCAAAACGACCATAAAAAATCGATAAAAATCTTAAAATTTGTCAATCAAAGCTAGTTTTTTTTAGGTGTGTGTATATATACATATGTGTGCATATCATACCAAAAAACATTACAATTCAATGATTGATTTTCACCTATCGGAATTTTAATTTTATCGTATATTCAAATTAAATTGTAATAAAATTTGAAAATGAGCACATTACACTTTTGATTCTGGAATTTCAAAACAAAGATCTCATATATACACTGCGTGTGCGTGTGTTTGTGATTAAAATATTTTAAAATTTTAGATATTTTGGGTACGGCTAAGTGTAGTAATACCACCGCACACACCACATTATGCAGACGACAAAAAAAAACAGATCAATTTTCATTTTACTGTGTGACACGGCTGTGGCATACAATCGAAACTAAAGGAGCGACATAATTTAATCATTTATTTCGATTGGTAGTACGTGCCTGGAAAAATTTACAAAAAAGTCGTTCGTTCTTTTTGGTCGATGGATGGATGGTGAAGATGAGGGAACATGGAACAGAACATAATACCGCTTTTTTGTTTTTTTTATTTTTTTTTTGAGAAATGAAACGTTTTATTTGGAATTACGATAATATTTTCATGTATTTAGTTGTTGTTTTTTTTGTTTTGTTGTTATCAGCCGCAGGAAAGAGTTTTTTGTTTAATTTTTTATTTTGCTGGTGGTTATCGATTTTCTATGTAAAATATGGTCAAAAATGGAAAATCGTAAAGTTATGCTTGTTATGCTTTTTCACTCATAATGCTCTGTGGTTATGTTTTGGTATTTACTCGTTTAGGTTTCAACTGTTGTACAACTTGTTGTAAGGCACATAAGAAAATTTTCAATCCTATTGAATAGCGTACTATATAGGCTTAGGGTTCTTTTTAAAAACGAAATTGTAGATTTTTTTATAACTGAAACTCACCGTGGATTTATGATGGTTGTGGTCAATCGTGAACAGAAAGTAGTACGATAAACGTCTACTTTTTGGAACAGCTAAATATTCCTTCGACGCAGCAGACAAATAGAAAACTTCGAAATAGCTAACACCAAAAATGTCGAAATCTCACAGTATTTCAAAAAATCTAGATAGCTTTTATCACAACACTTACGTACTGTCACCATATTCTCGAATAATTTCGAATATCCTAGAAAATATCGAAATAATTCAAAATATCGCAAGTGTCCAAAAATCTTTAAAATCTACTAGATTCGTGGAGAGATATATGTACAAATATGTCTGTAAGTTAGCGCAACTCAAAATCGGAGTGAAGTTTATGCCAAAATAACAAAAATGTACGCTGTGACCTTAAAGTGTTTCAATTTTTCTTCAACAAATTTTCACTGGAAAATCAAACCTTCTCAATTACGGCTCCGTGTCGGAATATTATTTCGCAAAAAAATTTCAGTTGTTTTGAATACGAATACACACTATAAAACTATCCCACTAATTCGCACGATTAGAAATTACTGAGACCCACAATTTCGAAAAATTCATTAAGTTATAGTAAAAATGGGATAAGTTTTGAAATATGGTAAATTGGCTCGTACAGGTCGGATCGACCTATATCAGTCAAATTTTATGTGTTGTCTCATGTTGCTGACTATTCAAGAATAATCAGAATTTTCGGGAATATTCACGATTATTCGGAAATATTCGAAAAAATTTCGAAATAACTTGGTTTTGTGTGACGTTTATTTGTTTTTAGATTTGGGCTTGGTATTTTACTTCAAAATTTGCACGACTTTTGCAAGGATTTCACGATGTTACATATTAATCAGATTTTCCAGGAGTTTTGATTATACATATTTGAGATAATCAAAATATTCGGCATTATTTAAGAATATTCAAAATGTTCTAGAATCTACTTGTTTCGGGATTTGTGCGAAGTTGTCAAGTAAGATTTAGAGCGGTTTATATCACATCATCTGTGTAGTAAAATTTCACTAAAATCTTTCGACAGAACCAAATTTTGAGATTTTCGATCCTGACTTTAGAAAACCTAGCAGCCATGAATTTCGGCAGCCCTGAATTATGCTATGCCAAACATGGCTAAGAATAGAATTGATCTCCATTTGAAAGCAGTAATAAAAAACAGAATCATTATAGACCACCAAACTCAGGGGATTGAAATTTTGAGATTACGGCTTTCACAAGTTATACGTAAAACAAGTTTACCCGAAAAAATTCTCGTCCAGCAGTATATCTAAATCTTCATTTCGGAAACTATCTTCAGGCTCTGAGCATATTTGCAAACTAAAATTTTATTAACGTATTTTAGAGTTTAAACTATGATGAAAGACAATTCAACATTTCGAGAACAAATGATACTAATTAATACTTGACATTAACCGATTATTATGGCGAAAACCGGTTAGATACATATGAAGTTCTTTATAGAACAATATATCTTCATTTTCAACTTTAACAAAATTTTCGAAAGTCGCGACACAAAAATGTTCAGCTATTTACGTTAAACATAAACCAATTAATTAACTGCGTATAATATATGTGGCACCAAATGAAATAACACCAATATTATTTTAATCGGTTAAATCTGGAATGCGTTCATAATTATACATATACTATACATGATAAATTTAATTTTAATTAACTGAACAATTTAACAACTAAACGGTAGATGGATACATTCCGAACATTATACATTGAACTAAGAACAATAAATTTAAAATTTTGAAGGAATTTGATGAAAACTACGTGTTTAGATAAAAGCCATAAATTTTGATCCTGGCATTGAGCACGACAAATAACAGAAAATATTATACAAGCACACAACAACCGTTTCGCAATAAATTTATTTCCGTGATAAGTAGTCTCCATTTACATGTACGTACACAAAAACACAGTCGTGGTCAAAATTATTTGTGCAAAGCACAAGAGCTCCAATTTAAACATGAAAGAGTTAAATTCCAATGAAAAATGTTCGAGACAATTAAAATTTAAAATTTGATACCCAAAGTTTGGGATAAGGTTCCAACAAATAAATTATCAAGGTTTTACGAGTGATTAAATCATTCTTTAATTAGCCAACAATTATTTTAAATTTAATTTTTTCACTTTGAAAAAAGAACAAACAATTTTGACCATGACTGTAAATGCGCGGGATGAAAATTTAAATAATTTTCATTTTTCTTTATGATAATCATTAATATTATAACATTAATCCGATTACATAATTAACACGGATTATTTATATTATTTTAACAACAGTCGAAAAACAATAAATAAGCGTACATAAAAAAAAAATAATTTTCGTGCCCGTGATCAGGAAGAAAATTATACATATTAATTTAAAATAGAATTTTCATTTTCATTTTTTTTTTTAAGTTTAAGATGAAGAAAATAAAAATAAATATCGAGTGATTTGGTTTTGTTATTATTAACTGAACGTATGTACATACATATGTACAATAAAACAAATCGAAGAAAAACGTTCTGTTAAATATTTTGACCTACTGGGCTAAAAGTCAAGAAAATTTTCTCGAAAAACGAAAGTCTGTTAATTTTCTCTTTGATATTAAATGACTTTTCATCAAAAAAGCAAAAAAAAAACAATATTTAAATATAGAAAATGCGGAAAAGCCGTGAAAAATGTATAATTTGCGTGCGAATTTTTATTTCAGTTCGATTTGTATTTTGTTTATATACTTCGGTCTTGGTTAACCATTGAGAGCGTTAAATTTGCTTGTTGAGCTTGCATTCGATTTTTGCATCCTCTTCCGATTTGATTAATAAGCGAAGTTACTACAATTTCTGAATCTGCAAAATAGTGAAGGGATTCCAAATCAATCAAATTTTACTTAACTTTACCAAATAAATTCGATAAAAATCTTGTTTTTTGTATTACTTCTGTAATGCGGCATCTGTCATTACCCTTCAAATCTCACCTAAACCTTTTTCATGGTTTAAGGCAATTTTATAAAATCGAGAGCTATCATTCACTGAGGGTCGCTGCAAACTCTTAGCCATCAATTCCTATCTGGTTTTGACGCACTTAGCTCAATTTTTGACCTATAAACATTCCTAGTCACTTAAAAAATTATCTCAAGAGTCCATAAATAATTGTAATATGTAGGGCAAAATCTCGAACATCATTAAAATGAACTGCTCCACAAAAAATTAGTTTGTGTTGTTTATTGCAAATTAAAATTGTTATTTTCAAGAGCATCCAGTGACATCCAACATGAGATCTATACTTAAAAAAATTGCATGCATCGGAACAATTGAACCCGAATAAATTTGTGTTGAGTGAGTATAAACAATATAGTGCAAAAAATTAAAATAAGTTCATAAGGAATTGAGCTAAAATTGTATCGCTCAGTTTTTGTAGAAATTCAAATTGAGCAATTCTATCAAAAATAATTCATTTTCTTGAAAAATAAAGGGTACTTATTTTTGTGTGGAAGAAATCTACATTCTACACTATGATTAGCTTGTTTCTCTTTTTTCTTGTTTTTACAGCAATTTGTAGCACTTAAAAGCCAGCCTAGATATAAATATTCTATTAAAATATTGAGCAAAATTATGTTTGCGACTATTATCAAATGTACTTAGTTTATTTTCATTTAATTTATTAGGGAATTGAGCAAATTTGAGCAACACGATAAAATTTAGTTAAAATATGAAACTAATTTAAAGAAACATCATCCGAAAAGTTTAAGATTTAAGCATTTAAAAATATTTTAATTTTAAACTAGTAGTTCTGTTTGATTTGTTTTTTAAACGTCGATTCGCAAAAATTGAGCTAGTGTCTAACAACTGACCAGCGAAATGTACACAACAATTTGAGCAACAGTTAAAAGATTTAATAATAACTCTTCAAAAAGTAAATGAAAAGTGTAACGTTTTTGGAGGAACAATCATTGTGCAACTTAATTTAGTCCCCAAGACATAGTGTTGTACACTATAAGAAGTTAGATGCAAAATTGAGTAAATTTAAAGTAAATTTTAAACTTTACTAACATTTTGAAGTTTTAACGTTTTAACCTACACTATTAGTAACTACATCTACTGTTTGTCTGCCACAATCTGTGCGTTGCTTTAAGCCTCAAACCGGTGCATATAGTTTGCGAACGGGGAACTTTGAGAAATTTATTAAGCAAATTTCTTATAATTTTTTTATTTGTAACACCTTATACTTTATTATCTCAAAAAATAAAAGATTTGCAGAAAAACAACTATGTAAGTACCAAATGTAAAAAAAAAATAGAACCTTTAAGAAATTTGCTTAATAAGTTACTCAAAATTCTCCGTTCGTAAAAAATATGTAGTCGTATGTTGGCCACACCTCAATTACATTTCTAAAATACAGTTTAGTTGGAAATTTTCGTTTTGGGACGACATCGGTTTTATAGACTGGAAATACTTAAAAAAAGCTGTATGAATTACAAAATGAGCTACATTATGTAGGGCTGCATTTTGGTAATAAATTATTGATCAACCATATCCCTCTAGCAGGCAGTCCCGCCTTTAGACTGGGTACAAAAAAACAACAAAAACAAATAGATTCTTGTTCTTTTCTCTTTTAAAATCGACATAGAATTCTGCATGAATAAGTTCTCAATACTATAGTTTAGTTGTGTGTGTATACATATTGTAACGGTTATCTTTTGCGTTATTCAAACAGTAGAAATCGAATTTTCATGTCAAAATTATAACAAAATTATTTTCTGTGCATTAGAATTTTAAAAAATAAATAAAAAATATTTGGAGTCGTTTGGTTTTGTTTAAAAAATTATTGGTAAGTTGGAAAATTTGTGTATTTTGTGATAGGGAAATTAGTTTAGTGATTAAAAAATATTAGCATACCTCTGTGCCCCATTATGTAAACACCGTCCAAAGGCGGACTTGCCGGTTGATGGATTTTTTTTATACATGTTTGTTTATGTTTGAAAATATTTCAAGTGGATTGAGGTCTATTTTTGGTTGTTTTGTTTTTGTTTTCGCTATTTTGTCAACTAAATTGGACTGTTGCTTTCAGAAATGCCACGAAACAGGAAACAGAAAGAGGTTAAGTTACACCCAACCGGGTTTCGTCGTCTATACAACAGTAGCTCTGTGACTGATGAGGAAATTCAGCATATGTGGAATTCAATAAGCAGTGCATCAAGCGACAGTGAATCGGGTGATGGCGACTTTGATGACGATGACACTCTTGCTGATCCTGATTTTAATTTATCAGTTGAAGATTATCAAGAGATAGACCTTCAGGTGGCTCAGTCAGAGATAAACACTTCTGCTGAATTTTTTACCGATAACATAAATACGAGCCTCCCGTTGAATTTTCATCACAGACACCAACAACAGAAAACCATTACAACCAGCAGAAGTTGAGTCACAGCCAGAGGTCTCGTCGATGCAATCACATATACAACAATAGCCACAATCACAACCGTTATCGAAGCTCCCGAAGAAACCTGGAAAGCAGCCCCGTTCTTCTTTACCTGTGTTTGAAAAATGCAACTTAAAGTCAACAGAATTTTCAAAGATTACTTGGAGAAAAAATAATCTTGTTCTTCATCGAAACGAAATTGTGTTCAAGGGTAACTCGAAACTTCCAGAGAGTTTTGACGATCTCAAGTCCCCTTATTCCTGTTTTAATTATTTTTTTAATAATTATTTTTAAGTTGTTGGAAAAAATATCCGACGAAACCAACTTGACTGCTCTCCGACAGGACATTCAAACCAAATTTTCAGTAAATTATGTTGACATCAAAAAATATATCGGCATGTTTGTATATATGTCTATTTACCGTTATCCAACTCAACGGGCAACATTCATTCGAGGCAATAAGAAATACAATGACGTCAACGCGATTTTACGAAATACGGCGCTATCTTTGTTTCAACAACATCACTATTAGAAAGAAAACAGGCGAAGACGCCTACGACTCGCTATTTAAAATTCGGCCAGTTGTTGATTATTTGAATCGCAGGTTTGATTCAATTCCAAAAAATGCGCGACTGTGCGTGGATGAACAAATATGTGGTACTAAAATGAAATCGCGATTTCGTCAGTATATGCCAAACGAGCCACATAAATTATTGGTTTTATGTGACTCGTACGATTTTTCGTATAAGTTCGAAATATATACTGGATCAGGAGATAATGTAGTGCTTCCAAATACACCAAATTTAGGGGCTTGTGCTAACATTGTTGTTCGCTTGTCACAGTCAATTACTGACCTTAAATATCTTATCCTTTATTTTGATAATTTGTATACGTCGCTACCACTGCTAGTGTATCTACGAAGTCGAGGAATATATTCGTTAGGCACAAGTCGCGCTAGTCGCATAAACAACCACAAACTTCTAAGTGACAGAGACAAGGAGCTTCAAAATACTCAGTGGAATATGTGGGAAGTGCTTGTGGAGTTGATTTAACAGCTGTTTTATGGCAAGACACATTAAATGTAAGACTAGCTTCAACTTATGGTGGGATAATTCCATTCAAATCAGCAGTCGAACCGCGACCAGTTAAAGGGAGTAGATACGATCGTAAAAAATATATATTTGGAGGTAAATTGCCCTAACATAATCAAGGAATATAATTTTCTTATGGCAGGGGTAGATTTAATGGATGGGTTGCTTGCACGTTATCACATACGATTGAAGACGAGAAGTTATTCATTGCGACTATTTTATCATTTAATTGATATGACAATAGTAAATGCCTTATCTTTTCCACCGAAGCATTCACGAAGGATTCACTTCATTTGAACTTGCTGATTTTCGATCGGAAATTGCTGATGTTTTGTCTCGTTTCCAACAACAACATCAAAAAAAGGCCGTTGGAAGGCCATCTCAAAGTACACAAAAAACAATGACTGAATATGCTGCTTCTTCGAAGAAAGTGTGTGCACCGCGTGATATTCGATTTGATGATGTTGGAAAATGATTTACGTGAAATGCAAATTGAGCAATTCTACAGCAAATGCACTAACATATTAAATAAAAAAGAAAACGAGGGTTTCGCAGACTCCGAAACTACAATCAAATTTATCAAAAAATTTAACGATATTTTTGATATTTTAAATATCAGATTTATTAAATCTTACAATTTTAGTAAGCCCGTCTGTTTATGGTGAGGAAATCTTACGTACATCGAATGAAGCAATTGCCTTTATAAAATTACTAACATTTAAAGATATCCTGCAACCTATTTTAGATTCGAAACGACACACAGGATTTTTAGGAATTATTTGATGTTTAGACAATATTGAAACAATGTACACCAAATTCATCTAAAGTCGGAAATTAAAATATGTATATACCTGTGTACAAAATTAGCCAAGATCACTTGGAACTCTTTTTTACATTAATCAGGGTCATTTAGGCTACAATACTAATCCAGCGGTTAGACAGTTTGCAACAACTTATAAAAGGCTGTTACTGCACGTACAAATTAAAAATACCTCTGGAAATTATTTTTTATAGAAAGACATTTCCGTACTACAAGTAAACATAATATGTAGCTAAATCGTCAGTGGAACTAATAAACGAAAATTTATCAAAGCGACACACATTTTTCTATCACCAAGACCTCGATCAAAATGAATCAAACATTGAAATTAATTAGCCACTGGGAATGAATTTAATATTGCAACCTCCCACACCCTGGGAAAATGATAAGCTTGAGGATTCCTATTTAGAAAACCATGCAAATGATCCAGATATTATTCAAACAAGTATAGAACTAACCGAATACCAGACTGATATTATAGAATTCGTTGCAGGTTTTGGGGTTAACCACTTAATTATATGAATTAAATGTGAATTATGCTTGGATTTTTTATATGCATACGTAATAAAAATATTTCTTATTAGATATAAAAGATAGTAGTAACAAATAAGGAAAACCATCATTTGATGTTATTCGAATTTGTGGATCTATTGAAAACAAATAAGGAAAGGTAAAAGTAATTGCTATATCAGGAACAGTTTATAGTAAAATAAATTTGAAAGTTCAAGAAAGATTTTGCAATGCTACAGTATTTATAGAAGTGGATCGTTCGATTCCAGGACATTTCCTCGCGCACATTTCCTCGCGGGGACATTTCCTCGCTAAAAATTCTGGAAAATCGGGATTCGAATTTTAAAAAGAAAATAAACAAAAATTACAAATTCTGGAAAAGCTCCCTTATATCAGGCGAGGAAATGTTCCCACGAGAAAATATTCCCGCGACTCCGCGAGGAAATGTGTGCGACGAAAAGTGCGCGAGGAAATGTGCGCGAAAAATTGTCCTGTTACCGGATCGTTGTATTTCAAAGAGGAAAGACGAGTTTCTGTATTCCTTTTTGGTTTATTTTATTTTTGTGTTCCATTTATTATTTTTATTTTGTTATGTTAATTTTGGTTGTGTTTAATTAACCTAAATTAAATTATATTAAATTAAATAAAATTAATTTATTGTTGAAGTTGTGTGTCCCAAAGTGAAATTACGGTTATTTTGGAAACGTGCGCAGTAATTAACGGTCTAGTACCGTAGCCAGAATTAACTTCCCTTAGCAAGTTTAATTGTTGAGGGGGACTTTTTGAGTTTTGCAGGTTTCATGGTTTGCATCTTTTTGGGTTAGGTTTGTTTGTAAAATTAATTAATTCTGTTATTCTAGTAGTTTGAGATCAACTGAAGTCGTAAGTAGTGTTAAGGACAAATGTGGTGGTGATCATTATAATGTGTGGCTGTTACAAATTATATTTTATTGTTAGGTTGACAAAGTGCTACAGGAGGGTTCCAGAGTTTGAATGGTTCTTTAGTTTAATTTTAGTGTAGGGACAATTAGGGACAATTAATTAATTTTGATTTGGATTTTCAGAAATATGGATGAATCCTCGCTCAGCATTAAGAAACTCCAAGCTTCCAACTGTCGTGTAGTGTGGAAATTGCATTGCCTTGTGACAACTATTTATTTAAATATTGTTCTCTAACAAGTTAATATAGGTTGAGTATTGTTGGTTGAGCAGTAAAGGATTGGTATCAGTGGATACTAGTTATTAATTTGATTTTCAGAGACACCTACATACAGTACTTAATTAAATTATTGGTGCTGATGGATGATTTATATGCAGTACTTAATTGGCGCATTGTAGATTTTGGTGAAATGTATCATAATCATTTTTAAATTATATCATTGAATTTTAACTAAATTATTTTCCTTTTTACAAATAGGTAGGGGATTGCTGATTAATTTAAATTTATGATTAATTATTTGTTTTTAACGTTTTGTTTTCATTTTATTTTTAAATTTGTTGCAATGTATAAACAATTAACTAACTGGCTCACACTACCTGTAACTAATAGAACAAGTGGTGTGAATTTAAATTGTGGCTTAGTAATTTTTGGGTTTCTAAAAATTCTTTGGAACTTTTGGATAAGAATTGGGAAAGTATTCATAGTAAATGAACGTTTTACATGCTGTACTTGGCTAGATTTTGGAAGATTTATTATATTGTATATAATATTTTATTCTACATAATATTTAGTTTGTTCATTAGTATCTTTTAGTTAATGTAGGTTAATGAAGATAAATAGAGATCTATTATTTGCTTACTAATAATTAAGTTAAATTTTAGTATAGAACATAGTTCCAGAATTAATGATTATTGTAGGGTTAAAAATTTAAGCCCGGATTTCAGAATATAATTGTACAATAGATTGAAACAACCTACCAGTATCAAAAAAGGAGTAAATTATATTAAGTTTAAAATTGTGTTGTCTTGTGCTAACCGTTTACTATATATTTACTAACAATTTTACTAACTATCGATCGGTAAAAATCCTATCCTACCCTTCGGTTTTGTTATATGTAAACGGGTGTACAGTGGGCCCGGCGTATTCCGGGATCCTTGCTATAACGCTTGGCTATGCATTCTTATCAATCAATCAATCAATAAGATTTCATTATATCGGAAAATTGGAAAATAAAAACAATTTCAATGTGGTCTATTCTACACAAGAATTATGAATTTTAAAGGCATGTAATACAGCTTTCACACTTCAAATTGAACCTTTCATATTTCAAATTGAACCTTTAGCAAATTATAGGTATGGCCAATTACATTAGAATGGAACTAAATAGATTCTTAACAGATATTAGTGAAATTTTACATCCGCGATAGAAATGGGATTCTAAAATGATTTTTAGTTAAAGTTCTGGAATATGGTCAAATAGGGTGGAAGTTGGCTATTCCTTAACCGATTTTGATGAAATTCGACATGTGGGATTAAAATAGGATTCTAAAATGATTTTTAGATGTAATTCTGGAATACGGCTGATCGGATTCGAACTTGGATGTTTCTTAACCAATTATGGTGGAATTCGACTTGTGCAATGGAAAGGTTATTCTAAAACGATTTTTTGATTTAGTTCTGGAAAATAGCCAAACAGCTCTAAAGGCAAAATATACAAATATTGCTGAGGATCAATCGATTTTACCTCGTCGAATATTGCAGAAGTAATTTTGGTTCGGTAAGTTTCGTTCTACTGCGACATAATTTAAAACTTCATCTAAACCTCATTTTAGAATCCCATTTTCATCGCGGATGTCAAATTTCTATAAAATCCGTTAAGAAATAGATAAGTTCCATCCTAAATGGTCATACATATAATTTGCTAAAGGTTCAATTTGAAATGTAAAACTTGTATTTTTGTATTCATTTAGTCTTATACTTTAAATAGTATTAATTTTGGAATAATAAAGAGTTTTGTAATAAAAAATGTAAAATTTATTATCTGCCCCTTCCCAATTTATTTTTAAACGGCCCCACTACTCATTATTATGGGAGTTCTGTTGTCACCTCGTCCTCTTCTTTATTTTTGCAAGATGTAAACAAATAAAAATGCTTCACAACAAACATATTGTTACTCTATCTATGGTACTCTAAGGGCAGATTGTGAAATAATTTGACGTACTAAAAAAAAAATGAATGACGCACATACATACAAATAAGCACTCTTTTGATGTGCAGTAGCTTGGCTTAAATTGTAAGGCTAATTCGCAAAATGAATCAACCGCTAGCCTTTTTTGGAGTGGACGTCCAATTCTCAGAACGAAATGCGCACTTGTATGTGTTGGCAATAATTCCTTAATACTCTAAAATAAACGAAACGGTAATAAAGTCAGAAAATCAACTTATTGCCATTTCACTCTCCCATGTTCGTTGTTCCATTACCCGTACTCAATGTCGTAGCCACACATTCATCGAGCAAAGTAATCGTCATAAATGGGTTAACAAAAATATCGATCAATTTTTATACAAATTATGTCTATTTGATTTATGTATTTAAAAAAAGAAGAAAACCGAATGATTTTCCGAAATATTTTCCTATTGTTTACATACAGAAAAACATTGGCCTGTCCCAGTTTTAGATTTAGAATGTTTATTTATCTATAATTTTTTTGAAAACGAAATTAAAAAAAAAATTAAAAAATTAGAAATTTGCCGTACTAAAAAAAAAAAAAATGAAAAGAAAATTGTTAATATATAATTTGGGAGGGGGTGCTCTTTTGTTCTTATTATAGTTGAATAATATAGTCAGTTCTCTACAGTCGATTTACCAGAAAATCATATTTGATGTGACATAAAATCATCGTTTTCATTTGTAACATTTTTTTTGTTAGTTACTTTGAGAATAAATCGTTTCCATTTTATTTTTAATGTTTGGTGAAAGACAATAAAGTCGAGTTTTTATATTTTTTATGTTGAAATATTTAAATTATTATGTATAGTTTGGTCGTAATGATGTGTTTATTTTATCTTGTTTTTTTTTTTTATTTTTTTTGTAAAACATTAAAACGAAAAATATTTTAAAATTGAAAAACTCATCTTACACTTTGTTTACAGCAGAATTTTCCATTGTTTACCAACAATGAATCACACAGGAGAATGAATGTATATATGTTTTGTTGCATAATAAACATATATGTTATATGTATGTTGGAAAAAAAAATAAAGGTTGTTGATGACTTTTGAAAATTAAGAGGAAATTTCTCAGATATTAAGAGTTTTATGGGTAGATGTAATATGGTTGGCACGTATTCCGAAAGGTATATTATGGTGATGTAGAGCGCTTAGACTTCTCGACTGTACAGATTTGGAAATATTTTTCAAAAAACAACTGTTGTTGTTTATACTAAATAAGTATGTACATATATAATTTCAAGCTAAAAGTTTTTCTTGTTTACATATATTTTAGGATGCTGTGGGGGTGGTGAAAAATCTACATACAATTAATGATATAATTAAAACTTTTTGTCATGCAGAAAACTAAATAGTACATACTACATACTTTACGAAGAACAATGTTCGTTTGCACATTTTCATATGATACAAAATTAAATAATAGTAAAAGTGTAAAAGCTTTAAAAAGCTTTAAGTTTTAAGTAATTTCATTATTTGGAAAATTAAACGAGTACTGATGTGTATGGGAGTCTTGTAACGATAGGGAATAAACAACAGGGAAAATAATTTCCCAAAGATTATACGTACTGTTTTAGGGGTTGTAAAAATAATTATATTTTAATAACTTTAGGGGCATTATGAGTTATACAAGTACCATTATTAATCAAGATGACTTAAATGGAACTAATAATCAAGATGACTTAAATGGAACTTATTTAAATAGTATATATTCCAGAAGTTTTCATGTTTATAAATTAATTGTGCTCTAACTCTTTATATTGAACCCACACTCATGAAGAACGAGTTCTTCCATAAACACTCTAAAGAGTACATCCGGGACTACCATTTGCCTGCATGTGAGTTCCTCTTGACTCATAAGCCATTTGAGGCCGTTCGAAACACAGCACAGCAGCAAAAAAATTTGATGCGCAACTGCTTGATATGCGATTGTGTTGGGGTTAAGTAATGGATTAAGGGGTTCAGTTAGGGATTGATTTTGGACTTGAGTTGGAGGTTATATTGAGTTGACTTGAGATTAGTTCATAGATGCACGAAATTTTGCGAGCCGAAGCTCTAGTCGCTATTCTAGTTCTGGAAACTATTTAAATGAAACATTGGATTTTATCAGTAACTCAACTACACAATAATTTTCCAAATTTGATGGTGAAAAACAATAATTTAAACTGGCCACTATTAAATTTTATTTTAGTATATTAAAGGTCTCCAAAGTTTAACAACCCCAAGGAGTATTTTAAAATATTTTTTTTTTTTACATTTTGAAATTATTTTAGCAGCCGTTAATTTCAATCAATTTCTCAAATCATTTTACAACCAGCACAAATTTTTCATATACTAAGCAGCCCACACAATAATCGCAAATCAACCAAAGTTTTTGTAGTTGCTTATATCCCGCGGTTTTTTGGAGTCGTTCAATCAATTGATTATTTATCTTTGAAACTACTAAACAAAACTGTTAAACAATTTAGTTGTGTACCACTTTTTAGAAATTACAGAACACATAAAATCGAATTATGGGACTATTATCTCAAAATAAAAATTCAGAAACTCCACAAATTTAGGCTGGGCAACTGGGTGAATGTATCGAATAGAATTGAATACAATTAACAGATTTTAAAGGTTAAAATACAATTATAAAGAAGTACAATTAGAGCTAAATTACCCATCCCTTATATTATTGAAGTTCAGTGGCTCTGAAAGACCAAAATTCTTCTCTAATCCTTCAACTATTTTCAGATTGAACAGTTAGTAAGGTAATGAACATTTTTGAAAAGGAATTTAAGTGGTGCACATTTTCAATGAAAAATTCATACCGTCGCTAATGTTTTAGTCACGACACTAAAACACTAAAACGAACCGAACTCACTAAAATTATTTAAGAAATACCTCAATCAGTATTTATAAAGTAAAAATAAACAGAAATCAATTTAACAACCATTCAATCAACTTGTAAAACAATTTAAAAAAAAAACCGCGCGTAAACCATTTAGTCCACGAGCACTCGCCGTCACCCCAAAAAAAAAAAAATCTTGTGAATGCGTATCAAATAAAAAATGTTACTAGACTTGTGTATCACTCAATTATGTAATCACTCAATCCATCATCGTAATAACATGAATATGCAAGCCTCTCTACCATGGTTGTGTCGAGTATTTTTAGCCCGCACAAGAGCATACGACCAATTGGAAACACCGCATGCGATTTAGCAAAAAAAAAAAACCCCGCCGAAATCATTTCATCACGCACAAATTTATCATACTACTGTATGGAGCCCACATAAAACGTGAATCAAACAATTTTTTGTTTGTTGTTGCTGTTGGTATATCCATTCCGCGTTTTTTTTTTTTTTTGGAACCAATCCAAGCGCACCAAATACACACATGGTTCGTCGAAATATAGCGGTGCGATTTTAATCGTCGCGCATCGACAAATTAATGTTATTATACGCGCGGCATATTAAACCCGTGTTGATTTGTGAAAATTGACCGTATTAAAATTAAACCCGTTATAATTTTTTATTTTTATTTTATTAACGATGACAGTTTAGATAAATCACAGTAGTAAAATGTAATCTTCTAAAATAAAATAAAAATTCATTCAAAATAAAAGATAAAAATCTTTAAGAAAATTCGCGCTCTCTGTTTCTAACTGCTGCCTGCCATTTAGAATTTTCCGCAGATATTATTAATAGCAATACACACGGCTTATGTTCGTAGCCGTGTTACATTATAATATAATATTCTAATTTGTTTGTGTTGGTATTAGTGTATAAATAAAAGCAAAATTGCGGCAACATAAAATTAGAAAATACAATTTTGTCTAGACAGAAATAGAGAGAGAATTTTGCTTACTTTTGTTTTGTTACTTATTTCTAATTTTAGCGCAATAAATTTTACAATTTTCTAATTTATTTATTTCACTATGCATTTGCATTGTTTGTAAAGCAATGTTGGAACAATGTAATTATTTGATTCCTAGCAATAAAATAAATTACGCGCGGGTGGGTGGAGATAGTTTTGGAATATTTTCAAGGTCCTGTATTTCGAGTGTTTCTAATTAGTTTAAAGTTGGTTGACCAATTTATTTGGTGACCTTGGATGACCTTCGGTCTCAATTTTTTCTAATTACAGGGAATTATTGAATTTTTTTAAAAAGGGAAGAGGTTAGAGAGGGGGGGACAAATGTGGCTTCAATTGGATAGAGCACCAATTCATTGCTATATGATTGCAATGGGGGATGAATCAAGGAGTAATCTAATTTGCAATGGCCTACCAGGCGTCTCCGTCAATATTAGTTTATTTTCCATATATTTGTATGGAGAAACGGAATGGTTAGTTAGAATAAAGCGGATAGGGACTAAATAATTACTGATAATTGTTTTCTCGAATACTACTTATTAACTGGATAATCTCAGAAACTCCCCTTCCCATTAAACAAAATTATAATATTTACCAGCGACTCTATTACCTGACTCACCCTATTTACACCACGCCAATATATTGTCAATAAATAAATGAAAAATGATTAATGGTTACTAAGGTAAAGGTTTCAGTTTATACCTAATATTTATAAATAATTGTCGCGAGTTTCATTAGTCGTGAGACAGTCCGGAATTTGAACTAATTAACAAAAAAAAAAAAAACTTTCGTCTTACTATATTTTAGTTTAGTTGTGCGTGTGCTAGTTAATAAATTAATATGTAATATATTAATGTGGTTTTCAAACCAGTGGTAATTAGCTAGAAGTCGTGGGCGGACGATATTATTAAAATTTTTTGTATATAGAAGAAATTTATCTCAGGCTTGTGTTGTGTATACATAGTATTTAACACTATTAACGATTAAGAAATATGATTTTGTGCGTTATAATTAGAAAAATAGTAAAGAAGACTGTCCTGTCTAGTGTAGAGGTCAGATACGTTAATTTTTATTTTATTAAGAAATGTAATCTGACAAAGATCAAAATTTGGTGACTTTTATTTTAGATTTGTCACTATTGGTTGAGATATTCATTTATTTCTTTAGACAGTGTCGGAATCTTTTATCCACAAAGGGTATGGAGGGTCAATTTCATATTGCATGAATTTTTTATTTTTTATGTAATTAAAATCTAGTATCCTGGAGTAATGAGTAATTTGTTTCTGACTTGTAGGAAGGAGTATGTAACAGTATAGTAAATGTGAAGAAAGAAGTAGTGACATCAAAATGGCCTATTTCGTATTTCCTTTTGAATTTTTTAATCTTAGTAGATTCTTTCAGTAAATTTATCAATGTAAAATATTTGAAAAAATTTGATTCTTCAGAAGTGATTAACCAGACGAAATCAATTTTTAAATATTTTATGCTTTTAGCAAATTTAGTAATAGTAATATTTTATCAAAATATTAAGTAAGCGGAAGCTTTTAAATAACAAATAGCACTGGGAGAGCATCTCTTATTTATTTAAAATTAAGTGAATATGAGCAACACTTTCTTACTCCTTTGGAAGGGATGTGCGGTATCCTTTTCTGTTTCGCTCAATTGAGCTTGTGTATTCATCAATATGTCTTGGGATTGGTTAAAATAATTGTAGTATAGCAATGACGGATCTCCCCCCAGAATATATGAGACCGACCTAAGAATAGGGTGGATTTACCTGAGTAACAGGTGTGCCACCTGTGGTATTAGTTGCCCGGGTTTTACCAATTGGAAGTATACTAGACGCGTTTGGTGGTTTCTATGTAATAGCAGCGTCGGAATATAGAGTATGAGGTACATGGCTATAAGACGGTCAACCGCAACCCTATTGAGACGCACCCAACAAGAGATAGAAGTAGGACCAAAAATCCCTGCATTTACAGAATTACGTTCATAAAACATTACTACTTCGATTAATTTAGTTTTTTTGAATTTTACATGGCAGTTAAATTAAGTTGGATAAATGCATAGACAAATGCTGTGTGTCTCACTCAGGATGATTTTTTTGGCTAAATTTTCAAGTTTTCTAAATAATTGAATAGTTGATATCAGTCATTCATAGACGGCAACAGGTTCATACAGTAAGACATACTGTACCTGAACCCTTTTCATTTTTCTAAATTGCAACTTTTCGAAAGTCAACGGAATGTCACAGAATGTTATTGATATTTGAATGAAATAACTAAGTCTACTTATGAAATTTCGCTTATGTGATTTCGTTTTCTTCGACTTTGTATGAAGCAGTCCAAACAGCACGGTGATTAAATCTATGGTACTTGGTTCTGAAATAAGAGTAAGTCTTTCTTTAGATGTAAGTGTTGTTTAAAAAAAAAAATCAATAATCGCGAACCTCAAAAGCTTCCTCATATTCGATGGCTAGAGGATAAATAAGGCATCATAATATATAATGTTATTAAAAGAAACCATTGTTGTACTTAAACAAGTAAATTTGGAATTACAAAATCGTTTGCTAAATGTCGAATAATCGGTAATGGACTTCCTGGTAAAGATAACGAAGACATGTTGTTAACGATTACCAATATTTTCAAAGTATGTTTTATGGCAGCAAAACGGGAAAAATTTCATCAATCGCATGGGCATGAAAATTAAAAAACTGTTTCGTGAATGGTTTAACGGTAATCAAATGTTGTTAAAAGTGAAGGAGAATGAAGCAGCGACAATATAGTAAACACATTGATTGACCTTAATCAGTGATGATATTCGCTTCAAAGATATTGTTGTGGAACTCAGATATGATCAGCCTCGTGAGTCTATATGGATTTGAAGAATTGGAGGAATGTTTAAAATAAAATTCAACATTTGAAATATTAAATTCTTCCGTATAATCCAGGTAGGTAATCATTTTTTACAAAGAGCGATACTATCGTATAAAATAATTATCTGGCTATGATCCGGAAGAACCCATTTATTCGTTAAATAACATAAAATTAAAATTATTAAGCGTTTAATATGTACTTTATAGTGGCAATATTGTGTTGATATCAGCTGCAAGCAAGATTACTAAAGAGCAAAAATAATTTTAATTTTTAATTAATTTCAAATTCTATTTAGAATCGAGTCAAGTTTCATTGCTAATAAAATATTAACGTCAAAATCAAATTACGTTATAGAATGCAAAAATCGTTCTACTATCATCAAGTAAATTGCATACTTTATAAACATTATCATGCGTCGATCAAATGCACATATTTAAGATACAAAACATGAGACCTAGCACAAATATAACAAATTCACTATTAATGGGGTAAGAATACATAAATTTATAATTTCTTTTTAAAAGCACTTTTCGTGACTTAAGATCAACAAAATGTACTAAGAAAAAATTGTAAATACGTTACCTGTGAGCAACCATGCGCAGATAAAATCGAAATTAAAAGCAAAAATTTGCTTAACTTTCTGGTTAGATGAATTTATGATTATGTTATTTAAATGAATTAAATAATAATTTTCTTCCATCTTTCTTATTAATTAAGATTTTAATTAAAAAATTAAATATCTACACGTTTCAACCCTATATATATATAGTATAATCGACATACGACCAAAATTCAATTTATTATAAAATGTATACAAATTAGTCGAGATACAATGTTGCAACAGTGAAATGACAACATGATATCGAATTTATCTCAGCATAAAGATCTTCTTGTATATTATATGTACTTTAACAAAAACGAAAATTTATGTCTTGCGTGAAATTATAACACAAAAAAAAAACTTTTCTTCTTGTGCTCTTATGTGAACCTTTATTTATTGTATTATAGGTATAGAGGTATTTTGTCTTATGGTACAAACAAGTTTTGCAACTTTTTTTGCATTTCTTAATTTATTTATTTACGAAAAGTAAAAATCTAGTCTTATATATACATAAAATATTATTGTTAATAAAATAATGGTCAAAAAAAAAAAAAAAATGTTGGCTGACTAACTTGAAATACATTTCAATAAATTTCATTAAAAGAAAGGTATTTGTATGTCCTCAATATATATTCGCCAGCTTAAATACCAGTTCACTTACAGTAATTAATTAGAAATGAGTTTGAATTGCATTTAGATATATACGATACATGCGAGCCTGTATTCATCACTTGACTGGCCACAGACCGTATCGCAACGATGTAAATCTCAACTATATAACAAGATATGGTCGAGTGACTAGCTTACAAATAATAATATATGATCTCGGCTATATAACAATTGTTTTCGACTAATTACCAGTTTAATTTGATTCTAATTGCGCGACCTATCTATACCACTCATATCGCACATCTGACCTGCGTACATTATGTCTTGTCTTGTAAACGTATACCTCCTAATTATTACAAATTAATGCATACATATCCGTACATATATAAGATGTGAAAGCGAGTGTATCGCACCTCTGTGGCATGGTTTAGTGATTTTTAATTAATCGTTGATAAATTTGTTGACTGTTACACAGTACAATTACAGATTTAATTTTTATGTCGCTCTCCTTTCCTTCCTTCTCCTGATCTGTCTAGACTTTATGACTTTATAATTTCTATAACTTATAATTAAAATGTCAAAGCAAAACCATCTTGGACAGGTATATATTTCTGTATTTTTCTTTATACCTTCCCATCAGTGAGTGCTGCATATCGTGCAGCGCTATTTATTAAACGCTTGCGTTATCAGTCAATAAAACAAATATCGAACCCTATATATCAAAATCAAAATTCATTCAATTTCGCGGTAAAAGATAAGATAAACCATGTGACCGTGCTCGCACTTTACACACGGAATTGCACATAAACTAAAATATTTCCACGTATTCGCGTAAATTGCAATTTACTTGCTTGCTTGCGTTTATTTGTTGTCAAAATGTAAATAAACAACCCTTTTTTAATTCATTGGAAACGTATAAATAGTTTTTTCTGTTTGTGTGATAAATAAAACAACACACACAGAATGTATCTAGAGATAAGTCAATATTTGGATACAAAAAAAAAAAAAAAACGACAAGATGTATTTTTTTCCAATATCTAATACCAGCTTAGTATATAATATTTGATTAGATTGCAATTTTGTACACAAGTATTATGTATATGGATATGGTGTTATGTATTTATAGATATACGGTTTTTAGTTTTTAGAATTCACCATGACATAACAATTGTGGTGTTAAGTGTTTATTTTTATTTTTTTTTTTGTGGGATTTTGCAAACTTAAGACATTCTTAGAAAATACAAAATAATGTTGCAAAATTTATGGTGTGCGCTATCAGATGATTAAAATGTTAACAGTGACATTAATAATTGAAGACAAATCGTAACGAGGAAGCGACTTAAAAGTGCAAAAGTCAATAATTCGTTTTTATAACATGTGCGCATTATATTGTGCAAGCGAACTGAAAAAAATAAAAATTTCTCTGAATAAAAAAATCTGGCTCAGACTCTATGACTAACGCAATTCCAATTGTCCAACTACTCACTTACCAAGTGGCAATCACCAAGTTTCTTTTACGCAGTAACCAAATCGAGGACGTTTGACTATGAGTCTGTTTTGCTTAGAGGGTCGGGCCCATGAATTGCCCACTTCAAGACGGACACAGGTGTGGTCATCGCCAGCACCTATCACAATCAAATCATGAAAAATCCCTTTTGAACCCCACCGTTCAATCACCAAGTTACTAGTATTTATCAATGCCGTGGGAAATCATCCTGATGTCAGGCGATTCTTCAAACATTAAATAAATATCGTTAGTAGGGTTGAGATGATTTAAAAAATCAAAATAAAAATAAAATTAGTTTTCATTTTGAATCGAAGAACCAACCCAACCCAAAAAAATAATAACGCCACCAATATTTGTGAGAGGACATCGATTTAACATCGATTTAAAAATGATTGGAACTAACCAGGTTAAAAGATGCCGAGGTGTATCCCTCAAGTGAACAAAACCTTCCAGGTGATCATACGAAACTTGCATCCATATCAATTAACATCGAAGAGTTGATTATCCTGGGCCACGGTGTTGTTAATATCTACAACATGAGGCAAAGTGGTACGAAAAAGCCACTCTTAAAAGTTGAGCTTCGAATGAGTGAATCAAATAAAGATATACTGTTCAAGTTGAAAAGCCACATGTCAAGCGTGAAGTAGTTCAATGCACTACTTGTCAAAGATACAAACCCAGATGTGCGAAATGTACAGGTGAACATCTTACAAATCAATGCGAAAAGAAAACGTGGGGTACAGAGGTGAAATGCATGCTCTGTAATGGTAGCCATCCAGCCAACTATAGAGGTTGCAGTGTGTATAAACAAGTTCAAACTCGCAGATTTCCACCTCTCAGAGAAAAAATAGTGGAGAAGTCACAGCCCGATAAACCGAATCCATCTTATCAGTTAGTTACTAGGAGTAGGACAACATATACGCAGAAACTCCAAGATTTAATTAAAGGTCAAACTTCGGAAGGAAATCGTACCAAAGAAAACCAATCAACGGATAATTAAAAAAAATCATCCTGCCCGAGCAGTTTTCTACACAACGGTTGGAAATTATGATGGACAAATTGATGACCAAAATGGATACTATACTTAATCTTCGAACGACCATTGTCTTCAAATGATTCAATGCCCATAACCCTTCAATTAGCAACCTGGAATGCCAACGGCTTGTCACAACACGGACAAGAAGTTAAAAGTTGCTTAATAGAACAAGAAATAGATGCATGCTAATATTACACACAAATACAACACAAATCATCCTGATGGAACAGCTCATGGTGGCACTGCAATTATAATCAAAAACATCATTAAACACCATGAAGCAGAACAGTATAAGAAAGAGCATCTACAAGCAACTACTGTAATAATAGAAGATTGGATAAGTCCAATAGCCATTTCGGTCATATACTGCCCACCAAAACATGCAATAAAAATGAAACAATTTGATCATTTTTATAATTCTTTGGGTCATCGCTTCATAGCAGGGGGTAATTACGAATGCAAAACATCAACAGTGGGGATCCAAATTGGTGACAACGAGAGGACGAGAATTATTAAAATCAGTTCAAAAAAGTAATCTTCATCATGTAACGTAAACTAAACAAAGCCGTCAAAAACTTAAAAGAACTGCTATTCAATGAAAAAAAAAACAGTAAATTCAAGAATATTTAGCACGACTCTCACCAACAGAAAACACAGATTATTCACTGGGCAAGGAGATTAAGAATCTGAAACACCCACAGCAGCACATTCCGCCAATATGTAAAAGTGACGGTCACTGGGCGAGAAATAACAAAGAAAAGGCTGAAGTATTTGCAGACTATTTTGAAAGGGGTTTTAAAATTCGGTTGAACAGAACAACAACATTCAAAACTGCTTGGAAGCACCGTTGCAAATGAATCATACTATCACGAAGTTTTCTATATTAGAAGTAAGAACGGTGATACAGAGAGAGTTAAATCCTAAAAAGGCGCCAGGATATGATCTTATTACAGGAAGCATTTTGCAACAGTTGCCAGATAAGGGTATTCTATTTATAACTTACTTATTTAACGCTATACTTAGGAGAAGATATTTCCCGATATGATGGAAGGTTTCACAAGTAATATTAATACCAAAACCAGTCAAGCCTCCAGAACATGTTACGTTGTACAGACCTATAAGCTTGCTACCAATTATGTCTAAATTATTTAAAAATTACTACTTACGCGTCTAAAGCCTATATTGTTGGTGAAGAAGCTGATTCCGGATCATCAGTTTGGGTTTAAGCCAGAACACTCAACAATAGAACAAGTAAACATAGAATAATTCAAGTAATTGAAGAAGCCCTGGAGGAAAAAAGATATTTTTCTGCTTTATTCATGGACATAGCATAAGCTTTTGACAAGGTGGCATATGGGATTACGATATAAAAATAATAAGCGATGGTTGCCACATGATTTCTATAGAATATTTACATCATATCTAATAGCCGATATTATATCTGCTATATACCGCGAATATACCTATAAGCAATCAAGTAACTATCGCAACATTTGCAGATGACACGGCAGTACTCTCATCACATGAAGACCCAAGTCGTTGAACCCGACTGATAGACAGGATTCTATGGTTTCTATCCTATTAGAATTTAATTTCGATTTATATGATTTTAATATGTTCCGAAGATTGTAAGAGATTTTAATCCAGTTTCGAACTGATGAGCTTATACGAATGTTCTGTGCAGGTTGTATTAGCGAATTTTACTAATACAGCCAAATTCTCTTACAATTTTTCTTCTTCACGACATTCACACAGCCCTATTTCTCTGTAAGCTAACTTTACTTTAATTTTGAATATTAATGCAATGTTAAGAGAATTTGGCCGTATTAGTAAAATTCGCTAATACAACCTGCACAGTACATTCTGTAATGTAAATTGTGGTACAATCAGTCCAGTTGCCGCGGCGTGATGAGAATATTGATTTTTTTATAATCATAAGCTCATCAGTTCGAAACTGGATTAAAATCTCTTGCAATCTTCGGAACATATTAAAATTCATATAAATTAAAAATAAAATTAAGCAAAGTTCATTTTACACCATGATAAATAATGGTAACAATAGAAAAACAAAAAATACAGAAACAAATTGAAATATAATAAAAATATAAGAAATTTGGTCCGAAAAGCTCCCTGCGTAGTGCGTACGTAATCCCGAACTCATATCTAGTCAAATAAATGTAACCCCTACCTCAACTCTCAAATCAATCCCTAACTGAAATTCTTAATCGCTTACTCAACTCAACTCAATCATAAAATCATATTTTTTTCTCGTTACCTACGATTCCGGTTAGATGTATTCAAATCTTTGGTAGTCTGATTTGAAAAAGCTATAGAAGACTGCTCCCCGTCTAAAGAATACGTCCAAAACCAATAATTTTCATGGAATTGTTTCTTAGTGGCTCAAGCAGACTATAGTTAGATAAAAGAACTTTACGGCCTGCTCACCTAGAAATTGCAGCCATGGAGCATAATTTTAAAGATGCTCAATGTAAATAAATTTGCTATCTGGTTTTCCAGCGACAATATAACCCTGATGCGGATTTCCTTAAACACGATAAGCGACTATGTGTAGTAATGTGTATACATAAATATTATTTTGTTAGTTTACCGTAGTGGCTATAAATTACAGATAAAACTTAAAGCCGTTAACCTCCATAAGACAAAAACATATCCCAACATTACGTTTAGATTAAGCCCATATTGTGTACAATTTTATAGGCGACATAGATTATTAGCCATCTAAAAGCATCATATTTAAGTATATAAAGTAGTGACCACCATGGATTTATATTCCACACCTGAAGATCAAAAACCTATAGCCCCTTTGTTTACAAAACATATCACATAAACATCTGCCTCATCTAAGTATAAGAATGTGTAAGATAAAAGATAATCGAAAATAATGAATTAAGAAATGATCTCTATAGTCTAAATTGATCTAAATATACAAATGTAACACCTGCCCACCGTTTAACTTGCCTCTTTTGTTCTTAATATGAAGTGCCGAGTGTGCTTTGTGTATTATGCTAATTAATTACGAAAATCAAATTAAAAATTGTTTTTTGTTTTAATTAAAATAATTTGAACGTCCATGACAGGCACGCGTGCCTTTGATCCGGATTCCAAATTTGCTGATTTGGGCAAATTGGATAGGCTCACAAATTTATATACATCGATATACACACGTATAGAGTATAATAATCTCAAGGATAAGAGGGTAACGAATTTTTTATGAGTACATACTTCCTGCGATGAGTTTTCAGACATATCGTGTAATTCAATATACCGCGCGCATCTCACACATAAATCGACCACGAAATTATCGTCGCCGCGTCTCGACATTTATTTTATTATTTCTTCATAACTCTTCTAAAAGTGTCAAATATCTTTTTGATAAAAAACAAAAAAAAAATTCACTTTTGTAAAAAAAATTAAAATATACTTTGGGAATTTGATAAGAAAACTATTTAACACTGTACTGTGTTGTACATAATATGTATACACAGTCAGTCATTAAATAATATAATTAGTTTAGTGTAACTATCAACGAAACGCATGTGAAGAAAACTATTTATATGCCGCGCGAAACAAATATACACACATATACACGAATAACATGGTGTGACACCTAGTGCGATAATGTGACGAAGTGCTTAAATTTATTACCCAGCACAGTATGCATCGGTGATAAGAAATGGTTCCCATCGCTTCGATAGGTGTGCGGAAAAAATCGTTTTTATTTTTTAGCTGCTTCAAAATTATCACAATTTTATGATTCCATTGTCATCGTGTGTTGATGGCCTATTGTACATACATATATATATATAGGGAGAATAATTTATAGTTTTTTTTATCAAGTTTTAATCTTTGAGCAATTATGAAATTAAATTCATTGTGGTATTTATAGGAATTTGACTATGAATTTATTTTTTAATTAAACATTTTCTGGTCATTATGATGGTATGGTCGGTCGAGACGAATATTTAATTGCTGAATATACGATGGCCAGGGGTAGATGCATTTCGAATGTCAATTTAGAAATTTAGTTCTGATTATTTTAACTGTAAACGAAATGGCTTTTGGGCGGGATTTTGGCCCAGATTCGTGTAAAGTTATGTAGCAAAATAATCTAACATTTGATGCTCTCTCAAAAATTACAATGTTTTAGGAAAGCTAAAATATGAGAGTTGCGAGTTCCATATTCAATGCTATTTTACATCTAGTAAGTAGATAAAAATCGCAACTCTTGTGTCTCATTTTGCGACCTAAATCGTCTAACCGACCAACCTTAAAACTGTATTATATGAAAGTAGGGAAATATAATTGGTAATTATTTTTCACAATTCGGGAAATAAAACAAAACTCAAATTCTCTAGCTGCTTTATTTTAATTTTAGGATTACTCTGATTTAGTCTTTGTATTGAACTCCTTTATACAAGAATATTTAGTAATTACGTTAACAACCGCTCACTGTACTGTTTTCACATGATACGTTCAAATGCCCTTTTCTTTATTAGGGCATTTACTGCCAATGTGGCCTTTTATCAGAAATATGAAAGCGATATTAAAATTTTAATAATCAAGAGAGAGTCCTTGCTGAAAGTTATATTATTTTGCGAAATGGTGGCAGAATTGAAAACTCCGATACCACATCTAATATAATAAAATGCTAGCGTGAAGCAATAACATAGGACAGCTGGAACTAAAAATGGAATATAACAAAATGCCAGCCGGCGTAAACATCCGAAAACGAGCCAGACTGGAAACAAACACAATATAGCTCACTGACCGCTTCAATAATTAAAAATGAAAAGAAATCATTTATTTTCAAATTAAATTTCCATTCAGATTATTTTTGAATATTTTCCGAAAAAGAAAAAGAAATTATTTTCAATTGTTTATGTCATAAGGGTTAACATATTAGAAGGGGTCAAATTAAAATCATAGCGATTATCAGCTACTTCAAGATTCTAATTTTTTTGTGAAGGAAAAACATTTTGACGTGAATTGATATAATTTTTCATTTCGGAGATGCTATTTCAATTCACAATGACAAGAAGACCAAGGTTATCAAAAGAAGAGCACGTTGATGCAAAGAAAAGAAATTAGAAAAACCAAGACTACGACGGCAAAATTAAACTAACGGTGAAAGGCAATTGAATAACGCGAGACGCCGACAAACTGAAAAAATTTTGGTGGGTCGTAATTTTCAGTATTTTCAATGTAGATCTGAGAATTTTGGAGAATCGTCCATAGCTGAATTTCCTGTGGAGAATTAACTGGATATTGCCGCTTCTGTAACGCAAAACATTTTCCGCGTGAATTACCAAAGGACAAACTTTTTGCCCACTGCTGTCAAAAAGGAAAATTTGTGTTAGGATCTATTTTAATTTCAACAAATATTCAGGATCTTATAACTAAGAAACATGAACAATCAAAAAACTTCTTCGAGAATTTTCGGTCAATAAACAATTCGTTAGCATTTGCGTCTATGGATGCGAATATAGTGCCACCTCCAGGATATGGAGTTGGGACATTACACCCTGAAAATGGAACTCAACGGAAATTTGCTCAATTTAAAAATTGCTCAATTGCTTAGAACCAATTATATATCCATTGTTTTTCCCATTTGGTGATCAAAGCTGGGGTGTTGGTTTGCCTCTTTTTCAACCGTCAACACTTTCAAATATAAGAAACCGGCAATCTGTAAATCCACGAACTACAGTTACTCAAATACAGTATTATGGTTATCGACTGTCTATTCGGGATAAATTTAATCCATTTTTATGCGGCGGAAAACTAACACAACAATATTTTATTGATGCGTATATGTACAAACAGAAGCAAATCGTCTCAATTATGATCAACAAAATCAAAAAAAACTTAGAGCGGAAAAATACAGTGGCCTTATGGATTACTTGCAAAGTGAAGCTATTAATCAAGGTTTAGTCCCTGGAAAAGCTATAGTCCTTATAATGACGCATGTAATCCGAAATGAAGTGAAATAAGTAACAATTTGTTGGAAGGTCAGTCTCCGGAATTTCGTCCCGATTTAGTGGCAAGGGTCTTCAAATTAAAGCTCCAAAAATTGCTCGATGACATTTCGAAAAAGCATATTTTCGGAGTTTCAGTTGCGAAGGTGCATGTCATTGAGTTTCAAAAACGAGGATTACTTCATGCCCATATTGTCTTGATTGTCGGAAACGAATATAAATCAAAAGATGCAGAAAACGTACATGGACTCGAGGTATGCAAGTGCGCCTATTTAGTTTCAACATGCACGAACAGTCACACGTCATTATGAGACTGCCAATCCTCCTTCCAGATGATCAAACTGTCTTATTTACCGAACAAACCATCGAAGAGAGTGTTAATCGAGCTGCCAACAAAAACACAATGCTTACAGGATTTTTTAAACTAAATCAAACCGACGAAAATGCTCGACGATATTTATATCCCGACATCCCAAACCATTATGTATTTGACAAAATGAATGGTGCTTGAAAACTTCGACCAAGATATGGAAATATTACCATTGGCCGAATATTTTCGGTTAATATGACATATCGAAAGATTTTGTCTACGCTTACTTATTCTTCACATTCCTGCAATTTTATCTTTTGAAGACTTGAGGACATTTAATGGCTACACAAGTGGAATATTTAAAGAAGCGGCTCAAAAACGCGGTTTATTTAATGATAACAGTGTATGGGAAAATACATTAGCAGACATGCCACGTCAGTTATGTGCATGTATTTGTGTTTTTGCATCCCCATCAAATGCTTTAGATTTGTTTACAAAGTGTAAAAAGAAGCTATGTGATTATTACGTTCACTACCACAGAGATCATACTGATGAATGCATAATTTGTGAGATCTTTGCTTTAAGAGATATTCAGGGAACTCTAAAATTACATGGCTTCTGTGTTAAATTATCACAAATGCATGGAACGCTCTAATACAAAACCAAATACGAAAAAATTATTATCCGCAAGCAAATTGTCGGCCTACAGCAATTGTACAGCAAGTTGTAATTTATCATCCGCTCTATCGTTAGCTCTGCTTGTCGATTATATACTTATGTCTAGTATCTCGATTATGTTTTACAGGCGTATCGATTTCCGGATTTCGGTGGTTGGAATTTTTTTTTTTATATAATAGAGTTGTCTTATCTTGAATTTTGAACTTAAGAGTCCTCATAATACGGACTTCTCATATCGTCATAAAATGACGGATTTTATCAATTTTTTTAGCGGTTTTAGCTTTCTCGAGGTTTGTTTGGTGTTTAAATATTATTTGTGATGTTATTGAGTTTTTGAGATTATTCGAGTTACTTTGGATTTAGATATTCTGGTAAGCGTTGATATTAATGTTGAGTTAAGTGAGATTTTTGAATAATGTAAGTATTGGGTTTGAATAGCATTTTAAGTAGCTCGGTATCTAATTTATTTGAAATTATCAACATCACTTAATTTTTTCGAGTTAAAGGTATTTTTACTTAGTTTTTCGAGAAAGAGTTCTTTTGACTTATGAATTGCTCGGTATTGTGATTTTTTCCGAGCGGTTTAGAATGAAAATTTCTCGGTATGTATTTTTAACCTTAGGAAGGACCGTGTTTGGGAAATATAGTTCCCCAAGTTGTTTTTGTTGAATAATAGAACCTCCCACTTTACACGTCGTTAAATTGTTTTGGTAATACATATTTGAAAGTTTATTACATTACTTAACATAAACAAACAGAATTCAAGACGATTTTAGAAGTATAACAGGAGCACAGAAGAAAAATGAATACACAATAAATTTCATGTTGTGGGGAACTGTACTCCCCAACACAATATTTGATGAAGTTAATATGCAAATATTTTTTTTGTTACAACATTTTAAATTTTATTTCGTTTTTTCTATTTACTCGTAGTACATTATGTACTTACTATCAGCAGAAGCTGATGAATCCCCACAATTATTAGTTTATATTTTTGTACAGTTTTTTTTATTTTTAATAGAAAAAATTCAGCCGAGGAAGAAGAATTTCAGGATCTTCGGGAATTGTACATGGACAGAGGAAACGAATACGTTATTGGAGCTATTGAAAATGGGAATAACGAAAGCGAGATAGACATTGTAGAGAATGGTGCAGAATATAATCCGGATAGTAATTTATCCGACCTAGATCGTCGTCCAAATCTGTCGCTCTAAATTGCAGGCAAAAATACAAAGGACAAAGTAGGCGAGACAACTGATCAATGACCAGAACTGGTGGTCAATGCCCAGTCCGACAGAGACTTCCATAATGCAGAATTTAGCGTCTAACAGGACCTTGATCTTTAGAAATATACGTAGAAAGGGACGAAGCATTTAAAGTTCGAACGTCTCATAAATGGATCTCTAATTGAACATTTAGTGTTTGAATCGAATCGAAAGGCAAACAATGTATGAGGGAATAGTAGATTAGAACATCCAAAAAAACGTTGACCTTGGCATGGCATAAATGCAGATGAACTATAAGCATATAGCTTTATGTTTTCATGTTGATAAGGAGAAGAAAATTTAGTAGCAGCTAAAGATCTTTTCGATAAATCACATATGGCGTTTTATAGAGCAGTAACGTCATTGGAAAGAGTTGAACATCTCTCGAGGTTTTTACGATTTGACGATACTAGACCACGGCCAGCATATTACGGGGTGATAAATTAGCTACATTCCGCCATATTTGGATGATATTTCAAAATAATTTATAAGGACCTTTTTCGCCATCAAAAGAGTTAACATTGGACGAACAATTAGTGTAAACAAGAGGAAGATGCTCTTTTCGGCATTATATACCATCAAAGCCTGACAAATACGGTATACAAATATTTTGGCTTATATAGATGCTAGAGCTAACTATCCTCTATGTGGTGAAATTTATTTGGGTACCCAACCAATTGAAGAAAGATCGACGGAGACCTCGTATCAACCAGTACTACGCTTTTCGAATGCTATAATATAACAAAGGACAATTTTTTTACCAGCTACCCACTAGCCAAAGACTAATGTAGCCTAAGTACCACTTTAATTGGAACAATAAGATCAAACAAACCGGAAATGCCGAGCCAGCCGTTTTTCCCAAGAAGGAAATTGATGCTAATGCTTTTAATTCTGCTTTCTGTTTATAAGAAGAAATTTCCTTGGTTAGTTTCATATCCAGCAACAAGAAAAACGATAAACTTCGACAGCACATGCTACTGATAGTATCAATAAATTAACTCAAAAACTGGAAATAATCAGTAGTTATAATGAGAACAGAGGAGGTCATTTTCGTACACATGTAGAAGAAAAACTAACTGTTGGCCGATGACCTTATTTTGCAATGTGGTGAATGAAAACAATGGAGGCCTGTGATTTGTAGGAAATTTACAATATCTAGTTTATATGAAGGGGCGGGTTTGGGTACATTTTCGGAAATTGATGCCTCAAGATTATCTGCCTTCTTCATTTACCGTTCCACCTATTACCAGATCACCTTCCAAACGTGGCCTCCATTAAAATTAAGAGAAATTCTCCATTAAATTTAGGAGAAATTTAAAATATAGTATGTGTATGCATGAATAACTTTGTTAATCTGTTGCTCATTATATAATTTTTTAAATAAGATACAGAAAAATATTTAAATAATCTCTTTATTCCTAAATCTAGAATGCAAATTAGTGCTGGGGAATTCTATTCCCCATAACACGGGATTAAGTTGTAAAACTTACACACGGGTCTAAGGTTAAAAGTTAAACTTTTATTTTAATTAAAATTGTACCAAAGACCGATTAAAGATGTTTATTGATTAATTAGGTTGTTTCCGTATTAAACAAATTTATAGCTTACACAATTTTATGAAAAAAACACCTCTTTGACTTGGATTTCCAACGATTAATTGGTTTAAATACACCATAAGCTAAAACCATTTTGGGCAGATTTCAGCACTACTTTTATAGATTTTTAATATACACAACTTTTCAGGTATAAAACAAAAGAATCAGATAATTTATTTTCAAATTAATTAAGTAAGACCGATAAACGGCCAAACAGTACCTGATCAAACAATGTCAGCCAACAATATTTCAAAATAAATCACTTAAAAATCTCTCTCAAATTTTGTCACACCATAATAACAAATTGCAAAATTTTCCATTTACACATTTTTATCTCTAATTAACAAAACCCAAAACAAAATAAATAAAAAAGAAAATCGCTTTTCCTATAAATAATTAAAATTAAAAAAAAAAATAAAAAATTATTTCATCCCAAAAAAAAAACAAACTATAAATAATTTGTAATACGATATGACTTTTGCTATTAATAGTTTAGCGCCTAATACGTTATAAATGTGATGTTTTAGTGTTTTTCTTCGCACGCGCTCATCTCGCGTATTTTTTCTGTGTTTGTCTATATGTATACGAGTAGTGTATGTTGGAAGAAGTTTATACCAAAAAGTATTAATTATTTTTGAATGCTGCGAACAAGAACATACGATAATTTTGTTGGCCCTTTTTCTTCCAATTAAATTGTCTCCATTATCGCCTTGTTCAAAATCTTCAATCTATATAGAATAAATTTCCGTGTGAAAACGTTAATTTTTGCAACTCATTTAAATGCAGACAACAATATTCATCCTTGATTTAGTATGGTTTTTGTGGTTAAGGGCTCATGATTTTATCAATAAACACAATAAAAGCCTTGATAAAAATAATTCACTCGTCACACACCATAAGAACATAAAAATTTATGGTATTATAATTTTGAATGAGTTCACATAAACAACATAAAATTAAAAAAACAAAACAAGAAAAGTTAAAAACGTAAAATATTTTTAGAAACACACCGATTATTACAATATTCAAATATCAGCAGTTTAAGATAAATTTAGAAAGGAATGGAATTTTTCTACCGAAATCCGCTCTATGAGTATACGATATGAATGAATATTTAACTTACTGCTACTGCCAAAATTATCAACTCCTTACCTTTTACAAAAAATACCATAAATTGAAAGATGTTTGAGATAATTAATTAAATTACAATCAAAATATAGTTGAACAAGTAATATCCTGTAAGTAAAAGAAATTTCAAACGAATTTCTAGAATTACTCAGTTTTCCATTTGGGAGATATAGGAGACAAGATGGACGTTGAACCCTTCATATCAATTAAGAAACTGCATACCAACTCGTATATAATACACATCGACATCATCATCGCACCTCATTATTGAATCTCATGTAAATGTAATAACCGTTAACGCATATACAACACAGTTAAATGAGAATAAAATTTTATTCAAGTTTAATTGAAAAAATATTCGAAATTAATTTAAAAAAAAAAAAAAACAAAAAAAATGTTTTCGAGAAGTGAATAAACGAACTGGTAAATGGAATTAAATTAACAGCGGATTATAAATCGTATATTGTTGTTGCTTGCTGTTAGGCAAAAAAAAAAGTCTAATTGTATAAACATTTAAAACATATGTTATGTGTGTGTGTGTGTAATGAGAGTAATTGTGTGTGAATTGGAATGTCGCATCCGATTTTATATATAATTGTTACGGGAAAGTAAAGTGTTTCTGACGTTTGACATTAAATATGTACTTAAAATTTCGCTTTCATTTTTCCCGGGTTCGCCATCAAATTTAATCAAATTATTGTTTCAAATTAATTTCATTGGGGTCGAATTTCGATCACTTCCCAGAATTTATTTATTTTCCTGTTCGATATACAAAATTGAAAGAAACCAATCCATGGGAAGAAACGTCATTTAAACCATCGAGTTTGTGCTGTTAAAAATGTTTCTAAATTAACTTAAAATGAAGTTGTTGACACGGTTAATCGATGATGATTAGTTTTATTTTTGTTGTTACTTGTGCGCTTGTTTTTTTTTTTTTTTTTTTGGATTAGTTAGAAAGGTATTTTTGGAAATGGGTGACACCCAAACTATATTACTTTAAAATGATTTTGTTAAATCTCAAGACTTACAAAAAAATAAAAATAAAAGCGTGAAATGTATTTATGATTAAGTGATTTTTCTGATTTTATATACAACTTAAGTTAGAAAGGGGAGGGCTACACTATTTGTGATCTATGTAAGGTCTTTGACCTTAAATTATTAAATCAACTAGTATACCATTCTACCTTATTCTATGTTATGAAAGACAAATTGCTCTAGGTTGCTATATTTGAAAGAGTTCAGTTGACAAATGCAGTATGTCTTTCACCTGAAAAAATTTAATGACAAACAATTTCCTATATAACAACCACCCGTTGCTTATGATTCTTCTTAAATTGATTTTAGAACTTAAAAACCAAAGCAAAACTAAAAATCTATTTATAAACTTACATAAATAAATCGATTATTTCGTTAAAAACTACCATTAAGGATTATGTATGGCCATTAATATTTTGTTGTTCTTTTCAAACTTGTATATGTGTGTGTGTGTGTGTGTGTGTTTGTTTATAATTCAATTTTTTACTACCGAATCTGAAACATATAGCTTTCTTTAAGGACAACGAACTTTTTAAATAAAACTACCTTTATTACGATTACATTGTTGTTGCTCGTTTTTAAAAATAGATACAATGTTAGAAAACTATAATATACAAAAAAAAACTCTGCAGCAGAGTTACTCAACAAACTGACAATTTTTTTTAAGTTGTTGTACTTTTTTTATATCGCGCGCATTATATATTTATATCCTGTGTAATGTTTGAAACCTCATCGTCAACCTCAATCGTCTATCTATACCTATATACATACATATGTACAAAATATACTATATTAGTGAATAAAATAAAATGTCACGGAAAAAGAACATTTAAATTTCTAACACAAAACTATTGTCGCAACGTTCTACATCTACTATTATATGGATGGCTATGAAGAAAATGAAAAACTAAAATTTACAGCAACAATAATCAAAAACCGACATAACGAAGACAGACAGACGACAAACAAACTAGAAACTAACGTACAAAAACCTAAATACAAAAAAAAAAATCTAAGATTAATGTCAAGAGTTTGAAATAGTTTGTCGACTGTCTATGATTTTTTTCCTATATAGTTTTTCACAAAAAAAAAAATTTTTCCGAAATATTTGTTGTTGATGCTTTTAATTTTTTGACAAAATTTTCCTCATGTTCTATTTTATACTTTGACTTACATGTTTGTTTAGACACTACATGTAATTATTTATTATTTGTTCACTAAAAGAAAAGCAAAATAAAAAATAAAAAAAGTGAAAAATGAAAAATCTTTTTCAGTGTGTGTGTCTTGTGATCCTCATCATCATTTTTCATTACTATTATTACGGGTGAGTTCAAAGTGGATTATTAACGAATTTATAAAATAGTATATGATGATATTGTAGGATGGTAAGCAGTGCTGTCCAACTTATTTATGATTTACATTTCATTGGTGTCTTCTTGAAAACTTCCACAACTCAACAATATTAATAATCGTTACGTTTCGCAAATTGCATTCAAGTCGGTATACTTTGTGATACTTTAAATATTATGTTCCACACATCTTAATAAAAATCAAGATGAGAGGTAAAAATTCCCATTGAACGAAGTGGAACTGAATTTAATGTTAGAATTTTGTCCATTTTCAGACTGTCAAGTTTCCAGATTTTTCAATTAATTACTGAACATATGTTCCACACCTTTTAATGATAGTTTTCCCCATGGTTTTATGTTTTAAAGAACAAATAAATTTGTGTGGAACGTAATATAATACGTTTTTTTAACAACCATTCATTTATGTAACCATTCATTACAGTACCTTCTAAATAAAATAACTAAAACGTATTGGATTTGAGATAGATTGTGAACTTTTTCTAAGGCTGATCAAAATTCCAGACAATATTTGACTAATATACGAAATGTCAACACAATTCCAAATATCTTGCTACAAAATCTGATTTTGATTGTAAGCAGTACTTATGGAAATTCTAAATTGAAAATTTGAAGAAAAAATAAATAATTTATATTCCACATTCTATTACTACGCTGTTTTCAAAATGAATACTTATTTGTGGAACCTAATTTATTCAAATAAGTATCCTGGCGAGGTGCCTTATTTTCTACCTATTCCTTACAAAAAAAAATCTAAATTGTTTTTGATTTTTAGTAGGAAAATTTGTCTCAAGTAGTGTGATACATATAAAATGATAATTTTCTTTTGGCTGAAATTTAGTCATCTCGACAGGATACTTATATGAATAAGTTAGGTTCCACAAATAAGTATTCGTTTCGAAAACAGTCATATAGCAAATGATTACAATATATTGTAGGAAGGAAAAGTTACGATAAAAGTTGTGGAACACATGTGCCTTTAATAAATTTTACAATCTATGGAATAAGCTAATTAAATCATCCATCACTTGGCCTAACCTAAAAGCTTAAATATAATTTTTCGTAAAATTAAGAAATTTTAAACCTGTTCTCTTTTTAAATTTATTTAAGTAATTGGATCAAGTCTGACGCTCAACAAAATAAACAAGCGACAAAGTTTAAACACAAATTGGATCTGCCAGTCGATTCCGATACAATATGGTTTGAGGTCCCTCAGTCTACAGTATTCACAAGGAATTCGTAATTGAAGAACTGTAACCATAAATCAGTTCTAACAATAGAGACCAAGTGCAAAATCTCAGGTTAGAGGAGCTTGTAAAAAATATGATCAAATATGATACGAATTATTTTATTCATCGCTCATTCGACTATTAAAAACAAAGATGAACGGAAACGAAAGATGAAATTAGAGGCTCAGAACAGTGAATGAGGAAAATCTAAAGATTAAAGTTATTCAAAATAACTTTTAATACAATTTTTGATTTTAAGCATGATAAATATCAAAATGTTATTAATATAAATTTTGAAGCATTCTACAAATTTGCGAATTTTTTTTGCTAATAATATCACATTGTATGTAGAATGTTTTTGAAGTTATTTTGACCGTTTAAAGACAAATTAAATAAACCATGATGAGCTGTAAAACTGCAACTCGAACACCTTAATTAAGAGTAAAAGAAGCGGTCCGATGCTGACAAAGTGTTGATTAATTATTATTAACCTTTAAGATCTGCTATTGCTTTATTGAAGATTACGTGTGGGCGCTGTAATGGGAGCGTCCTTAAGGTTATCGAATCCAACTTGGGCCTTGATATTTCAAATAAATGTTATTGTGTATTGTGTATTATTCTGCACATTGTCTGGAGTGCATTGCACAGTCCGAAAAGTTTTACAGTAAAATGATAAAGCGGCCGTCCCAGCACTGTGAATGCTGTCTTATCCATCGATATGATCCATCCTTAAGTTCGTTGTACAAATCATCTTGAATTAAGAGAGACATGTTTTAATAGGAGTAGTATTTCCTACATCGATCTTGCACGATAAGAGGTGTATTCGGCGAAGTTCAAATATTTGACAAGACGGAAGTAGTTGAATTATAGCATTCAAAAAAAATTGTTGTTGTATCGTTAAAATACGTTTATTGTCATCTACTCTGTTGACCTGTGTGATCTTGGCTGATTATAATTTTCCAACAAGTGCAGGTACCAAACTAGACCAGTATCAGAAATGTATGCCTAGGTGTACTGGTTGACTTAGACTGGGAACAAGATGTGTACAAAACAGCTTTGTATTATCACAATAAGACCAATAATCGTCTTCTGTCGTTCATCAATAGCAGTTTTCGACATTCGTTTTGTTCAACAAATTCTTTGCAATGAAAACTTAACACCGAAATACAGGCTCCACTATCAAGAAACCCCTATAAGAAGTGCCATTTATTAAAATATTTGCATATAGTCTAACGACGTTTAAAAGAGTTTCAGTGACAGATTCAAAAACAGATTTTTATATGACATTTCTTAATTTGAAATATTTGTGTGCTCTATTTAAGTGAGAGTAACGTTTAAGAAAAGCTTGGATGCTTGTGATTCAAAATTACAGGAACTGATCGTCAGGGCCATATTGAAGTCTATTGAAATCATAATGCTCCCAATAAAAAAAGGTGCAATAAAAAATTCGGTGAAATGTCTTCCTTATTGTGCGTCTTAGTCGATCCGCTAAAGTAAGAGACATATTTTTTATGTTGTAACAGTTTCTAGTTATTGACCAAATCTCTATGATCAGATTCACAAAATTGGTCGATTAACTGGCCCAAATAAAAGAGGTAATTTTCTTCAATTGACCAATTGGCAAATTCTCTACTGATAAATTCACACAACAGTTTTCGACATACAATAAAAAAATTCTGAGAAATACAATCAACTTCATTTTTACTTTTCTACATTATAACGGAGTTAAATTGGGTAATTATTGTAATCGCAAAAAAATGTCCTTCCAGATTTTCACATTTCTCGACGAATTAGGTTACCAGGAGGATTTTTAAAAATAATTTTATTCGTCCTTCCGGTCCTTCCAGTCATACATTTTTATTATCTTTGTTTTGCCTCCCATTTTCACAAATATTGATATAGTTTTAGTTGAAATATTTTACAAAACTATATCTTAGTAATAATCGGTTTGTGTTAACTTTTGGGTCCATTAAAAGGGTCTAAAATAGAAGGTATTGCAGTAGAAGAGAAAACTGCCCAACAGATTTTCTCAAAAACGAGACAGTCGGGATTGAATGGGGGTCATTTTAACAAAAAACAGTAAGGAAAATGTGTTAAACTGGTTTCCGAGGTAATGTCGAACTTTCCGAAGAAATATTTTCTACAGTTAATACACCTTTCAAATTCCAACAATTGTTCCCTTGGTGTCCTAAAGACAAAATCAATAGGTTGCCTATCTCACTGATGAGGATGAATTAGAAAGGGAGACGAACTGGATCCTAAAGAAGAAAAAAAAACATTCCAGGAAGGGTAAGAAAAGAAAAGCTGAATCGTCACCTGAGGTTGAACAACTAAATGTTAGTGGAACTACAAGTACCGAACCGGAAGTTGTCCAACCTGAGGCCAATCAACCGAAAGGTAGTAAATCTACCAAGAACAATGCACCAAAACTGGTGCAACCGAAAGAAACCCCCCCCCCCCACCAATAAGTATCGTGGGAGTAACCAGTTACCCAATAATTCAGTCACTGATGAAATCGGTTACTGACAAAGAATATAAGGTAACAGCGCTAAACAATGACGTTTGGAAAATTAATACTCTGGACTCAGAAACCTATAGAACATTATCTATGAAGCTGAATGCTGAAAAGTATCAGTGGTTTACCTATGAGGACAAACAGGCTCGACCGATAAAAGTTATGGCAAGAGGTTTGCATCACACTTGCTCAAGCGAAGAAATAATGGAAGACTTAAAAAATAAAGGTCTTAAAATACTAGATGCTGTGAATATGATTAAAAAAGAGAGAATAGAAAACCAAGAAGGAAACCCAACTTTCAATAAAAGGGGACTCCCTCTTTTTATGCTAGTATTTGATAACTCAGAAAATGTTCAAAATATTTATGGTATAAAAGCAATTCTTCACATGAAGGTAAAAATTGAACCAATGAGGAGAACCACTACACGCATACCACAATGCAAGAAATGTCAGGGATTTAATCACACCCAAAAATATTGCAGCCGGGATCCGAGATGTGTAAAATGCTCAGGTAAACATTTTACCCAGGCATGTACAATAGGGAGAGATGTACCAGCTAAGTGTATAAATTGTAAAGGCCAACATCCGGCCAATTATCGGGGCTGTGAGGTTGCTAAACACCTACAAAAATTAAGAGATAAATCACGAAATCAATCGCAAAATCATGAAATTCGAAGGATTCAACCATCTAATCAGATGGATCAAAATCCACAACCAAGCAACGCAGGGCAAAGAAGAACATTTGCTCAGGTAGTGAAAGGCTCGTGTTCAACCAAATATATGGGCTCTGAAAATAATCGAATTATGGAAAACATTATGAACAGCATCGAAGCTATTACAAAGCGGCTAGATGACCAAAGTAACCTGAACAACATGATATTTGATCAACTGAAGAAAATGCAACTCCCACAACGCAATCCGATAAAAAATGTTAAGTAAGAACACAACTTTCAGAATAGCAATCTGGAATGCGAATGGACTTATGCAACATATTCCAGAAATAGAAATATTTTTAAATACAGAAAAAATCGACATTTTTCTAATATCCGAAAGCCATTTTGTTAAATCTTCGTTTGTTAAAATCCGGGGTTATAACTTATATCATTCCATTCATCCAGCGGAAAGAGCAAGAGGTGGTTCAGCATTACTAATAAAAGACAATATAAAACACCATGTAGAAACAGAAATCGAAGAAGAAACAATGCAAGTCACCACTGTTAGGATTCACATTAAACACAGACAGCTTACTATCTCCGCAATATACTGTCCCCCCCGGCATAACTTGAAAAGGGAGGACTACATTAAACTATTTAAATCATTAGGACGTGATTTTATTATTGGAGGAGACTTTAATGCAAAAAACACCTATTGGGGATCTAGACTTACGACGCCAAAGGGGAAAGAATTGTTTCAAGCAGCCCACACATCAAAATGTGAATTTTACTCTGGTGGTTCCCCAACATACTGGCCCAGTGACGAAGCTAAGATACCGGACCTAATCGACTTTTATGTAGCAAGAGGTATACATATCTCAGAACTATATTCACATTGAAAACAGCAATTCTCTAGTATCGGATCACTCACCGGTTATCATGATAGTCAGTGAAACTGTAATTCAAAGGGAAAGTGCACCCAGATTAACAAATTCAAAAACAAACTGGGATCTCTTTCGTGAAATAATGGAGGACAAAATCAATCTCCAGGTACCGATAAGAAATTCTCGACAGTTGGAAGACGAATTGGAGCAACTCAATGAAATAATTCACTATGCTGCATTGGCAAGCACTCCCATTTTACAAAATAAGAAGACGCTTAACATATCCTACCCAATGGAAGTTAGAGAGTTGGTAAGAGAAAAACGACGAGCTCGTAAAACCTGGCAAATTAATCGAACACCGGAGAACAAAACAATTCTTAACAATTTATGTAACAGCCTCAAATCCCTTCTTAAAGAAGTTAAAAATGAATCAATCAACAGATATCTAGTTAGCCTAACTGATGAAAAAAATTCTGATTACTCACTGTGGAAGGCGACGAAGGGACTCAAAAGACCCAAAATGCAAGTGCCTCCACTTAAAAAGGATGATGGAACCTGGGCAAGAGGCCACAAAGAGAAGGCTGATCTATTTGCGGAGTATCTCCAGGAAACCTTCCAACCACTACCAAGACAAACTGCCAATGAAAATATAATATCAATTCACAAGCTGGATGAGTTTGAAATACGGCCAGTAACTCTCAAAGAATTAAAAGAAGAAGTGAAAAGTAACATGAATGTTAAAAAAGCCCCAGGGTATGACTTGATTACTTGCCAAATTATCAAAGCTCTACCAGACAAAGGATTTCGTAAGCTACTACACATAATCAACGCGACCTTTCGGTTAAAATATGTTCCGAATCAATGGAAAGTAGCAGAAGTAATCATGATACCAAAACCTGATAAACCACCTAACGATAAAAAATCATACAGGCCAATTTCTCTGCTGCCAATTATGTCAAAGCTCTTTGAAAAATTATTACTAAAGAGACTTAAACCAATAATTGAGGACCGACAACTAATTCCTCCACATCAATTTGGATTCAGAGAAAAGCATTCTACAATTGAACAGGTCCATAGAATCACCAACATAGTTGAAAGAACGTTAGAACGTAAAAAAGTATGCTCAAGCATATTCCTGGACGTCGCGCAAGCATTCGATAAAGTCTGGCACAGTGGTCTGGAATACAAGCTGCATAGAGATCTACCGAGACAATTCTATGCCATACTAAGATCTTATTTATCCAATAGACACTTTCGAGTGAAATATGAGGATGAATACTCTGAGCTAAAGAAAATATCTGCCGGTGTCCCGCAGGGGAGTGTCTTAGGACCAATCCTGTATTTACTATATACAAGGGACATACCAACCACAAATGAAGGAACCATAGCCACCTTTGCAGATGACACAGCAATTATGGCAGTTGGAAATAATGTCGCTGATGCAACGAGCAAACTCCAGAGGATGACAAATGCGGTTTGTAACTGGACAAAGCGTTGGCGAATCAAACTTAATGAGACAAAATCCACGCATATTAACTTTACTTATCAAAAGGCTTACCACCTACCTATAGAAATTAACTCGCGACTCGTGCCATATGCAAATACAGCTAAATACCTTGGCATGACCCTCGATGCCAAGCTTAAGTGGAGACAGCATGTCAAAAAGAAAAAAGAAGAACTTAACATAAAGTTCAGAAAAATGTATTGGCTCATAGGTAGAGGCTCTGAGCTTACAATTCACAATAAGCTGCTGCTATATCGGCAAATTTTGAAGCCGATATGGACCTACGGTATACAACTCTGGGGATGTACCAAGCAAACAAACGCCAAAATGATACAGACGTTTCAAAACAAGGTTCTTCGTAGCATCGTCAATGCTCTGAAGACCTTCACAGGGACCTACGGATGGAATACATCAAAGAGGAAATAAAAATGCATGCCGCAAAACACGAAATAAGGCTCCAGGAACATGGAAACCCCTATATTCGCCATATGATAGATAACCCTGTCGTTGAAAGAAGACTCCAAAGAACGAGGCCACTTGACCTAGTGAACTCACCAAACTAAAATTAGTAAATAGGTTTAATTGATTATGGGGCTAACCAGTGGGTTACACCCCAACAAACGTGAATTTTACTAGATATATAAAAATTTGTATTTGAAAGAAAAATTGCTAGATGAGCGCAGTCTCAGTCGTAATAAAATAAAATGAAAAAAAAAAAAAAAAAAAAATAGGTTGCCGTGTAATATAGAATTTAAATTTCTACATTTACCCGAAATACTTTGCTGGGGGCAAAAAATAGGATAAATACTCGATAATCTAGCAAATCGCAACACTCGATCTAGTTTACCAAGCAAATTTTAATTTTGAATTAATGTTTTTCTACTTTCTGTTTGTTTTTACAGAAAACGCAATAAAGTTGCTAACAAATTTGGGAGTCGGCAAATAAAATGAGCATACCAAGATAATCAACACGAAAGATATTTTGTTTTCTCATATGAAATTTATTTGCTTGCTGGACAATCGAGTATTACATGCCCAAATATCGTCAACATTTAAAAATAAAACATATCTAGTAAGTTTTTAAATATAAATTCGAAGATGAAAAACGGTGAATGCGATTTTGAAGTTGTTCAATGTCTGTGATTTGGCGGCTTGGAGTAGAGGATTTATGTTAGCACGATCAATTATGATATTGGGAAGGGGCCTCCAAATTTAAGAAAACCCGTGACAACTTTTAAAGAACCTGCTCAAAATAACGGAAAATCTTTGTAACATATCAATGGTTGGTTTGGTGACGTAAAACGTACGATTTATGGGAAAAACGTCATTCTAGGAGTTGGCAATTAAATGTAAAGTAACGTATAGTAGTTTAGATATTGGCCATTTAGACAAACCTCTAGAAAATAGGCAAAATTCTTCTTGGCGAACATAGTTTGATTGGGAATTTAGAAACATATGTGTCTTCGACTTAATGTTTTAAAAACGTTTAATCCGTACGTACTACGGATGGGACTGAAAATAACCCGACACAGCTCTAACGTGTTTGAATAGATATAAATAGGCATAAACATGAGTTATTCCAGAAGGCCTGACACAGATTTTAGTAAGCGACGATTCTGAACAACTCAAGCAATTTTGCTAGGAGATGAGTAGAATTTTCGATAAAATTAAAACAAAATTAGATTATAGTTGAAAATCAATTTGTATTCAACATTTAATGAATTAAGCACACAGTTGATACTCGTTAATAGTTTACTAACCAAAGTTAACTAAAATACCAATAAAAGTTACAAATTTCTGGTAAAATCTCAACTAGGTGAATTTACATTTTTTATTCATTTACAAATATAAACTTGGCCAATACAACTTCCACAAACGTTACGATCTCAAATAATCCAGAGCCTATACTTATTATTGATTTAATCATTAAGAACGGAATAAATTACCGATCCGTCTGATGCTAAATTTCCAAATTAGGTAATATAATCAAATAAATGGGGCCTAATCGTATATAATATATTTAAATTGGGTAAATTCCACAAAAACATAACTTCTGCTTCTAGAAATTTTAACTATCGCGAGAGAATCAAAAATTAAAAATTCTGTAAATAAAATAATTTATTGACCTGACATGAAAATTCTTAAAGGGTTAATTACCATAAAATATATAAACCGGATTATTTCATATTTAAAACCAAATTACCTTCACTATCAGTTGAAAAAATCTCCAAGTATTTTAGTAATTAAATATTTTTGTTGCATATTTTTCGACCTTAATTAGATTGCAGTGCAAGAAAAACTTAATTAACAGCGCCAAAGTGAAAATACACTAGTGAGAAAAAGTGGCTCGTATTTAATATTTATTACAATGTTCCAGTTTATGAACGCTGTCTATCTTGTTACCTATTTCGTTTATTTCTTTCAGGTAAAATTTTTACGGTGATTATTTATAACACTCATAACAATTTACTTTTATAAGAAAGGATCAGTTATTTTAAGAATTAATTACAACCACACGTTTAACAATCATGTTAATTGATTAATATAATTTAATTATGTTTTTTTTTATCTAATTAGGATTCGTCTATTTATTTTGTGTGCAGGAATAAAATAATGACTGAGCGGATGTATCATTTTGTTATATTTCATGTAAGATTTCCGGCCTCCAAAACATATCTAAATGATTTTATTATTTAGACAGAAAAAGAATATGATTTTAATCTTAAGGCATTACGTCAGCAAAACAAATGACCTATTGTTGTTAACCTCTTGACTATATAAATTTTATAAATTTTTGTATATATACGTCGTCGTACGACGACCGAGCATAATAAATTTAGAATTCAATTTGTGCCAATTATCAATTGTATTTCATAATAAGAACTTTCTTTCATGACGATCGTTTTGTATTTACAATTTATAGTTTCCACTATCGTTTTCGACATTTCGATGAACATTAATTTTTTTTTTTTTAATTTTTGGGAGTTCCCATCTATCTACACATATAAACAAATAGTAATAAATTTATTCAAACCATTATAGCATTATAACCCTATATATAATAAATTTGATGAATTTTTCATGTACACATGATACGTTCACCTCAATCACATGGTTATATTAGTTTTTCCCTCCCAAAAAAAACAACAGGCACATAACAATTTCATAACATCGGTTACGAATATGTTACATATAAACACAACCAATTTTATTACATTTAAAACTGTTTTATAGTTAGTTCTATGGTTTTGTGCCCCGCGCATATTTAAAATTTATGTATCTTTAGTAATAAACTCTCGCATTTATACGATTCTATCTCGAATTGATTACAATTTTTCTTTTATGCGTATATGAAACAATAAAATTCCAACAAAATTTAATCTTCCACTTAATTATGACCTTATAGTGTATAAATATGTACGAACAAGATGTTTAATGATTAAGAAATTTTTGTATATTATTCTGAGGTTATCGGCTATAAACTCGGTCATATACATAATATGTATGTATATATACAAAAATAACTTCTCAGGGTTTCCCTAATCAACAATTTTTTTTTTTAAAAATATATATGTAAATCTATTAAACCTCATATTTTTAGTTCGCAGACGAGAAATGATCGCCTCTTATTTATTCTAGTTAGTTAATTTTGTTTAAAAAAAATTAAAATGTATGCTATTTTTACAGTAGGTACAGGGAAAATGAAAATATTTTGTTTTATAGGTAAGTCGGAAATTTGTTGTTCTTCTTAGGTTATTTGTTGTTGTGAAAGCCAAGCCTTAGCTTAGCAACACATAAGCGTTTTATTGCTGAAAAACTGCTTCGGCATTATTGCGTCAAGCATGGATCTAAATTCTAATGTTTTCCGAGCTTTCGACTCGGCGGAATATACCTAACGGTAGTAAGGCAGATCCAAGTGCTTTTAGGTTGAATAGTTTATACTTACCAACTCACCACCACCTTTAAAATACATATAATCTCAACCAAAAGTTAATGAACATTTTGCTAAATTTAAATTAAACTTGAATTATATATCCGTCCCTCCCCCATCCCCAACCACCTTGAGTACTCAACTCAGACCGGAACTGAATAGCTAATATTTAATGAAATTTGATTAGGAAACGTAGGCACCGTTAGATAGCCAATACGCCTTTTGCCCACCATCACTATCACCCTACTATCATCCTTACCATTACTATATTGAACCCTATATTCGAGCAAGAAATAAATACCATCATACATTCACCCATCGTACCATTTTACATAAATGGGTTTGGGTATATTATTTTCCTCTATACAGTTTTAAAAACACTTGTTAAATATTTCGCAAAATTATAAAAGGTTTAAAACATCACTCGATCGATTTCGCCTTGTTAGGCCATCATCAGGAGTATCTACTAAACTGTTCTTTGGAGCGGGGCCGTTCATCGTTTACTGATTTTTTCAATTTTCTTAAAAACTCAAATTTTCAGTGCTCGTTCTCAAAAACTACTTTATTTTATGATTTTTATTTTTTATTCAATTTTTGTCGAAGAAATAGTGTGTTTTACTTAAAAATGCCGAGTTTGACCCCACCAAAAGTGGTGACCCCTTTGACACAAGGGGTCACCATTTTCTTCTTTCTGAACCGCAGACACACAGTACCACTCTTTATTGAGAAGGAAAATGGGAAGGACCCTATAATACAATAATCAACCGTGACATTTTTTTGCCACCAGCGGGAAATGAACCCGGGACCCTCGGATGATAAAGCAAGCGTTTAACTCACTCCTATTTTTAAAGCGATTGACCAAATATCGAATAATAATTTAATTTTAATTCCTATAATTAAATAAGATAAAAAATAATAATAATAATTTGGTTAAATAAATTAATTAAAAAAACTAATTAAATTTATAATTAATTTTGTAATTTTGTTTTCTTACGACATTTTTTGAGTAAAATGAAAGTGTTCTAAGCAACAAAAATGCCTAAATTTTTATTCACAAGTTCAAATCACCCGTTTTGTAGAGAATTTAAAAATCTTGAATATGATCCTGTATCTTTGATACCTACATACAAATTTACACTTTGGTTTGTATATACTAAAAAATTAGTTTTAACAACTATAAGACCAATTAAATCGTCTACCTTTTCTCAACGTCCATCCATTTTTATAATGTGCTAATAAAACCGTAAACTAAAATCGAAACCAAACTCAATACACAATAACGTCTTTAACTTTATCAAAAGAAAAAAACCGCTACTTACATACATTTAACCCATTGTTGTTGCTAAACCATAAGAATTTTCTAATTTAAATTCCGCATAACTCGCCGATTATTATTATTATTGTTTTATAAAAGACTGAAAACCATTAACCTTCTGTAATCTTATCTACGATAAACAATCTACTTGTATTGTATTAAGTAGCATTATTTACCAAGTTCTTCAAAGTTACATAACATGCAAACGTAAACTGCATTACATATTAACAATTCGATTATATGTATGTATGTATGGTAGGTATGGTAATGCACTTACACTTCACCTTGTTAAACAATAATATTGTTAGAGTACAACAACAAAATTAATTTACACTTGAAATACCTTTAAGAAATAAATGGTGGCGCCTTTTTTGTACGATCGGAGGTTTTCTTTCCTAACAAAATTGGATATAGCACACAGTAAGAAACGTTTTTTTTTTATATTTGGGTAGAGACAATCTATAAGATTCTAATCGTTGTGATAAATTTGACATTTGAATTTTTTAATATTCGCAAGGAATTTTCCAATGTTTTTTTTGGGGTTGTGAAAATAAGATTAAATTTGGTGGAAAATTGGCAGCTTGATTTGATTGCATTGTGTACTACAAAAAAAAAGATAACGAATGGAACGATTTATTGTTTTGTTGTGCTGCATAACCTTATGACTTTTTTCTCGTTATATACATTTACAAAGTATTTGTTGACACCTTTCACCTATAATATCTAAATTCTATGCTATTCTAAACTTGAGTGTATGCATTTAAAATTTAGTTATGTTTATTTATTTTTTATTGTTGTACCGCGGCTTTGCTGGAAAACGGTAAATTAAATAACAAACTATAATCAATCATATAGAGGTATTTTCTCGTCGTCGTCGTCATCTCTCAAGTTTTTCGGTAAATGTATTTTGTAAATAATATATTTACGCTGGAGATCAAGTAGAAGAAGAAGATCTCGTAACAAAAATTTAATTTCTCTAATTTTTATTTATTTATTTAAAGTCGTTTTCTAGTCTATGTATGTTAACATGTAATTTTGTTGAATGAAAATCATAAATAGAAAAAAATTCTTAGAATTTTGATTTTGTTTGATGTTTTATGTGCGTGGACCACATATGATGATCAGCGCGCCGCTCACTTAGCGAATTTAAATTAACACAGCATAGATTTTTGTCTTTATTTACATGCTTATAAGCAGGAATATAATATGTGGTGCAATTAACTATATAGGCGGGAGATATCAAAAGAGATTTTGTGACATCTACTTCCGTAGCAATTTTAATTGACCTAGATATAAACTTTGTATAGTTTGGCGCCATGTCTCACGTCAGAAATAAATGTAATGTATATGTACGAGATTTATGGTTGGTTATCCATTGCAACATATTTTTATGTAACATCTTTATTTTGACTTATTTTCTACTTTTTTAGCAAGTCAGTAATAGTTCACGAGTACAACAGGTATTTAACCCTAACCCTTTTCATCAAATTATCCTAGTTGTTTAAAGGAGTTAGGCGTACAAAAAAACGCCTAGCTTTGTTGACAATGCAAGTAAACCACTGGTTGATTACACTACGTTCTTAAATTTCTTTCATGATGGATTCACGAGGTCGGGTTTTTACTCTAGGTATTGATTTCCGTGTTGACCTTTATCCTATCAATCACTAAAATAACCAAAATATGTGGTTTATTTAATTTAGGAGCTCAGGAAATATATCCTAGAAAAAATTCATCACAAATACATTTTTGGTTTATCATAGGTCATCAACCTTTAATGGTATTCCAACGGACAATGAAATTCGTTTAGAATTTTCGAATAATTTGTACATTAGAATTTAACTTGTGTTCAGATGATTTTTTTTTTTTCGCTGGCGCTACATCCCATAGAGGGACTTGGCCGCTTCATAGTGAAGTTTCGTAATCATTTTTTCAACAGATAATGAGTGATTAATTCATTGATCCTTACATTAACCAGCCGTGATTTTTTCATCACCCGCCGGGAATCGAACCCGGGACCTCCGGAGCTTAAAGCAAGCATGCTAATAACTGTGCCACCGGGGCGGCTTGATTAGGTTAGGGTTATTAATCGAACGATTTATATGGTTTAATCTCAATGAAAATTTCGTGAAAATAAAATTCTACAAAAAATTTGAAGTTCAGAATTTTTAATTTTTATGACATATAAAAGCCCGATTAAAACTGCAAAATTTGGTAGGAACATTTTTGAGTTTTGAACATTTGTTTGAACTTTTCGTAATTCAGATTTCATCAATAATGGCTTAAAAGAAAATTTCAAAATTATAATCAAAATTCAATTTTCAAATTTTGGAATATAAAAATTTGGTATTTCCTGAAATTTCAATATTTTTTCAAATTTTTAGTATAATACCTTAATTTTTATTTAAACTTCAGAATTTAATAAAATGCAACATTTAAGTATAGAATTAAAAAATAAAATTGTAAATGTTTCAGAATATTTTGGCACAAAGGCGAAAACAAGTAACGAGCTTCAATCTCGTTATCGTCTTTCTTAATGATCTAATATGGCTTAAAATAAAAATCAGAATTTGTAGCAAACATTAATTTTAAATTTTAGTTTTTAAATTAATCAAACTTCTCAATTTGTAAAATTTCGGCCTAGAATTCAGATAAATTTAGGATTCCTAAGTTATATAGTACGTGATTTATGTACAACGAAATTTTAAAGATGAATGAGGCGGGAACTTGAAAAGTACGGCAGCCATATGCATCCTAACCTTATGTGACAAAAATGTTAACCAACAATTCCCAGAAAAACCAAAATTAAAATTTTCGGCCTGGAATTAAATTTAAACTTACGATCCCTATCATTAGAACGCTCTACGCAGTATTGGAATGATTTATTGATAGTAATTATACTACCCTTAAGCTTGATCCAGATACTGTAACGAAATGGGAGTATGAAGAACCAGGATATACACTACCTACTCTTGCAGAATTCCTGAGTTTCCTTAATCTCTGTCTTCATTTTTTCTCAAAGTACTGGATTTTATCCACGTTCTTTACACTCAGCGATCGTGGTCTCTCCCACAATATTAACTTGTGCTTTATGTTAAATACCGGAACAACGAATCAATTAGTGGAGCAGATTTCTTCATTTATCGATTCCAAATGGACGTCAGGAAATAATAAACTTCGTATTTGTATCAATTGTTTGCGGAATGAGCAATAAGCCCAATTATTCAATTCGTCAGCACTCATTTGTGCAGCTGAATATCGCTGAGCCTCAGCCCAATACCAATTAGTTAAATAAGCCAAACAAGGCAGAGATCATTAATCATTCTATACACACATCTGATAGCACCAATAGAAGTGAGTTGAGTGATAATGCAGTATTTTACTCAAACGTTAAAGAGCATCAAAATATTATAGATTTTCCAATGCTTATGTATTTTTTAGCGACCGCTCAGGAACATAAATTATTGCTAGACCACTTCTCAACAGTGGCTCCCAACTCAGTCTTCTGACTGAACAATTTGCAGCTCGGTGTGGTCTAAGACGTAAAAACTTCAACACGGATATAACTGGAATTGGAGCTTCTGCACTGTCATGCCAGTCCATGTTAACCATAACGGGTCAATGACTTAATGCACACACGGCCCAAATTTACGTTCATCTATTGTGAAAGATTTCGGGGTTGCAAGTCAATGGACGATTAAGTAAAACATAGCCGATCCAAAATGTTCAACACCGCAACATATAGATCTTCTGATAGGGGCAGATCGCAGATGTTTATTATTCTACACAAGCGGTCGGCCAAATCCATCTGGGTCCGGATATGCCTATCTTACAAAATACCTTGCTAGGTTGGGTCATAGTTGGCCAAACCGCATATTATTACTCACCACCACAGTGGTGAATGAAACACGCTATCAATGGAAGAAACCAGTCTAAAAGAGCAACTCCTTAACTTTTTCGAAATTGAACATCTCAAGTCCGAATCTTGGTATCGGTGTTCAAGGAAGAAGAGTAATGGAGGATCGTTTGAAACACACTATGCACGCAGGTATTTATTTATTGTGAATCTTTCAATGTCTCAATCGGCCTCTGTCGGTAACTCGTAAGATATGGCTCGTCGAAGGATTAATGGCTTGGAACATCGCCTAACCAAGAATTATAATCTGAAAAAGGCCTATCATGAAATCATTGAAGAATATTTAGCGTTAAGCCATATGAAGCAAGTCACATCAGAAGAGGTCATCGTAACAAATTTTTTCTTACCGCATCATTTCGTGTTAAAACTGGATAATTCCACAAACAAAATGAGAATGGTTTTTGACGCCTCGTGAAAACCGATTCCGGAAATGCTTTGAACGACATTGCCATGGTGAGACCTGTATTGCAACAAGACTTGTTCTCTATTTTAATTAGGTTCAGAATCTACGAGTACGTATATTCTGAAGAAATACATCATCAGCAACTTTAAAAAAATTTCAGATTACTCACGTTAACCTTCTGTAAAGCTCGTTTGTCGCAACCAAATATGTTCAGATGTTAGCTGATATTCATCAGGAGCATTATCCGTTAGCATCGCTAGTCATAAGGCGTAACGTTTTCATCGATGATATACTGACAGCAACAATTTGGAGGAGGCTAAGACTGTAAAATCCCAAATCCCGAAAATTCTAAGCACGGCGGGAATGGAACTCCGGTAATGGTGTACTAATTCCCAAGACATTTTGGCCAAAATTTATTTACAAATAATATAGATACTTGATTGAGAAGTTCAGTAAATGTTCAATTAATCTGCGCAAAGTCCCGTATTGCACCTCTCAGTAAAGTAACCGTACCACGTTTTGAACTGTATGCGGCTCTACTGTAAGCAGAACTGGTAACAAAGGTTATTCCAGGCTTAAAAATTGACATTCACAAAATGTATTACTGGTCGGATTCAACCATCACATTATCCTGGCTGACTTCAGGATTAACCACATTAACAACAATTGTCGAGAAATAAGTAGCAAAAAGTCAAAGATTCACAGCAACATCAAATTGGCACCATCAAGTCAGCAGATCTATTATCGAAAATATGTTCACTATTAGAACTGATACGGAATTCATCGTAGTTTACAGGGTGAACATTTTTGTAAAAAAATGACCTCACCTGACCAATGGCTTACGTCAAAAATTCCAGTATCTTTACAAAGAATTATGGCTTCATTCATCGGTTTATTCACAACTCTCGGGCAAAGCAAAAAAGTGATCGGGTATATGGGACATCAAGTTAATTCCTTTGTCTCCTTTCCTAGATAGTAGAGAAATCCGTCGTGTTGATGGTCGACTTAAATGGGGGAACATGTTACATGTACGCCACTATTTTACAATATTGGAGTCTGCGTTTATTGGAGTTCTGAAGAGATTTATTTCAATCGCTTTTTTATGATAATGGTCCGAATTTCTTAGGTGCAAATTCTTCGTTACATGAGCTGTACCAGTTATTAAAAACTGAACATTTTAATGCCGAAATTTTGCACATATGTTAGGTGATATGATAATTTGGCGTTTTGCTCCACTGTCGGCCCAACATTTCGGTGGGATCTAATAAGCTACCGTGAAATCTGCAAAACTTTTACTTCGGAAATGGGCGACTCATCATTAACGTATGAAGAGATGAATACATATGTATACAACATTTAAGCAAGTGGAGACATTATTAAATTCGCGACCATTAACCCCCAATATCATCGGGTCTGAACGATTTTAACGCAATTACTCCAGGGCATTTCCCGGTCGGACGACCTCTCACGACAATCTTGGAGCCAACAAAGAAGCAAATGTTCATCATTATCGTCCAAATCCGCCAAATTTGAAATGCCCGTCGTAATATTGGGTTGATTCATTCAATAACTCTTTGTGATGATATCTTTATAGTTTCCGAACATTTTTAGATATTCCTACATTTATTACAAAAACTATCTAAAAATATAAAAATCTGCAATAAAATTCGTATTAAAAGGAATGCACATATTTCCTTAATATTTTATTCATTATAATAATAAAAACTGTATAAAGAAATTGTTTTTTATTTATTAATTATAACCTCATAAAATAAATTTTTAATAGTTTTTCTTGTTATTATTGCCGCGTTAAGCGTTAAACCCCCAGGAAAAGAAAATGAAAAACTACGTTTGGTGTTATTTTATCTAAATCTTCTGATAGTGATCTGGTTGAGAAAATGGAAATTAGGCCAATTAAATATTTTTTTGGCAATTTATCGATCCAAATATCGGTTGAATTCTACCATTATGGTTATATAAATGGCTCCGAATGAATCATTCATTTGAAGTTAGACCGACATTTAATATACTAAAGAGATATTTCAAAATGACTAATGCTAAAATAATTTTTAATTAAAACTATTTTTGCTCTTTTGTACATACTTACATACAACATACAACAGCACATATATTATTTGACACAACCAATTGACTTTTTAGCTCTGTTGTGAGCGAAATATAATGTATATGAATATAATATACTTGGCAAGCACAAATAATGGAATTCAAAATCACTGACTTAGATTCTTTATTGGCGTGTGAGAGTGATACTCTCATATACCTATAAGTGAACATTATATTATTTGTATGTAAATTCCAAAATAGTTTTATTTTGCGAAACAGGAAATCGTGTATTAAGACACTCGTACAATCGTCAAAAAAAAATTGTAATTTACCAAATTTAAAAAAAAAATTATCAAGTGATCGAGTTAAATTTAGCGAGACGATATTTTACGGCGTCAAAATCTGTCAACGGCATTACCTAAATTTAAACATTTTTTTTTTTGTCGTTACTTAATTCTTAATTAGTCTGTTATAAGTATGTAAATATGTATGTGAGTCAGCCAGATGAAATTCATATACGTATATTTATGTAAGTATTCATATAGCAGATGAACCCGGAAGCTTAACAAAAAGTGAAAGAATAGAAAATAAATAAAATTGCGCATCTTTTTAAATCGGCTGCGTACTTAAAATATTAAAATTGGCAAATTGTTCTTCTTCAATTAGTCAAAACCGCATCACCACCACCACCACCATAATCATCGTTATTACTTCTTATTTTTTTGGTGGTGTGAGTATAAAGTAAAATTACGTACCTAGTTATAAATAATGTGACTGACATGAGTGACTGGTAAAGTGTGAGATGATTTGTTGATGTCAAAATATTAACGGATTGTGTTTTTTGTTTTGTTTGGTGCGTGTGTATCTAGTCTAATTTTTTTTTTTGGCGATATACAATGTTTATGTTTCCGTCATATTTTGTAATTAAAGGTTCAAATTTTGCGAATAGTGTGCTAGATTGTGACGAAATTTGAAGGTATTTATTCACGATAATTATAAATAATAATTAAGTTCTTTACGATTCTAATGTACCAAGAAAAAAGATATAAAAACACGCACAAAGAAATTTTTATTTTTGCATCTAATAATTAACAATAACACACACACAAACATACACATCTCACTTCATCATTTCGTATCCCACGGAATTCTTCAAAAGTATACAAACAAACAAAAAAATTATATTTACTTTGGCACAATAGATGAAGACATGTATGCATTACAACTTCCAGGAAATATAAACTAATTTTGTGTCGAAATCAAAATGATTTTTCAAAAAATGGCAACAAAAACATGAAATCGTATCGATTATTTCCAATTCCAGAATAGAATATGACTCATCTCGTACGAATCACATATTAAATCAGACATCGATAAATTCGCCTAAACAAAACGTTCCACATATTAATTCTAGTCTTGAGCACATCTCACTAAACACTAAATTTCCACTCTATTCCAAAATAAAATTTAAAAAAAAAAACGGAAAATTCCAAAATCATATCATATAAGAATCATCATTCGCACCTAAGAATTCGCAAGAATTCGTAAAAGTGTGATGTGAACGCGTGCGATTTGCGGTAAAAATAAGAAAAATTACCATAACAATAATTTAACAGACATTTTAATTAAAAAGACGACTGACTTATACATTTTCTAAATTAAATTTAAATTAAAAAACAAAAAAGAAGCGAAAAGTAATTAGATATAAATAAAAATCACTGACCTCGATTTTTCCTTCTATTTACTTCTTCTTTACGATACTAAACCGACTATTTTCAATTTTCTCATTTTCAATTTTCATCTTTTAAAATTACTAAAAAAAAATTTTTTGTTTGGTATAAAACATAAATTAAAATATCATAAAAAATAATGAAAAGCGAAGGAAAATTTCTTATGACGATGAAAAAAATTAATAAAATAATGAAAAGAAAATTCTGAAACAATGAGCGTAAATATTTTAATTTCATTTTGGTTTTCTCATCTATTTTCCCTTTTATTATGATACTCGTACATACTATTACTGTGTTGCTGTTTACTTACTCGATAAAGAAAGGTAATTGTTTTGCTGAAACGGTACGTAACAATCAACCCTTAGATTACTTTACAGCGCGTCATACTGTTCAGCTCAGTACCATCACTAATTGTATTACACCACTCAACACAATATAGATGCAAAAAAAAAACGGAGGATGGTGGAAAAATTTGAATAATTAGTTTAACGGTTTAATAGTAATAGGGTTCGGATTACAAATCGAACGAATTGTGGGTTTTGAACTCAATGAAAATTTCGTGAAAATAAAATTAACCAAAAAATTAAAATTTTCGATGAAGTTCATAATTTTTTAATTTTTATGACTTTAAAAAAACTTAAAAATTAGATAAAAACATTTTGATAAAAATTTAGGGTTCAAAATTTGACAAATTTTAATTATGGTTCTTCAGATTATACAAAATTTCAATATTTCCAGAAATTTTAAAATTTTCCCAAATTTTTAGTATTTGAATAAATTAGCTTAATTATTAAGTTTCAGAATTTAATAACATTTCATCTAAACAGAAATTAAAACCAATTATTGTGGCAAACGTAAATTTTAAATTATTTTCGAGATTTTGATCAGCCTTAAAACAGGCCTGTACATACCATAGATTCCGGTTTGATAGATTTTTTTTTTTTTTTGGGAGATGGTATTTTGTACTAAACGAGAATTTTGCATTCTGGTTCAGTGAAATGAAAAAATAAATCCCGCATATGTTGAGTTTAAACGTTAAATTTTCTCGTGATGATTCGTACAAGCGCACTAAAACAACATTTTGCATCGATTTGTTATGAATATTCAGAAATAAACGGTACCCCATATAATTTTTGGCATAAATCAAGGAAAGCCTACAGTTCTTCAATAAAACTTACTACTTTATAGAAAATTTAAAGATCTGAAACCTCACGAGGGTATCAGTACTTCAGTCCGGACAATTAATTACATGTATGCGTGAGCTCACTCCATGTCAACTGAATCTAACCTCCTATCCAACTCCCAAATCAATCTTTTACTGAACCATTAATTCATTACTCAACCCATACTCATACCTCAACTCAACACAACGTTCAACTGAACCCTCAACTCAACAATTAAATCAACCTCAAACTCAACGCTCAACTCAATTCATTGAGGTAGCTTCTAAGCTAACTCAACCCTAAATTCACTCCAAATAAATCCATAAATCCCTAATGCACACACAACTAACACACTCGTTCCATAACTTACAATCTTAATTTGTCCCTTATGTAGATTTTTTGTCGATTTATGTTTAACATAATTATAATTTCAAATATTTTAATGCGAATATTCAGAATTTAATAGTTTTTCTAAATTTAAGTAAAATTTCAGAAAATTTCAAAAATTTTAATTTTGCCTCTTTCAAATTTTCAATATTTTCTCACATTTTTAGAATAGTTTAGAAGCTTTAGAATTTAATAACATTTTGAAATTTAGGTAAAATTGAACAAAGAAATGTTAAGTGACTTAAATCATAATTAGCAATTGTTGCAAATGTTAATTTACATCATTAGAAAATATTAAAATTTTATAATTTGTAAACGATTCAGGATTCAGTTAAAATTTTTTGGATTTAATTAAGTGATTCAGAATAACATCTGATGATGGATGGTTTATTTAGTTTTGTTGTCTCATCTCAACTTTTTGCCAGTTTTCTTGGAATATAATTTTTGTCTGACAAATTTAGTTTTACAAGGTATTATTTCGATAATATTAACAAAAATTTGTAAAGTTTGAATTTGACAAAGCTCCAGAATTTAATAACAGATTATTTTAAAATTTTTGGTTTCGTTGCCTACCGCTTTGGACAGCGATTTATACGGCTTATTCCCTTTTCCAATTACTTACTTATTTTGTGGAATCTAACTTATTACATGAGTCGCTCAGAAGCCAATGCGGTTAAGTTCATTTTTTGAAATTTTCTGATTTTTATCTGAAATAAATTTTATTCAATTAAAATTTACAAAAATCAGAAAATTTCAAAAAATGGACTTAACATTGGCTTCTGAGTGACTCACATAAGAAATTACATTGAATAATTAGGTTCCACAAAATAAGTAAGCAATTGAAAAAGGTTTTTTCGAAGAGCTTTAGAAGAGATCAGTTTTATAATTAGAAATTAATAAAATTTTACAATTCATCTTAAAATTTAGTCAAAATTAAAACTTGCTGGATTTGAGTCAAAAATAGAATTTCCTGAAGTGGTAGCGAATGAACATTTCTTGACGACCGATGATGTTTATTCTGTAGACAATAAACAAAAATTACTGAACATTCGTTACACATTTTACTACCTTATGTTACAAATGTCTTACATTGCTTTTGCCAACTGTACCAGTATATGCATAATTTTTTGTTATTTCGACAAATTTTGTACCGCCATGTTTTGTTATTTTATTTTTCTGATTTTGTTGAAAACTTCATAGCCGTGTTTAATGAGAAACTTGGATGAATTGGCGCGTACAAAGGCAATATTGGTAGTACAAGCGAAGCTTTACCGTCTTGACATATAGTGTCGGATATAGTCATTGCAAGGTAATGGGACGTCGGATCGAGAGAGATCCTCAGTTCAGAACGTTATACCACATATTTATGAGCGAGTAGATAGCTTTACACCACATGAAGTATATTGGCGAAGCAAATCAGAAAGATTAGTATTTACCACATCACAGCATCCTTAAAGGTAGCACAGTTTGGTACCTAATCGTCGCCTTAATTCTTCGTCGAAATATTTATGTCGATGATACCTGATGTGCGGAGCTAGTTCAGTTGATGATCTGATTAAAAGTTTCGATGTTGTTGTTGAAAATTTGAAGGATCACTGGTTTAATTTTCGCAAATTAAAATAAACCCATCCAGATGTCGTAATATCACGATTTATAGATGATGGAATGAGAATGTTAGAAGAATATCTGGATCTAATTTGGAACTCGAAATTGGATCAGTTCACATTCCACTCAAATTTACCGCAAAAATTGGTTGTAAATACAAAACACTATTGTCGGAAGTAAGCAAGATTTATGATCCGCTTTGTTGGTTTTATTACCATTAATCCAAAATTAAACGAATTTTTCAAAAATGATGGCTCAAACCATTAAACTGGGATGACGAAAAATAAAAATCAGCAGGTGGATTAATACGATAGACTCAGTAGTTTTGCATGGTTTCACTTTTGCAAGTGAAGAAGCTTACGGTGCCGTAATAATGTATCCAAATCAAGTGAGCTGAACACATTACTGTAATTTATGACTAAAGACGGTATTATTCGCGTGGGAGACCGAATAAATGACGCATTAGCATAACATTTGAGGTATACATCCTATCGTATTGTCATGCTGGCGGGAGCTTGACCTTGTTATTAACAAGAGGAAGATATTGGATAGTTCGCTGCAAGGACTTAATACGTTTCTAGACTCATAAAGGCTTTAAATGTTTTAAGAATAAATCTAGAATGGAAAATCAGCTAATGGGGACATTAACGAAACAACGAGTACAACTTTCACACACATGTGGCGGTTATTCTGGCACGTTTCAAATAGCAGCAAAAAAGCGTCATGGATTACATTCTCTAAAACGGAAAACTTTATTGGAGTACTCGAACGGTTCATGGCTCGTCGTGGCACTTACAAGGCAATATATAGTGATAAGGGGGTGAATTTTGTCGGAGCATCCAATTACCTTACTGCACCATATGAATTCTTAACGCCAATAATTCAATACATATATTCTTTCGTTTTAAGATCTCAGATAGAATGGCATTTCATCCCTGTTGGTGCCCCACATATGGATGGACTTTTGGAGGCATCTATAAAATTATTGAAGTCAATTTCAAAAGGGTAATTGTTAACTATTGACTGTCATTAGAAGAGTTCACAACAATAGCGACAAGATCTGAAGATGGCACGTACCAACACACACACCCCTCGATTAACTGAATCAACCAATTCAGGGCCGGCCGAATGGCTGATGAGTTATATTAAATAAAATTTACAAATTACTTGGAGCGTTAGTGATGCCATCTTTGTATTAGTGCCAAAATAGTTAAGCGGAACAATAAGTTGTGAAAAATCAGAATAAGTTGTAAATAGATTACCGGCATAATTTTTATGTATAACAGTATTAAAAATGTCAAAATCTTGTACAAAAAAATGTGTTTTAGTAGGCAATCGAAGAAATAAATTTCTCAAGATGTACAGCCGAGTTATTTGTGTGTGGAAGTAGTATTTATGTTGTTGTAATCGTTGGGAATGCCAATAGAATAACCCGCTGGGGCCTACATATAAATACTGCTGTATGAGGCTAGATTGGCATAGAGCAATAAATTTGGTTATCAATAAATTAAAGTCGAAATATATATGGCCTATACATTTTCATAAAATGGACAGTCAAGTTTTCGACATGACTATCCTTTGTCGGACATGTCCAATATTTTTTAATTTGATAATACAAATTGTTCGGAAAGCACGATACATATGTTTACTTTAAGAAAATAGAGGCACACCACCGGAAACATTTTTGAACTTACACGCATTACACTTGTTTGTGAATAACCACTTTTTGTTCCTGTACCCATGTAACACACACTTTTGGTTCATTTTAAAGAAACCGACTCTTCACTCGACAAAAAACAGGTAGTCCATTTAAATCTAAAACATGACTATTGCCGTGACCGATATTTGCTACACTCCTTTCCTTTGCAAAGCAAGCAGTATAAAAAGTCGTAAAAACATGATATAAATTACACTAGATCATGAGTTACGATTACGATCGAATGATCATTATTTATAATTTGAATTTAAGTACCATTCCAGATAATTTATAATTTATAATTTCAAATTGATTTATATGTATGTAGTTTGATTTTTAGTATCAATTAAAGAAATTTTTCTTATTAACGATCGCTCTCCCGCACGATCTAATTCCTATGAACTCACAAACAAATCACTCCACGACCTCCTCTAAGGGTTAATCACAATAAATTTATAGATTCACCTGCTCAAAACTATTTTATAAATTTTATTTATTAAACACTATAAAATAGTAATAATTATAATAATTAAATTATTATTTTATAATTAATTAAAAATAACAAAATCTTCAGCGCGGAACATAAATTATCATAAAATGTATTGCACTTGCATGAAATTTTTGTAGGATGATGTTTAAGAATATTATTGTTTGGTTGTTTGTGTATGTGCGTATATTCTTATGTTTATAAAGAAAAAGAAGCGGCGAACCAAACATTTTTGGCACGAGACGAGATTTATAAAAGCTGATTATTAAATAAAATAAAATAAAAAAATGTACACGTACCTTATAATTTTCCTTTTATTATTTGGATGAAGACGTTGTGCTGAAACAGAGTCCAGTACGATTAAATGTTGATGTAATATTGTTGATGGTAATTGGGTTAGTTCGGCGGTGCTCATTTTTAGTATGGCGTCTGATGTTATAACAGAATCGTCGCACTTTAGGTTTGATGCTAAAAAATTTTCACGTTTTAGATCGTCTTTAATGTTATCCATAATTTGAGTTTCCAGTTTAAGCTTTTTGGATGGTGTATCATCGTCATTATCATTCTCGTCGTCTGAAGTACTGGGGTCGATTATTGGCGGTGGACTTACCAGTACTCGCCATAAAATACTTTCGATGTAATAATTTGTTCCGCCAACTACTATTGGGATTTTTGATTTACCCAATAATTTGTCAATCTAAATGTATATATATCTATGAGTTAAGGAATTTTATTGTATGTTTGACATACCCGTAGTATATAGGGCATTTTATCCATTAAACAGTTTAGTTTGTTTACGTTTGTTTAAAGCACCTGTTAAATACAAATCGCGCGCTCTCACTTATATATTACGCAGCATAGAATATATTCGGCATCACAGATGATGATGATGAAACCGAAATAAAATTCTCATACACATTCCCATTTCAGGCAACATACTATATTCGAGTAGTAAAGAATATTTCAAAACACACACGATATTATCGAATATGGTATTCATTCGCGCTATTCACCCAGACCAAATTTGCAAAATTGTGGGTTCACATCAAATTGTTTATTATTTATTAATACATACACACACATATTAAAGTAGGAAGTTAAATTCGTATCATCAGTTACCTTGAAACATCAAAATATAAATTCTCCACTCCATATACCCTATTCTCAGTCCAAATGTCGCGCATATGAAAATGTTGTATATTATAAATAAAAATCATATGATCATTTTCTTATTTTATCATCTTATATGCACGAGCTTCTTCTTCGTTTGGTTCGTTGCCGTTGTCGTTGTCTTTATCGTCATCTTATATACATACATTTTACTTTTCATTTTAAATAGCCATTTAACTAAAAATAACACAAAACTAAGTTCTCTTTAAATGACATAATTTTGGCATTTAAATTTTATTTTTATTTAATTCTATCTTTCCTTCTAAAATAGTTATTTAAAATTAGAATATTTCATGTAAGCGATCAATTGTGTGGTCGGTAGAAAAAAAAATTGTGTCACAAAAAAGTTGTATTTTGTTATATAGATGCGCGTATATTTTATTACTGCTGGCGGTCGTTTATACAAACCGCCAAATAGATTATTATTTCTTTCATTTATATAAATAGCTGCCGTATGACGCGATATTGAAAGTGAAAATGGTGTAAAATATACGGAAATCCTAATCATATTTATTGCAAAATATACTCGGGAAATGATTTTCCCATATAATGGTACCAAAAGCTCAAATAAACGACTGTTTGGAGTAATATGACCCAAATCGTATACAAATATTTCTCTCACGCAGCATTACTACAAGCATTTTTATCTTGATGTATCTATATAGAGTGGGTGTGAGAAATCTTAATCGTATATAAAATATCTCTGTGTGTTAATTACAACAACAGTGAACAGTAAATTTTTTTATTTTCTTTTCTTATTTAGAAGTCATTTATTGAGTCATGATATTATATGGAATTAGATCAATTATACATACCGGAAATAAAAAGCGGGCGCAATTTTTAATTATTGGCTGTAACATGACACTAATTGAAGGTAAGATTTTTATTGAGCGATAATTTCTGCGGGCCACACACTTATAATTTTTAAAATCCTTGAGTTATTATGTAATGCATGAATATTGTATATCGTCTGGCACCCACAAGTTGATTTGCGTTTAAAAAATAATTTGTTGTTTGATGTGAAATTATATGAACTTTGCACCGGCCCTAATTAGAATTTATGCAAAGGAGACACGTTAAAAATTCCAAGTGATTGATTAGTCTTGAAGCGTATATATATTATATATGTATATAGTGTGTAGGTAGGTCGGCAGACGCAACACTAAAAACGTTACACTAATATCGTATCCAACCAAATTGATTGAAAAATATTCATTGAGAGCTGAAATATTCGATCGTCGTCGTCAACCGCGTACAGAAATTCAATGTTCGCATATTGTAAATATAAAACGATTTCGCGTTTTTTTTTTCATTTTTGTTGGTGGCAAAATAATTGTTTGGGGAAATATAATTTCGTCACAAGGTTAACCAATTTAAATATCTATGCGTGTACAGTACAGTACATACATGAGAATATTATCATTACATTTTTTTTTTTTTTTTTGCTTAAGTTGAATTCTCGTATAATTTACATATGTGTAAAATTGATTTAAGAGATTTGATTCAAACTGTAGAGTTTTGCGGTTGTAATTTAAATTGATTAAAAGATGTACGCACGATATTATTATGTTTGGTTCATTAATTGGTTGAATGAATTTTTGATTGAATAATTGCACTGTGTATTGTACCTTGTGGCGTACTGTGTCTATTGGATCGAAAATAATATTGCTTGTCATCGTGATTTTTTTTTTCGTGTTGTTGCTTTATTTGTGATTGCGCTACAAATGTTTTTTATTTGGGCGGGTGGGGGAGTAAAAATATGGCACAAGCTTAACCTATCTCAAGAAGTTGCTTGATAAAATTGGATAAAGAATTTAACTCAGGTTCCTAACGCAGAACAATCCCAATTTTCTTCTTGGTAATTCATTTCATCCTTTAACCGCGTTTTTTTTTGGTATATATACATTTGTAGTGCTATTTGTCAGAAATTGTAATCCTTTTCCATATTATTCAATATGGAAGTCCTAAAAGGAAAGCAATACTACATAAAGAATCAAATAATGATAATCGATAATTTTGTGCGCACAATTAGAGATGATACTAGTATAGACGAGTTAGCAGTTAGATTGGAGAAAATACAGCTATTGCACAAGGATTTTGTTAATGTGAAGTATCAAATGCTCGAGCTTTTGGTAAAAGACATCGATACGCGATGGTTTCCAAATTGCAAGACGCTTTGCGGAAAAGTACAGCTGATAATCCACCTGTTGTGAACCTCGATCAAACCCTGCATAACAATCAAACGTCTTCAAGCGATTTTCGATTACCTCGGATTACCATTCCCCAATTTGATGGGAACTATACGGAATGGTAATTTTTTTAGACTTGTTTGGATCGATAGAACACGCTTTTAAAGCACGAGGCCCAGAATCAAAAGGCCGAGACCCTTGGCTAATTATATAGCCACACGAAAGATAAATGTTGAGGCACGGCAAATGTGGAAATTTTAAACTTCCGAAATAATATATCCGAGGTTCGAGAAACTTTTGGCTCTTTTAAATAGGTGAATGGATGCTCTACACTTCTGCATATTGTGACAAAGACCACAAATTATTTGAATGTGGCTGGGAAATACAAAAGCGAACAGATTACGTGAAAAAGTGCTCTAGGCGCTATTATTGCTTGAGCGATACTCACATGGTTTACCAATGTAAATCAAGACGAAAGTATAGTTTATGTCAAAAGAAATACAATCACATACTGCATTTAGAGCCACTCATAGCTTCACCTGAAGCAACTACTTGTGGTCATGCTAGTTCGACGACAAATGCAATTCTTCCAACTGCTTAGATAGCCGTACAACGGTATAATGTTGAGTGGCAATTATGTCGAGCTTTTGACTCTGGATCGTAAACGTTTTTCGTTAGAGAAGAGTGTTTTCAAAGAAGACAAGGATAAGAATATGGAAACAAGGTCTTAATTATGTCAACTCAGGAGTGTAAATTTCATAGGAATAACCAAACTAACATTCTTCTTGGTAATGACTTGTTCTGCGATATAATTAGCGATGGCAAAATATATCTTCCGAAATCATCATCATCCGGTGGCTCACAACACGAAGTTAGGCTAGGTGATTGCAAAAACGCTAATTGATCATGAGGTTAACAATAAAGAAATTTCAATCAATCTTCACATTAATGTCGACCAAACACTCAAAAAATTTTGGGATATCTAGGAGATTGTGAATATTGCTCCCTACAGTGAAATACTGCCTGTAAAAAGATTTGGTAGTTTGGAACAACGATTTGGACGCGATAATTCATTCAAGCACCAGTACACTAAGTTCCTGGAAGAATATTTATACATATGGAAATTTCGAACTAATAGCCCTGATGAATACTATATTTGCCGCATTATGGAGTATTAAAAGTAAACAACTCTACCACCAAATTGCGAATAGTATTTGATGGGTCAGCCAAAACTACATATGGGAATTCTCTAAATGATGAGTTAGCGGTGGATAGTGACTACCAAAAAATTTTATGGAGAAAGGATCCACAAGACGAGTTACAATTTTTGAAGCTGCTGACAGCTAAAAATGGCACAACGAGCGTCCCATTCATAGCAGCACAAACGTTAAATCAACTGGCATCAGATTATCAAATCGAATACCCAAAAAGCAGCAGAAATAGTGAAACGTGATTTTTACGTTGATGATCTGATGTCTGGAACTAATAATTTAGAGGACGCTCAAACAATTATCAAATATTTGGTTTGTTTATTAAGGAAACGGGGATTCAATCTTCGCAAGTGGGCATCCAACAGTGCCAAGCTTCTCCACAGTATTCCTGAATCCAATAGAAACGTTTCTATTATCGATTTTGAGGAAGATACTCATGCTGTTTCAGTTCTTGGTGTAAGATACTCTCCCGTAAACAATAGCTTTCATTTAGAGTGATACTACCTAGTAACTAAAAAGCTAACCAAACGAAATATGTTATCAGAAGCGTCCATATTATTTGATCCAGGATGGTTGTCTCCAACGACCATAAAGATTAAAATACTATTTCAAAAACTGTGGTTACTTGGAGTAGACTGGGATGACCTATTACCATATTCAATTTCTCAGAACTACAAAGCAATAAGGGGTAATTTGATATAATTGGAAAATATTCGTATAAACCGCTGGCTGTTTATCGAAGATTAGGAACTAGGATTGCATGGGTTTGCCGATGCATCCGAATTGGTTTACGCTGCCGTTATTTACAACAGGATAAAAACTAAGAATGGCTACAAATGGCTTTCTTTTAGAAACGTTTGACAATTAATGACAAATAAATTTGGCTAATTTTACAAAACGATAAACTTCAAGGAATGGAGTTCACAAGTTATTCCAATTCTACAATTTATTTAGTCATGTTTTTGGTAAACTCAAGTAACTCTGTTGCGTAATAAATTATAATAGTACATGTTTATAATTGGTGTAATTTTTTCAGTTCACCCTGTATATATGTGCATTAACCTAAATGGTTTATCGTTGTTTTAATCAACTTTTCTAATTACGATTGCGTTTGGAGAATCAAGGTACACCTAGCGCCAACAAAAGGCCCTGGGTTTATACGTAACCAATTTCCCTGAAAACAGATGACTTGAAATTGGCTCAAACGATTTATAATTGATTTACAATAAATTTCTAAATGTCCTGAGAGTGTGCAAATTACTCTAAAGATGATCAATTAGTGATCGAAAACCTTTAGTTTTTATTAAAATAAAAACAGAATTTATAATTTCCTCGTTGACATAATCCATCCTTAAGTCTCGATGTAGATCCGCATTTCTTACATACCAAGGTACATCAACAATACTCTAAGAACCTTGTTTTGGAACGTTTAAATTGTTTGTCCACATAGGTTCCGAATATGCCAATAAAGGAGCCACTTATTGTGGATAATTAGCTCTGAGTTTCGCCCATTAAGCCAATACATCTTTCAGAATCTTATGATAAGTTCCTCATTTTTCCTTTTCACGTTCTTTTTCCATTTTAACTTAGTGTCAAAAGTCATACCTCAATATTTGGTTTTATTGGCATACGAAACCTGTTTTGACTTAATTTCTATTGGAACCCAGTTAACATTTCGATAAAAGAAGTTGAAACATAAGAGGATCTGGTAATGTAAAATACATAGCTTCCCAAAATAAGTGATATATCGAAATTAAATTAAAAAAATTTCTGTCTCTGGAATTCGTTGGCGTAGTCCATTTACATTCCAGATTTTTGTTCTAAGGATGTTTTTTTTTTTTTTTGATTTTGTCGTTTTTTGGATTCAGTTGCTTGATTTGATCAAAACTTGAATTTGATTGCTAACTTAGATAATTGTATTAAATTTCAACAGGCACCAACTGGAACTGATGAGAGTATTAAAACCTAAAATTAAGCCTGTCTGTGAAATTAAATATTATCAGCAGCCAAGAAGCAACAAACAAAAAAGAAAAAAAATCCAAATTGTAATTTTTTAGGGCCCTAAGGAAGAAATAATGGATTGAATTCAACATTACAAATTTTGCAATTTTGTAATCTTTTGTTTTCGAAATATCAAAAGCTGTAAGCAAAACAGTTTTCAAAGGGTATGGTCAAACCGGTGAAGTAGAATGCAACCATCTTGAATTAAAAAAAACTGGGGTACCTACATGCGCAATCTAGCTAGCCAGCAAAGCATTTGCCAGTCAAAAATAGCAGGATTTGTAGGTAAAAGTTTGGAAAGTGAACTGTGCCTTAACTAACATGATTAGTTAAGCCAATGAATTGTAAAGATAAAAGTTGAATTGCAATTATTTCATTTTGACCTATAAAAATTACATGCTTCCTAGCTTTTGATCATCGATCGCACAGTATTGAAATTATAACGAGAATAGGTAATGTTTCGTTGTATTCAGGCACAGGTAAACTAAATGAAAACGAAAAGTTCTAAAAGATTTGTACCTCACATTCTCGGTAATTGGCGGACTGTTTACTTTTGTATTATATTTTATTGATTTGGCTGAAATATTACACATAGTGGGCCCCGCCCACAGAATTTTTGTGTGTGGTTATAGCTTGACACTTCTTACACAGAGGTATTTTTGTATTATTTTCCTCATAGCTTCAGTTTTAACTCTCATATTTACTATTCCTTAAATATAAACTATTAAGGCAATATGCTTCATACCTCAAGCGCGTTCTAATTTTTAACCTGAGATCAAGTTGGTCAATTATTAAACAACATAAACAAGAAATTTCATCACCTTCATATTTTTAAGTTGCAAATTTCAGTTGTTTACGATTTTTCTGTAAACAAAGTGTTGAAATCTCGATATCAGATTTACCGGATTTCGAATGATACCTCAAATTTTGAATTCAACATTCCATGTCTGAGACTTTTGAGCTTAAATAATCTTTCAAACTAGTCGTTAAATAGGTTTACCACATTTAGAAATTTGCAAAACGAGCACGACTTCTACTTTAAAATTGAAAGAAATAATTTTTAAAGGTTGGGATGTGATCGCGTTCTTTTCTATTTTCTCTCCTTTACTTAGATAATACGGCTAAAAAATAAGCCAATATGATAAACTAATGATTTAAAGTTCGGAAAACTGATATACTGTAATCGAATGAATTCTGACCTAAATGTGAAGTATGTTTTGGCGACATTCTACATATACTGGAAATATTTTATTTGACTTCATTTTTTTATCATTTAATGCGAATACTGAATGTCCGAGTAATTGCACGTAATCTAATTTTATACTACCTAGGTTCCAACAAATTTTTAGAATTTGCAAAAATTTACTAAACTCATTTAAAAGGAATGCTTCCAACAACAAACAATAACCATTTTAGTGTTTGCTTGGCTGTTATATAATAAGAGTTGAACAATGCTCGCAGCAAATAATTCCTGTAAATTCGGCACGCATTTGGCGCATGATATTAATTACAAGTTCAATATTTTAAACTATAATACATAATACAACAATAAGTAATTCAACTTAAAATTTTTATATCGAAACTCATTCCTGCAGCACTGATCACTGACTCAAATAGAAGCCACAAGAATACCTATTTTATTGAACTTTATACCCGAAAATTTGCGAGTGAAATGGAGAACAATGGGGCCCGAAAATCTGATTTGCTGAAATTTTCCTGAAACATAAATCTTTACAATTTAATGCCACCTTAAGAGAGTTTTTTTGCCGAATTAACTTAAGCAATGTTTTAAATTTGAAAATATTGATATTTTCTGTGCTAATAAATTTCAATCTCAAAATCAAACTCAAGCGGGTAACAACGAGATCAAACAGTCCGGTGCGAATATTTTTGAATGCAAGAAATGCTCATAACTTTAGTCAAACAAATTAAAAATTCTTCGTGTATAAGAATAGTTAAAACTGAGAATTTCTTGTAAAAATATATCATAAAATGGATCCAGCATATCAATGAAAGATTCAGGTATCGATGATAAATAATTCGAGAGCAACCGTTTTTGCTTCGGCAGCTGAAGTCCTATATTCCTCCAATAACGATAAGCCCAAACAATCAATGTGCAAAATAAAACAACCGATAAAGTTATCGAAGTACACTCCTCGAATGCAGCAAAACAAGAGCCAGTTTTCAATTATATATTTGCAATAACAATCAATAAATATTACAATACATAAATAAACAAGTATTTCGAGTACAGGCGCATTCTTTTCGTACTGTGCTTAATTGGATTCCAAAAGAGCAACCATAAAATAATAGAATACATACAATACTTCATGTTTTTAATTTTAGGACTATCTTGTATTTATAAATTCAAATAAATTAAAATTTTTCTTATGACAAATTAGCCAGGGCCATCCCAGAATATTTTTGTTCTAATAATTAATCGAGTAACTTTTTACAATTTGTATATGCTCAATGTGACGAAAAGGATGCTCCTTATATAACGTAAATAACATTTAACAGGCGTATACTTGATCATATGCGTTCAGATGCCATTATTGTGAGCAAAGGTCACATTACATAATTTCCGTTATATAGTTGATGAAATGTGACAAGCTATCATCTACCTGTTCCCAAATTTTAAGTCAATTGAAGCACTGGGGAAGTATTCCGAAGTGATTTCGAATTTTCCGAAGAAATATTTTTTCATCAAATTTCAACAAATGTTCCATATCTGCCTTTAAGATAACATGAATTGGTAACCGTGTAACGTGGAATTTAAATTTCTAAATTTACCTAAAATATGTACTTTGTTGGTGGCAAATAATATCATCATCATTTAAACATAAAATCTGTCTAATAAGCTATAAAATATAAATTATTTCTGTGACGTTTTGTAGACATTTTATGACATTATTGATTGTTGATACGTTGCTGAGTAATAAATTCTCTTGATATTAAAGGTCATATATAAATCTTAATGGCAAATTACTATGGGACGGCATTTAAAATAATATCACGCTTTCAGGGCGGGAGATATAGAAAATGAAATGCTATGTGACAAGGAGGTGACATATCGGTTACAAAAAATAATTGGCGTTAATTCTGATTTTGTATTGTACAAACGGTACATATTTTCAGAAAATAAATGTTGAACATTGTGGATGCTCTCTGAACGGAATAATTTAAATTCCTAAGGAATTTGAACATCATACTCGGGATGTATAAATGAATCTAATTTAATGATCGAAGGTGAAAAATGGCGAATACCATTTTGATTGCTTATCAATACGTCTCAGTTCTAAATAAACTAACTTTTAATTGTGAGTCTGTGATTTGGCAGCTTGAGAATAGAAGATTTATATTTTTATTACTAGGCTTAGGATTGCTAGGTAAAAAAATATTTTTTTGGGAAATCCAAACCAAAAATTTATTGGATATTTGTTCTATTTAGAACAAATAAAAGCGAATGAGCCTAATAAGTTACCACATATTTTTAAAAATTTGCACACATTTTACATTTTACCACATATTTTATGGTTAGAGGAACAAGAATAAATTCGACTTTCATAGCTTAAAATTTGATAAAGCAAAAATATTTGTTAAGCCTAATTTTAAATTTAGGCCAACAAATATATTTTTTTAAAACTTAAAAATGTTTTACTTTGGACTAAATCCTGCTAAAATAGATCAATAAATTAAAAACAAAATAAGCATAAAATTAAAATATCTCAATACTTTACTGCACGCTATTTGGCGAATCGGAGTTCGCCACGTACAGTGGCGGCATTATAATTAAACCATTTTCGCTTTATTAAAGAGGAAATCACAATTAAGCAACCTAGCCGAAAGAATTGCTATTGCTAAAGAGCATTTGGCAAAACCTAAAATGTTTTCTAACTTAATAATTAGGAGGGATGAGAGTAGGTCCAACGTAGTTGGAGGTGATGAAGACCATGCCTAAGACGACCCCCAGACCAGCAGTTTAATCCTCAGTATGCTAAAAAAACAATGGATCAAAGCAATGCATCAGTAATGGTTTGGGGATGCTTCACTTCTCGGGGATTTGGCCTGTCGTCAAAATCAATGGACTTATGGATGTCCTTAAATATATCGAAATTCTCGATCAGAATTTAGATGAGTATACGGTCCTCCGCTACGGTGGCGTTATCAGTATGAACCGTGCCTCAAAGTATGGCGTACTTAGAACGGTAAAGTACCAAAAAAAGAACAGAGGGATGGGGAAATTTTAAATGAGAATTCCGAGTAAGGAAACCGACAAACAGTGAATATTTATAGGCCCAAATTCAGGAGGTTTGGAAGAATTTAACGCCAGCCCAACATGTCCCTCTTGCAAATAGTATAAGAAGAAGATGGAAGTGTAATGTTTCCCAACTAAATAATGATTTTTTTCTAAATTGTTTGTTTTTATAAATAAGTGGTTTAATTAAAATGCCAGCCATACCACTACTATTTCTTTATTTTTTTTCTTATTTGACAAACTTAGATTGTTAACCTAAGAATTATAACTTTATTTATTTATATACCTATGAAATATTTATAATAAACAAAGAAAACTGAAACAAAAACCTTACTTGGAAATTTATAGGACAAAATATGTGTTCTACTAATTGTGGCTTAATTATAATGCCACCACACAAAATAAGCCATGTTGTGCCATTTAACTAATTAGGGCGAAATATGGAGATGTATGTAATAGAATTAATCAAAATTCCTTAAATTATAAAAACGGAGCAAACGCAATTCTACCCCACGCACTTGAGCAACAGTTTTAATGCTATTCATAATCAAAATAGGCTCGAACGAAACCGTAATTTTTAATCCGAAAAATTTCAAGTAATTATGTTGAATATAAATTTGTTTATTAAGTGTATTGGTAAATTGATTTGGAAATTGATCAGGACATTCTACTTGGTTTTGTGAAAGAATTTGAGTGTAAATTTGGTGTTCCAAACTCGATTTAAACATAATTTTAGGTAAGAATTGGCTTGCAATACGAGAGTTGATCTCAAAGAACCAACAAAATTTCCAGTTTAGAAATTTGTATCGAAAATTTTGAGTCAAATTTGAATTAAGAATTTAAATTTAAAAAAATGATTTTGTCATTCCAAACCAAATAAAATCTTTGGTAAAATTATTGTACATATAGGAATTGGGTTAAAACTCGAATTTTGATTTCACAAAATTTTGAGCGAAATATAAGTTTACATTGCAGTATAGATGTACTGAGCGGAGAAGAGACGGTTGTACGGTTAGTACAAATTTGGGTGACCGGTTGTGAACATGATGATGGAACGAAATCTCGCCCCTCCCACCGCTCAACCGCCAATGGGAACAATAGTGAAGACTAATAATTAATTAAATTAAGGCTTTCCAGATCTTGTGGTTACAACCGGGGGACGCTGTATTAGAAAAAATTGTGTTGTCTTGTAAATGGAATTTTGAACATAAATCTAGTCTAAATTGGTCAACTGCATTCGACAGAGGAAATCGATTAAGAAAACGAAACATTAAAGAGAGAAAATTAGCTTAAATTCTAAACTAGATCTAATGAATTTGAGTGATATTTTAAGTAGAAATTGTCTTCTTTATATTGTATTTGGGAAACACATTTTGAAAACAATTTCAGCAACATGATCGGGGACCGTATTTAATTGACAAAACGCTTGGACACGATAGATAACACATCGTCGACGTGGTATTCAATTTGACGGGGTATCTAGTTCAGATCGATTAAAATCTTGCTGTCCGTTAGGAAGACCTGGAGGAAGTAGAAGATATCGACAACAGCGATGAGAGCATCTCTGGTGGCAGGATGGACGACTGAAACTGTAATACCCGGTACATAAAAAAACACTTAACGAAAAACGAAAAAGGGTATACAACGATACAAATAACAAGGATAGTTTTAACAAAAGGATTTGTTTTTTATGAACTAACCGTGGTATTTTATTGGATAAAAGGGAGTGGTTTTACAATATTGAAGCTAACGGGGTAAAATATTAAAGCTTGGAACCATTCCAATTTTATTTCAGACTTTTTTTCGCCCGCAAACAAATTAATGTCTAATTTGAATTTGATAGGTACAGTACACAATATGTATGTTTTTGAAAATTTAATATTATACAAAGGGTGGCCTAAAATCCACAGTCTTTAATTAGTAAATTAATCTATCATTCAAAACATGGTACACTTAATTTAAACATCATGTAATATTTGGCAAGTGTTCAACCACCAATACACCGCCAATTAAATTTCGTAGAAAGGAAGTTATATTCATATGCCTCGGGTTAATTAAAATGTAGAATATTTCCCGTGAATTCTTCAGTATTTTTTTTTTTTGTAAGCAACCCCCATTTTCCAAATAAATTTTATGTTCGTCGTCTCTCTCAATATACAAAGAATTTTTCATTATTATTAAAAAAAAAAAAAAAAAAAACAACGAGAAACTGAAAGAAATTGGCAAGATAAAACGTCTCGCGGTAATAATTCTTGGGAAATTGCGAAAATCAATAATATAATTTTTCTTCTGTTTTCATTTATATTTTTCGGCATTTTCATGGTCGTTGTTGTTCTTTTTGTTGTTATTGTTTATACATATATTTTTATTATAATTTAATATTTATGCGAAATAATCTTATATTTTCGAAATAAATAAATATTTATTTCTATTATTTTTAATATTTTTCCAAGAAAATCGTAAAAAAACTACAGCAACACCACGATTCAGTGTATAAACGAAAAAAAAAAAATTATTATTGAAAAATATGACATAAACGTGCTCTTCGGAAATAAAATGAAAAATTATAAATAGTTTATGTGATAATACGAAATAAATTTTGTGTATGGTATAAATACGGAAAGAGAAGGAAATCTTATGTGCACAAAACATGAGACTCTAATGTTCTAATCTAAATTGTATTTGGATGACTTCTTTGTTGCGGTCTCTATGCTTTTCTCGTTTGGCAATTTTTTTTTTTATCGAACTGCACAGATTTCAGGACAATTGAAATCTTTCGACAAAATATAATGAGTGGAAAATATACAAATAAATTTATTCCAATTTGAGTTTGATTGTTCGTGATGGAATTTTAAATGTTTTTTTTTTGTTTTCATAATAAAATTTTTGGCTGGTTGGTTGTTTAGTTGGTGTGTTATCACAAAAAATAAATCGATAATAAAAAAAAAATAAAAAACTGGTGGATATTGCTCTCTGTGTGTGAATGAACCACCGAATATTTTTTCTAAACAACAATCTCTGTGTATATACATACGTACGGTATGAACCGAACCGACTATATTTGAATATCTTTAAATTTTAATTTATTTGAAATGGAAATTTTTATGCTTTTTTATGTTATCTGCCTGAGAATTTTAATGTTATATCCATAACCAAAATTGTGTTGTGTATTATATTATATGTATATGTAGTTGGGGAGGGAGGCTTTTTTTAACTATATTATATAGAGTTGAATTTGTTATCAAATTACATGTAATTTTTGTTTATCGTTTGCCACAATAAAGTAGAAGAAATATCTTATTCGTGATAAAATATGTTTTTGTTATTTTCGGCTTCGAAACAGATAATGTTTATTCTATAAATAGAATTATGTACGTCTAAAATTGAATACATGTATGATGTGTTTAACTGTTTAGTGTCAATTATGGTTGTCGGCTCATAAATCATCATTAAAGCTACTTATAGTTCTGCTGTTATATTTATAGTACATATATGCTTTTGATTTGTGGCTGTGTGTGATGTCGGTAATTTCGTTTATTGTGTGCGGTATAGTTAATTTTTGTTTTGTTTTGTCTAAATGATGGTGAAGAAAGTTTCTATTACCTTCAAATCAGGTATTTCATAATTATAGGGTTAATAACTTTAACCATCGAGTTTAGAGGTAGGTATATCTCCGAAGCTCCGGAGTTAGCAACATTTCTCCGAGTTTCGTTACAATTTTTGCAAAAGATCTAATTACAATTAATACACAATCAAATTTGTTTAAATCGCATGACATCGTTTTTTCAACCCGAAAAAGTTTTAACAATTAACTGGAAAATCAATAAATCCAATTATTTTTTTTTAACAAGCTTAACTTACACACAAATTGACTTTGGAAAAACCAATTCTTGTTTTATAATTTTTGTTTTCAAATCCTATTAGGGACCATTCGTATTTTACATTTCAAAACCCACCAAAGGTTCCGGGGGTTCGGCTTTCCAATTACCATCGTTTGTATAGTTGTCTAAATGTAACGGCATGGCATACTTGTTACAAAAGAAGGCATGCGACATTTAGAAATGAAAATTTTCGAGGCAACGACCAAATTTCAAACAACAAAAATTTAAATTATTTAACTTTTGCCCAAATACACAGATTGGTGTTGATTGTGATGGTGATGCTATGATGGTAAGATGGTATGATGATATGATGTTGTGATGGTATGATGGTGTTATGGTGTTATGCTACGATATTGTGATGATGTATGACTGTATGATAGTATGACGATAAGATGGTAAGATGCTATGATGGAATGATGATGTGTTCGTATGATGCTATGATGGTATGATGGCATGACAATACGATGGTATGATGGTACGAAGGAATGATGGTATGATTGTATGATGGTTTGACGCTATGATGATGTGATGTTGCTATGCTGATATGATGGTATGATGGTATCACGGTGTGACGGATTAATATTGTACATGTATAATGGTATGATCTGATGGAATAATGGTATATAATGTTATGATGGTAAGATGGTATAATATGATGGTATGTTGGTAAGATGGTATGACGTTGTGATAACATGATGGTATGCTTCTAAGATGGTAAGATTGGTGAGATGGTACAATCGAATGATGGCATGAGGGTACGATAATATGATGGTATGATTGTATTTTGGTAGCACGATATGACGTTATGATGTTGTGATGATATGATGGTAAGATGGGTATAATATTATTGTGTTAAGGTATGATAGTATAATATAGTTGAAAAATGTTATGATGGTGTGGAGGATTGATGGTATGATTGTGAAGTGGTACGATGGTACCAAAAAGGCATTGGCGTTGGCATTAACGAAAGTAGGATCTCACGAGGGACCGCCTGCTCGACGAATGAACAACGTTGACGAGTACTTCAACACGCTCGGTCACTTTGTTTTATCGTGGATTTGGAGGGACATCGCTGAGGCGGCCAAATTCAGTCATGAAATGAAGATAATTAAAAACATTTTTTGTTTGTGGATAATTTTTCTGTTCGTGTTACCCCTACAGCGTTCAAGTGGATTTAGACTATCTTTTTTCATCATTTAAAAGGGAACGTATTTTTAGTGAAGAGTGAAAAGAAGAATATATCGTTCTGTTGTTTTTTCTCTACAGAAGATACCTTAGAACTGCAGAAAACATCAGCTGCGGATGAACCGTGAGCGACAAAAAGATGAACACACAAGTTTGTGAATAAGTTCGGCGATCAAGAGCCATACATAAAGCTTACGAAAAACGTTCGTCATTTTTGACGGATTATTACTGGTTATAAAATTGTTATATATATACATATATAAACAAGTTATTTCATAATTTTAAATAGCTCGTTTAGAACACGTAGCGTAAAAAAAATGGTTAAGGTTATCCGATATACATAAACCGTCTGGCTAATCGAACCGATATTATCCGATTTTTACAAAGTAAATTTATATTGAAAATCGATCCATATTTCAATTTCACCTGCTACGGATTACCTCTGGATGTCGATCACATATCTCCTGCATTTCGAGTTACGAGTTTCGAGAACTTGTAATTCATCAAGCCGTTTAATTTTTAAAAAATTCTCGAAATTCATACGATTTCATGGTTTTATATAATTTTTTAAAATAAAGTTGAATTCTTTACATTGGAAATGTCTTAATACGGATTATTCCCATTGGATCCCATTGAATTGACTTATATGTAACTAAATTACAGGTAACCCTCGTATAACACGGTGATTACGGTCCACCAAAACACCGTGCTAACCAAAACCGTGTTATCTGAGACTAGAGTTTCATGCAAAATATTAGGTTGTGTTTCAAAAACAAAAATTGTGAAAATGATAATGTATATAAGGTAAAAAGAGTTTCATTTTTTTTTTTCAAAAATTTAATAAAAATGTAACTAAATAATGTCAGTCTTACATTCATAAAAGTGATAATAATAAAAATAAAAATCATTAATCTAAAATTATTCATCGGAGTCTAATAAAATGCTATCTCGTCGATGATCACTGGCTGGATGTACAAGGTGTCGCTAGAAACTTCCTCAACAGGAATGATTTCGATTTCATTATCTTGCGCGAACGAACTTTGGTTGCTCTATGGTTGTCTTCTTTTTCAGATGTTTTGGGAAATCTGTTATAAGTGATTGACGGCATTCTTTTTGCAAGTTTTTGAAAATTTCTTGATATGAAGGAAGGTCAGCGTCTAATTTTCTTTTAAATTGGGCGCTTCTTTCCATTAAAGGGGTATTATCAATGATACACGATTCTAAACTTCTCCCAAATTCCAATCCTTCTTGTAACGTTTTTAGAATAATTTTTTGGTTGGCTCACTAAAATCTTCTTCCGAGTCGTTTTCGTTACCATTGTGAATTAAAGTCAATTCTAATAATTCAAAAGCAGTTTGTCCAAATCATTGATAGTCATATTAGTGAATCACTCCTTATCGATTAAATGTGCCATTTCTAAAATTTGGCCTTGTATTTAATTTTGAAAGGGTGGTATGAGATTTCTTTTGAAAAGCGTAGCGAGCCATTAGGCTTCCGAGCACGCTTGACGACTTCAACTCTTTTACTGATAAAGCAATGATGTCCACACATTTCATAATAAAAAGTTCTCAAGCCTTGGACTCCGACATATTTGTATCAGATTCCATTTTATCCATAATGTATTGAAAAGTACGACGAATGTAATAAGATTTAAATGTTACAATAACACTCTGATCTTGCGGTTGAATAATTGAAGTCGTATTGGGTGGCAAATAAATTATTTCCACGTTTGGATGGCTCAATTCTCTTCGATATCCGGGTGCCTAATCCAAAATTAATAGAACTGAAAATAAAATTTGAAGCACGAATCAGTTTTGGAACCAAACAGTAAACAATGCAGCTGAAACTCAGGCTTTTTTACTGGCACGCCAAAAACGGGTAAACTGGATTTATCTTTGTGTCAATGTCCAATAACACTGATTTGTTAATAAAATCTCCCGACGCATTACTGCATACAAGTACGGTTACTCTGTCCTTCGTGACCATATATCCAAAAGCAGGCTGGGCATTTTTTGACATAAACGTTCGTTTTGGCATTTTCTTCCACACCAAACCCGTTTTATCATCGTTAAATACCTGGTCAGACGTATAGCCAAAAGCTAAATCAAAAAATTTCATTGCCGAGGACTAAAATTCAAACAGTAGCGTGTTATATGAGGAAACTCCACCGTGTTATACAAACCGTGTTATGCAAAATTGTTGACGCATTATGCGACCGTGTTATAGCGAAACCGTGTAAAGTACCGTGTTAGTACCGTGTACAGGAACTTTGGGATTTTTAATATTTTCAGCACCTTCGAGAATTGTTTGGATTGAAAAATATAATTTTTATTATCATTGAGATTTATGGAGATTATTCTTCACGTTTCTATGTTTATTCGAGATGTGCGTGACTATTTTTTGAGAATATCGAGATTATTCTACAAATTTCAAGATGATTCGAGATTATTCGACGTTTCTGAGATCATTCGAATTAAATCGAGTTTCCCAATATTCCTATAAATTGGCAAAGTGCTGAAGGTGCGTGAGCGTGATATTACAGAATTTAGCTTACATCGGAATTTTCATGATTTATAGAATTTTCCAAGTGTTCAAGTTTATTTGAGATTTGTTTTGTTTGGTATTGAGTATTGTGTAATAGAGATTGTTCGAGATTTTGTTACTTTTCAAAATTATTCGTTTTATACTATACACTGCTACACTTTAACTCGAGTTTAGCTTGGAGTTGAATTAAGCTTAGCACTAAGTTAAAAGATCGTACTTAAAGATGAGATTCTCGAAATTCTAAATTTGATATTTTCGGATTAATATAAATAACAGGGCATGAAGTTATTCGATATTCTTAGGATGTGATAATTTTTAAAGGTTATTGTGGGACTCTGAGTTTGATCAAAGTTTTTCGGGTATATTCTAATTTGTTTGTGAATAATCGTGTTTCTCAATATTACTGAAAATTTGTAAAGATATTGTGGTATATCTTAGAATTGGTGATATGACGGTTCTAAATACCACATTTATTTAAAGGACACGTGGCAGGATTAGGTGATTAACTAAACAGAACTGTACTTTGCTCATCCTCAATTAATGTCAGTTAGGTTGGGCAAACCCGAAATAGAATAATTTATTGACTTGTAAATGTAACGTAATTTAAATACCGAGCGAACAACAGCCGTCTTTATGTAGGAGTTTCTCAGCCTCATCGAAATGGCTTGAAATTATTTAACAGATAATTATACATAACTGTTTTCACATAAATCTTCTGCGAGTTGAGCGTGAACTCGTTCTTTATTTTTTTAGTCGCTTCTGGAAATGAATTTCATTTTATTTACAACCGTTGTATAATGCAGTGCATCTAAAATTTTAATTTGTTCATCAAGCATTTACTTTCAAGATCCAAGATTTCCTACGAAGCATAATCAAAAAAAAAATGTGATGTTTACCCATTTCAAAAAATGTGATGTTTACCCACCCAGTGACCCATTTTAATCGACGGATTCAAATATCTCCTAAAATACGCCAGCTACAAAACAATGATTCAGACAAAAATTGTCATGGACAATGGGGTCATTGATGTGTGGGGTCATTTTTTTTAAATGGAAACCCTTATTTTTGACAACGGATTCGAAAAGAGCGGCAAATTTTACGTTCGAAATGATGTTTCAAAGTTTGTTATTGTGACTTTAACAAAGTTATATGCTTAAAAAGCACTCAGAAGCTATTGATAAACGTTTAAAGTATCTTTAATAGGTAGGTGTGAACCAACGACATCAACAAAACAGGCGCCATTTTTCCAGAAGAAAAGCCAATCTCTAGTTGGTTTTAATTCGAGTTGAAAGTTTGCTTGAGTTGTTCTGAGTTGAGTTCATGAACGCATGTAATTTTTCGGACCTTGTTGATTTCAGGATTGCATTGGACGTTGAGTTTGAGTTGAGTAGAGAATTGAGTTGTGGTCAAGTAGGGTGTAGGGCTTAGTTGGTTAGTAAGGGGCTTAGTTGGCGATTTAGTAGGAGTTAAGTCGAGGCTTGAGGTGAATTGGTGATTCGTTGAGGGTTGGGCTGAGGATTTATTTAGTAATTGCGTCGGGGATTGCATAAGGATTGCGTTGGGATTAAGCTGAATATTGAGTGTTGAGTAAGGAGTTAAATACCTGGTGTAGTTTCAGCCCCTTTTATTTTTTATTGTATTAATTTTTGTTAAGTTTAATTCTAAAACATAAAATGAGGGATACATCTGTCCATTATAAGTGCAACGAGAGTAATCAGAACTGATACGGTGGCTAGAGTGAGATAACTATATTTAGACACTGAAGTAAAGACCACATGTAAACATTTTTTACTATACATTTAATAATAAATAAAAATATCGAATACAGGACTAAACACCACTTAACACCACCGGACGGCAGTCAAGTCGGTAAACTTTCATATCAAATAACTTTCCTCCAAAGAAGTCGTTTGTTGTTTTAAATATTTGACCGTCAGTTAAACAAGTATTACTTACAAGTACTAAATTGTTCATGAACTACATAATACATATAACGCTAATTTCAAGTTCAAGAGTAAGGTAGCCGATTTGTATGCAATAAAACATAAACATTTCAAATACGTAATTAAATCAAACTACAATAAAATTAGGCCAATTAAAGCGAATTAATTTAATTCTTAATAACAGGTTTGTTTTATTAGGCAGGCGCATACCTCACACAAAACCACTTAATATAATAAACAAAGGTGGTGAGAAAATTTTGCGGATGATATTTTATTTAGTTTTTATTCTTTCCGAGAATTTAATAAGACGACACCGAGACCTATAAATCCACCAATATTTTGTAAAGAGTATAAATGTATCTGGTATACCAATCGGCATTTAAATTTTAAATATTTTTGGTATATCAAGTTGTCGCAGTTTGAAAAACTATATACATATCGTCATTAGTTTAGGATTAACCTAATATTTAAAAACTACATCATTCATTACTTAACCGGAAATCTACCACAAAAAAAATAAAAATACAAAAATAAAAAAAAAGCAAACGCACACATTGACATAAATAAAAAAAAATCGCGAAATATCTCGCGCTCTGGAATTGTGTATACATACGTACACATAACCAACCAAATATTCTTGTATTGTGTTAATCAGCATCAAACATTTTTATTTAGTTTTCTGTAGTTTTTATTTACTTTTTTTTTGTGTGTGTTGTTTATACATATAGTTTTCGGTTGGAACAATGGTTTCGCGCCAAAATTCTACAGCATGACCTTGAAGTTTACATTCTTTAAAAATTGAGGGCATTGCCATTATTATTGTGTCGTGTTTGTGTGTGTACATATATTACGAATAAAAAAACGTTTTGAACATTTTTGTTGTTGTTAGTGGTGTGGTAGTTTTGTTCAGCAAAAGTCGATAGCAATAAATTAACATGAGGAAGACGTTAACACTTTATGATTGTGGCTTCGACTTTAGCATTTGCGAATGACTTATTAAAAATAAAAAAATAAATAATTTGTATAAATTAGAATAAGATAACTAATTATTATTTCTTATAATTTTATTAAATGTTTGATGATAAGGCACACATTAATGTACACACATACAAATACACCGGTTTGATAGAACCCGATTATTTGTTAGGTTTTTGACACATTAAACAAAAAAATCAATACGATGAGGTAATTATGAATTTAGGTAATTTATATGCTACTTTGCTAATCTCAAGGTTCATTAAACATAAAACGTATGTTATTTTGGGCGACCGGTCGGTCAACGTTTTTTGATCAGACAAGTCGTTAAACTTTTCAATGGCATATTAAATAATTTTTTTATATTCCGTCACAAGTTTTGAATAGATATTAGACAAAGTTACTTTATTAATTAGATATTCATAGCTCACAAATTGTAAGATCAAGGTTGCAAATATGCGTAATATGTGATTTTGTGTTGTCAGTCAGTGTTACTAGGTGTAATATTGTTTTATGTCTTTTAGGAGACAATTAACTATTAATTTTATTTATTATTTCTGGTATTCTAGAACTTTTTGGTATAGGCATGTAGTTAGATCAAAGAATTTTAGTTTTTGCCCCAAAAATTCAAATCAACTTGATTCAGACAATATTTAGATTACAATATCGATAACACAACCAATTCATGTATCTTTTGCCAAAAAATCAAAATTCCTACGGATATACGAATATAAAAAAATTATACAAAACCCAATTTGATTTTAAATTACAACCCAAGAAATACCCTATTGGCCCCATAAAAATACAAACCAAATAGGTCAAGACAAGTAATTATTTTCAGGCGACAAAAACGGAAAATAAAATTCCATTCCAAAAAAAAAAAAAACCGAAGCCATTTATACCAATTTCACAACATAGACAGAACACACAACAACAATAAAAAAAGATTTCAATTTGCCAAAACACAACCAAAAATACCATTAGAATGTGATTGCTTGATCTCATGAGAGACATTTCATTTTCAAGTGGAGATATCACATACAAGAAATTATGACAAACCACACACCCACATTTTGTTGTTGGTTAGTACATGGATGAGTTAATTGAATTGTTTAAAACTTTTAACCTCCCTCAAAAAAAAAAAAAAAAAAAAAAAAATTGTTGGTGATATCTTTAAATCTTATTAGTAAGAACATGTTGTAGACATACTCATAGATGAATTGATTGGGACAAGGAAATTAGTGGACGCCAATAATTACTCGTCTTTAACAAATTTTATATATATGTATAAAAAAAAATCAAATGAAACCAGTTAACAGCTCGCTTAGAAAATAAATTCCGCTGTTTTGTATTCACTTTGTCCAAAATTTATGTAAATTAGTAAATTTAAATTCTTTAAATAATTTTTTTATTTTTTTTTTATATAATTTAATTAGTTTAAAGACTTTTTGTGTGCGCGCTTGCTCGCTCTGTATATATGTTTGTACGAATCAAGAAAATTCTAAATTGATTGCGAAATTAACTTCCTAACTGATTTAGCATTGAATTAAATTAGCATCGCGATATAAAACGATTTTTTTTTGTTCTTTACAAAACCAGAAATCTTTGCGTTACGCATTCGAATTACACGCAGCAACAACAAAATTGTCTCTTTACTTTGTATTATCAATATGCTGTGTATACGTATATGAAAAGACATTATAAGATAGTTTTTTTTTATGCTGATAATTACCGGAAGAGGCGATTTATTGTTGCTGTATTTTTTTTATTGTAAATTGCAATAACAAATTAAATTAATTATTCTGTTAATCATCACACTTCCGATTTTTATTTAGAAGATGGTAATTTAACAGAGGTGGAGTTCTAAGGAAACAATGACATGGGGTAGAATAAGCTAGAAGGTCTTAGAACGTGCATAGAATAAGCTAGAATTTATTTCTATCAGATTACACTCTCTAAGAAACGATACATATATCTAATAGCTAAATAAAGAATGGAAGGCCAATTGGGTTATGAAAAACAGATGCTACAATCAATAATACCTTGGTGGCTGAAAATAAGTGTGTTGTAAAATTTCACCATAACCGAATTTAATTCTGCCGGGGCCTGTTTATATCTTGTGTAAATGTTTTAGGCGATCAATCTTAAACCAACCATTTTAGATGTTTGAAGCCTTGCTTCTAGAGAAGCGCTCGCCGAATTGAAGTTTTTTGTAATGTCCGTCCTGATATTTCTGGCACTGATGTAGTGTAACTGATATAGAGAGACGAGCCTCCTCAAAGTAACGCGAATTTAAGATTTAAAATAGTAAAATTCTTAAATCCTTTTAGTCACCTTTTAGTAAAAACTAACACAAAGTAAATTTTGTGTTAGTTTTTTAAAATGCCAAGATGGCAAATCCAAAATGGCCGCCAACATTGTCAAATTTTTCGACGCCCATAAAGATGGTTAGAAATATTTCCTAGGAGGTTTTCGAGGTCGCTGATCACGAATTTGAGGTCACAATTTTAATATTCACGATGGCGGACGCAAGATGGTCGATAGAATATGGCCGAAAAAAAACACATTTTTCAAAGTTCATAGAAATCAATAAAAACTTGATTTAGGGGATTTTCGGAGTCGCTGATCACGAATCTGATGTCAGAATTTAAAAATGTTATCCCAAAAGCACTAGATTTTCGACAAACGCTTTTCTTTTAGACATTTAAAAATAATACTTTTTATCCAGAATCTGGTACCTTATTGATAGAGTTTTAAATTCTGACATCAGATTCGTGATCAGCAACCCCGAAAACCGTAGATCATGTTTTCTCGATTTTCCAAAATGTTGAAAAATTGTCGTCCTAATGGCGGCCATCTTGGCTCCGCCGTCGTGAATTTTCAAATTCTGACCCTAAATTTGTGGTCACCGACCCAGAAAACCCCCTAGATTATGTTTTTATTGTATTTTATCAACGTCGAAAAATTGTTTTTTTTTGCCATATTTTGGCCATGTTGGGTTCACCAATTTGAATTTTAAAATTCCAACCTCAAATTAGTGATCAGCGACCCTGAAAATATTCTAGGACATGTTTCTATCGATCTTTATGAACGTCGAAAAATCTGCCACTTTTAGCATCCATCTTCGATCAGCCATCTTGGAATTTTAAAAAACTAATAAAAAATTGTTAACAATGACTCTAAAAACACTTTGAGTAAATTAATAAAGTTAAAATTAAATTTTTATAATAATTTTATTAAAAACGACAGACTTGTATATCAATTATGGTCCGCCATTTTGAAAATTCAAGGACGCCTTAAAAACGCCATACGGCTTTAAAAGTAAACATGTTAACGAAAATGTATAAGCCCAAAAACATTTATTTATCTCAAAAAATGAAATGGGCAGAGGGAGGAGGGGTCGAATTGACAGAGAATGCCCCATATACTATTTTAATTTTATAACGGCGTTATATTACATATTAGGAATTATTCATATTTTCATTATTCAGGGATATTAGGAAGAAACTTGGTTATTTCTTAACCGATTACGATGAAGCTCAGCATACACTATGGAAACGGGATTCTAAAATGAGTTTTAGGTGAAGTACTGGGATATGACTACTGAGGAATGAACTTGGTTAGATATTAACCGATTATGATGAAATTCGATCATCACAATCGGTTAAGAAATACATGCAATGTTTCTACCTAATTGGCCTGAATTTGACTTGGAAATGCTATATATTTATATACCTCTATAAGAGATATTCAAATTTTTAACATTCGGATCTAAAGGACAGTCGAAAATAAGAGATATGCCAATCTTCAATTAGTCTCTTAAACAGAGGTTTTCTGTTATATATTATTCCTATGCGGTTAATGAATTACAGAATATAAAATAAATAAATCGAAAACTGGATCGCAGGATTTCCAGGTCACATTTTTGATACAGAAAGTGAAATTCCAGACTCATATTTCTACCCAACATGAGAAAACGAAAATGAAAACCTCCAGCACGTCCTATTCGAATGTCCCTGTTCGGCGTTTTAGTAGGTAAAAATGCTATATCTCCGCAGGTCGATAAGGATCTTTTAAAGATTCCCACCTCCCTGTACAAAAGAAACACCACAAACATTCACAAATATTATTCTCAGAAATTAAAAAAACTTGTAAATTTTTAGATATTTTACAAAACTCTGTAAAAAAATAATTATATAATTAACTTTACACAAAATTCATTTAACCGTTCTTATTTTGAAGCGGTAGCGGGACATATGAGAATTTAATGAAAATTGTTTGAGTTGAGCCGGTTCACGAAAGAACAAAATAAATAATCCATAAAGCAGCTATTAAAAGTGAAAAAATATTTTTTATTACTTTAGGACTCCCAAACTATGTATTACATTTCCTCTGTGATATGTACACTAGTTACTTACTGAACCAATTGAATTTCCCAAGTAAAGCGACAAATTTCGATCGATTAAATCACAGGCACCGTAAGTTTTGTTGAAAATAGTGACATCTATGAATGACCAATAATACTAATTAAGACATCACGAAAATGAGCAATCTAGTTAAAAATATTAATTAAATTTAATTAATTTTAATGCGTTCAAATAAAACAAATTATTTTTAGTGTTTGATTAATTTTGTCAAATTAAGCTGGTGAAAAATACGTCAAATAACATTTTTTAGAAGTCATGTTTTAATTTTATGATTTTTATACATATATTGAATGTTTAGCACTAATTAAAAAAAAATTATGCAAAATGAAACATGATTTTTTTTTGTTGTTGTAGGTTTTTAAGGTACAGTGTCAAATATTTACAAATTTCATGCATTTGGTGTTATATTTAAAACTATATAAAAAAAACAAATTATCCGAAAATTATGATATAAAAGATAAAAAAAAGATGAACATGAGAGAAAATTCAAAAAGAATGTTTCGGCGGCCATTTTGAAAAAAAAGAAAATTGAAGATAGTACTAGTTTTATAATTATTTTATAATTTCTATTTATTTTAAAATAAGCCTAATATGTATTATAATTTTCGGATAATTAAACTTTTTTCTTTAGCAATAAATACAACACCAAGTGCATAAAATTTTCAAATATTTGAAACTCTGTATCTCAAAAAACAACAACAACAAAAAACATGTTGCTTGTTTGTTTATTTTACTAAGCGCTACACATTCAAAACATAAAAATCATAAAATTAAAACATGACTTCTGCTCCCATATAACGAATTTGTGATTTCACGAAGTTTTCTCCAGCTGGATAAAATTGTCATCCAAAAAAATACGAAAAATTAATTTAGTTCGATCTTTGATGTTTATTTTTGATGATCTCATGAATCTCATTTTAATGAAACTTGCATTGCTGCCGATCTTTTAATGTCGGAAAAGTTATAGGCTAAGTGTCAATGCGCTTAAAGTTTTGTTTCCCAAATACCAATTGTACTTATGCATAAACTATCATTCTCTGAAATCGGTGATTTCACGGATTCTAATATTTTCCTGGGAATTACCGGATACCCTCTAGTTGAGTATAAATTAAAAAATTTCAAACCGGATTTAATAAATTTTGGTATAAAAAATTCAAATTTTTTACATGATAGAATTTCTGTATGTGGTTACAGAATTTAAGAATTAATTATTTTCGAATTTTTCGAATTTTTAAATTTTTCGTATTTGGAAAACCAAAGGAAATATTTTGAATTCAGAAGTGAAATATCGACTCTTCTCTACGATTTGTAGAATCTCCCCAAAGTTAACTGGTTCAGAGTAAACAACCTTCTCGGTCACTAATCTTTAAAAAACAGCCTTCTTTCGAATAATATCGTAAACTCATATAATTAAAGTCAATGAGTATACCGAGCTCCACTAACCCACTATGGTTGTAACTTGCAAATAATTCCTATTTCATTCTATTCGTGTCTGAATTGTTTAATAACACACTTTGATTAATAATTTATTCGATGTTTAGAAGGCGGGATTTAAATCACGAATATATATAAAGCCGCTTCAAGACACCATTTCTAGAATATCTTTTCCTGACTCAGAATAGTGACTACGAGCTCAATAATACCATCTTCCTTTCTCTCCCAAGGCACTGACTTCCTATCAGAGATCCTCCGATCAGATAATGTAAAACAAACTAAGGATTCATACTGTACAAAACTATAGAATGTATTCCCACCATAATAAAATTCTCAAAAATAATCTCAGATGCAAGATTACGAAAAACTTTATTAATTAAATTAAATTTGTGTAGCCAAACATTAATTATAGGAAATAAACAAAATAACAAACCAACAAAAATTTTATGAATATAGTCTTAGGCGCATACAACACAAAAAAAGTTTTTTTTTGGTTTGGGAGGTTTAGAAGTTAGAACATGTGTTTGGTCCATTTATATACATATAAACAAAATATAGTTGGATAGTTATATGTACAAATATAATTGTTAGTATTTAATACTTTTTATTACATTACTACATAAATCATAGGAAATAAATGACATAAAGTTTTAAAGCATCCGCTTTAAAGGGTTTAATTAGAACCAATATAATATTGCATTTTAATTTTGATTTGGTTCGTTAATAGTTCCATGGCTTTGAAGTAGTATTATGTGTGTGCGATAAAAAAAAGGGGGGTTTCGTTTGTAATGTAGTCCAGCCATCCATTAAATCTTTATTTGCTTAATTTTAATTCATAATGTTATGTACAGACAATTCTATAATTATTGCATGTCTCATAAAACTTGTGCAGTCAAAAGAACATTAATAAAACAAAAAGTGACCAGCCGCAATGATATTATGCTTTATATGTAAATTTAATTAATGGGAAAATTAAAATTTTCAAATTTCCATGCAAAAAATATAAATTATTATTCATCTGAATAGATATACATAATAATTTAATTAAACTAATGACAGTTAATTACTTATAACTTAATTATAATATTAGCATTCTTGTTATTCTAAAACGTTCTAATCTATAGCGAGATTTGAAATCATTAACATATATTTGAAATATCATAACATCTTCGCAAGACACAATGAACTTATAGCAAGTAGTAAAAGTTGATTGACAAATTCAAGGCGATGAATATTGATTGGATTGAAAGCTTTAGATTTGGGGATTTGGTCGGTGTGCAGAATGCGCATCAGATTTATTCAAATTACGCGTTGAAATGTTTAGTTTAAAAAAGTATGTTTTAGAATTTTGTGTTGTAACTAAAATTCTGGGCAGTTTCATTCGTCCTTCAGATTTTTTTTTTCACTTCAATGTTCCACAAAGATCAACCAATCAACCTTTTCGACAAAGAATTTTTGGTTGATTGATTGATCATTAGAACAAAGTGTCATGTGAAATGCTTCGACCACTTTACAATATGTTTACAAACTTTGAAAATTGGCATAAGATCAATAGGAATGTTAATGTTTTCCTGCAAAAATCGTAAGTTTCTGGGCATAACACTACGAGGTCTTATTTCCAAATCAGGTGGTATGAGCCTACAGGAATTAGCAATTTGTAGAGGATAATTCAGCAGAGGCACCGCAGCCCATACAGGAGGAGGTGGAGGGAAAAGTAATGTTAATGTCGTTGAAGACTATCCAATAAGATTTCATCCTAAATCAAAATAACCACATTCCAGAACAAGTCCAAAATCAAAACTGCAGAGGCGTTGATTTTGAAGTAAAGATTATTTTGGTAAAGACATGCATATACTCCAAAAAGATAGATAAAAGGTGTAACGCAAACCTCTCAACGGCCTGCAAACACCCAATTGACACTAGATAAAGTGATTTCAGTACCATCTCTGATTATATTTTGGAAATTGTTTTATAAGACAAAATGTGACAGCTAATTCTTCAGTGAAATTGCCATCAGGTTTGAAGAAAACATTCTTTAATAAAAATATTTAAATATTCTTTTATTCTTTAATTTTAAATAAGATTTAACAGCGACAAAAAATTGTGACTTACAATAGACTTTCACCATAATTCTAATAGGTGGCACGTTTGAAAGTTCAGTGATGACTAATTTAATTGAGAAAGCGGCAGCAATCACTAATTTTTTTTTACCGATAACCCAATAAAATGATTTTGAGAAATTTTATAGATACACGTTAATACTTTGTAGCCATTGATATTGGATCATTGATAACTTGTTCATTCATACACTTGTTTCTGCCACAAACAAAATAACATGGAATAGGCAACTTATCACCGTTGCAAGAGCGGCCACATCGAAATGGTAAAGCCTTTAACAGCGAAACTTTGTATTGCTACCTTCAAACGGTTGCCTTCAAAAATGTTTATTAAACATTTTAACATTTTCAAATTAAATTCAAATACCATAATGATTTTTGGATTTAATTCTAGAATATGGCAAATTAGGAAAGAACACTACTATTTCTTAATCGATTAAGATGAAATTCTACTTAAAATTCCAGAAACTCATCTAGAAATTATTTAAGGATTTTACATTCATTGCATATATCGAATTACATTATAATCGCTTAAGAAATAGCCAGGTTCGACTGTTATATACCATATTCCACAACATTTTACAAAAATCTTTTGGGAACCCCATTTCAGTCGCACAAGTCAAATTTCACCATAAGCGGCCATATTCCAGAAGTTCATCTAAAAACCATAACATTGCCATCGGGCAGGCTGAATTGGATCATATTCGGTTAAAAAAAGCGAAATTTCATCCTACTTGGCCATATTTTAGAGCCACATTCCTAATTGGCCATGCACAAACTTAATTGGCCGTAATCTAAAAATTATTTTGATAAGTATCCCGTTGTTGAATTTGAATTAAAAATCGTTTAATTTGATTTGCAAATGCTACCGCAATTTTTTGTGATTTCAACAAAATGTTTACTCCCGCCATGTTTTATTATTTTACTGGTTTTGTCGGAAACTTCATAGTCGTTTTTAATTACTCAGTTATCAAACCGGAATCGTAATTCATGAGTTTTTATACGAATCGGTCTTTTCTTACGAATAAAAGTCATGTCAGAAATTTACTATACAAGCGGCCTTCATCTGCAAAGAGCTTACTGTGAGAGTTAGTCGAAGTCCATAAATATAATGTTAAAAAAAAATAACCCAATGTACTAAATAACTGAACTATAATGTGCTACTTTAATGAAAAGTTATCTGCAATATATCAGTAACGGATTTTTGACGAGAATGATAAATAATTACGGTCTTCCATCGTAAAAAGTGCCTAGGCGTAGTATTCGCGTGGTAAATATGAAATTTTGAAAATGAGGAGAAATTGTTTATTTATATTATCGAGACTTCGGCCAGCTTCTCCATAAACCAGAATCATTTGAATTTTCTCTTGAACAGTTAACTACACCATTCTGAAGTAGTATTGGTAGCTTTCTTTGGACTGAATCGGTATTATTAAAACAAAATACAATTTCATTCATTTGAAAGCCGATTTAATCGCATATGCCTGGATTACGATTATCACAAGCATTTTTTTCAGTAATTGAAAATTTAAAAAATACAAATTGTTTAAGACTAACTTCGAGTATTTACAACGAAACCATGGTATTTTTATTGCAGACGTATTGCAGAATCGTTTGCGTAGGTTCTCAGTAGGAAAAATCGAAAAATATTGAATATCGTCAGTTACAGCGCCATCTATCATGAATTGAAAAAAATGTTTCAGTCAAATCCTACGCATTTTTAGCCGTAGAATCCAAATCTGCAATAAAAAATAGGGGTTCCTATTTTAGTTTCAAAGTTACTCCGCCCCACCTACAAGAAGGGGGGGGGGAGTACTAATTTTAACACTAATGTATTTTCCCTGCGGAATAATTAAATTTTGGTCTCTACCATTTTTTTCGTAGAGTGCTTATTTTCCGAGATATTTGAGTGTATCAGGTTAATAAAATCACCCGGTATAGGGAAAGTTTAACGAGAGATATTATACAGGAAAATAATTGTATGAATAGAAATGGCAAGATCGAGCTGTTGGCTTCTTTTAATTCAATGGCGGAGTTGACATGGTTGTAATAATTGTGATACGCATTTATTATCAACTAAGAAATTTTGCTGAGATAGGGCGGTAGATGTTAACTTTGAGCTTATCCCCAGCCTCATCCTTGCTATTTTCTTAGAATCAGGGAAACTATCCGAATCGGTTGTTGGATTATATTATCATGAACAGTTGCTACATTACAGTTCAAATTAGCAATAATTGCACTTAATTCGTTAACACTTGTATCTGATATACATAAGTGTGAACGGTTACTAACTTTATAATGAGAATCAATAGGGACATTTTGGGTTGAGAGTGGTAAATTTTCAACGATATCGAATTTCAATAATGAAATGTTCATTAAAATGGTGTGCTACTTTGAGGTGATTTTCCTCTGTAGCATCATTTACGTAGAGTTGTATTGGAATCCACGTTGGTGATTTATTGAAAACATATTCCCTCCCCAGAGACATACGGTTAGGTTGGATAAATTTGACTTAAATTAGCAAAGATGAACTGCAAATTCATCTGAGTTATGAAGTTAAAAGTTTTTCTGAGATATAAGCTTTTACTTTATATTATCTGTTATGAAATGATCGTTGGCATCCAGGTATTTGAAATTTTTCGTTAGCTAGTTAATAAGGAAGTCTAAGTGAGGATTTGAAGGACAATGATAAGTACTCACAGAGAAATCTAATCGATTTTATTTGTGTAAAATGACAATTTTTCACTGGCTCGAGAAATTAATTCTCGATATATAAAACTACACAATATTTAATCGATATAAGTTCGGACTCTGTCAAGTAATCGAAGTTGGAAAATATTTTGCCTTCGATAATCATTGCTCGCGATTTCTTTTGACGGCCTTAACAGTTTAACGGCCTAATTATATTATGATGTTTGTGATTTACGAATTCCCGAATACTATGTAATGTACTGTGCGTTCTCTGCCAAACCACAGCACAGTGTCAGGTTGTTACAATTGTAAAGCAACCCACCTGTTCAAACGCTATTAAAGGTATATAGTCTCGGCCTAGTAGAACCCCTAGAGCAAAAAAAAAACAGTTATCATAGAATATACTCCAAATTCGCTTACGCAATATACGGATGGTCGCAGAAATAGATAGAACAGAAATCAATGTTTGGTACATAAAATTTCTTCAATTACTATAAAACACAACACCATAATAAAATATTTTGCCGGCAAATTTTTTAATAAAGCACCAAAAAAAAAAAATAATAAAACGAAAGACGTAGGAGATGTATTTAAACTTCTTGGCTCTCAAACATACAACAAACCTATATATCTTTTCAAATTATGTATATTACGAATTGTATTTAGTTCTCTGTGTCTTGTAGGTTAGTGTTACAGTTATTAAAATATAAATATATAAAGGCAAAGCCCACGATTTTTTAGAATCTCGTTTTTATTTTTATTTTTTTTTATATTTTCTAAACAAAATAAAATCTCTTTTACCTATGTGAAATTTCGGCTGTATTTATAGACGAATTTTTTTTTCTCATTTCTTATTTTATAACGCCAATAAAATATTCATGATGTAATATTGCCGCCGCGGTTTTTATAGTGTGCGTGGGTATGGTAAGATACATTTGAACAAATTTATAAAAAATTTTACTATGCATCCCCAAAACAAAAGGCACAAAAAATCATAATTCGCGTAACATATAGAGTATGTATGTAGTAAGTAGCATAGAGAGCAGTAGTACACAGTATTAAACTGGAGGAGTGGCGCCAAAAACTTTACAAAAACAAAAACCAACAAAAAATTTAAAAAAAACTCAAATTTATTACATAGCATGACAAAATGGCATTATTGTTAATGCTTATCAAACCGTTTTTTTTTTTTCGTTTTTTAGTTCGCATAAAGTTTTTTTTTTATTTTGACAGCTATCACTAAGCTGAAAATTAAACTCTCGATTGAAGTTTTTGTTGTCAACTGTGTATAATGTTGTGTGTAAAATGCGTGTATACAAATTTTAATATTCATCCTTGATAAAAAAAAAAAAATTTAAATGTCTTTAAAAATTTTCTCACCATTTCGTTATCATATGGTGTACATGAATGATAAAAGTTATTTAGTTTTTCAGGAAATACTTTTTTTTTTGTTTTTAGTGGGCTCTCTTATAAGAGTTTTAATTAAATTACATATTATTTCGTATGGATAAAGATTAAACCAACAACAAACGTACTGCTGTAATGACAGGAATTAAAACGATTTTTTGTTGCTTTTCATATAAAGTTATTGCTTGACTGGAAGTATTATAATTAACGTAAATTTATTATGTTATCCGTAAACAACGTAGTTCTTCGACGACTTCGCCCTGGATGCCGGCCATAATCATTTCACGGCCATAATTTACAGAGATTGCAATCCTTCCAGAGCTCGGCTATTTAGTAACGTAAACTACCAAAAAAAAAAACGGGAAGGAACAATTCACCCTCCGATCATACTAACTGTTGGCAGAGTTGGGATTCTCTAAAAATACACACACACATGAATTGCTCATCCTATGATTTCATGGTTAAAGTATGCTATTCTTAGTAAGCTTTGCCCCTTAAATCAGTCGAATAGTTGAATTTTATTCATTTTGGCCTTTGAGTAATGGACAATATAGGCTATTGACTATGTCGAAAAAAACAGGGGTAAAAGGAACTAATTCTTTAGCGTTATTTTATTGTTTCATATGTTGGATGGTACCCGAATAATTATAAATCCACAAAGTGCTATTAAATTTAGGCTTGGACTTTTGAGAAAGGAGTAAATTTGAGTAAATTTGGACACCTTTAGGTTTTTTAACTATAACTAGAATTTTTGGTATATATGTACAGGTAATAATATATTCCAAAAAAAATAATATATTAATTATTATTTTCTAAATTTTCAAAAATCATCTCAATCGGTAAAGTTTTAGAAGTTTCTCAACGGTAACTTTGGACCTGGGGTGCTATTTTTGAACCATTAAGAAAATTTTCGTGTTGCAAGTTGGTGTAAAAGTATTACCAAAATCCTAGTTTTCGAAATACTTTTATGTACATTAACTCGCAATACACAAATGTTTGCATTTTGGCATCCCATAAATGACGTAGAAAATTTAAAAAAAAAAAAAATTTAGCTCAAAAAAAAACAGACAGACACTCGAACTTTATCCAAAATACTTCCCCCCCCCCCCCCACTTCTCCCATCACATTCGATTTTCCGAACAAGGAGAAATATTGTGACAATTAAACTGTCATCAATCAATCAATAAATAATGTCTTAATCAATAAATCTATTTTCTCAAGAAATACATACATATAACAAAATACAATATACCAAACAAGCTGAATAAATAAATACAAAATCGACTTACATAATCGCTAGGTTAAAGTAAAAATAAATAAATAAATAAGGTTTTAACTGTTTACTTTGATAAAAATAAAGAAAAAAAAAACTGTGCGTTAAATAAACGATCATATGTTGTGAGTGTGTTGTTAAAGAATTGTGTAAAACCACCAACAACTACTTGTATTATCTAATCCGTATGTTTCGAATTTATAATTGATATAAAATGTCCAATTTAATTTTTTTTTTTTTTTTTGTGAAACAGTATCCTGTATTCTGTTACCCAATTCTAAATGAAATCGAAAGTTGCCAAGTAATTGACCTATAGACGGTATTCCGCTGCATGATTTACTTACCGTCAAAATATAGGTCTTAATTTTATCAGATCTACGTACGTAAAGCAACTATAACTCGCGAATTATGTACTATACATGTATTTGTGTAATATTCTCGAGATTATGAGAATGCGGAAGTTGGTGATAAAAAATATAAAAAAACCTATTTTCTTATTTTCTCATTCTTACAATTTTTTTTTTGTATTCGCACAATACACAAAGAATAGAATTTAATATTAAATTCATAAGATTATAGGTTTTTCGGGTACCAGTCGCAAGTAGTTAATGTAGTCGACTATATAATAGAACGTTAATTTCGAGTTCACGGTCAAGTAGACACACACACAATACATGAATAGTTTTTTATTCGTTTTTTATTAGTTGTGCGCGATAAATGAGATCAGTTTTGATATGAGTACAAAAGTATGTACGAATATACAAAAAAAAACATTTCTGAGAAGATTAACTCGCATGAAATATTAAGATCAGTATCAATATGAAAATTATGGTGAGATTTGGAAGACCCCTAGCCTTATTCCCTATAAAATCGTGTACATACATAAAATCCAATACAGGAAATGGCCATAAAAATTTTAATAAAACTTAACTTAATTCTAAAATTTAATCAAAAGGATACAATTGAAACAGCTGCATCCCGGAAATTTACCACTGTAAACGGTATTCCAGGATGTGCTACATCCAATAAATGATGTGGCACTTGCGATTGTTCTTCGGTCGTGGCTTTTGCGGTAACTACGTCGAGTCCTTTGTATACCTGAAATGAAAAAAAACAAAAAATTAACTCAATTTTTTTTTATTAGCCCCAGATTAAATTAATTCGGCCGGCACTTGCATTTAGTTTATTGCATTTTGATTGATAAACTTGTTTGTTTACTTGTCTAATCAATAATCACAAGTCGATATTAAATAAATTTTTAATGCGCAGAATTTAATTTACTATGCCGAAATTATATCAATTATATTTGCTGATTTAAAGGTTTGATAATGGCGCCAAGTAGGTACTCTAGATTGTATAATATACATAAGTAGGCGAGTTTTTATTACATATGATTCATCAGATACTTTTGAAGTTCTACGCTTCAAGCAGTTCCTATTCAACGTCGGTTTAATAGGATTGGCAAGCAAAAACATTCTTAGTACCCCTCCCATTACTTCACACTGTTGCGTCTAGCAAACGCAAGTACTGAAAACAATTTCAGAAATCAAGAAAATCGAAGAGACGCAATTATTGCAGATAAGAAATTACTCGAACCAGCACAATTTATTCTTACCAGTAAACCAGTACAACCACAGACTCTGCCGAAGCGAAAAATTTGAAGGAGTCAGTGGCAGAATTTTTTTCTCACGTTAATTTTCGTCAAAGTAGTTCTAGGGTAGAGGACGAAAACCTTTTTGATTTTTCACATAACAATACCAGTCAAAACCAGCAAAGTTTGATGAGTAAATCTGCAAACGCTAGCAAACAACCAGGGTACCAATTTCATAATAATTATAAACTATGGCAAAACTGGAATTTATCTTTCGATGGTAGTGATTCGATGGATTTCCAGAAGAATATCTGCAACAGTGTAAAACTTGTTACTTTCTAAAAACGCAGAAGATTGGGTTTGGCTATTTAAATATATTAATTCAAATAAAATTTTGGGTTACATAGTGGGAGAGTCAAGATTAAACCCAAACCCTAGCAAAGAAGAGGGAAAATTCCAATGGAATGAGAAAGCGTAAGACTTCCTGTCAAATTTTAACCTGTCACAAAAATTAAATTCTACTGAAAAGAATTATGCAGTGATGCAGTGAATTAGAGTGGCTGGCCGCGATATTGTCAGTGAAGAAATTTCGGGATTACATAGAAAGTCACGCGTTTACTGCCATAACACAAACCATGCTAGCTTGAAATGGCTAATGTCACAACTTGATTTGCACGGAAGATTAGCCAGATGGAGTATAAGGCTTCAATGGCTTAAATTCCAAATAGAAAACTTAAAGGGTAAAGATAATGTAATACCCGACGCTCTATGCCGTGCTGTGATACAATAGAAAAGTTTAGATCAAAACAGAACAGCATTTAGAGTCGAAGGGACTTATGTTTTATCAGGCTAGAGCCAAAAAGATTCCCGGAAGTTATGGATTACAAACAATTTGAGTTGCGGAGAGCCAATCTGACCATCAATATCAAGAAGAGCTGATCTATCTTAAAGCAAACAAAAATAATTGGGTCATGTGGTCGTTGAGGAGTGTATTCGTATTGATTCGTGATAAGGTCCTAGCAATCACTCAGTTCCCTATTCCTAAATCGATTAAACACCTTGGTCGTTTTTTAGGCATGAATGGATGGTACCGCAGGTTTATTTTAAATTTCTCGCAAATAAAATCTTCGTTACAGATTTATTAACACTTATTTATGGTGAGGTAAAACGACTGTTGACAACAGCGCCAATACTTGTTAATCCTAATTGAAGTCACCACAAAAGAGCCTATTGCTGTGGCAGGGCTAATTACACCGAAAGTCGATCCTATTTTATCGAGGTTGTCTCCTCTAGGTTCATTATATTCTCCTAGATGGGGTCACTTCTGGCAGGTTGTGATTCTTCACCAAGCCTAACGGCCTTGAAACCAGAGATACTGTGTGTTACGCATCACAGTCCGCTGATCCTAAGTTCTCGACCATGAACTTCTCGTTGCTTTTTATTAAAAAAAAAATAATATTCTTCACAACAAAGGTACAGAATGACCACACTGGTTTACCATGAGGCAAACAGACTTGTCCGATTGACTTGCGCGCTCGTAAGGAACAGTGAATGTAGTGCCGGATGTTCTTCCACCATAGGATATTGTGAAACGCTGAATTTTTTACAATCATCTGAAACCATAAACGAGTTCGAATTTGTTTGGATGAAGAATACGTCGCCAAACCCACGATTTATTGAGTAACAACAAAATCATTAAACGAACCTTAATATTCCTTATCGAAATTCTCGAATAGAAACTTTATGTACCTCGGGGTTTAATTTCTTCTCCTAAATGTTAAATTTAAAAAAAATTGTATTAACCCAAGTGACGTCATTTCCATTACTCATTTAATAATGAATATTAACATTGATACTAAAACAAAAAACTACGCACAACAATTTGAAGTACAAATAATAGTAATTCATGAGTTTTTTAAAACTCGGATTCGACTCTTTCTTCTAAAAAACTTTAAAAAATGGTTTGCTACTGGAATCAGCAAGGGTGACTCTTGCTTTTGATTGCTACTTTCTCCTCGAGTTGCTTGAATTCAAATTTTTTACGTATCTCTACGTTTTATAGCAACCTTTGGGCTGCTATTAAACTAAAATAATTTATGGCCATCTTGTAATAATTATATAACCGCCCCAAGCGGCACACTGACCTCCACTTTCATTAGTTATAATTTACTATCCTAATTATTCTTTTAATGTATTATTATGCCTCTTGAATTTGAAATTTGTTCTTTTAATTTTTTTATCACTGTGAATACATATCTATCTACTCCATAACACTTGAACTTTCAACATACCTTTTATGTAAATGCGGTAAATAGACATACATACCAGTAAATGTGCGAATAAAAATGGATACAATTTATTTTCTCTTTTATATTTAATTTATCTTATCCTATATTTCCAAAATGTTTGCTGATTCCCGCTTCCTTTGGGAAGAGGGAGATCTTTTATAAAGATTCGAGAAGAGCTCTTATTAAGTAGGGGTCCAACTTGCGGCCAACATGAAATAATGCAAGCTTGGAAGAGGTAGAACGAACCATTACGAATATAGAGACAGCCTTGCTGAAATTCAGCGGAGAGAGTCCCGATTGAAAACTCGCTCTTTTCGGAGCAAAACGCAACTCCAAAATCTTTATATAATTTCTTCACCGGAGTTTATCAACGACGCGACGTTCCATGGGGTGTATTAAGCTTTGTTTATAATCCTTTTGAGCCACTAAGAAACTATGCCATTCAGTTTATTTAGATTCTTTCGCTTAATAGTTTATTTTTCTATTTCCTAGTCGATTTCCTTAATCCTTTATGGCCAAGACTCCAGGAAGGTTTGTTACAAATCGTTTAGCCTTTGGTGACCCTAAGGCAGTCGAAACTCAAACTACCCTCGTACGTGACGATGACTGTAATTTAATGTCGTTAGCAGGAGAAAGAGCAAGTAAAACAAAAGCCCCCAGGATTGCAGCACAAATCGATGTCAATCTCATCTTGGCGAACAAAATTAACAAAAGTTGTCTCACATCCTTATTCAGAATTTCAAGCTGAGAAGGCGTTATACATATAAATGAACCAGACAAGATCTTCTATATTGTTAGCGTTTAGACCAGGGTTTCTCAAACGGGATCCTGGGATCGAAGTTTTTAATAGTTGCCCTCTAAAGACTTCCAAGGTCAACTTCCGAGTTAGTTTACCTCCTTATGCCGGTGGTTGTAAATTTTGAAGCCTTCTTAGTCTTCAGAGATGATTCATGCAGTATTTGCTCGGGACATAATTTGTGCTAAGATTAATTGCCCGGTATTGCTTGATTTATTTTCATTTTATGTACCTATGAGAATTTTTATGTACTTATGGAATTGATGGTGCATACTTCTAAATATTTTAACCAATATTCAGAATTTTACGATTTTAACATTTCAAGAGATCTTTTTAAGAGTCGTATTCAAAATAATAATAATGTGTAACATTTTTTTTTTATGCTAATTGTTAGTGCTGCTAAATAAATTAATAAATAATCAGCTCAGCTCAATTATTTTTGAAAAAAGTGTTAAACAATTTGCACAGGGCAATTTACTAATTTATTCACAGGGTATTTAGTAAGCTTGTAGCATTGTTACCTTTATTTAGCCGAATTAAATTTTCTAAACCATTGCATGCCCATTTTCTAGTTTACATATCTTGCTGCTAAAATAACGTTATTTCCACTATTATGTTAAATACTGAATTAATAACCAGTCAATGACAGCCGCAAGCCTTAGTTATCTCCGCCACACGCCACAGTCATAACTTCAAATGGAATCAATACTATGTATTCAACAAAAATAACTATTTTTCCATATTGTGAAATTCTTCAAAACGATTTCAAACCCAACCGAACAAAGAAAAATTATTTCTATTACACTCTTGTAAATACAAAAAAAAAAAAAAAATTATTATTTATAAAACTAACGAATCGAGTGCATGCATACTGTAAGCTTACTTAAAAAAATAATTTCACAACACAGAATAATTTGTGTAAATCGCGCGCAATATTTTTATATTGCGCCTTTAAAAAATAAGAGCTTGAGTACGTAGTACATTGCTACTTTCACAATTACAAAATACCACGAAATATTTTAGCAAATGATAGTAAACCGATTTATGGATACCGCGGTTTAAAAACGATAATCGCTCATCATTCCCTCCCCGAATTGATATTGCGCGCATTTAAAATGAGTCCAATCAACTATATCGCTTGCTCTATAATGCAAAGAAACCAAAAAAATTATAAAATAAAATCAAAACATGACTTTGTGAAAACGAAAATTTTGCTACGTCATATTTGGCCGTGAACTTTGCGCGCGACTCAACACACAGAATTTCACAATATTACATTCAATTTGTTATAAACAAATTTGTCATTCACCAAACATAAACACACAATAAACATACTATGCGTGTCTGTATTTGTATTCGAGTATGGTCTGTATTTTTGTTGCATTTTATGGTGAAATTAACCTGCTGCCGAGAGTAAAAAAATACAAAATAAAAGTTCGCGCCGAGGCATAATGATTTGTTATTGTTTTGAAATTTGTTGAATTGATTATGTACATATTTGATAAATTGAAAGCGGGCGGGTGCGGGTAAATGGGATTTTTATTATTTTTAAATATTTTGTAATCAATAACAAACCAATTCAATGTGTGTGATAACGTTCACATAACGTTGATGTATTCTTGTTTGTATTTTTCGTTTTTCAATTTTCATTGATAAATTTATATACATACATATATGTGTAATACCATATGTTTGTGTGTTCAGACACAGAGTACAAATGGGTATTGGGAGAGCGTAATTAGAAAATATATAGGTTAATGGTGGTATAAAGATAACGAGACATTTAAACTGAATATATGTACGTCGTTGTCACACTCGATTTTCTGTGTTTTTGTTAAATAAACTTAATTATTATTGATATGGATAGGTTGATTTTGGCGCGTAAATAGCGTTGGTATTTACCATGTTAGTGTATTGAAAGCTATAAATACCAAAATTAAATTCTAGATATCGATCATATGTTTGTTCATTAGTATTTTCTTAAATAACCTTCAAAGTATTATTTAAACGCAATTCCTTCATTACATTACATGCGCACTCAGCATGGGCGTTAAATATTATTTTGGCCGTGTCAACAACACCAATCTCATCATCACAAGTAATGACCTTTGTAGCTATTATAATGCGACTTATTTTTATTGTGGCTATTTATTTTCGGTTTGGCACATTATATTAAGCTGTCTGACTGGTGTAATAATTTTTGTAGTGAATGAAAAATTGTTCTGGCAAAACTGAATGTCGCAGTTGAAATCTCAAATACAGATTCAACCCCAAAAAATGGGTTGAATTAAGTTATATCGTGATAGCTGGGACTTCGAGCAACATCCACTTCTTCTTGGTTAATCGTAAGACCAAGCTTATCGATTAGCTGAGAAAGGTCACCATTGGGTCACCAATTTTAGGTTGATTGGAACATTTTATAGTTGTCCGGCTCAAATCACAAACCAATTTTTTCACGATCCATATACCAATTATGAGATATAAGGTGATGCTCTTGCAAGTATTTCAACATTTGGTTACTTACTAGAGATTTTAGCTCTTTGAACAGTTTTGACACTGTTACCAATTCATTAGGTGACATGGAATAAGCATACCTACAACAAAATCAAATGACAATTTGGTGCAATAAAAATTAATATTTGTATAACATTTGCGTGTCACACAACACCTTTTCCCGACCAAGTCAATTTATTGCTTGTTAGACGCTATAGTTTTTATTGTTTGTTTTTATTGTAAAATATTGTAATATAAATGAATGAAAGTTTGTATTGAAAAGCCAACAGATTTTATCAATAATTAAGCAATAGAAGGGCTTTTTCAAAAACAAGAACCAAATTGGAGGACAAATCATCATACTACAAACAAACTGCAACAAAGATGAGGAGAGCTGAAAAAGCAAAAAATATTTGGAAACTAGAATCGAACAGCTAAAAGCGCTTTACGATGTATACGTAAAAGCAAATGAAGAAATTTAAAGCAGTAGAAATTCCAAAACTCGATCAAATACTTACAAAAAATATATCAATGATATGCTACATCAGCTTCACAATGGTCCACCATCAACGCCAGCACCGCAATCCTGTCGTGAGTTCACGCTTCCACCAATGAATGTTCATCAGACAACCGATGCTTTAGATGCACCAGTAAATTGAACCAAACAAACTAACAACAGCTCAATGAAGCAAATGGTTCGAAGACCGGACGTCACAATGCGAGAATTGTGCAGAGAAATTGACAATGCAAAGGAAATTCTTAAAGATCAACAAGGGAAACAATTACAACGACCACCAGTGCCTACTCGTTCGATTAAGAACTATGGATTAAATGTCGTCTTGAAATTCATTCCTAATTTTCATTTTATTACAAAAGTTAGACAATGAAACACGACAACGACCGACGGTACGAAAGATCACTTAAAAACCCATGCGAATTTCAAGAAACAACCGATTTCTTGAAGTTCCTTGAACAAAGATTAAAGACTTTAGAAACATCGTACAGTAACAGGAGTTATACACAACCATCTAAAAGTCAACCAGTGTAACAGATATTCGCCACAACAACGGGACAAAGCATTTGTGTCTATTGTCAAAAAAATCATACAATAGAAAATTGTAAAAAATTTAAAAAGCTATCACCGTCTGACAGAAGTCAAATTATGTTACTACATAATTTATGTAGAAGGTACCTAGAGACATTCTTTATTCGTCAAATTCTCAGCAACCAAGATCAGATAGCCAAGAGGGAAAAAGTTTTAAGCTCGAGGTAAAAATAAATAGTCAGAAAGAAAATTTCTTACTAGCAACAGCTTTGGTTAGCGCAGTCAAACATGATAGAAACCAAACAACATTAAGATTCTTGATAGATTCAGGCTCCCAAGCAACCTTTATAACGGAAGAAGCAGTACAAAAACTGAAGCTAAAAAAGCTAATAAAATACAGTCAGCCTCAAAATCCAATCAATGATAGCTTCTAAATTTGTGATGGATTGTTTTCGGAAAGTACAAGATCTACGTAACCCAGAAACACAGAATACAATCAATGGCATCTATCTTATGTCGACCTAGAAAGCCAATTAAAAAAGTTTTGGGAAATTGAAGGAGTTAGACAGGAGCGCAAATGAAGTAATGATGATAAAGAAAAATGTGAGCAGCACAGGGGAGCTAATCCTCGCTAAGGATGATAACCTTCCTCCAGGAAAATTGCCTTTAGGAAAAGAGATACATAGTGGACACAACGGCTTAGTCAGGGTTGAAAGTGGCTCTCGTCAGCTATAAATAAATATTGCGTCTGCTGCCGTTTTTGAGATGGAGGAGAAAAGGACCCATAAGCAGTTATGGATTTAGACAAAGGCTAGCGTATATTTTGGCGTTAATGTCTGCAAGCACTTTAACTTTAGCAACCTCTCGATGCTTCATATTTCAGGAGTGAGGTAGTAGATACTTCCTGCTTTCTAGAAAGTTCTGATCAACATTCCTCCTTTTTCTTGTTGTTTCTGCCTACCTCACAGTGCCCGGTCATTCAAATAAATATTAGGAGTTGTTCCAGTATGAGAGGAGTTGCTTCATTATTTGAAAGTTTACTAAACTGAGCAGAATGAAAAGTGTACGAAAATTTGGATGACAAATTTGATTTTGCAGATTGATTTTTCACCAGACCATTCTATATAAACAACATCTTATATAAGCGAAACAATTTTGAAAATAAGAAATTTTAAAAATTTAAGAATTTAGAGTAGAAAATTTCGATTAGAATATAGAGTAGTTAGTTTGATCCAATGAACGCCTTGGCAATGTATAACATAGCTATCGACAAACTTATCAATTGTAAAGAGTGAACCTTTTTATAGGAATATTGCTTGTTTGGAACCTGCTATATCCTATCAAAATCAATTGTTTTCTCTAGTATAAAACTATCTTCAAAAATTTTACAAAAAGTTGACCTTGAAAATAACTAGATTGTTTTAAGGTCAGCAAAATTTTACCTGTACGACTGATACGTATCGAAAGTCTTAATCTTGTTTATGAACTATGAGCGCGCATCTGATAACTCAAATATCGTCGATTATATTTCTTTTAACTAAATGAGATTAAGGTTTTATTTTGCCAACTTCAAACTTTATCGATTAATTGATTGAAACTAAAGAAACTGAAATTATTTTGCATCATACCGGTTCAAATAACACCGCTCAGAATACAGCATCACCACAAAATCCCAAAATTTGTATAGACGTCAAAAACATCCAACATTAAACATAAACTAGTAATCTCTTTGTACCACATAAGTTCCATGTACATACCGATTAGAATTGTATCGCCTCCACACTATTTTGCAAAACTACCAATTATTTAGATTGATTAAAACGTTTTGTATTTAAAGCCGAATTAATTCCTAAGCAAAAGAAAAACGAATTTACGATGATTAATCAGTACAGCTGATTTAAATAATCGCATTACATGGAACAAGATTTATTACCCTTAAAGCTCCGTTACATAAAGCGTACACACAGAGAATGGCGGTTACTTAAATAAAAGAAATTATAGACGGCTAATTACGTCTACATAAAGTGGTAAGCAGTAAAATCTTAATGAAAATTATTTTTATCACGACAAATATCATAATCAACAGTTGTGTGGCAAATCATAAAAATTAAATTATAATATTCTTTATACGGGTTAGTCACCTTAGTCCGTCCCATTTCCTCCCAACAAAAGCCTGTTCATCGTTCTCATCCTTTCACACAATATGTATATTGCGCGCAACAAGATAACATTCACTTAAGAAGCAAAAAAAAAAGGAAAAAACATTTTTAATTAAAAAATTTAATATCAATTTTATGTCATTTTGGTTTTTTGTTTTTATATCGGATATGATGTCATCGAATTCAGATATTTTGGAAATACATTTCCGTTAAAAATATTAAATTTTTTCGTGTCTCTGTGTGTATTTTATTTTCTTTCAATTGCAATAAAATTAAATAAAAATATTTTTAATATTCAGTAAATTAAGAAAACACTTAAGAAATTTAATTATTAATTTATCAACTAAAAGTAATAAAATCAAAAACTATATTTACAATATACGGGATAGGGTGTGTAACAAAACAAAAAACAAATTTAATCACTAAAACGTGCGCCCTATTTGCTTGGGGAACACCTGTTTTCACTATTTTCCATCATCTTAATTATTTATTTTCATCCACTTTAAAATTGCATTAAAGGTTTTAATTTAATTTTAGACTTTTATTAGTTTTCATTGTTAGAGTTGAGAAGCTTAAAATAGATTTAAAAAAATTAAAAAAACGTTTTTGTCTTAAATTCTAAATAAGGAAATTGAATGCCATTAAAGTGGAATAACAATAAACAACATTTCTTTAAAAAGGTTAAGCCTCAACGTCTTAATCCGCATCTTTCTTTTGAATAATTAACGGAATTAATTATCACTAGCAACATAAAAAAAAATTAATAATTTTCGCTTTACAAAAAAAATGTAATTTTACACTTTGGGTTTTATGTTTTGTTGTAAACAGACAGAAATTTTTTAATTCGCGTTTTATTATGTTTGCTCTTTTGGCCGTGCGGCACCACACACACTAATTAGCTTAAAATTCTTAACTTTTTTATCCAATTATTTTTCTTCTTTTCGTTTTTGAGAATCCATTTACCCCGATTTTTTTTTTTTTTTTTATGGAATGATCATAATTATTTAGATTGAGTTGGTTTTAATTTTAATTAGTCGATTGCGGATTAACTTATAACAGCGAACAAGTGGGAGCACCTTATTGTTTATGATATTATAGATATGTCATTGATCTGAGTCAATTTTTGAATTTGTTGTTGACATTTTTCAGTTTTAATTATTTATCAATTATCACCAATTAGCACCTTTCACTTCGTTATAAAGCAAATAAGGGCATATCAATAAAAAGACGTAATCCGCTGTTGCCAGTTGTGGCCCTAAAGATCAAGTTAAATATTAGAAATTGCTTTTGTTAACTATTAGATAGTTAAGACCCCCTGAATTTTTTTCTATTTATAAGGCAGACTTGGTCGCTCTAGGAAAGATCCATCCTGCTATTTTAACCCTTAAATGACACACTTAAGAAAAATCACTTAAATGCCACACTGGAGTCTTTTAGACCCCAGCTTGAAAATTGCCCATTATTTCTTAACTTTTTGGATATTTAGCTTTGACAATTTATTTCAATATAGTTTGAAGTTTACTAAAGGAGACCAAATTATTACATTAGTGAAATTTTATTTTAATCATACCAAAAAATAAAAAAAAAAAGTTTGTGAAAAAATAAGAAAATGGCTTTTTTTATATAAATTAACCGTATTTTTTTAATTTTCAATATTTTTAGCTAAAAATTGAGCGATGTACCTTTGATAGTATCTTTTTAGATCAAAATAACTCCGTTACTGAATCTTTAAAAAAAAGTATTTATTTTGCAATATGAATGTTGCATTTTCTCTTATCGTCGAAGATGGTCGACCACGGCTCTGGCCAGCCGCTTGACGCTCTCCTACATACAAAAGCCGTTGATCCAAAGTACTAGTCTCTAGAGTACTGCACATCGAAAAGTCTGAATCATTGTCTTTACTGTCCTCAAACACGTTATCTTCTCATCCTGAAGATGCTTTGTCGATGGATTCATGATGCTCATCATCGCTTAGTAGCATTTCTCGGACAGTTCAACTCCGCAAATTATACGCCATCTAATAATACGTCAAAATCAAAAGAAATATGATAAACTGAACAAATTTTAACATCGAGTGCAGTCTTACTCACGACCAAAAACAATAAAACAACACAAAAAACGGCAAAAACAACTTTGAAAAATTATTTCGTATACAATACAAATATTTTCATTCAATTTTTATCAAATCCGACCACCTAGATATCTTAGTCATATCACATTTTTCTTGTCTGGCCAAGGTTCGATTCCGATGATTGATACCTCTATGAATAGGGGTTGAGACATGTAATTGTCATGCCAACGGATATTTGGATCGCTGGAATATTTCTTCACATTTTATAGAAAATTCAATTTTATTGAAAATCACCTGAACTATAGCCCACAAAATCAGAGCTACAAAATCGAAAATCTGCAATTGTGCTCCGAATCCGATGATTGATACCTCTATTAATAGGCGCTGAGACCTGTAATTGTCATGCCAATGACAATTTGGATCGCTGGAATATTTCTACACATTTTATAGAAAATTCAATTTTATTGAAAATCACCTGAACTATAGCCCACAAAATCAGAGCTACAAAATCGAAAATCTGCAATTGTGCTCCAAATCCGATGATTGATACCTCTATGAATAGGGGTTGAGACATGTAATTGTCATGCCAACGGGTATTTGGACCGCTGGAATATTTCTACACATTTTATAGAAAATTCAATTTTATTGAAAATCACCTGAACTATGGCCCACAAAATCAGAGCTACAAAATCGAAAATCTGCAATTGTGCTCCGAATCCGATGATTGATACCTCTATCAATAGGCGCTGAGACCTGTAATTGTCATGCCAATGACAATTTGGATCGCTGGAATATTTCTACACATTTTATAGAAAATTCAATTTTATTGAAAATCACCTGAACTATAGCCCACAAAATCAGAGCTATAAAATCGAAAATCTACAATTGTGCTCCGATTCCGATTATTGATACCTCTATGAATAGGGGTTGAGACATGTAATTGTCATGCCAACGGATATTTGAATCGCTGGAATATTTCTTCACATTTTATAGAAAATTCAATTTTATTGAAAATCACCTGAACTATAGCCCACAAAATCAGAGCTACAAAATCGAAAATCTGCAATTGTGCTCCGAATCCGATGATTGATACCTCTATCAATAGGCGTTGAGACCTGTAATTGTCATGCCAATGACAATTTGGATCGCTGGAATATTTCTACACATTTTATAGAAAATTCAATTTTATTGAAAATCACCTGAACTATAGCCCACAAAATCAGAGCTACAAAATCGAAAATCTGCAATTGTGCTCCGATTCCAATGATTGATACCTCTATGAATAGGGGTTGAGACATGTAATTGTCATGCCAACGGGTATTTGGATCGTTGGAAAATCGGACTAGGGTCGTTCTTGAAAATCGGATAAGTACCTTTCGAATTACTTTGTTTACAGGCAGATATCAGCAGCGGGGATATAATGCATATCTCTCGCTCTAGGTCTGCTTGAGTTAAGATGCCTACAAATTATTCCGATTTTCACACAAATATACGTATATGACACACTGGAGTCCGTTGAACCCCACCGTGATTTTGGACCTTTTTACACAGCTGCTAGGCAGTGAAAACCCTCCTAAAGAGTTCAGTTACACAGTTTTACCAACGCCAGCGACAAGGATTATGGTGCCTGGGGTTTTACTACTGAAATTCCCTAACAATACAACAAAATATTCAAATTTATGGGTTTTGAATATTTTGTTGTATTGTTAGGGAATTTCAGAAGTATCAATTGCCAGTACTCTTGACATTTGTTCAGAATTTTTTCATGGGGTATCATGGTCAAAGATGGCCGCAAAACCACGTGAGTCGTATTTAATTTGATTATAGGAATTCAACTGCATATTTTCTCACGTCCTGTATTGTTGGCACCAATCTCCTTATCAATTACCATTAGTCTGAATTTTTTTCATGTGGTTCGCATGGTCAAATATGGCCGTAAAGATCGTGAATCGTATTTATTTTGATTTTCACAATTCGACAGAGTATTTTCTCAAGTCCTGTTTTACTGACACCAATATCATGATGGATTTTATGTTAGACGTATCAGTTACCAGTACATACTTTGAAATTTTTTCAGAATTTCATCAAATATGACTGGATATCGTTGTGAGTAATATTTAACATAATTTTCACAATTATTTTTCGAAAATTTTCTGAAAAAATTCCAGATTGCTCGCAATTAACAGGTCTAATAGAAAATAACCGGGAGATGGGTGCCAACAATAATACTTGAGAAGATACTCAGTTGAATTGCGAAAATCGAATTAATACGATTCATCCCCATGGCAAAATTCTGAAATAATTCCAGAGTACTGGCAGTTGATATTTCTAACAAAAAATCATCGGAAGATTGGTACCATCAGTATAGGACTTGAGCAAATATTCAGTTGAATCGCGAAAATATAAAAATGTTCCCTAGTTATTCGTGTATGTGTCCTTTCCTAAGTTAGTTTTATTTTTGGACTGCGAGTTCGACGTGATAAATTTTGCTATCATAATAGTATCATCGTATCTTTTTTGGGGTGACATATTAAATTATATCATGATACACGTTTTTTTTGGGCTGATATTTACATATGAAGAAAATTTTTAATTTAGTATTACCACTTTTAGCTCCTTCAAACCATGTGTTAATCGAATGTTCCATCAAATTCACATAAATTATTGGACTGTTTACTTAAATTATTGGAAACTTTAAGCTTGAAGCAGACAAAATTATTTCAACTGGCTGTCTGTCCGGTGAGTCAAAAACTAATTTTTTTTTTGTCTGAATCGAACAAAAAATCCGGTGATTAGCCGTTTTGTTATTGTTGTCGGTAATAAACCAATCGTGTTAAATATCTAAATTAGTTTTACCTAATGAACCCACCAAATGAAGATGTAATGTCTTACTTAGTGCTACAAAAACTATTTGGCGTGATTTTTTTATTTATTGTTTGTAAGGTCAATTCACAAGAATTAAAAAATTTGAGTTTTACTGCGGACTAATACCAGGCAATCAGCTAGTATACTATAAAAAAGTTGGCTTCTCACAATTAAATAAAAATTCGAATAAACTTTCTCATTTTACTATACGTGACAGTAAATTTACGACTCATTATAATATTTTAAAATTACATCCTGATTTAATTTTAATAATTTTTCCAATTTCTATAAATATTATAATGCACGCGATATAATATATCATTGAAAAACTGGCGCTAAATAAACAAATTTACTACGGCATAAATATTAAAAACGCCTCGCGATAACAAAATGCATGGGAAAATATTTCACGAATAAATCACTTCACAATAAATAATTAAACTTGATTAGGGGCTGTCCATTTCGGAAAATATATAACTGTATATACATTATATAGAAGTAAGTGCATATATTTACAATTCTTATCTTTTGGAAATTTAAAAATTCATCAGCCAATAACAATAATAATAAACAGTAATTCGCCGGCTAAATGTATAGCTATTATGAAAATTTAAATTAATTTTTTTTTATTTGTGCGAATGCAAATTACATAAATTTTAGTTCTCACTATAAACACCACTTTGCTTTGTTCTTATCTAAATTATACTTCACAAAAACCATTCTAATTATTTTCTTATCACAAAACTTTTTGTTTTACAAAACTGTACAATTTATTGTTATCAAACTATTTTGTAAGAAACAAACGAAAAAAACAAAACTAATATATTATAGGAAATGACCTTGGAATATAGTTTTCTAATCTCAAGTCGCAGTCAACAATGCAATTAAGTCTCCGTTTTATAATATGTTGTTATTATTTATTTATGCAATTACTTACTTGTATTTACCTAATAAATATTTGCATTTTATGATACCTCGTAATAGTGAGTCAAAGAGTTCTTATGATTAAGTGCTAATTCTAATAGACTAAAATAACAAATTTAAAATCCGGGAATTTCTGGACTAACATATGTATATGTATATACACAGAGCAACGTATTATTTGTGAATGAAATTGATTTATTCAATAATGCGCGATCGTGATAAATTTATTTCCTTCTAATTACGTATTCATCAACCGATTGATCAAAGTAAATAAAAATGTATACATTGTTGAATTGGTTAGGTATATAAGTAAGACTATTGTTTGAGGAACTAACGATTGTCGTGTATACAATATTTTGTTTAATACAAAAGGGTCATGGGAAAAATATTAAACGCCAGGTTGCGCGCTTCCTGCGCCGCCTATATTTAAATTAAACTAAATTTTAATTTTCATATTAATTGATTTTTGTTTTTCTAAAAATACAAGTTTATTCCAAGAAAAATCTCCAATTGGCCCCAATATACATACAACAAGCATATTCTACAATTTTCTATAAATAACTTTATATTTAATTATACACAATTTTATGATTAGATCACGGATTTTGAATTAATTTCATTTAATTAGAAATAAAAATTGAAAAAAAAAACACAGTTGATTGGAGTTGTGTTCCGCGAGAGACGTGATTAATACACAGAAAGAAACAAGTGTTCAAACACAACAACAACCCTAATTCTTAAAACGTGCATATAATTTATTAGTGAATTATTTCTGAGTTGTATTTACGCTTCGATATACATATATGCACAAACGTAAAGGGTTAACGCCAGTATCAATTAATTAAATTAAAATTTGATTTTGTGTTCGATTTCCCATCAAACCACATTCCAATGTTATCATATACCCAAAGATAAAACAAAAAGTAATAATTTAAAAAAATGTTCAGCAACAAAATTGTGGCATAAATTTACAAAAAAAAAAAAATCATTTTGTATTGACGTAATCAAGCATAATAAAGATGATGATGATGATGATGTTGGGTTTACATTTTATACGGCTTAGCAATTTTAAGATTTTCTGATTCGCGCGCATAAAAATATTGCGCGCCGCTTATAGTGTGACACCATCCGTTCTGGACCATAAGATTTAAATCTCTATAAATCAATTTTGTTTTTAATTTTTTGTTTATTTATGAAATGTATGTTAAACAAGTGGTCAGACCAGATTTCCGTAAGCGTCCCGGTCAGACATTCCGTACTACTTAGCTGCGAAAATTAAAATATTTTTCAGTCCATGTATCTCTTTGATGCTGCAGCAATATAATTGCAACGCTAGTTCGGCAAAATATAATTTTCTACAGTTTTTATGGAAGCCCCTCGATTTCTCAAAAATCTCGAAAAACACAAAGTACCAGGAGGCCTGATTAAACTATTGTTAACCACGAACAACTACAATATGATAAAAGGAAGCTAACATACTTTCTTCATACGTTCTCAATTTGTCTATGTGAATAATTATAAATATTAAAAACACACATTTTTGACAAACGTTTTAATTTCTATAGATGTTAGAATTTTAATAAATCGTCAAGGCGTGGTTTGAGGCGGCAGCTCCCACCCCCTAATGTATAAAATGATGTAAAATAACATTTGAAAAATTTGTTTTGTTTAAAAAAAATAGATTTTTTGGAATTGTCCGAAACGAATAATCGCCCTAATAACAAAAATGAAAAATAGCCCAAAATAGCTCAATCAATTAAATTTACAGCCCAAATAATATTATAACCATTTTCAAAATTATTTTTGAAACTGTCACATCTGTCTGGCATATTTCCCATTTTACGTCAAGGTTCGATCGTGATTAAAATGACCAATACAACCAAAAAACGTTGCTTCAAGTTAATTAGACATGCACACTTTACCATTCACCCGTTTTTATGTATCGCCCTATTAATTACTAATCGTTCATTCAAGTCCAAAATATTTGCCCCTGAAATAGTGGAGAACACAAATATTTCATATTATTTATTCCTAAACAAGTTTGAATCAAATATTACATCAAAAATGCTCTTGAATATAAGTTATGAAGTACTAAACAAACACTGATTAATTAATTTATGTTCAGTGCGTAATTAAGAAGGCGGGATTTAAAATAATTATTTTTCACTACACCTATATGGTAAATCGAAGATACATTTCCAAAAAATAATCTGTAATGGAACCTAACACCTGATTCTGACATTAAGACTCCTAAAGTAGAGGAGGAGCAAAATTTAGGAGAAATTTAGCGAGCCACGCAATTATAGCGTCAACCCAGATTTTGATAAAAAGAGAAATCCCCTCAATATAATGCAAAACCTTAAAAATTAATGCAAATTCTGCTCAACGATCATGGACAGTCAATTTCACAAATTGATCAAAATTTTCAAATTTTATAAAATTTTCAAAATTCTGAATGTATTTAAGCATAAAATTCTTAGTTTAATTATTTTAAAATTGTTAAATTCGTTTCATTAAAATACTTAGACTTCTTAAAATTCATAAATTTTTTAAAATCTTAAAATTCTGGAAAATTATGAAATATTAAAATTCGTAAAATCTGTAAATTGTTTGAGTTCTTTAAAATTAATTAAAATTCTGCCAAATGATCAAAAAGATTACAAATTTTCCAAAATTTTCAAAATTATTAAATCTTCAAATTCTGAAAATTGTTTGAATTTCTTCAAATCATTGAATTTCATTAATTCACAATCACCCAAAACCTAAAACGAATATACTTGCCCGATAATTTTTACGCGATTTTGCTTTTTATTTAAAATAAGCACAATCGCCTAAAAGTTGTGTGCGATTTTGAAATTTTAAGGACCGTCCAAAATATTGAAGATGAATGGCTACTGACTTAAATTTCCTTGCTCGTCTGTAAATTCTACAAAAGTGGAAAAATGCATTTTGAAACATTCTGGAAACGTAAAAATTCTGAAACTGTAACTTTACAGAAATTGCTTTTAGAGACAATGTTATAGAGTAGGTACTAAAAATTGGTATTCACAAACTGTAAGAATTTGGTCACTGTAAATAAATACATATTGAATTCATCGGATGTTCGAAAATTAGTAGCCTTCCACTATTTTTCGTTTCGTCTTTCCCGTTTGGTTGTTAAATTGCATCCGTTCAGTCTGCTTAAACTGACATTTCATAAACAAATTAAAAGATAAAAAGGAAGGCTACGGTAACTCTAGAATCTCTAGAAGTTCTCTTCTAGAGATAATTTGATTTGTTTGGTTATGTGTTCCGTATTTTCGTAAAATCTAAATTTTTCGAAAAAAAAAAAGGATGAGGTTCATCTCTTTCCGCTTTATTATAACTATCCATACCGTTTCTCCGTAAAGAAACGGATTCTTTGTAACTCGACCTTAAATAGAAAAATAATACGTCAGACATCTTTTGAAATTCGGACGCATCAACTTTCTTGCCCAAACACGATAAAAGGAGTGATCACTTTATATCTATGGCTTCTCGGCATGCGTAAGGTATTTATTTTGACTACAGTAGGGAACTAGAGAATTGCCCGTGGCAAGGCGATCCTTGGCATTATGGAACGTGTAGTTCAAACTAAATCAAACTTTCACCGAAGTTCTAAAGAAAAAAAGTTACTTTGAAAAGAATTTCAGACACCCTCAAGCATACTAATATTCGGTACGAATACAAAGAAATCCTAATAGGAAAACATTTTAGTGAAAATCTCAAAAACTACAAGTAAATAATCTTGATTTCTTACAGGTAAATAAATGTTATCGAGAGTATCACTTTCTGAAAAAACCATAGCGAAAAATAGTCACTCTACCGAGTTATGGGCCGTTAAAAACATGATGTGTAGCTTTATTTTAACAAATTTGTCACTGTACATTTCGGGAATATACCATTATATATTACCAAACTAACCGAAAATTGTACGGTTATATAACGAATTTACGAATTTATTTGTGAATAGGCTGTTAAGGATCTTCCTTAGGTGGACATTATCCCCATATTTGTCTGCCCAAAATGTCAATAATTGGCAAATATCGTAGATTAACCAAAAAAATATTAACATTTTGGTCGTACAACGTGATGCAAAAACCAAAAATTCTCTCCAAAATTCAGCGCCAGACGATTTTTGCGTGATGCCAACAAGATCTCCAATTGCCAATCGCTAGGACGTTCATAGTCTTCAACGCGTTCTCTGCCTACTTTGAACAACGTGTACCAATCAAAATTACTCGCCCTTTGCAGTGAATTATAGCCTAAAGTCTTTTCCAACATTTGCAAGCCGAAATTCCATTTTTGAAGAAAAATTTGATGCAACTTCTTTGCTAAACCGAAAAATTCACTATTTTTAGATCAAAGTAAACAAGGTATCTCAACAACTACTAAAGATATTGACACGAAATTTTATACAGATGTGTTAGGGTGCTACTAAAGTCAAGTTGCCCAATTACGACAAGTTACCAGAGCCATTAAACAGTCTGATGAATGGTGATCATCAAAAATTCAAAGGAGTTTCTCAATCTTATAGGGAAACACAATTTAAGCTTTCAGATGACTTCTTTTGGTACATCCGTGCCAATGAATAAAAACAAAGGGTTCATGCCAACTTTCTCCATACAAGGCCAAGTATATCACAAAGGCGGTTCACATTTCCGATGCATCACGAAGATGCGAAATTCCTACAGATTTACTTTTTGGGTGATGAAGAAGCAGAAGTTAAACGTCGTTGCTCCATTATACCTGGAATCGATAAGAAATTAATCATATCACTTCAGAAGATGTTACATACATGAACACAGTCACTACGTGAGGACATTCAAAACTGCATTAGACGAAAATCTAAGATGACATGAAAATAGTGATCAAAGCTGACAAAAAACCACACGCAGGGCATGCCAGAGTTTCCAATGAACCAGCAGTTAATGAAGTTGCCATTATCATTGCTGGAAATGACTTCGAAAACAGAGATATTGTCTTGAAGATGAGAAGCAATGAGCTTAAGAGAATCAGCGAAACGCACATATCTTATGATGGCAATATCCGCTCATGTTTCCAAGAGGAGAAGACAGTTATGCAATAAACATTAGCCAAGTTATTCCCGGAACAAATAATACGGTCAGCAAAACTATATCAGCCATGTCTTACTACCCTTACCGTTTAATGGTGAGGTAAAATCAAATAAACTATCTTCTACTCTACCGGCAACTACTTCATCAGTATCTGGTGGATATGGATGCGAAAATGGAACATGAACGGCTGCTCTACATTCGCCTTAACCAAAAGAAACTTCGTGTCGATGGGTATATTCACTTAAAGGATGCAGTAGCAAATGATGGAGTTGCTACAAATCACGAAAAGCTGGTGATACTTCCTTCAACATACACTGGGGGACCACATAAGAAGGACATGGCGGCGTCCGTTCTGGGGACGCACTTGGTCGCGTCTATACAGTCCATTTGAGGAACTTAGAATGTTACTACATACGAATGCTTTTTCATAAGATCAAGAGACCTGCAAGTTTTAATGATTTACGGACCGTAAATGGAGATTTATGTGAGACATATCACGCTGCATGTTTGGCTATGGAGCTCTTAGAGAATGACAACCAGTGGGATGAGTCATTGAACAAAGCGAAAGAATCAGATACACCTTCAAAAATTTAAACTCTTTGTGCTATCTTACTCTCATGCTGCGAGGTGTCCAATCCAAAAGCTCTGTGGAAAAATACAAGGACTACATGTCTGAAGATATTCTGCGACGTCAGCAACGAGAAAATCCCAATCTGAACTTAGATTTCACAGATGAAATCTACAACGAAGCACTGATAATGATCGAAGACAAAGTTATTGATATGTCAGGAAAGCTTTTATCAGCATTTGGAATTCCAAGCCCATCACCACCCCAAATGAACCACTTATGAATGTAGAACAACGAGAATTTTATAATGAAATCTTTCAGCGTTTGGTTGACAAAAAAGGTGGCATAATTTTCATAAATGCACCTGGCGGAACTGGCAAAACTTTCCTTATCAACTTAGTACTTGCTAGAATCAGAGGAGAAAAGAAAATTGGCCTCGCAATGGCCTCTTTAGGCATCGTTTCAGTCAGGAGACGCCAGTATGCGGAATGAAGAAAGAAACTGGAAAAGAGGAGGTATTAAAAGAATGTAAGGCGATTTCATGGGATGAAGTAGCAATGATGCATAAACATGGATTGGAAGCTTTAAATCGATCACTGCAAGACAATAACATTATGGGTGGATTGTTAGTTATCCTTGCTGGAGATTTTCGTCAAACACTACCAGTCATTCCTAGAGGTAACATGTCCGACAAGATAAAAGCCTGTATCAAATCATCGCAAGCAATCCAAGTTTATAATTGTTTTAAAGTTTAATTGCAGTCTTCGAACTCAATTTGAGCAGACTTAGGTGGTTTTATTAAAATTTAAATGTATCATAATTTAGTGTTTCTAATCAAAAACAGTTACAGAATAAAGAAGGGAATATAAGAAAGGGTGTAAAATTGTCATTGTTGATCTACATAAGAGTTTTTGTTCGATTCATTCATTCATAAATTTTTAGTGAATAGAATGTTTTGAGTGGCAAGTGTGTAATATGTCATAACAAACATATTACATATATAGGTTATGGGGACATGGGTTTTTTTAGTGTATAAATACAGTAATTTGTTATGGATCGATTGGTTTGTGGTTGTATAGATTTTTTTTTGGGTAAATGTTTGTCATCGAATTCGCGTTAAGCGATGCACAGCACAAGTTAAATAGATACTCAATTATAACGTAATTTATAAATTATGAATGAAAAGGTAAAATTCATTAAATGACGATTTCTGGTGTTTAACGATGTTTTTTCAATTATCTAGTAATTTATTATGTGTTTTTTTTTGATACTTTTAATTGATTCGGATTTTTTTGTATTTATGATTCGGAACCGAGGTAAAGCCGTAATGATAATCTAAAATTTGGTTGAACTTTGATTTCCTATTTTGGTCGGTGACACATCGATTAAAATTTTTCCAAAATATAATGACTTGCCCGTTAAAAATATGTCTATTACCAATTATTAATTTTACAAACTAATTGGAATTTTAAATCGGCTTAAGCTGTGAATTAATTTTTTTATCGGTTTTTAATGATAAAATTTATAATCGAAGAATTCGTTTGTGGTTCAGGGTGCGATTTCAAACAGTATTTGATTATAAAGTACATAAGTAAAGGAATTCCTTGAATTATCTTGCCCTTCATTCACACAAAGTGTAGAGCTTCAAGGGATCATTTTAAATATGTAGCAATTTATTGCTTTTGAATATCTTTTAACTAAAGAATAAATAATAGTTTCCGACAATAAAATTACATCCGCTTAAAATTATTTGTCCACCACATATCATGTACAAGTACACATACATAATTTCAGGATATTGAGAATTCTGCGGGACATGCAATTTTAGAAAATGTGCACTAAATTGTCTATAATAAGCATACGTCAATCACAAAACGCGTACGGAAATGGCAACCCTTATTAGTTTTAACATTTAACATGTGAAGTTAATTCCCACCGTTTATCATGATTTCTTAACACCGCGCGATTCGAGACACAATAAATATTGACTTAATGTGCAAAATACAAATATTTAAAAAATATTGCAAATGTTTTACCCAAACAAGACAGTAAAGTGTTAATGACATATTCGCCCGGTATGGCGTAACAACGGCTTCTTATTGAATGAAAATTTAAAGGGCAAACAGAGATAACACATAATACACAATAAATTCAAATATTTAAATTAAAAACTAAAAAGAATCACGTTTGGGGTCGGGATCCACAAAAAGGTAAGCAAATATATTATACTGTATGACACAATATATATTCTCGTGGTACACACGGGTATTTTATAAAAATTGACGCAACAATAATATTTATTCATCAATGCGGTGGTCGCTTTTAATTGAGGATAAAATTAAATTTGAGTGCATTTCGTTGAATTAAAAATAAAACGGATTTTTTTTTTTTAAATTAATTTAATATTAATTGGTTTTTATGGTTGGGATTGTTTTTAATATTCATATAAAATTGATAATAATTAAGTTTTATTTATTTTATAAATGAAAAGGGGAGGAATGTGAGTTTGGAATGAGTCAATTATAAGCAGCACAATAACACACATGGTACACGTTTTTTTTGTATATCCATACTGTTTTGACGTTAAATCTTTTATAGAAGCGCGGTCCATATTTTTTTGTCTAACAAGTTATTCGAGGGTTAATTTTGACGGTGACTAATAATTTAATATCAAATTTATACTATTTGTACTCTTTCGAGTTTATATACGATAAAGCTAAGTAAACATTGATAAGGAAATAAAATATAACACAATGCATTAACAAAAAATAAATTGCATGAATAGTTTTCAGGAACCGAGCGAGCGCAACCCATATACATAGTAAGTATACTTAATATCGCCGATAAAAATAAGCCTTAATTAAATATAAACGAATCTTAATCGTAATTATCGTATTTTTAGTGTGTCATGTTTATTGACACGATATTAAAATTTTCCAAATGTCTTACAAATAATGTACATAGCTAACATATATTCTGTAATTAACTTCATGCCTTGATTTAAATGGTGATAATAAAAAATTAAAAAATTGTATTTATCTATCTGCATAATATATTATATTTACACCTACGATGCCCCGCGCGCAAACCTTTAGCATGCACGATTATGTATATAGCCTTCGAACAAATATATAAAAATTTAATTGACACGGTTCTAAAATTGTGATTTAACACACCTTCAAATCCTTGAATCACCACCACAACCATAACGAACTTTTATGGAGTTTTATCAATCGCATATCCCGCGCGCACTACCACCACCACCACCACCACATATGTACATATTTAAAAAATAAATCGCAGAAACTATAAAATTCATAATGAAATGATTAAAAACTATAAAATATAAAAATAAAAAATAAAAAATTTTATGAATGGATTTATATGTTACATACATATTCGTTTATCCATTACATGTTATTGCTGTAAATTTGTTGACGGAAATACACTTTAGCCGATAAATACACAGGCAACGAGTACACATATATTATTTAAACACTGATTAAATTGCAAGTGGTAATAAAAAAAAATTTAAAAAAATGAGTGATGCATGTGTTGCAATTATAGAATTTTTTTATTTTTATTGTAAACAATCTAATTATAGTCATAATATGTAGATAAATGTTTAAATGTTCAGCATATATGTACAAGTATACAGATATAAAATTTCGAGGCTGACTGTAAAATGTATACATATGTACACTTACATACAGCTTGTTTTATGAGAGTTGTATTAAAATTGTGATTGGTAATCAAATGTGTTGTGGCCTCTTTTTACAATTTTTACGATGATGAATTTACAATAACCGCCGGTGCACTTCTCTTAACATAGTTTGTTTTACTTACATATATACACTGTATATGTATAGTGATAAAATAATTTGTCGCAATATAAGCGCGTATAATTTGTAAGATAAATTGAATGTCATGTTTTGATAAGAAATGTAAACAAAACACTTTTAATTCAATTTTGGTTTAATGTCACTGCCAACAGTTTTTTTTTTTGAGGGGTGATTCGGTAAACAAATGTGAAGTTGTACCGGGATTTGATCCCAGCAAATAAAAAACCTTAATCAGGCAACTAAAACTTTATATCAAGCATTCTTTTACAAAGTTAGTCCAGCCCGGAATTTTATTATTTATTTAATATTATTTAAAACATAAATAAAAAAAAAAGTAAAATTAGCTAAGAATATCTAAATTCATTTTATAAACAATATTTTGAACAATTTTATAAAAAATATTTACTTTGTCGGATCTTTACTTTGTCGTTTCATGGTCGGCCAGATTTAAAGAAAATCGTTACATGGCACCATAGCCTAAAAATATGAACCAAATAGGCAAAACGATCCAGCATTCATGATTTAAAAGTAAAACAAATCAAGTTTGAGTCTTCCTTTGATAAAGTTCCAAATTTTGATTGCATTGTTCAAAAACTCAGGTAAAATTTTGTTTATATCCTACCACATTTTTGACTTTTGTCCGCTAGAGCAAACCGTTCCATAATTGCAACCAATAATTCAATAACAGACGGTCCAAAATATTAGTTATAATAATTATTTATTTGATTAAGTTATATTGGTGGAAAATTATTCAAAAGAAATATTGCAATTTAAGTCAATTTTATTCAGAAAATGAATATTTAAGGAATACACGTTTGCAGGTTTACTACACCCAACGCCATATTTGATATTGTTTATACCCACATGTTAAAATTAATGGCAGAAAATGTGGCAGATGGAGTAGCTGGGTTACCCTTAAGGAGTAAAAACACCTTGTGGGAGTGAACTCAAGGGTTATTTTTTCCAATTTATTTAAGAAAAACGAAGCGATATTTTAATACATGTAATGTACTACATAAAGTCTTGAAGTACAAGAAAATATTTTTTATATTTTTTATTGACCTCCTTCTAAACGGGCGGAAATCTACAGGTCACAATTTTCAATCTAGAACATAAACCGAAAAAGATGTCAAAATCTAGTGAAAATATTAACTTTTACAAAAATGGCGTCAATATGAAGGAAACGTTTTTTTATCATGAGAAAATCGCTGGAAAATCGGTCATAAAATCATTCAATTTTAATTTAACTAGATTTTGACATCTTGTTTCAAAATCTTTTTCGTTTTTTGCTCTATGTAGATATGAAAATGGTGATCTGTAGATTTCCGTCCGTGGAGGTCATTAAAAAAATGGAGTTTCCAACAAAATTCTCAATATTTGTATACGAGATAACATGGTTTTGGCCTTTGAAAGCCCTATCTTAATGCTATAAAAAATTGCTTGGTTCAAATGTATTTATTAATTGAATAAAGTTAATTCAGAAGATTAAAAAAATGACAGTTCATAGACAGAACAACAATTCATAGACAGCATTGTGGCCGGAACCCCATCAATGGTCCGGAGTTTTAACTTGACGAAAAGTCAGTTGCAAGCGCGGGTGGTGATTCCAAAGGGCTCCCACTATTCTCAGGTGATCCAAAGTAATGGACACAGTTTATAACAGACTTTATAAACTCAACACGATGCCTATAACGCGATATTGCAAAGACGGCCAAAATACAAAAGTACCTGAACAACCCCACTCTATTATCCGAGATCGGTGGATAAGATACCGAGGATGTTAAAGATGGAATCGGGACATGACCGGAGACTTGCGGAACTCTAAAATCCTGTAGTCAATATAGAGTTATTTAACGTATGGCTGCGAGGAAATGCTGAGACGGCGAGTTGTTTGTCCGGCCATCAATTATTTTGTTACACAAATAACTTCGAACCGACAGACGGACAAAACGGAAGAATTCCACGGAGCTCACAAGACCATGACACCGAAGATCAATGTACCGAATATGCAAATCAATTGATCATTTGACAAGCAAATACCGGGAGTTTGTATATCATTACCGGTCGTCAGGCGCTGGAATGTAGTGCGTCGAAGAAACCTATGCGTAGGTTGTTCGGGAAACCATTGGCTCTGCGACTGGAGAGCAATTTCATTTAACTTAAATCTATTAACTAGACCAGGACCCACTTATTGGCAAACTTCGTAGCCGTGCTGTTTAAATTTTGTGAACACATCAGAATGGAATCAAGCGAGACGACCAAGGTGCTCAGTGATGACTGTGGAGAGATCGCCCACAAGAGGAAGTCTCTACGTACCAGATAACTGTAATGACGTTCGGAGCATCCTGTTGAAACAGTTTTATGTAAAAAGTACGTAACACTTAAAAAAATTAGAAATTGGAATATTAACGAAATTACCATGGAAGCGATGGGTCGAAGTGTTTCAACATTTTAAAATTAAAAGTAATCATTTTTCAATTTAAAAAATTAATAGAATTTGTGTGATATCTTCCAGGAACACATCTTTCCTCCAAATAAATTTTATTTTGCATAATTTCTATTAAGAAATGATTTAGAATTTAAGGTAGCTTTTAGAGTTTAAAGCTTTTGCTGTAAATATTGTTTGGGTTTTATTTTACGGGGAATTCCTCATATAGGTTTTGTACTCCAAATTAAACTTCTCCAAATCAAATACGCCTTTATACAAATCAAATTCACCATTATCCAAAGCATATTCATCCTTTTCCAAATCAACTTCAAACTGCCAAATTTAAATTCATCATTTATGGAAATATCACATTGAAATTAAAAACATCGGATTGAAGTCTTTTGACTCACTGATAATTCGTATGAATAGAATTTTTGAGAATCTTTGGAAAAAATATTTTTGAGATTATTTCGAAATTATTGAAAATTTTTAATCTATATATTAGAAGTTTTTGATATTGGTCTGCGGCGTAAAAATTTTTTTTCTCGATTCAATGATGAACCATGAAAAACTTAATTATTTGTATATTTTTGTATTTCTAAATTATTTAAATTTTCATATTCCTAAAATTTGCAAATACCTATGAAATTTGTTAATTTTCTAAATTTCGAAAATCTTAAATTTTATGTATTGTATTTAGTATTAAATGTCTAAATTAACTAATTCCTAATACGAATTCTAAATTTCAAAAATGTTTATAAAAACTCTCTAAATGTTAGGATTCTTAAATTTGACGAATTTCTAAGTTTATACTAACTTTAAAGTTTAGATCTTTAAATTCCCATTTTCCTAAATTTCCTAATTTCTTTTCTTTCCAAACTACGTTACAAAATTCGTTAATTTCTAAAATCAATAATTCCAGATTCCAAATAAGTAAATGATAATTTTGAATTTAACGATTTTATAAAATTTGTAAAATCCTAACTTAATTTTTCCACTATTAAAATTTCCAAACTCCAGAATTCTTAAATTTGATAAAATTCTTATTTAAGCTTCTAAGGATTTTCGCTTTCTATATTCCTGACATTTTAAGTTAATTTTAGAGTGAAGTTCAGGGTTAGTTTTAGAGAAGGGTTTCCAGTGAATTTTAGGGTGATTTCTAGGATAGGTTGAATTAAAGGGTATATTTTAGAGTGAATTTTAAAGTAAAATGTTAGGGTTAATTTTAGAGTGACTTGTAGGTTGAATTTAAGAGTGGATTTTAGAATTAATTTGTCGTAATTTTAGGAAGAATTTTAATGTAAATTTGGGGTAAATTTTTGATCAATTTGATGGAGAATTTGAATTAATTTTTGGGTGAATTTTCGGATGAATTTTAAGGTTGAACTTTTTAGTTAAGAAGACATTGTATGGTAGATTTGGGAATGAATTATAAATTGAATTCAGGTCAATTTGGGATGAATTCTACGGTGGATTTTACGATGATATCTAAGGTAAAGTTTATATTAGCCGCATTTCTTGACGCATTAGTGATCCGGATCAGATCAAAGTTTACATTGAAAACAACAACAAAAATTAAATTTTTGTTGTTGTTTTCAATGTAAACTTTGATCTGATCCGGATCCCTAATGCATCAAGAAATGCAGCTAATAATTATAAGGCGAATTTTAAAGTGAATTTTATGACCCTATTATAGGTTTATTTATTTTATTATATCAACTTGTTATTTTGTATCTACACTCAGAGAAAAAATATGATAAATGAATGATTGGAATTATTTTGTTATGATCCAGGAAATCATATTCAACTATATTTGATATATCCTAATATATTATAATAATAAATATCATTTATCTAATTACTAGAATTATGTATGATAAATTTTATTAAAATATGATAAATGCAATAATTTTCGACTTTAATGATTGCAACAATCATGCAATAAGATTTAATATAATTGAGACAATCATATAGTATGGTTTTATATGATCTGTAATATTTAAATATGGTGAGAACAATCATAATACAATAGGGTCTATCATAATAGAATTAGGTCTATCAAAACAAAATAAGGTTTATTGGAAATTATTTGTATCTCCTCGTGTTTGCTACGGTCATATCAAATTGAATTTGTACTCTAACAAGGTGCAATTATCACCTAATCTCGTGAGAAGTCTTAAATAAAGAAAATATTATAACAATTTAAAAATAAATTATTTTGTTTAATTAATTTATTATTAACGTTAATAGTTAAAAAGTGTTTTAGTGATGTTAGTAGTTTTGAAACCTAAAAGTGAATTTTTAGTAGAACAAATTGTTACTAAACCTTATAAGGGGGTAATTGTGTCTTGCAGTAGAAAACTACGGCATGTAAGTAATTTTTTTTTATACTACAGACAGCATTAAACACCGTGTTGATTATTGAACCATTTTTCTTTGTGAATGTTTGCTCGTTCAGTGTTATTAATTATTAAAATAAAGGGTGTTTCCAATTATTTAATGTGTGTTTGGAATACAATGTTTCTTAAAACAATACATTTGTACATAAATAGTTTTTGAGCATACAAATTTAATTTTCTAAAATAGATTCAAAAGAAGTAAAATAGACATAATTTTGCAATTACATTTAAAATTTTATTCCACTAAACAAAGTTTTAGCCCTTAAAAACAAATTTATTCAAAAACTATCCACCTATTTCGGCTGAAATCGGCAAACCAATTACGCTTGTAATAGAGGAACGGAAGAACGTATCTGGGGTGATAATTGAATATATCATTAATCGCAACCTAAATAAATTTTAAGTAGTTTTATTAGAATCAAAATATAAATATTTGTCATTGAGGTTTCTTTAGGTTTTTTAAGGGCGATTCTACAAAATTCGCGAAATTGTGCAGACATTATTTCCAAAAGAGCTACACTGCCGTATTAAGGAAAAAGTCACAAATGCCAAAAGTCGAAAAATGTGTTAGGGGCATATTTGGATTCTGCAAATAAATACCTGTCTTTCTGCTTTATTAAACAGCTAAATATCCTGCATCAAATTCCATAAAATCACGTTATTTAATAGTCAGGGGCCTTACTATGCAATTCGACGACTATTTTCGACGGCTATCGTTTTGTATAAGAAGGTGCAGGAAGAAAAAAGAAAACAATAGTTACTGTGTTCATTTTTCTTCTTGTAATTTCTAATTCAAAACGATATCCGTCGAAAATAGTCGTCGAATTGCATAGTAAGGCCCCAGGTTTCATATTAAGACAAGGCAAACAAAAATAGTTAAATTGAAATTACACAAAACTACAAAAAGGCAAATGTGACTTTTTTCTTAGTACGGCAGCAGGAGAAGTACTTTATTCCATCTTCCGGAGTTTGCATTGCCAAAGGTAATATAATATAATTTGCATTAAAGTATATTATAAGAATGCTCAGTGAAGTTATTTTTATTTTCAGGAAAACTATTCAATATTTACAGCAATTACAGCTCACCTTTCTTGCTCTGAATTAATAAAAAGATGATCCATGTCATCAACTGCTACCTTAACCATCTCAAATAATGTGAAATATCGAATTTAGGTAAATTAATAATAAGCTCTTGCGCTGATAGATACCCATTTCTATGATGACATTAACTATTTAAAATGTAGATGACTGCGGGGAGCTTTACGAAAACACTGCAGGTAAAAAATAATAGTAAATAGAATTAATTTATTAACACATATAGCAACATTTGAAGATTTGAACCTGTTTTATTCATTAAAAGCGGAATTAATTTCTAAATTGATTAGTTGCATAAATTACTTGGGTCTTGTAACAATATTAATAAATATTTTTCCACTATTTCCCGATGATAATTGGTGCTACCCTAAAACATCCAAATATTGACACCTTTGAGCAGTGGAATTTTCAAAAAAAATTATTGATTAAACCAGATTATCTTTGTATATGTTTGGCCCACGCCAAACTAATCTTTATAAGTGGTTAATAAATTAAAGGCCAAGAATAATTTTTAATTTTAATTTAAAAATTCGTTCTTTTAAAACACTAAGGCAACAAAATTAACCAAAATTTCTCGTAATTTTTTGTCAAGATGGTGTTTTGAAAAAACGAAAATTCGGCACAATTTTCATATAATTATTACATAAAAATTTAAAAAATTGTCTAGTGCATTTTTAACGTAAAATTGTTTTGTTTGATTTAGCTTCGCACTAGGACCGCAGAATAAATGTGGCAAATCAAATTAGATATGACTGTTTGGTGGTTATTACCCACGATGCCATTAGACAAAGTTCATTCAAACTAATTTAAAAAAAAATAAAAAATTTCAGAGATATTTCAAGATAGCCATACTTTTAAAGTCCTATGTTGTATATAGCTAGTATTAGTCAAGCAAAAAATGTTTTGACTAATTTATCTTAATTCAATAATATTTCTATTTACAGATGAACGACTAGAGCTTAGTTTAGTACTTCTGCCGTACATTCTTCCACGGAAAGAGGAATCAGAAAGGAAATTCTCGCTTTTCTAAAAAATAAATTCCAAATTCATTTATAACTATACCTATATAGGCTATATTTTAATTACATCAAAAACTACAACCTATTTTTTCTACAGAAACCAGTTGAAGCGGCCGAAACGGAGGGAAATACTGAATTTCTCAAAATTATTTTTATACGTGAACCTTTAGAAATAATTCATGTGTGAGTTTTGCGTGAAAACGTACATGTTTACGAATGCTTTAGAACCATTAACTACTATACCTTTAATTGTTTGGGTATAAATGCTAAAAGCTCAACCAGCGAAAAATTATGAATTAAGGAATTTTAATGACACTAATTTTTCTTAATTTTTTGACATTCGAACCAGCGAAAAATTGAGCCTAAACACAAAAAAAAAAAAAAAACTGTTTGTTATTGTTTATGTGCAATACACAATGAGGCTACATAATTTGCGAGCACAAAATGATCACATTTTTTATCCTTTAGAAAAAATGCATTAGAAAAATGTTGTTAAATCAACAATTAAATTATTTCAGTCGGTTAAATCTAGAAAAATAAAAATAAAATAGTAAAATTATTGAGTCATCGCTATGAAATTAAACATGAATCTTGAATATAATTATTTGTCTCAGCCAGGGTAGGTTTTCGATTTAAACTTGCCGAGGTTTAAGTTAAAGTGGAAGATATTCATGATCTAACAAGACCAAAAATTTGTAGCAGGGTGGCAAGAAAACCTAGTGGGATAAGATTCTACGTGATGTTAACAACAAATTTTTGTACCACATGCGAAATGTCATAGAGACTAAACAAAAACTGACCATTTGCATTATGTAATTACACAAAAATAATTTAAAGTTAATTGATTTACTATTTTAGTTTGATTTGTTTCCATACTGCACAAATAATAATGAGAAAAAAGTTGTGGGTACAAATAATCTTGACCAAAACTAAACTATTTGTAATTTCTCCTATAAGAACTAAAATTTAAAAAAAAAATTTATTGAAATTATATAAAGCAGGGTAATTAAGTTTATTGAATTAAAATTAATGTTTTCAAAAAGTTTATTATGTATGTATATAATTTTTAAAGTTGTTTGAGTTACGCTGCATCAAAAATTTAGCAGGTGCAAATAATTTTGACTATGACAAGTATCTTTTGCATCAACATTTTTTTTGGATTTGACATTTTTTAAGTGACTTTACTTTTTCGCTAGGAGAGAATACAGAAGTTCTATTTACCGCATTTTTAAGTTTTGTTAATTCTTAATTTTAAAGTTTATAATTTTTCGCTGGTCGCCACTTAACTATCCAACATTTTGCGAAAATATGTGCATGGCTTTCATACAGAAAGCTATATAAAACGTCACCAAAGACATGTCCAATGATTCCAGATGTATTCGAAGATAATACTTCCTATTTTTCTAATGAATTACTAAATTCTTTAATTTTAAGTTTAGTTTAACTAATGAATTTGGCTCAAGATACTGGTTTTGTATGTGGCAGTCTAATGCTTGGTTTCACAAAAACAGGCAAACTCCAATTAATAAATATTTCAACTCTTCTACATGAAAATTTTGACTGGAGAGCTATATTCAGCTGCCCAATTTCGTTCAGCTAATTATTTAACTGAAGGCTAAATATTTCTATGTAAAATAAAATTATAATTAACTTGCATTGAATTTTTATTGTGAAAAAAAATGAAATTTCATAAAAGAACAAAGGGAGGAAATATTATTTAACTAGAGATTGGTTATTTTTTTTGTGAAACCGGGCATAATGGAAATAAAAAATCTGGAAATTTTACAGAAATATAAGTTTGCGCGACAAGAGAAATAGTTTAGCACTAATTTCATAGATTTCGGAAATATTATTCTAAAGAAAGGACCAGTAATCCACTTAAATGGTATTCCTAAATTGGTTTTTGTTAAATGGTTACTGAAATATAAAACTGTAAAATATATTTGGTGATTACACGAATTAAATATTTGATTCAAGTTAAAGTAGAAAAGAAAATTATTAAGAGAATTTGGCTGTGTTAATATAATTCGCTAATACAACCTGCGCAGTTCATTCTGTATAATATAGATTGAAAATTGGGATACAATCAGTCCAGTCGCCGCAGCCTGATAAGAAGATTGATTTTTTCATAATCATAATCTGATCAGTTCGAACTTGGATTAAATTCTAATACAATTTTCGGAACATATTAACTTCAAATATATTAAAAATTAGAAATATAAAACGGAATATTTTAGTTGTGTTCATCATTTGGAAAATTTAGGTTTCAATTATCATTATTACGGTTTTGAAATTGAATTTGTGGAGCAATTTTAAACAATCATATGACTAAAAGTTTTATGAAAAATTTTATAAACTTATATATGTTAAATATAAAAATAAAAAATTATTTCGTTTAAACCTCTAATTTGGATATAACAATACTATGTGTACTGTACGATAAATTAATTCAAAATAAATGTACATTTCATAAACTATAGAATATGTTTTGTTATTTACACTTGGCACTTGGCGAAACACACTTAATACACACATTTTTAAATTTTTTTAAAACACTTGTTAAATATTTCGCAAAATTACAAAAGGTTTAAAAAATCACTCGATCGATTTCGGCTTATTAGGCCATCATCAGGAGTGTAGATACTCCTGATGATGGCCTAATAAGCCGAAATCGATCGAGTGACTTTTTAAACCTTTTGTAATTTTGCGAAATATTTAACAAGTGTTTTTAAAAAATTAAAAATGTGTGTATTATAATATATATGGTATGATAGCTGCTATCACAGCCGCAGTATACTTCATTAATTGGTACGATAACAACTATCACAGCATCTGATGGGCTTTATCATATGAACATACTAAATTCAATTAATTTATTGATAACAACTATCATAATATCTGAATTGTCTTATCATCTCCAAATGATAAATTCAATTATATTATTGATACGATCCATCACAATAGAGATATATGTAATCATGGATATGGTTAATTCAATAATATTTGCATAATAACGTGCATAATTTATTAAATAGATACAATCATTATTATTAATTGTATACATCAAGGTATGATTTTCTTAATTATAGCATCTAATCATAAATATGATGGTCACTTTTATGATCAGCTCAATCATATTTTTTCTCTGAGTGTAGAATTTAAATACAGCAAATTTATTAAATTAAATAAATTCTGCTGGATTTATACCGGCCAGTACGTGATAGTCTGGACTCATTGTTCTCCCTCCTAGATGTTGCAGTCTTTGGCGGAAAATGGCTGGGAATTGGCACAGGACATGTTTCGCTGATTCAGCTTCCAGATCGCAGAAGCGGCATCCGTCTGTCGCACTTAGGCCCATTTTTTAAGGTGATATCTTAAGGGGACGTGACCTGTGAAGAAGCCGGCTAGCATCCTCAACTCAGGGTTCATAAGTACAAGGCACTCCTTGACCCTGACTGACGAAGATGATATGAATTTCTTCGCCTGGCGCCTGGCAAGTCTGCAAGCCAATTGTAAATTTACCCTAGCTACCATTTACTGTGATTCCTTTCACGGGCCGCAACCCGTGAAAGGAAAGGGAAACCCCAAGCATTCGAACTTTCTTCAATATTATCGAAGGTAAGCATTCGATCATGTCCATAAGTAATTATTGTTCCAAACTTCAGGAGAAATCGAATGTTATCTTTGCTTATTCAAAAATGATTAACCAGTGTCAAGTGAAATACATGAAATTAAGGTACTTTCCAACGGTGGTGTTACGGAGTTTGGAAAGAAATCAATATGTAATTGATTGAAACTGAATTAGACAAGTAGAAAGTGGGCAGTACGTTTATAAGTTTCGAGTTTAATTTTTATGGTTTGGACAATTTTACCTAATCTGGGGCCAAATTTTGCACAAAAGGCGAGAAGCGAAATTATAGCCTTTTCTCCAAAAATAAATATTAACTGTGTTTCTCTCGTTTGATGGCGAATAAAAGTTATAGAATAAAAAGACTTTAACAAACAAGGTACATTGTGGAAATAAAGGGGGGGGGGGCAAAAAGAGAGAGCGAGAGAGTTCATACTTAATGAAACCGGCTTAGATCGCCATAGTAAAAGAGAAAAACTAGCTTTTATAAATCAATACATTTATAAATCAAATATTTTTCTTATTTTAACCAAAATTCAGTTAGACGATCCACAATTGGTACAACGATCCACATTATGCTCGTTTACCTTAATTCACACAGTAATATTAAATTTGGTAGGTAAAAACATTTCACCACGAACCACGATAATTTGATTTTCACCAAATTTGTAACCAAATATTTTTAACATATTTACACACGGAATAATAAAATAAAAAATTGCAAAATTTTCCTGGAAAATTGCAGTTTTCCCGGAAAAATTGGTTGCCCTATCGAAAAACTATTGAGATATGTACATTCCTAACATAAAAATGTTTTTAAAAATTGCACATCTTTATGTACTTGGAATAAAATTACAACAACATTTGATTTTAGAAAAGTGGATATTTTCGCGGAAAATTAGTTAATTTCCGGGAAAATTTGGCTTGCACCTCTTAAAAACTATAGGTACACAATCCTACATTCAAAAATTTTCAAAAAAAGACGTCTCACCGTACCCAGTAAGTAAACTTTAGCGTTATTTTTTTATAGGAATCACCACCCCAAATACCCAAATTAGAATTAAAAATTGCATTGAAATATTATCGCCAACAACAACAACAACAACTACGCCAGTATCACATAATTTAATTAATTTCCGAAATTGATAAGAATCAAATTAAAATTATTGTTACACAATCGTATAAAAATAAAAAATATAAGCGTGTATGTGGGGGTACTTCACCTCCCAACAATAATATTATCGCGATCCGCGCGAAATAAAACAAAATCCGTGAAAAAACAATTAATTATTACGATTGTTTCCGTTTTGATTTGTGTGCTTTTTATCTATAGTATTTCATAAAAACTAATTTTAGATAATTAATCCAGTTTATTGTAAAAAAAAAACACACACACATTATAATTTTATAAATCAGCTGTTCTCATACAACAAACAACAATAACAATACAAATCATTACTATCGTCTGTATGTCAAAAATAAAAATAAAATTTAATTTGAGGTTATGAATACACAAAAAACAACAACAAACCTGCATTGAATCGGCGCTTATAATTTCACCGCCGAACTTTTTGGCCAATTCAATTGACAATTTTGTTTTGCCGGTACCCGTCGAACCTAAAATCACTATCAATGGCACTTTACGAAACATATTTTCACACAAAACACACACTTTTTGTTTATTATTTCATTTATTTTGCACATAACACTCCACGTTTTAATTTTTTTTATTTTACGTCAACTACACACTAAACTACTTACACACACTGTAATTTCTCTGACAGTTCGTTTTTATGCTCACATTTTTGTGTGTATTTTATGTACAAAGAAAACTACAAAGAGAGAATTCAATACAAACGGAGAATGAGTTGTTGCGCGCACATTCGTATTCTTATTGGAATACAGTTGTACCGCATTGTTGTTGTTTTATGACGAAACATTTATGTATGACGATTGACGGTTAAAAACGATTTTGATTATCAAAAAAATCTCGTTACATTAGGCCCGATTCTGCCTTCCAAAATTTTATGTTATGATATGTTATTTTTGTTTTTTCAATACAAATTCATATAGGAAGCGGGGAAATAAAATAACATAACATGAATTTTATCGTTCCAGAATCGGGCCCATTTTGTTGCAGAAGGTTGCGACATTTGTTGTATAAAAAATTGATTATGTTTGATTAACAAAACGCAACGATACTAAACTATAATTAAATGAATTACATCTGAAATAATTAAATACAATTAGAACGAATATTATGTTTGGTAGGTGTTACTTCGTAATCCTTGGGTTCGAAGTTTCGAACCTTCGAAATAATCATATACATTGTACTATTTATTTCTAGACTATTGAACTGAATGTAAATGGCGGTGGCGGACAAATCTTTAAATGACATGAAATAACCACGTACATATATCGTGCACTACCGGATCGCAGAATTATATGTCACATAAGAATAGCACAACAAACATGTTTTAAGATTTCCTGTGTGTTCATTCCTATTCTAAAGCAAATTCTAAAATCTGACAACTTCTTCCTACTTAACTTGTAACGATAAGTGCACGAGACTGCAACCAAAAAAAAAAAAAAACAACCAACACCTAAAGATACGTAACATGTTCATCCATCTGTTGTTATCTTAGTACTTGAGATGGAAATAAAACGAAAATAAAAAAATTGTTTGCATATATCGTCGTTGTTGTTATTGTTAATTTTTGCCGTCGTCTTAAATTCCCTAAGATTCTCACATTAAAAGTATTTGAATTGGAAAATTAAAAATTTGCAGCAACAATAACAAGAACGCGACAAGAACTAGAATTTTTTCTTTTGTTTTGTACACTTTTCTTATTCGCTTATGTACAATACTTTATCTGCATATACGAGTAAAGAGATTTATTGTTATTTGATTTATGACGTTTTCGTTGGCTGTCTATGCGGATTAGGCTTGCCACCATTTCAAAAGTTCAGTGAAGGACATTCAACAAAAAATATTTTGTTTAATTTGAACATCAGTTTAACAAAAATGTTACTATAACGAAATTTTCATTCGCCAAAATGCAAACTTTGGTACGGAACAGTACTATGGCCAACCAAATGATTTATAAGGAAGTAAATTAAGAAAATTTTACATTTTCATAAATACATTGCAACGAAATTATACAATATAGCGAGAGTCGGTGAAATAGTTTTACTCCGACTCCGATGTATTAAAATTTGATTATCAGACTTCGACTACGACTCCAACTGCTACATCCTACATGTAATTACTGCTTGTGTTTAATCGCTCGTTTTTTCATCATTAGAAAACAATTTAAACATAACAAAAATTTCGGTTAATTTTTAGCACTTTCTCTAAGCCATCAAAAAATTTAGTCCCTAATTTTTGTAATTCAAAGTCGTTTCGATTTCTATGGTCATCTAAAAATTTTTCGAATTCATGTTTTTCTTTTAGTTCTTCAACTGGACTTTCTTGGTGACTGTGGGCTTTTCATTAATATCTAAAAATCATTTTAAACCATTGCCAAATTACATAGCGCCGGGTTGCCCCTATTTTGTTGATCATCTCTTAATAAACTCTAACCTTGATGATATTTTGAGTTTTTCCTATAGTCATAAGTCATCGCCATTATTTATGAAATTGACCGAGGTCAGAATCGGTCAGTATTTTTCCAGCTCCCACTCCGACTCCGCTAAAAGAATCCGACTCCTCGACTCCGATTCCCGATTCCGAGACTCTGGTTTCCGGTCCCTTTGTCTTCGTTATAACGAGATTTCACTTTCTTAATTAATTTTGATCAAAGAACTATTCATACTATCAAAATTCTGGTTTACAAAATTTTATCATCTACAGCTTTTCTAGAATTACAGAATGTTCTAACAAATTTTAGAATTTCGTAATGGTGGAATTTCGTAGTTTTAAAATTATAATATATTCACCTTGTAACTGTAGATATTATTACGTCTTTAGGATAAATTCGAACGTAAACGCATATTGTATCATCGTTAACTGTGCATTGAAAGAAACAAGTGAACGTAATAATCATTATTCTGTAATGGGTCAGTTGGAAAATATAATTTAAACAGGAAACTTCTCGAGTTTTGTTTACTCTTCAGGATAAGGTACTTCAGGATAAATTTGGTAATGTGAGTACGCAAACTCGTGCAAACTGCATATTTACATGAAGTTTCGGAAATGTAATATTTCATAGTTCTATTATAAAAATCGAGACGTATTTTACATAGTTCCTGTAATGTGCGCAAATAATCAGTAAAACTTCCGAAAGTAATTGAATTTTTTAACTCCTTCAAAAATGATTTCCAACTTTAATCTAAAGTTATTTTTTAATGTGGAGGATATTTTTGCCTCCCGGGAGGATGGAGGAAACTTCTTTCAAAAGGAGGACTGTCCTCCACAAAGGAGGACGGGTGGCAAGCCTAATGCGGATGTTACAAGTCGCCCTGGAGAATTAACCAAGGAAAACTATTTCTATGATGAGCCAATCACTTAGCTTAAAAAAACGCCGCTTTGATATATTTATGAAAGCCGTTCTTTACGCGAAAATAAGACATTTTTATAAGGAGCATCATACAACATAAAAAAAACCATAAAACATGTTTGAACTTGTTCAGACATGATTAGATATATAAAGTAACTCATGTTCTTAAACAATTTTGTTGTCTTATGTACAAAATCTATGTGTCTGCCCTTACATATACGCGCATAGCTTATATAACCTTTTCGGAATTTGATGTACAATAAATACATATTCTATGTATGAAGAACATAATGTCATGGATTCATATATTTTGGTTCACACAGTTATTTTTAACAATAGGTAATTGATAACAAAAAAAAGTCTTGGTCAATTGTTAAATATAAGTATGTACGTATATAGAAGACGTAAATCAAGACTTGAATTTTTTGAGATTTATTGTATGCACATACATAGGGATGGTACGGCTGGGAGAGTGAAATATTGTTAGTAATGTTGTAATCTAATAACCAACCATGACAAATTTGTTGATAGACATAAACATGTGAACCTAAACATTATTAGATAACTACTCGTGCTATTATTAGTTTACGACCTGCTAATTTCTGTAAGATTGGGCGGACTGTGGAATCTCGCTTGACAAATAATAAGACGTTAAAATAGCGAGTTTTTGTTGGTAGTAACCTAATCAGAATCTTTCCATATACAATTTCCAATTTTATTGAATATCTGGATAAATCAACTTTAAACGGCGTTACCAAAATCTGCCAACAAAACTAGTAAAGGGGTTATGTCTCTGAAAATAATTCAACGAACAAGTATTGACAATAATCATTGAACAATTGGTATAACAAAACAACCATGCAAATTTGTGAATTACCAGGAATGTAGTGCGAGATTTATGGAATTAAACAAATAAAGAAACATCAGAGCATCTTTACCGAAAGGGTGATTGATTTAAGAAATAGAATTTTCTCAGAAGGTACACGAGTCAAGAGGTATATAGATGGTGTGAATGGGCATTTTGTTTGTTTTGTGCGGATACGCAGAATTAAAGATTGTTTTTGTTGAACGGATGTCTGGCGCCGAATGCTAGATAATAGACGGGATTTTTACATTATATTACGGGGGTTGATACATCATCATACATTTATTTTGTATGATTAAAGATGTTCGAATTTGGAGACCTCTGACATACACAGGTTCATACGTCTCTATTTCTCTCCTCAGACTATCTGCAGTAATACCTATTTGGACAAGTTTCATTCATCATTTCAGGGAGTATTTGAACTATGCTTGAATATGGGCCTTATATTTTTTTTTTTTTTTTTTTTTTTATTTTTTTATTTAACAAATATTACAACTGAATACAATTTCATCTAGTAATTTATCTATATTAAATGATGTTAACTGTTTGAGGAGAATAACCCATCGGTTAGCTCCAGGTTGGATACTTCATTAATTTATCTGTCCTAGTTCTAAGGGCTTCGTTCTTCGAAGCCGTCTTACTGGATTTTGGTTGTTCAGCATACGACGCAAATCCGCATTTTCATGTTGACTGAGGCGCTGTACGTGTTTCCTAGCATATTTCTTAATTTCTTCACTGACGTACTCCATCTTTAGATCCTTATGAAGGTTATCATTCCTTATATACCATGGTGCGTTGACCATACTACGCAAGACTTTATTTTGAAAAGTTTGAATTACTTTTACGTTAGTTTTCTTGGTACAGCCCCATAGCTGTATACCATACGTCCATACAGGTTTCAATATCTGCCGATATAATAGCAGTTTATTATGTAATGTTAGCTCAGAGTTCCTTCCTATGAGCCAATACATTTTTCTATATTTGATGTTTAACTCTTCTTTTTTCTTTTTAACATGCTCTTTCCACTTGAGTTTAGCATCAAGGGTCATTCCTAAATATTTTGCCGTGTTTGCATGTGGAATAAGTTGTGAATTCAGTCGAACAGGTAACCAATTAACATTTTTGTTGGTAAAGTTTATATGTACAGATTTAGTTTCGTTGAGTTGAAGGCGCCATTTCTTCGTCCAATTACTCAATGAATTAGCAGCGTTTTGTAATTTGCTGGTTGACTCCTCTATGTTGTTTCCAGTTGCCAAGATTGCAGTATCATCCGCAAATGTTGCAATATTTGTTCCTTTTGTGCTTGGCACGTCTCGCGTATAAAGTATATACAGTATCGGCCCCAGAACACTCCCTTGTGGAACTCCCGCCGATATTTTCTTTAATTCGGAGTATTCCTCTTCATATTTCACACGAAAGCGTCGATCAGCTAGATATGACTTTAAAATCAGGTAAAACTGCTTCGGCAGATCTCTGTGTAGTTTATATTCCAGGCCTCGGTGCCATACTTTGTCAAAGGCTTGAGATACGTCCAAGAATACACTTGAGCATATTTTTTTATTTTCCAGAGCATCTTCAATTAGATCTGTGATTCTATGCACTTGATCTATGGTAGAGTGTCTCTCTATAAATCCAAATTGGTGAGGAGGAATGAGTTTTCTGTCTTCTATTACTGATTTTAATCTCTTGAGTAGTAACTTTTCAAATAATTTTGAAATTATAGGAAGTAGGGAAATCGGCCTGTACGATGTTTTCTTGTTTGGCGGCTTGTTAGGTTTTATAATCATTATCACCTCTGCCACTTTCCACTGGTATGGAACGTATTTTAATCTGAAGGCTGCATTGATTACTTGCAGTAATTTTCGTACTCCTTTTTCTGGGAGAGTTTTAACTATAAGTCCAGTGATTAAATCATAACCAGGGGATTTTTTTGAACTTAAGTTGTTTTTAATTTTATCTTTTAGCTCTTGTAGTGTTACATGTTTTATGTTTAGGTTATCCACTTTATTTACTGAAATTATATTTTCTTCAACTGTTTGCCTTGGGAGGGGTTGAAATGTGTTTTCAAGATAGTCTGCAAACAATGCAGCTTTTTCTTTGGCACTTCTAGCCCAAGTTCCATCGTCATTCTTGATAGGAGCTATTTGTACTTTAGGCCTTTTAAGACCTTTAGTTGCTTTCCAAAGGGAGTAATTAGTGTCTTTGTTGCCAGAAAGGCCAGCCAGGTATTCATTAAAAGATTTGTTCTTGACTTCTTTGATAAGCATTTTTAATTTGTTGCTTAAATAATTAAGTCGTGATTTGCTTTGTGGTGCTCGATTCCTCTGCCAGATTTTTCGAGCTTTCCGCTTTTCTCTAACCAGATCTCTCACTTCTACTGGGTAGTTGATGTAACTTTCCGTTTGATTACAAGTAGGAGGAGTACTCTGCCATGCTGCTTGCAGAATACTGTTGTTCAGCAGCTCCAATTGAACCTCAAGTTCTGCCGGAGTTTTAATTGGTACTTGTAGTTCCGTATTGTCTTCGACTATTTTCCGGAAGAGGTCCCAGTTTGTTTTATTATTTGTTAACCTAGGTAAATTTTCTTTTTTGATAATGGTATCACTGAGTGTCATAATGACAGGTGTGTGGTCAGATGAAATTCCTTCACTGTTTTCGAGTAATACGTAGTTTACAGATATCCCTTTTGTTACAAAGAAATCTATCAAATCTGGTATCTTATTTGTATCCGCTGGCCAATATGTTGGTTTACCTCCAGACAGGAACTCGCAGTTTAGTGCCCGACCAGCTGCAAATAGCTCCTTACCCTTATGGGTTGTTAGCCTTGATCCCCAATATGTATTTTTAGCATTAAAATCGCCTCCGATTATGAAGTTAAAACCGAGCGATTTGAGTAACGTAACATAGTTTTCTTTAGTCAGATTATAACGTGGAGGGCAATATATTGAAGATATGTTGATTACCTTTTGACTATTTATTCGAACATTAATGGTGGCTACTTGCATAATTTCTTCTTCAATTTTTACTCCTTCGTAATGTTTGATGTTTTCCTTCACAAATATGGTTGAACCTCCTCTCGCTTTTCCTGACAGGTGGATGGCGTGATAGCACTGGTATCCTCGAATTCTAACGAATGAATCTTTTGTCAAATGAGATTCTGAAATTAGGCATATATCTATCTTTTCTATATTTAGGAAAATTTCTAACTCTGGAATTTGTTGCAACAGCCCATTTGCATTCCAATTGGCGATTCTGAATGTGTTATTCATCTTCATAGATTAGTACATCATAGAAGTGATTTCATTCACTGTTTCTTGCTTATTTAACCGCTTATTTAAAGCGTCCAGGCTTCTTTCTTGTTTTAGTAGCCTTAAGTTTAATGCTTCTATATTCTTTAAAAAATTTTCAAGAATTAGGCTTTGACCGTCTTCGTTGTTACTTACTACTTCCCGCTGTTGTACAATCTGGGAGTATGTTTTTCGGCCTGCTATTGCACTTGTTAGTGGTAGTTCTACCACTGGATTTTTAGATATTGTCTTATTATTGAACATCCCACGGTTTAGCGGGCCTTGTTGTTTTTTATTTCTCAGATTTTGAAGTTCCCTGGCTACTTCACATCCTCTATAATTAGCGGGATGCTCTCCATTACAGTTTACACATTTTGGAGGCGTAGCTTTTGTGAACCTACAATCTTGGGCGAGATGTTTTCCCGAACATTTCACGCATCTAGGCTCTCGTTTGCAATATTTCTGCGTGTGATTATATCCTTGGCATTTCTTACACTGAGGTATCAAGCCTGTGGATTTTCTTAACGCTTCTATTCGAACTCTCATGTTAAGGATTGCCCTAATATTGAAAATTTTTTCCACTTTTTCCGTGCTATTAAAAGTAAGCATAAACAATGGGAGCCCCCTTTTATTCATTTTAATCCCTTGATCAGTTACAGTTTTTTCTTTCTTTAGGATATTTACCGCATCCTCTATTTTGAAGCCTTGGTGTTTAAGGTCTTCCATTATATCCTGCTTTGCACAGGTTGGATGAAGACCTCTGGCCATCACTTTAATCGGACGATCATTTTTGTCCTCATATGTGTACCATTCCTTGCCGTCATCTGTCAGCTTTGAAGCCAAGGCTCTATAACTTTCAATATCTGTTGTATTGATTTTCCAAATATTGTTGTTCAGTGCTACAACTCTGTAATCTTTTGTAGTCACCGATTTCATTAACGATTGGATAGTACTATATTCAGTTACGCCAATAATGTTGATTGGTGGTGGAGCCTTTTCCTTAATTTTGGCAGTTTGGTTTTCCTGAGCTGGTACATTTTGCTGATTTTGATTTAATACAGCAGTTATTGAAGTGTGGCTTGAAGCTACAATCTCTGGAGAAGATTCTGCCTTCCGTTTTTTCGCAGGTCTTTTCTTCCTGTTCTTTTTTAAGATCCAGTCAGTTTCTTCTCTTAATTCTTCTTCGTCAGTGTGGTACTCTGTAGCACACTGTTCTTCTGGCTTCTTGGGTTGCAAAGCATTTCTCTCATGGAAAACTGAAGCATCCTGTTCCTCAGGTTCCTTTGATTGTAAAGAATTTTTCAGTTTCTCATTTTCTAACTTAAGAGATTTTACTTCGTTCATTAAATCCGACGTAATTTTTTCAATGTTACATAGTTGTCTGCGTAGTTCTGCATTTTCTATCTCAACTGTTCTAGCTAATGATGTTGGTGATCTTTGCACTATGGAACTTCTTCCAAATGGGTCAGAGTTCATCAGCTCTGAAGTATTGCGGTCATTGGATATCGACGACTGGGAGCCCGCTTGCTCACCCCTCAAAGTCGCCGGCACTGGGTATCCGATTCCCTGCGCCGTAAGGTTATCTCGTTTCGAGTCCCCCATATTGGTTATTATTTTCAGGGAACCACCCTTAGCTAGTTTTGGTCCGCGAATGGTATTTTATTTCCCATTTACCCGCCCGACAAGTCAGTAAGAGTTTTCCCCTATCCGCCATCTGGGGACGCGCCCGATGGGAGTCTAGCAACTCCGCACGAGGGGCCTTATATGATAAAACAAAATTTAATCGAGATTTCAAAGCCTTAATAATTTATTGATGTCTCTAAGAATTACCTGTTTTCCAAATAATTTATTTGTAACAATCACTTCCGAACGATGCTGTGGAATAGAATTCACAAGATTTCCCAGCAATTTTTTTACTGCAGCAAAATGTTTTACTTGGCTACCTTCCAATTTCTACTGCAATTTATTATTTTAAATAGCTCCACTTAAATCGGAAATTTCCTATGGCTGATCAAGTGTTTATTGAAATCAATCATTCATGTAGATTCAGTTTGCATCGTAAAGAGAGTGCTGAAACATGAATCATTGCTTAATCATCAGACGATTTCAATTATAGAATGAGCCAATAGCATTCTACATTTCTAAATAAATGCCTGAAACTCTAAACCATTTAGAGTACAAGCCGATTTGATACAAATTTGAGAAGAAATTGTTACATGCAGCAAACTCTTCAAAGTCTATATGAAAATACTGAAGGAATATGACGAAGTATGGCATAGCCTACGTAAAGTGTATTTCTCAAAACATGAAAATCCTAACAGCGTTATCTTAACCCTGAAAGTTGCTTAAACACTCTTCACCGTCTGCATGTTGATTTTAACAACATGCGCTCACTTGAAATCAACAAAAAAAGGGACGATGACGGTAAGCAAGCTTTGTATCGAGACGTATACGATTTGACCCTACATCTTATTCTAATGTAAGACTTGAATGCTGATGAAGCGCTTTCGTCTCAATTTAAGTCTTATTTTGATATAAGGTAGGCTTTCAAAATAAACTTGATTCAAATTACTACGATATTTGTTGTAAAGCTTGTAACGAAAATTAATGCGCATGCGCAAAAACATCTTTTTCGTGCGAAAAGAAAACAAACCGTTGAAAAGTCATAATATTCCGAGTTTTGGCATCAATTCAGTATTTAGCTTAAATGTCAGGCATTAATAACGTGGTTGACAAATGAATTAAGAGATGAAAAATTTGAAAAACCGAGCTTATCAATATTATCATTGATAGGAATTGACACAAAATATCGGCCAGAAGAAAGACGATGATGATAGTGATCCTCACAGTATTTCTCGTCTAGAGAATATATATTTTTCACGAAAATCGTTTCTAACTCCCAGAAACGTTTAATATCGCTATGCAAGTTCTCGATAGTGCATAATGTAGTAGCGGACCTTTCTTCAACTCTATGATTGGTTCCTACTCAACCACTAATCATATAGCCAAAGACGCTAGAGTAGAATGGTGCTAGATCTTTGAACACAGTAATCAATTATATTCATGATATTTGTCTAACTAAAGAAATTATGGGCTGCGTACCGCAATGGATTTCAATTTTTTATAGTGCGTGACCAGAATTAAAAAAATTAAAAACTTTAAAAATTTAAGAGTTTAAAGAAATTAAAGAATGTACAAAATTCAAAGAATTGAAGAAACTTAAAAATTTTAACAATATAAAAATTTAACAATTTTAAAGAATTTAACAAAATTTAAAAAATTAAAGGATTTAAAAAGTTAGAATATAATCAATTTAAAAATTCTAAAGAATAAATAAAAAATTAAGATCTTAGAATTAGAAAATTTAGAATAATAATCCAATTTATAGACTTAATCAATTATAAGTAATAACTAATAATTATTAGTATTAATGAATTTGAGGGAATTTTAAGTATTTAAAGAATCTTAAAAATTTTTAGAATATAAAGGATTTAAATCATTTAAAGAGCAGAATTTAAAAATATTAAACAATTTAAAATATTTAAGAATTTTAAGAATTGTTAAATAAAAAGGATTAAAATTAAAAGGATTTATGGGTTTAAGGAATAGTTTAAAAAACTTGAAAATTAAGAGAATTTAAAGGAATGGAGCAATTTACTGAATATTTAGATAACTTAAGCATTTATTGAATATTAAAGAAATCTTGCATAAAATTTTAAGAATTTAAAAAAATATATTCTTAAAAATTTTCTGAATACAAGAATTTGAATAATTTTAAGAATTCAAATAATTGAATAATTTAAAGAATTAAAGGATAAAAAAATTTAGAAAATTAAAGAATTTAAATAAATGAAACAGTTTAATGAATCAACAAATTTAAAAGAATTAAAGAATTTTTAAAATTTAGAGAATTTAAAGAATTTAATAACCTATAAATTTCACAGAATTTTAAGATAAGTATTTAAAGAATTTAGAAAATTTAGATAGAAGTTTTAAAATTTAAAGAATTTAAGAAATTTAGAAATGCAAAAATAAATTTTGATGATTTTAAAAATTCAAAGAATTTTAAGATTTATAGAACTTATAGAAATGAAATATCTAGAGAAGCAAAAAATTTTAATAATTTAAATGTTTAAAAAAAATTTATAGAATTCAAAGAATTCTAAGCATTTCAAAAATAAAAGGATTTAATGAAGTTAAAAATTTAAATAATTTAGGAAATTAAATTATTTTAAAAATTATAAATAATTTGAAGCGAAAAATAAAAATTGGAGCTTTCAGAATTAAGGGCTTTAAAGATATTAAAATTTTAATAAATTTTGAAAATTTAAAGATTTTTTAAATGCTACAAATTCCTTAAATTCTATAAATTATTCTTTTTGAATTTTTTTTTTTAATTTCTTTATGTAGAAAATGGAGTAGAATTTTAAGGATTTGAAAGTTTTAAGAATTCAACGAGAAAAATTTAAAGTACTTCAAAAAATTCAAAGAAAACTCTCGTAAAGAGAAAAATTTAAAGAAATTATGGCGTTTGAATTTGTTGCCATATTCGTGGACTCCATTTTCTTTAGAGAGAGAGATAATTTTTAATTATTTAAAAAACCGTGATAAACTATTTTGCAACTATTTTTAGGCTGTATAGTAAAAGTGTGACCTAGTGGCTGATTAGAGTCGGTAAAACAGCTAACAGAGATGAATACTTTAGCCGCAAATATTTGGAATTGCATAATAAATTTCATTTCGAAACTGGTAGAATGGTAATTTTCATCTGCTATCAAGCTTATCTGGCGCTAATAGCTTTTAAGCCTAGCTAATAGCTTTTAATAGTGTCACAATTTTATTTGATGCAAAACTTCATCGAAATCGTTTTTCCGAACTAATTAGTAATTAAATTTTATTTGAAACATCGGCTGCATCTAAATTCCGTTTCCGAAGCAAATAATATTTAAACTGATTTCGAAGCAGGGATAGTAGCGTAAAGTGATGTAAATTTATGATGGTTCAATAATCTATGCTAAAAGCATCGCATGCCACAAAAATGTTCAACTATGTAACGAGCCAGCAAGCAATAAATTTTGAATACTGAGAAGTGTTCTAACAGGTCACCAAACTCATTCAAATAGCCAAAAGGTGAATGGAAGTACAAATCATATGTGGTTCTTTTTAACTGGAAATGTCGGAACAAAATCAGAACTAAATTGGTTCTATTGTGTTATATCAGCAAAACATTTACGGTGACTTATTCTAGCCGAACTAATAGAAAACTTGCGACAACAAAGAGGCATAATCTTTATTGGTATTCTAAAGGGGTAAATAATTACATTCTCAATGAGCAAAAATGGTAAAGTCGAAATCAAGACAAAAAAGGATTAGTTGATAGATAGAAGTAAGAAGTAGATATTAAAACGCAAGGAAGGTTGAGAACTGTGTTCTATTTGTCGACTAAATAGAATTTCGCCAGAAGTCGAATCGGTTAGCATTTTGGCAATACTTTTCGCCTTCCTCTACTATTTTACGATATTAACCTGGTGACATTACACAGCCACACAAAGTACGTATTCAAATTCCCTATAATAGCATTGTGATTACTGCCTACAACATAGTAGATCTCAGCTGTTTAGAAGCCCTCGCATTAATCTTGAAGCATATGACACTATTTTAAAGCTCCTGAACTACTAATAGGAACTTAAACTTCATTTATTCTTGGTCAATTGCGCATTTTCAAAATTTTCAAAACATAATCGAAAGATCCCATATCACATCCTCTTATTTCTATGTGCATTAAAACCAAAAAGTTTGGCCTTTCGTGCTTCTAACAGACATTCTGTATTGTTGATAAATGTCTTCACTTTGGGGTTTGGGCAAATAATATCAGCCTTCTGTAACCATTCCACATTCCACTGGATTGTGTGTTTCATTAAAGATCCCTGAAGTATATGATGATAGAAATATCAACTTGATAGTGGAGTTTGCCCACGCATACTATTTTACAGGTCGTTTTATAGTTTTTTTCTTAAGTTTGTCTTAAGAATTTTGTAACTAATATACTTAGTTGCCATCTGGTACTTTATCGTCCCAGCCTAGCTTCATTAACTAAAGACTTTGGAATACATACTATTTTCATACAGCCATCTAAGAGGATTAAAAACTCTTGAGTATGCAGAAATAATTCGGCGCTTCGTTGTTTTTAAGCCATCATCCAAAGTAAATCTAATTAAAACTGCGTCGTAATATTTTCGTTTCGGTTAGGTTCTGAAACCTTGAAATCGGATCTTTATCATCTATCGCCGTAATATCAGACACATTTGACCTCCACTTTCTTGTATTAAATCCTCCAGTTTGCAATACTTGGGTAATTTCTTTCTGTAGATCCCCAACTTCTTCTATGTACCGTATCAGCTCTCAGTTAAAATCATCAATTACCATATTTGAGGAATAATATTTGGATTGTCTAGCTGATTATAATAACCTATCTGCTGCAATATCCTAACAGCCAAAAATGATGAACCGGATAAACCAAAAGTGGCCGTGTTAGGTTATTGCTTGTTGAAATAGTTCAATATAGCCGCATCAAATATCACTCTTACGAGCTTGGTGGTCTCACTCGACTACTTCAACACACAGTGATGCAGCAAAAAAAAACATCTGGAATCATGAATGATTTTATCGGTCTTAATCGGCTGTAAATACTCCAAATAAAGATGCGAACTATGCGAACAACTGTACAGTATTATTAGATTTAGGATCATAGTTAACCATGACGGAGTCATACTTTTCGTATATCTAGATATCAACCGGCTAGTTCAAGTCGATATATCAATATTTCAAGGTAGTCACTTCCATCCAACATCAAGTTGGCAGATTCACAGTTTTACGTGTCACGTACAATTGATCACTTGTTAGGAGCAGAAATGTTGATCTACAATCGGTACGATAGATTAGATTGGGTGACAATTTGCCGGGTTGTACTTTGTGGTACAAAATCTTCTACTTTTCTTATGTATTGGAACATATAGTAGGAAATGATTCCGAACGAAACACTCTAAAAATTATGGGAGGATGATCAATGCAATATTCAGGCACTTCATGATATTGATTGTGATTTGTGACCAACATTTTAGACAAATTTGTTAAAATGTGGATTTGGAGGATTTGTGGTGAGAGTGCCATCTTCCAAATCTCCGACTTCGTTAGAGAGGATTCGGCAACACAGAATTTCGGTTAGCCTCCAATCAATTTATATCCGAATGTCAGTAACTGGACCATTTGAATATAGTGCAAACTTTAGACAAATCACACTCCTGTTTGCCTCATCTCAGTGTTATAAAGCCACACTCGTCCTCTACTTGATTAGGTGAGGTTTTCGACAGCCCGGCAAATATGGCGTCAGTGAACTTTAGATATCTTAACTGGTTGTAATTGTGCTTCTAGATTCTAGATTGAAACCTTCTATGTCAGGCACGTTAAAAATGGTGTTCCAGCCATCTTGGTCTTTTAATAGATATCCCCGTCGAAATCCTTGGGTTTTTACTGGCAGCATACGCTGGACCAAGCGCTTTTAAATTCCGTATTCTCGGCGGTCTTGTCGAATAACCCATCTTGATACTATTGTGAATGTTCATGGAAAATCCAGAGATCAAATGAAAGTGGCACCACTTTGTGACTATTGATCTGTTCGAATTAATTGCAATGGAGCGGTCTTATTACAAATGGACACTTATGTCAAAATGTCATAAGAAATTGCTTAATTAACACTTTTATAGTTTTTGAATTCTGCAAATTCCGCACAACCAAACTCAGGAACAGCATCGACACTCTCACGAATTATGTATAGGTGCCAACACAAAACTTCGCGAACTATACAAGCTACTTCAAAATAGCAAACAGAAGCTGAGTTCACCAAAGGCAACTTATGAAATCGGCCAAATACCAAATCCGTCGAATGATGGGAAACTAAAAGACAGGTTTGAATGAAGGGCTCAATGCGGTCGTTAAGCACGTCGAAACTGTATTGAATCCGAAACCGCTCACAGCTATCACAAGCGATGACAATATGAAGCTTTTGACACTAAGTCACTATCTAGTGGCTCGCCCAAATGAACTATGAAAAACGATGACAGCTGGAGGGCCAATTGTATCATCAATTTTAAATAGTATTGTCGACAACTACAGAATCGATTTCGATAGCAAAGGATAGTGACCAATATTCTGGTATTGGTAAAAGACGAAAATATTCCTCTATCTCGATTTGGATAAGAGACTGAGCTACACCCTATGTCAGACGGACTAGGTCGTGTAGTTCGAGTCATAATCATTCACATCATCAAGGAATGTTATATAGGTTTGTTATGTTATCTTAACAAACCCATTTGCCACCCATTTTCATCTGTTTGGCATCGAGGCTAATTTTTTCTATTCATTCATTTGTCAGTGGTGTCTTTTTGGAAAAGGCTAATCTTTTCAAGGTCTAATTTTTTGAAAAACTGAATTAGATCTGAATTGACTGGGAATTAAATTCGTTGAAACAAGAGAGAATCCTGCTATTTTATTAAATGTCTACAGAACCTTGAAAATCGAAGGTTATCTTGCCATTTGAAATCAACGTGTCTTCTGGTTGACCGAATTTCATTAATACGCAAATTCATGCGAAAAGTATTTGTCAAACTGTTATCCAACTCAAGCCAAAATACTTATTTTCAGTTCATCAAACTTTTCTTCTACCTAACAAAAAAAAATCCCAAATACGAGAAAACGTTTTTTTAATGTGCGTGTGAAAAGATTCCTTAAAAACTTTTATCTTTTGGAAAATAGGAAATAAAAATTAAGCAAAAAATCCCAGACTCTTGAAATACTTATCTCCGGCACCTAAATGTATATAGCATGCATTCTGCTAGTTTGTATATTTGTTCGATTTATATGGAAAGCGAGCGGAAAATGAGATGCGCACGGTAAAGGGAGGTACTATACAAACATTTTATTGACTCAAATTGAGGAAAAATAATTTTCCATTTTCCATTTTTTTATTTGTTTCGTATTTCCGTTTTATATATTCGTTCTCTACCATACACTTATAAAACTGTGTTGTCTAGTCATGGAAATATTTACGTCTGACTGTAACTTTTTTTTTGCGTCTATTTTCACCTTTGACCTTTAAGTGCTTTTTTATGGCGTTTTTTGTTGTTACCGAAAACGGTGAATTTTTTTTTTTGGTTTGGTATCGGTTGGCATTAAACACAATTTGAGTCATACACACAATCAAAAATACTAAACAAAAAACGATGAGTCAAGCTTTTCATTTCATTTCGTGAGTTTTTTTTTTTTAGAGACGATAAAATCGTGATTTCAGTAGTACGGAATTTATCTAATATGTGCTGATTTGCGCAAATTAATTCGAATTAAAATATAATTTTATAGATCTTTATGTACATGATGATGATCTCATATTTTCTCTCTGCGCTCTCTGTTAGTTTTGATTGATTGAAGGCAAAACCGTGAAAAGAAATTAGAAACGTAGAAAGAAATTCCAATCGGAGTTGTTGCTGTTGTTGTTAGTTTTTAATTTTATTCATCGTCTTCTTTTTTCTTCCCAGAAGAATTCCCAAGACAAAATAAGTTCATAAGGTCAAGTCGCATCATTAATTTGGATGTATATGTATGTACACGAATAAATAGATATATAGATGATGATGATGATGATGATGATTTCTTATATCTCATTTTAACACATTCAACCTGTCAAATTTAGGTACATAAAATCATAATAATTTATTTGCTTTTCTGTATATCTATTCGGGTAATCGCGTACAATGCAATTAACCAATTGAAATTTTTTATACGTGTCGGCATTCGTTATAATTGCGCGCCTCTTAAAAGCTTCGATAAGATCGTAGCACATCATTTATTATTTTTATTGATTGAAATGATTTTTAAACGTTTTGTCTATATAAACTAACTACAAGACAAAATCAAAAGAATAAGAAGAAGAAGAAACTTAAAATTATGATAATCTATTTGAAGATGTCTGGAAAGTTTTGTGATACACACAGTTTACATTTAAATGTCTTCTTCTTTTTCTTCTTTATACAGTCATTGTCTTTTATACATTGAAACTAACGAAAATTAAGGATTTAAATGTGATACGAATTAAAATGAAGTTGCTGCAATTAAGACGTTCACTGGATATTGTCATGGGAATTTTAACGACTGCCGTGAATACAACGAGTCGTCGACGAAATTTCTGTGATGTGATTAACCTGTCCATATTTTTGTTTTAATTCTTTCTTCAGTTGATAACAAAGAACAACAGAAAAAAGAATATTTTAAAGTATCTCGAAGTTGTTGTTTCCCAAAAGATGAAGAAGCAAAAAAAAAAAAAACTAAATTTTTTTGTCACATCAAGTGAAGTCATTCACTTGAATTTTGTTTTTAGTGTTAAGATTTTTTTTTTTTTTGTTGAATAAAATAAATTAAAATTAAATAAATGTCATTCATTATGTTAGAGATTTTCTGTAGATTTCATGCAGTAATTGTGAGCACAGTAGAAAACTACTTCAAATTCACTTAAAGTATTCTTACAGCAAAAAAATGTACAATAAAATAAAATTGTTAAAATCTTGTAAAAGGAAGAAGTCTTTATAGACAAAAAAAAGCGTTTAACAATTTGTTGGTACTTTTTAAATACAAGCACAAGAAAAAAAAAAACTTTAATGTTTATTTTAACTTTTTTGTTTTTTCTGTTAAATTCTAATTTGACACATCTTATGGATGTTATGTTGAAAAACTTTTTTTTTCTGTTTTTTTTTTTTTTGCAATATTCTTGTTACTTTATTTAATACTTAACACTTTCTTTGACACGTTGGGTGGTATTTTGTAATATTTATCAGCCGTTTTCATACCTCTCCAAGGAATGGAAAATGTTGTATTTAATAATCAAAATGTTTACAACTCGAGTCGAATATTGAGAAGTGCGGAACTAAGCTTGCGAATTAAATTTGATGGAGCTTCACATTTTTTTTGTAATTTGGTATTTTACAAATTCACAAGGTGGCGCGATGTAACAAAAAAATATGATTTAAGAATTTAAAAGAAAAGTGTCACTATGTAGATTTCCAGAATCATTATCTCCTTTTACTCATTACTGTTAGTGCCCGTTAGTGAGTGTTGACTCATCAACATTACAACGTTTTAATTTTCATCAAAGTATGAAGTTTTGGTATTTTTTGTATATATTGTGCTGACTCTTAACTTAATTTGTAATAATATGTAACTGATTTTGTTCTCATTAATTAAAAAAAGGCCCCCACCAGCGGTAAAACTTAAAACTTAACGTTTTAAGTGTTTAAATTTACATAAATCCAATACAAGGGATTAACATTGCCAACATTGGTTCTTCGAGCCATTAAAAACAACTGGCACCTATTAGAAATACGCCAAGCAACAACCGGCAAATTCAAGTAAAATACCAAACAACAACCATAGAAGCTGCACCACGAAAAACTAGTTCGCATTAGAAATTGTTCCTGCCACTTGCCGCCTATTAAGCTTTCTCAAGTAAAAACATAAATATGGAAAAACTGCTAAGAAAACAAAAACAAAAAGCAGAAGAGATACAGCAACTCATCTCAAACCCCATCTTGAAAGTCTTACAACTAGTAAGTTGATGAAGACAACAAGATTAGAGACTTTCAAATCCCATTAGATTTAACACATCAATACTTCAAGGATAGACAAACTTTGTGTATACATCAAAATAAACAACCAAATCACAATAATTGCTGCTAAAACAAAGGTTGCACTATTAAACCAAACAATATCACTACTAAGATTAGAGCTGAACGCCTCGATGCTACTTTCTAAATTGCTCAAAAATGTCAAACATGCAATATATCAACATTTCGCTGGAGTGATTCCACAGCAGTTTTAGGCTGGATAAAAGGAAACCCACAATACCAGCCAATGGCATCACATGGTCTCTAATGAGAATCCTGCTGACTGTGCAATTGTGCATCTCGAGGATTAAACCCAGTTCAACTATTAACCCACATAATTTGGTGGGAAGGGCCAACATGGCTAAAGAATTTGAGCTATCCAATAACAAAAATCAATAATGAAGAAATGGAACAAGCGGGCAGCATGGAACGAAATTCAATAAGAACATTTACAACAACAGTAAAAAAACCTGTGATTGAATTCGATAGATTCTCTTCAGAGGAACTGAACGCATCGCTAAGGGCAATAATCAGAGTCGCACAGCAGGAAGGTTTTGAACCAGAATTAAAAAAGTTAAAAGCGAATCAAAACCTTCCAAAGAATAGTATGTACGATCATAACGCTAACTCCGATTCTGGACGGAAATGACCTACTCAGATTCGGAGGTAGAATAACAAATTCTAATCTCCCATTTGAAGAAAAACATCCGATAATAATGCCCAGAGGTCACAACTTGTGAAGTTTGCTTATCAAAGAAGTTCATATAAAAACACTACATGGTGGCAATCAAGCAACTTTAGCACACCTGAGAACGCAGTATTGGGTAATGAACGCCAAAAATATGATTCGTCAACTATACATGAATGTATAGTCTGTACGAGAGCGAGATAATTGGCGTCACACCAACTAATAGGCATGTTACCAAAATAACGAGTAACACCAGCACCACCGTTCACTAACAGCGGGGTAGGCTATGCTGGTCCGATTAATATAAAATTGTGGAAAGGCCGCTGTAACAAAACAACAAAGGGATACATTGCCATTTTCATATACCTAGCCTCTTATAAGTGACTTGTCAACAGACGCTTTCTTGGCCTCATACCGACGATTCATATCATATTCAGAACATATTCCGTGATTGTGGTACAAATTTTGTTGGAGCAGACAAACAACTACAAAAGCAGGCAAAGCAACAGGAAGCAGAAATTAAAGGTAAAATAGCTCAGATGGGAACTGAGTGGCACTTTGTACCCCCGGGAAGCTCTCACTTTGGAGGAGTATAGGAATCCGGAGTCAAGTCAACAAAACAACACCTCCGCAAAGTAATTGGAACTCATGCACTAACTTTTGAGAAGCTCTCAACACTTCTAGCTCAAATAAAGGCATGCTTGAACTCTAGGCCACTAGCTCCACTCTCAAGCGACTCAGATGATGACGGGTTTTTAAGTCCGGCACATTTCCTGATATGGAATATCTCTCACGACTACAACGAAGGCCAAAATGGTTGCAGAAACAACCTAACATCCAATTGGGAGGACTAGTAATCCTCAAAGACGAACAACTACCTCCTACGCACTAACGAGCCAAAGGACTAAATCAACATGCAAAACAAGAAGAATGGTCTAGTGCATGCGGTAGTAACTAAAGATAAGCACAACTCAACAATTACCAACCCCGCAAAGGCCAGACAAAACAGTACCAGGAAAAACAACCACGCAGATGAACAGTCTGCAGTTTATAGGAAACAGACTACCGCTGCCCGGAAAAGACAATTAAAACCAAAGAGTGCAGGCAGCCTCATAGACAAGCAAAGAATTTAAGTAAAGTAAATCATCTTGCACTAGCATTACTCTCAATTTGCTGCGTACTAGGACAGGCACAAGCTGAGATCAAGGCTACCTCATTTAACTACTCAACAGGAATATATTTCGAGAATTTAGGCAAACTTGAATTGGTAGCTAAATAAAGCAGAATTTTTAATTAACACTAACTGATTTTGTTCTCATGAATTAAAAAAAGACCCCACCAGCGGTAACCTTTTAAGTGTTTAAATTTACATAAATCCGATACAAGGGATTAACAGTGAGAGTGGCTCTCTTGTTAAGCCAGTTAATAAAGTCAATGTTAACAAAAATTTTGAAATTATATTGGGAAAATTTGGAAGTAATCTCCAGAGGCGACGGTCGGTGGAATAGTTTTGATTCTACAGATTTTATTCGAAAGTCACTATTAGCGAATCCGCAACTAAGAAATGCCTTAACCTTAATATGAACTCATTTGGGTTGGATGGAATGTTGTGAGATTCGTTAAATCTGTTAAAAACCGAGATAAAGGTTGCATTACTTTGTATATTCTCCTTAAATGACTTGCTCTAGAGTTTTGACTCTGTTCAGCTTGGTCTACCCATGTATTAAAGGTCGTTATGTGTAACATTCCGTTTGTAGGGTACCATTGGTAGGTGTGGAAAAAGGAGTTAGGGTGCAGTTCTTAAAAAAAAAAATCTAATACGTTTAAGACGACACGTTCTGCGAACCAATTGTTGGTATTCCATTTATCCGCAACCACTCAATTGTACATGTCACGTACAGAAACCATCATGTTTTGTAATCGTCTCGTTTAGTATTAGAAATAGAGGCCGGCCTCAACAACCGGGTCGAGTATCATGGGTTTTATTAGTGTTCGGGTTGGCTCGGCCTAGGTGACTCAGACCAGCTTAACTATTTATTAACTATGTTTTGGTAAATTCGAAAAATTTCCAGCAACGATTACCATAAATTTGAACGGATTTAATTAATTAATTAAAGGAATTAACCCCTTCCTCTCCTATTAAATGCGCCGCTGATGGAGGATATATTTTTGAATTGTACCTTATCTCTTGCGGTTGCTCTCTGGTTGTATGATTAATTGGTTGTCGTTTTTCTTTTTGTGCATTTTGAAATATCTCTATGTTAAATCGCGCTAATCGCGTGATTTTATTGAACTACTAATTTGATGTAGTTCAGATTTTCTGCAAACATGTCGCTTTCTAAATTTTCAGATTTTAATCTAAATTACGGTATAACGACGATTAACACGCAAATAGAATTTTGATAATATTGGTATTTATGAAAGTAGGTAAATCTCACTGGAAAAAAGAACAGGGCGAGGGTAGCCTGGTTTTGAACACCTCTGTTAATTGGACGAGGAATAACTAAAAACTGAAAAAATTTGATAATGAAGGTTTGTTTGCACCCCGTTTCTTTGAGTATTTACTGAAAAAGTTATATGTTTGGTCGAACTAGGTTCATAATACGAATTATTAGTTCATATTTCAAAAATGTCCTTCTAATTACTATTATGCTTGATAACTATTAGGACTTGCTTGTATTGCCCCAGTGTTTGGTTGAATATTGTACCCAACTAAAGTTTTTATCTCTTAGATCAATTGGATGAGTTCCTCTCGAAGCACAATCTACTGTGAATTATCAGTTGAACGCACATAGCCTCTTTATGCTCGATTTGAGTAACTTTGAATTTCTGAAATTCAGCTGTCTACGAAAGTTTGATATTTCAGGAGAGATTCCTCGAACATGTTTATTAGCTTAATGAGCAACAACGCTCTATACATATTGCCTGAGACGTGGCAACGTCGAATATTTTTCAACAGAGTCTCAATTTGTATTCTTTTTGTTTGTAGAGTCGACTGCAGCAAAATACTTGTTTGACGCGTTGCAGAATCCTTGTAATTCTGTTGAATGTTGTTTGCTTTGTGAATGTTCGTGGAATTATTATTTCTTCCAGCGGCAATGGTTTTGTAAATGCTAAACAAACAAATGTCATAATCTGACTGGCAAATGAGTCTTAGATCATAAAATCAATATCAATAAGAACAACAGTCCAATAATGATCGATGATTTGACTATACGACATAGTTAAGAAGAAATCAAACATTGCAACAATACCAAAATGATCGAGTTTTAATAAATGTTTCGAATTACCGATCCCTATTTATTATTATTATTATTATTATTACTTGAGGGCCATGTGGGGGCTCAAGCCACCCCGCACTGCGACCTAAAAGATCTTTTGTGCATAAGCCCTACTTACCGATCCCTAAAATGTATCTACAATAAAAACGACGTTTGTATTTTGTAACTATTTTAGTACGGAAGATTTTCAATTTCGATATTTTGTAATGCAAGGTACAGCAGCGATTCTGGCAGACCTATATCGAAACTGTAGAGAATATTTTTCCAGTTACACAAAAAAGTGATGCTGACGGTAAAATTGTCGATATCGTAGCAAGGTTGTTAATTAAATATAATTTTTTAACTGACTTGTTTAGGTCACATAGCTAAACGATATTTAATTTTAGGCTCACATTGCCAAATAATATTTAATTTTTAATTTGAATTCAAGAATATCCTGCTGATGGCAGCGATGTGTTCATAAACTATAGGTACATTCAGAATCAAATTCCAAATGTGTTCAAAAATCAAGATAACTTCGGCGAAGGAAAAGAAATTTGGCGGAATTTAATACAACAGCAGTTAAAATAAAAAGGTAAATGGGAGATATTTATTCAATTTGATACCCAAAATAACCCAAAAATTTGATGTTTCTTGAACTGATTTTATAAAATACAAATTAAATATTTTATCATAGTTGTTCATGATTTTCATTAGATTCATTTATCACCTAAATAGTTCGTTAAATTTTCATTCCAGTATAGTACATACTCGCTATAAATCACCGAAAAGGTCGACGCTGGAGATTTGGGGTGCTAAAATAGCCTTTGGGCAGCCACTGCCTCCTGATTTAAACTTTCACAATCGTTCCGCTGCCACGTCTATTCACACCTTGCCCTTTATATTTTTATATGCAAATAAATTCACGTGAAACATTTAAATCAATTAAATGGATAAGAGGAATGGGCACATTGGACGATTTATTATTTCTTGGAACTACCACCATGTTATTAACTCAACGAAACTCTTAATTCGGACTAACTCTGTGATGGAAGCGTAGTAATATATTTGAGTATCTCCACAAACTCCACTAAAAGAAGTTTGTCCGTTTCGTTGATACTTTTCGATCTGCCAAACATAGGAATAAATACTTAGCCGAAGACAGTGAATTAATCTGTAGATTTACCCTAATAATTTTTCTTTCAAAATCCTAGCTGGTCAAAATCATAGTAGCAAAATGCTTGTTCCAAATGAAAACAGTGCTTTCAGCCAAATAAATTTAATTTATTGAAAAATATTTAAATAATTTCTTAAAATCTCGATTATACATATGTACATTCCCGAGCAACTAATATTGACTGAAACCTCAAAAGGCATATTTTTTTAAATGGCTTAACCGATTTTCGCAAAAAACCTTTTTTTCGACAGCTTAGTATTTTATCTTTACAAGGATAGCTTTATCATTAAAATCCATACAGTACTTTTCAAATTAAAGCTATCTTAGCAAAATGCGATGTTTCGGTGAAAACAATTGGCATGATGCAATCTCCTGTATAATATCACGTTGACCGATATTTGCCATCGCTTTCTTATCAAACGTTGCCCTGAACAAATCTCTACCAGTTTCATTCGTTGTTTCCTCAAAACCATGGATACCACTCCAGAAAAAGCCGCACAAGTTGTTGCATTATTGTAAGAAGGACGAAATCAAAGAGAAGTCGCTCGTCATGGTGTGGACTGGCCTATCGTTTGAGGGAAAACAGATCTTATTTTCGTACCTGGTGGCCGTAGAGGAGGTCTGACCGCTGAACGTTATATCGAGAGCATTCTCTTGGATCATGTAGTGCCCTACACAGGATATATAGGGGAAGATTTCATATTGATGCATGACAATGCCCGGTGTCACACAGCTCGAACCACTTGGCAATTGAGCATTTATAGGATGAACTAAAACAGAGGGTCCGAGCCAAAAATCCGGTACCATCTAACATCAGTGACCTCAAGATTACTTTGGCTGAGGAGTGGGGTGCGATTCCCCAAGTCTTTGTCAACACCTTAATAAGGTCAATGGGGAACCGCATGTGAACCTTTATAGACGCAAGGAGGCAATACTAAGTATTAACCAATAAAATTGTTTTTGTTTTGCTTGAGTTTTTTGTTGTAATTTAAATTTTATCCCAAATATTTTTTTTTCAAAATCATCAATTTTGGTTGCGTTTTCATTCAAAATTTATTATAACAAAAAGTACCGAGCCAATTCTCATGAAAATAGTCTCATTTTTAAGTAAAAATATCAGAGTTTCAAAAAAATAATGGCTTGTGAAAATCGGTTAAAGCCGTTTTAAAAAAATTCGCCTTTCAGTGAGCGCTGAAGGTTTGAGTCGATTTAGTTGCTTGGGAGTGTAGTTGACTTAAATTTAACTATATGCGTGTTTTAGTATCGTGTCTGCTCTATAGGTCATAGCAGTAGCAGCAACTGTTCAAATTTAGACAGAGAAAAAAAATCATCAGGCAACACTAAAATTACAACGTTATCGCAGCCCAAGGACAGAAAATATTTTTTATATTATGCTATAACATATTTGATTACAGAAAAACGCTAAAATTAAAATCAAAAAAATATAAATTAGCATAGTACCGCAAATTCATACAAATCGGAGCGATTTGGCCATGGAATGACTGCTAAGCTTCTTTTCCAGAAACCATCTAACTCCGTAGTATCAAAAACGTCATCCAACCAAACGACGCCATTTAAAAATAATTAAAGTCGAATAATTGCACCAGAGCACCTCTTAATAATTGTCTCCTTTCATTAAAATTTGCTCTATACTAAAATCTTCTCTTGTATTTACCCAAATCTGATTCCTAATGAAATCCTAATTTACAAGAAACACTTCTCTCTAATATGAGTTCTCGAATTTCTAACAAGTTTCTAATACGAGACAAAATTACACATCTTTTGTGTACATACAAATTTTGCAATATCTGGGCGTTCTGAATATTCAGTTCTTGAAAAAAGCAAAAAAAAAAATGTTTTGTTTGTAATTTATACATTCGCATAGATAACAACACAACACACAAACAAAAAAACTAAGCCAAGAATTCTGAAGAAATCCAATTTCTTTTGTTAAAGAAATTCAAAACATTTCCGGTGTCATGGGTTCTATTTTTTCTTCTTTTTCTTGATACTCGTTTTCGTCTTGTTGCATATACTTGCTTCAAATTTCCCCTTTTCATTATTATAAATTATTTATAAAAATAAAAATAAAAATTAAATTATTTTCTTATTTTTCTATAATCTACTTCTACTTATTCTTCTTCGTCTTGTGTGTTTTGAATAGATTGCAAAAAGGTAAAAAGATTTTTTTTTTTGCTTTTTTTTTTTCTTCTTAGCACCAATAACAACACAGAAGAACAACAACAGTTTGGTACGTTCGCTTCAGTCAGACAGCACATACATATATAAGAAAATATTCCCATTATTTCAGTAAAAAATTTGTGCAAAATTTATGTGTACTCTTCTTAATTCACCTCATTTTTTTGCATTTTTGATTTCTTTTACATTTACTTCTTCTTGGTCGTCGTCTTTCATTTTATATATAGTTCTTGTGTGTGATATAAGAATGGAATAAGAAATTGTTAAGATAGAGATCTCTGCGCTTAATTTTTGTTTTTGTTTTTTGGTTAAGGGGAAGTTTGTACACATTATAATGATTTTAAATTAGGTTAGGTGTGAGTAAGAAGAATTTGAATTTTAAAACTTGGAGGCTGGCATATGTACAATTAAGAACGAGTTCGAAACATTTTTTTTTAAACCGGAAATTCCATTATCTATTAAAAAGTACAAATTTAGATGTATTTTGCTACATTTATTGGTATAAGCGATTTTTATTGTCGCCTTTGTGGGCTTCATTATATTTTGTTTATTGAATTTTTTTAGAATTTATTGATTTGTTTGGAATTGCGAACAGTCATTCTTAATTGCGTGATATTCCACGAAGCAAATGTGTTTCATCAATTTATTATCTGGATTTAATAAGAATGTAATGAGTCATCGGAACTATAAAGTAGATTGGCCCCTTTTTGTAATAATCTTATATTTATTATCAACTTAAGCTTATTAAACTTCCATTAAATTCTAAAAAAAATTTTGGAATACCATTAGTGACTTATGTCGGAGTTGGAATTTCTAATTCCGTATTACAAATAATTCGTCACTGAAATCCTTCCAACAAATAAAGCCAAATAAAGAATTTTACTTTAGAAGGATTCAATTTAGTCCAAAAAGAAACAAATTTAGTTATATTGGCATACTAATGCAAGAGGCATGTGAAAATAAATAAGGATGAAAGGAAACCAGAGTCTGAAAAAATGTCAAGAAGAACATTACTACGTAACGGCGTTACGGAAAATGTTTGTCATTTGTAACTTCAGACCATTTTTGGTATTAAGGAATCAACTATTTGGCCGACACTTCTACAAAATTCTACATTCTCCAAACAGAACGATCCTTTGAAGAACGATTCAAGGAACATACACCAAGAAATAAGTCCAATAAAATAAAATCGAATTTCGCGCGGCATATGAGACCATGTACAATGATTCTTACATAAATTTCGAAACAAATTTCGCACCAATTCATTTTTGTACTAAGGGCAATTATATGGATGCCTTAGAAGAATATAAAATATACAAAGCGAATAAACAAAATCCGAATATTCTGTTAAACGATAAAGTAACATTTAATTCCAAAACCTTCTATGACACAGCTATCTTATACAATGACGTATACACACCGTAGTTAACCATTTAGATCACGGTGGCAAGGTCGATGCTTTATAATTATCAAAATAAAACACAATCAGTTCAATAACTCAACTGTATTTATTTAATTTATATAATTGTTCGTCAGTTGACATGTGACCATGGTCAGCGCATCATTTTTAATAATAAATATAAAATATGTTAGTGTTCAATAATTTTAAAGTTAAAACGTGATTTAAAGGGAATATTTTAATCACCCTGAAGATGGCAATTTATTGCCGAAACGCGTAGGAGAATTAAAAACGAAGTCACAAGATGGATGTAAGTTAAAAACCTTTAATTTGTTAAATAATTATCGGTTGATATACATATATTTGATAGCCATGGTTAATCATAAAAAAATTGTCTCTAAATTTAATGGGGGACCACGGCTATGAAACGTCATAGCCAGCTGAATTACATGGAAAAGTTTAAAAAAATCTTTACGATTTTAGACTCTGAAGAATTTAAATTCTTGGTGGCTTTGAAACAGCCGATTTTTTAATTTCTTCAAATTTGTTGAAAAAGAATTGATGCACATCGAAAACTGTGTTCTTTTCGTCAAAAGCTTCGCCACAGGTAGAGCTTACTGATTCCGAAGAGACTTTTAAGTGGACGGAAGGGAAATCAATATATTTGTTAAATATATATTCCGATTGCTTTACTAATGTTGGAAAATTAAAAAAATTTAAAAATAAAAAATTTATGTGCAAATTCATAACGGAGGAAATAAATAAAGAATTCGGGGTGAAATGTCGTCAGATTGAAACCAGATATAGCAGTGTCCGAAAAGGACTAAAAAATGATACGAGCAAAATAATACGGGCGTAGAGACACGCGTAGAGTCGGGCTTAGAGGAGGAAGTGAGCCGGATTGTCAGTATGGACGATTCGCTAATACCAGGATATATGTTGTCAGCAAAGCGGTTCTCAAAAAAACAGCTTTTATTATCAATGTCAGCATCATCAACAAAATCATCAATAGCATCAACAGTAGCACCACCATCACAGGCTGCACCTGTCAGTTTACCATCAACATCAACATCAGTACCAGCAGAAATTTCATCAGAATCCGATACATCATGGCAAACCACATCACAATTGGGAAGCTTCTTCTTGAAAAGGAGGCAAATCGGGCAAAACGGCACGATGAAAAAATGAGAAAATTGGATCGAATAATCTATAAACAAAATTTATAATATTAAAATTTTTAATTAACCTTTATGTATATACATTTCTTGAATTTTGATTTAAAAATAAATGGAATTAAATTAAACTTTGTTTTAACTTAAGCTCCGCTTGATTTCACCTAAATGTTTTAAAACAGAATCAGAATTCACTTCTATATTTTCTTCTATTCGTTCGGTGTTTCTGGTGTCTGGCAAGATGGCTTCAACAGCAATTTCTCCTTGCAGTTCCATTATCAATACACAAACTATGTAGAACGCAACATCCCAATACGAACTTGTACATTCGTTCCACAGAGAAAGAAATCGAGACGAATGAGCTGCCTAAATCTTTAACCCTAAAAAACATTTCTTGGGGATTAAATTCCTAGATTAAATTCCTATAGTCTTTGTAAGTACTTAGTGTATAGTACGTGTTCCATAATATTCTTAAACGTTTATTATTCAAACAATTAATTAAACATTTTAAATACAAAACACTGGATAAGCACTCAACTAAACACTGCAAAAACAATTTGAGAATGATGCCACCAAATTTCAAATTGACGCTTAAAAATGTCAATCAAGTAAAATCAAACCGGTTTATATACCAATACAAATACAAAACTACATCAATTTTGTTTCATGTACTTTTTACACCACAAATTTTGCATTGATTTGAAACAACAAAAAAAATTCGACATTAATTTTGTGAAATTTTGAAATTTTTTTTTGTTTTGATAATTTCCAGAAATTTTTTATCTACTTCTTTAAAAACTTCAAACAATTACAAAAATATTAAATTCTAAAATTTTTAAGAGTCATAAAATTTGAAAGAATTATTTAATTTCTTAAAATATTGAAAATCGTTTAATTTTGATTAAATTAATTTGATTTAATTGTTTTAAAAAATACATTAAATCGTAAAATGCTCTGAAAGATTTAAATTCTTGGTGTCTTTGAAATAGCAGATTTTTCTAATTTCTTGAAATTTTTGTTTTCAATTAAATTTACAAAAATATCAAATTTTCTGAAATTGTTTATTTAATTGTTTTAAAAAATAGATTTAAGATTAAAAAATATCAAATTTTACTGTATCATAAAATGGTCTGAAATATTTAAATTTTGTATGCCTTTGAAACTGTCGAATTTATTTAATTTCGTGAAATTTTGAAAGTTTTTTAGTTTTTATAATTTACTGTTTAAAATGTTCAATTACATTTACATTAAAAATTAAATTTAATTTCTAAGAGTCATAAAATGTTTGAAAGATTTAAATTCTTAATGTTTAAATTTTATAATTTTGATAATTTTGTTAATTTGCTGAAATTGTTTATTTAGCTGTTTGAATAGTTCAATTAAAATTTAAAAAAAAAACTTTTACGATTTTAAGCTCTGGTAGCTTTAAATGCACGATGCCTTTGAAACAGCAACGAATTATCACAGCCGGATCGGATTAAAGTTGCACATATTAATACTCGTAGTTTATGTTTCCACATTGATGAAGTCAATATAACAAATACATATATATAACTTTAATTTTTTGAGTATGTCGGAATCATAGTTAAAAAATAATATTTTGAACACAACTGTGTCGATACTTGGCTAGGGCATTTTGAGGCATGATGGTTTATCAGATTGGGAAGGGGTATCTTTATATATTATAAAGTCAATTTAACTGTAACTTTCGTGGACAGTTTTACTTATGGTAAAGTAGAATTTTTTTGTCGAAGTTACTGTCAAGATCAACAAAGCTAGGACTTGCTGTTTGCTGTAATCCTTCCCCGGTGTGAGCTGAGTACAGCTTGGTTTTGATAAAATTTCGAGTAAATTTCAACATTTTATTGTGTGTGGCAATACTAATTATCGCATGAATACTCCCAATAAATTTTCGGACTTTTTATTCTCTGCGAGTTTATATTCCGTTCCTTTTAAGCCAATCCGTGGTAACAATATACTGGATCAATTTATTATTCATAAAATGAACAAAAATTGAATACTAAAAACGTTTCAAAAAGACTTTCCATGTATATCTGATCACGACCTTATTTGTATGGATTATTTGTTTAAAATTCCGTAAGCTAAATTAGAATTTACTCTAATTCCAAACTACAACAATATTGATTTTAACTTAATTATATCTCATTAAAATGAGCTAAATTGGGATATGCTAAATTGTATGGCCAACTCTAATGACAAGGTTTTGTTATTTAACCATTTTATAACAACATTATATAACGCTTGTGTTCCGCTTAAAAAAATTATAAATCGCAACTCAATCGTAGCCTGGCTAAACATGGCAGTCAATGCTATCAAGCCTCGTGAGAGATGCTTTGCCAAATATAAAAAACCTCCAACCCCAATTATAATAAGCCACTACCGCTTTACTCGCAACAAAGTAACCTGTTTAATACGTAAAGCTAAAATTGATTATTATTTCGGCGCACCTAAGATGACTCATGAATCATGCTCTGAAATATTTAAATTCTTCATGCCTTTGAAAATTATTTAATTTCGTGAAATTTTGAATTTTTTTCAGTTTTGATAATTTCCTGAAATTTTTCATCTAATTCTTTAAAAACTTCAATATCATTTTTAAGAATCATAAAATATTTGAAAGATTTTAATTATTGGTGCCTTTGAGACACCAGAATTATTTAATTTCTTAAAATTTTGAAAATCGTTTAATTTTGATAAAATTAATCTGCTTCCTAAAATTGCTTTAAAAGCGCAATAAAAATTTAAAATTTTTTTTACAATTTTAAGCTCTAAAAGATTCAAATTCTTGGTGCCTTTGAAACAGCCGAATTTTTTAATTTCTTGAAATTTTTTGAAAAAGTTCAATTAAATTAGAAAAATATCAAATTTCCTGAAATTGTTTATTTAATTGTTTTAAAAAATACAATTAAAATTTTAATAAAAAATCAAATTTTACGATTTTTAAGCATCATAAAATGCTCTCAAATATTTCTTCATGGCTTTGAAACTGTCCAAATTATTTAATTTCGAGAAATTTTTAAATTTTTTAATTTTAATAATTTCGTGAATTTTTTGTTTATAATTTATGTAATTGTTTTTAAAAGTCAATTCAAATTTTAAAAATTTAAAATTTTACAATTTTAATAATCGTAAAATGCTTTGAAAGATTTAAATTCTGGATTCCTTTGAAACAGCAGAATTATTTAATTTTTTGAAGTTTTGAAATTTTTTTAGTTTTTATAATTTCCTGAAATTTTTTATCTAATTGTTTAAAAGTTCAATTACATTTACATTTCTAAGAGTCATAAAATGTTTGAAAGATTTAAACTCTTGATGTTGAAATCAATAAAATTTTGATAATTTTGATAATTTTCTGTTTTAAGCTCTGATAGATTTAAATGCCTTTGAAAGAGCCAAAATTTTTTTTTTATTTTGATAATTTTCTGAAATTGTTTATTTAATTGTTTTACAAAATACAATTAAAATTTATAAAAATAAAATCAACTTTTACATTTTTAAAGAATCATAAAATGCTCTGAAATATTTAAATTCTTGTGCCTCTGAAAGAAATAGAGTCGAAAGACTGAATGATGTTGAAAGGCCGAAAGAAATGTGTCGATGGGCCGATTGTATCGAAAGGCCGAATGTGTCAAAAGGCCGAATATATTCGCCAATTGTGCCGAATGTGTCGAAGAGAATTTGAATTCTTCAATTTAATTGTTGAACTAATTTTTTATTTTTTGTTGCCAATAGGTACTCACAAACGATTTTACACGGGTAATTCGAGCAAAACAAAATCATAACTAAAATAAATAAATTTCGTCCAATTAATACGCGAACAAGCCAATTATGACGTAGTTTATAATTGGCGTAGAAGGCTTGTTCCTTTGCTTTGAAAATAAATTTCAAAATTCCTAATTATGTAGTTATGATAGAACAAAATAAAATTTGAAAAAGAAAAAAAAAAATTTTATGAAATTCTTTTATTTGTGGGTGGAACATAAGGGGTGCGGGGGTAGCTTCCCTCGAAATACAATCAAATTTTATCATTGTATCTGATAAATATGTTAAAATTGACAAAACGATGATTTAACCGATGTGTGGGTGGAAAATAAGGGATGCGGGGGGACGATTCCCTTAGGGAACACCACCAACTTGTATTGTCACCGAAGTTACACATGCGTGTAAATTTTCATCAAGATTGATAAAGTCTAAGCATTAAAATTTTGCAATGCAATATTTGATCACATCCGTGTAAGTTAAATAAAAGAATTTAAAAATGGACTATTATACGTACCTATGTATTTTTATCATCAAAATGAAAAGTGAATCAAAGTGTAGGGAAATAAATGAAGCAAAATTTGCTTAAGTAAAGGATTATTCTATTAAGTGAAGGAAGATTTTGTTACGTAAAGGAAAATTTAATTTAGTTGAGTCAAGGAAGATTATAATAAATCAAGAAAAATTTCAATATATGAAGGAGAGTTCTATTAAGTGAATGAATTTCAGTACAATCACTTAAGAAATAGTCAAGTTCCACCTAAATCGGCCCTACTCTAGAAGTATGCTAGGTGTATGTGTTTCTTATTGTTTCAGAGCCACTTGAACAAAGAGAGCTGTAAGGTGGTGTCATAATTGTTGTCAAGTTTTTTTTTTTATAAGGCTGAAATATTATTTCCATATGTTTAACGAAAAATATTTTTTCCGTCTGTTTCCGCTTATTTTAAACTTAATCTTTAATTTGTGGTTCTGCATGTTAAGATGGCTCTGGTTATATTTATTGCACTACATCGATATGTAGAATTTAATTCGTTGTGGAAATTTCACCAAAAAAAAAACATCCAACTGCCAATAGTTGTTACCTTTAATGCGAGATATTCGAAACTATCGAGATCATATTTGAGATTAGTTGAGTTTCTGAGCTGGATGACGTTAAAGGTACGTAATATAACAAACAAAAAATCGGCATATCGAGATTTTTGAGAATTTCGAGGTTATTCAAAATTTTAGGTGAGTTGAATGAAACGTTTGACTAGCTTATTTTAGATTTTTGGCGTTACTTTACTTATTTTAGATTTTTGGCGTTGAGAAACTGAACAACTTAAAATATTTTTCATTGTTTATCAATTAAGTAGGTAAAAGGTCTACCCAATATCACTATAAAGGCTTGCAATTATTAATGCCAATATACGAAACCCTAACATCAGTATGCGCGGATAAATCATATAATAAAAATTTTTCGCGCCAAAAAACTCGTTTTGTTTATTCCTATTTAGGTAGAAGTAGTTGTTTATGTTTATAATAATAATAATACTTGCATGTCTATCGTATACAAACGTAATTTACAATACATACAATTAAAATAAAACAGAAAACAAAAAAAAAACCAAAGAAAATAATTAAATTAATTTCTTAAGTAATATATGATAAATGAATCGCGCGATTATAATCGTCATGTAACGTATAAGTTGTTTGCAGTACAGCAAATAATAATTCAAGGTTCTCTCTTTAATACTTAATAAAATTTTATTATAAGACGATATATGAGGGGAGAAGCTAAGAATCAGCAGAACCATAGTAAAAAAAAGCTTTTGTTATGTTTTTTGTAAAAGAAAAATGAAAACCGTCGAAAATAATTTTTCTATATCCCCGGTTGTAGTATGTTAGACAGATAGGTACACCAAACGAGTAAAGATGTAGACGGGAAGAGAAGAAATCTGTTTACTTGTTGTGTCTGGTTTCAAGTTCATATAATCGTGTACATACATATAAATTGTTGTTATTTGTCAGAAGTATTTCTTCTTATATATTTTTTTTACAATTGTTGTTGGTGTTTGCGAGCTTTATTATTTTTAACGTTATGTGAAATTACACTTATACTACACTCTTTAAGTATTTGAATGTTGTTTACTTACTAGGGCATTTTACTAAATGGTTTATATGGATGAATATAAATGGTTGTTGTTATGAAAAATAATAGATCAAGGTCTTTTTGTTGTAGGTATGAATAATACTCTTTGGGTACTATATCCATTATGATGTTCAACAAGAAGGTACCTGTTGAGCGATGATGGATTTATGAGGAGTGCTTTTGTATTAAGTTTTTAAAGTGCTTTAGGAGTATGAGTTTAATTAGCTGGTACATTGTATCATTAATAATAAAGAAGAATTTGTGGGAATTCTTTAGAGATAGATGAATTCAACCTTTTATGAGTATAAATCTATTATTCAATTCAGTTTCAATTGATCTGAAAATTAATTGAGTTAAGTTGAATTGATCTAAACGAACAGCGATGTTCTAGTTTGCCCAATAAAGAAAGCTGGATAATCTTAACAAGTCAATTCACCTACCTCGTCAGTCGTTTAACTTGTAATTCTAATGGGTTTTGAGTTTCAAGTATAATTTTGTAATATTGATAAAGCGGTATACAGAAGATATAATAACGGGCCCTGCGGAATTTTTGTACCCTAATGTTCTATAATGAAGTATATGTTTATTAAAAATGATGATGGTATTCTGTAAAAATCATGTGGTAAACATTGCTTAATTTTGTATTGTAATCCCACATACCACACTTTATATCAAAATCTTTTACTATGTCCATGAATAGAGGAGAACTTCTTTGCTTTGAATTACTTGAGCTATTCTTTGTGCTTGTTCTATCGTATAGTGTTCTAGTCTAAATCCAAACTATGGATCAGATCAAACGTCAAGAAATGCACAAAATATAGGCTTTAGGCGCTTAAAGATCTGTACGGTGTAATCTTCTGAAGGCTTGCCAGGTTTTGGTATTAATATTGTTAGTGATTGTAATCAAGCATCCCTTCATTCATTCGGATGTAATCTCCAGGTGGAGCGCCTTTACTGCCTAGCAAATAAATACGCAGACACAGGATTTGGTAGGCCGTTTTCCTCTCAATTTCGTTCCAATTTTAATTTGAACTCGAATTTTGAATATGGGTGAACTTATCCAACGAAGAATAATATTCGAGTCACTACAATAAAATATATTTTCTATCTCGAAATTTCAGACCAAACTGATGACTTTGACCTTATGCAACCAGTTCTACAAACAATGCACGATTTGCGAAGGCTAATATCCCATGATTTTAGGTAACGTGAATAATTCGAGGCGAGTGAATAAACTATTAACACATGATTGTAAAGTTTATATTTTTTGGGCACGAAACGGATTCAATTCCTATTCCAGTTAAGGACAAATTTGCTTTAGTACCTAATTCGTAAGCTAATAAATCTGTCATGAAGCTAATCTGAGTCTTAGAATTTAAATTCATTATTATTGTAAACTATTGCGGATATGGTCATTGAACCATTAATATCAGAACTGTTTCCATTACTGGACATACGCATAGGATGTCAGAAACCTTGTAAAATCGGTAAATCGAATATTTTGGTTAATTACAAAAGCTACACAGGTAGAAGAACCTTTTTGAACTGGTCACTATATCAAATTTCTTCCACAAGCTAGATTATACTAAATGAGTTAATAAATCGTGCCCCAGTGTCTCGTTGGACGTTGAAGCGTTGCTCGTAAAGCTCGTATATCCCGAATATTGCATATTTGTGTTATATGCTTGACAAATAATTCTTATATTTATCGTAACGTTCAGTAAGTAATTTTAGGGTCTCTTCGTAATTACCTGACGTTAATTCAAGCGACCCGATTATTTTTGCAGCTTAATTGTCTAGTGAACTTCTTAAATATTGGAGCATTGAAATATTATTTAGTGAAGGATTATGGTGACGATGAGCTTATGCAATGAATGTTTCATAGAACTCAAAACATTTAGTGACATCGACTGAAAAACGATTTAACTCAATTTTAGGTAATCTAACTACAGTCGGAGAATTAGATTTGAAACGTTCTTGATTAGTAATGTTTACAGAAACCTTGAGTTTTTGCATTGCGGTCAGCATTCAGGGTTTTTAACAAAAATATTGTTCTTCAAAACTAGCCCTAGTTTGTTTGGAAATTTCTTCTTCATCAGACTTTGATGGATCTCAGTTCAATTAAGTTGCATAAAATATGTTTCAGTACTCTAGGCCAATTTGTATGATAAAGAATATTTTTTTGAATTGATTTTAATAACGCTCGATCTCTCGTTGTCAGCAATCTTGATCCTTACTCTTGGTGTTTTGCATTATAATCAAACCCTCATAGCCTTTTATATCCCCGCAAGGACTTGTTTGAAAATGCAGTTATTTGAGTTTTTACCCATCCCATTAAACAAAGCCGTATTATGATATGTGAAAATTATAAAAGTAGAGAAAAATTATGCGCCAAAGGTAAATTAAGATGATTATAATTATCGCATCACTGCATCTTGTCTTAACATCCAAATAACTTAAAATATGTACTCGTACATAAAGTAAATGAACATATAATCACATAAAGCAAAAAGAAAAATTTTGTGTGATCCGTGCATAAATGGAACTAAGAAATGGCAAGAAAGAAAGGAATTAAGTATTTTTTTTTTTTTTTTGCAACATATACACGATGATGACGACGACGACGACGATGAAATTTGATCTTTTTGTTCCAATCCAAGAAACCTTATTGTTGGTGTATTATTTGTATATATGTACGAATGGATGTACATATACGTACATAAGAATTTTCGTATTGCATTAGCGTTCCATATAAAATTTCAGGTGGATGACCTTTAACGTACATATGTACGTATGCATGTGTATTAGACAATAAACTACTTTATTCCAAATATTATGTGTGTGCAAAAAAATTATTTTTATATTATGTCCAAATTCGTAATAAACAACAAAACCAACAATAATAAAGTTACCGAAAAAACTTCTTAAATTAAACAACAAAAAAATGTAAGTTATTTATTTATGTATCTTCAGACATGATTTGTGTTTGTGTGTGCGCGCAAGGTGAAAAGAAAATGGGTGGAAAAAAAGAACAGAGAAATAGAATTTGTTGAACTTTTCGGAAATGCCGTATCAAGAATTTTTTTTTTTCGGAATTTTATTGTCTCTGTCTGAGCTTGCGGCTTAATGGTAATTCGAAGAGTTTGGTATATGTGGTTAAAGGTTTGAGCACAATTAGCATTGCAACGATGACTGAATTAATTTAAAAAAAAAATCGATGAAATCGAAACGCCTCATACAGGGCAGGTAAAATTCAAACTAAAAACCCCACATACCATTCCCTTTCATGGAAAGAGCGAGCTTCGCCCAATGCATCCACCTTCTAGAAGATATTTCATTCAGAAGGTTTAAAAATGTTTACTATATGATAAAACACTCATGACATAAACATTTTGTAGAGCAATTCACGCGAATTTAAACATGGTCATATGACGTTTTAACAATTTGGAGATAGGATGTATAAGAATAATTTGTATTGTGCTACCTACAATCATTCAACGACAAAGTTAAGATTCGTCTTTGATCCATTTTATTTAATTTTATGTTACATAAATAGGTATTCAGTATAATGTTCTCCAACTATACCAGATGACATAATGGTGTAACGTTCCTAGGATTGGGATTTTATAGAGCTAACGCTTAAAATAGGTAACTAACGGTGCCTGTGATAAGTTATCTGGGTTCAACTCCATAACAAGCGCCAACTAATTGAAACCTTCGATTAGCAAGGTTATTTCTACATTGTGGCATGGAATTAAAAACATGGTGTGCTAATTATTCAGATATCAATGGTCATCTATATGATATGATTACATCAAAATATTTGCCCTATTGTTGGCTCAATCGGTATCAAAAGTTTAAGCCCTTGTAAATTAAAAACAATCAGAGATGTTATCTTCTGGATGAAATCAACCATTGTTTATCATTGGCCGTACTATTTGCTATCAAACTTGAAGACTTTTGCGATAATCGTTTTCCCAATTTTATTATTACTGGGAACCTTTATTTTAGCAACACCTCTGAATGATAAAATTCTTGATTAAATAATAAAAAAAAGATTTCGCTGAATTATGAGGATTTCTTTGCTGATAAATTAACCACTTTCCTTTTCGAGGGTTGGCATCTAAATTAATATATGGCATATGGGATAGGATCGTGAGATAATACTAATGAAGTAATGACTGCAAGACTCTTGTGACATAATACTAATGTTAAATGATTTTTCTAGTCACTAAACCATATTTGAGTTTATATTTTAAAGATCCAATTTTATATTTTGTCATAACAAAGCCTAATATTTATGTAAATACGTTTTTTTGTATGAAATACAAGAAGCGAAATTTGATGAGGATTAAAATTGGTGCATGCTGCATACGTTTACATAAAATATAATGCTATTGTATTTTAGGTTCACACATAAATTCATAATTTCACCTTTAACGATATTTTCGACATTTTCCACTTCTTCTGTATACGAGTACCTAACATGCAGGCATAAAATAAGATTTAAATCTTTTATTTATTTACAATATTGTCAAAATAATAGTGCAACATAGGATTAGGGAAGTCTATGCGGTGGGTATGCCTACATCGTAAAATTCATAAATTGTATATATGTACATAATTCATTTGTAAGAAATAAATCATTGATTTGTTTGATCTCGCGAGCTTTCACACAATCCAATCACGGTTCATATGAGAATTTCTACGTTTAAGTCTTCATTTCTTATCGTCGTCTTGCGCTTTTCTGTTGTATATAAATTTACTTTTTTGTTAAATATAGAAAGAAGCAACTAAATAACAGCAAACGTGTTTTTTTTTTGTGAATTTCTTAATTTATATATAAATATACATTTCTTCAAGCGCTTGCGGAATTTAAGAACTTCATAACACATGTACATATGTATTTGGTGGTACATTTATATATTATTATGTAACGTAAGATGAGTTTGTTTTTGAGAAAGTTTTTTTTCTCTCATCTTATTTTGTGTGAAGCTAAACGCTTCACAAATCTTTAACGTTGACGTAAATTTATTATTAAGATGATTTTAAAGCATCATCCTAATTTTAAAAAAGCTATATGTTAACTCTAAATCTGAATTTTGACATTCAGTTAGCTAACCGATTTAAAGAGTTGCAAGAATTTAATATTAATACCACCAAACGAAAAGTAGACACAAATAAAATTTTAAGAATTTTGACGATACACAAGATATATTCTTAGGATGGTACAATTTTGAAATCTTCCAGAATTTAAAAAATTTGGAAGTATATTATAAGATTCAGAATTCCATCTTTATCGAGAGTTGAACTTGATAATATGTCCTCTCAGCAAAACAGCAACGGTATAACAACCGTACAATTCATAGAACTTGTTTAGGTTCTTGAGAGGGCTTTGTTAAAACTGATGGGAAGCAATACAAATACCCTTAACAAAAATGTGTGTAGCCAGCCTAATCTATGGTTATGTTCCTCAATGTAATGGAGGAAAGTAACCGTGGTATTTATACCAAAAGAGGGTTTAAACGCTAGGATGAAGCAAAATCCTACCGACCTAAAATCAACTCATCTTTTCCGCTTAAATCGATGAAAAAACTGATCGATCAATACATCAGACTGGGCGTGCAATAATGTCCCTCAGTAAAATGCAATTTGCATATCGCAAAATTAAATCAACTATTACAACACTATAAAAAATTATAAAAGCCTTTGTAGAAGGTGTGTTTGACAATGCTTTAATGTAAATGGGTGGACAACAGAATAACCAAATGGTTCAACACAATATGTTGGTGAGTAGAGAAATTTCTGCTATTTTAGGAATGTATATGAAATGGATGCTACTAGAGGTTGTCCACAAGGAAGTGTACTATGTTCTCAGTTATGGTTGCTACTGGTGGATAAAATGCTAATTGATCTGGGGCAACTTCTATACAAACATGATTTCACTGTGGGAGAACTGATGCAAAATGATCTGAATATCTATGGAATACAACTTGGCTTCGATACGGGATTACTAAAGATAACAATAAACAATGCAACCAAAAAGTGACAGGCTAGTAAGAAAATGACAGGTACGACTTGGAGCGGTACAAGTAAGCAAGTGATCAGTACAGGGATAACTAGAGATCCGGCTGTATGGTGGCTGTAAAACTGGCCAATAACTAACGTGTCTGGGAATTACAGGAGCTACGAGGACCACGGCCTGCATGAAAGCACTGCTTGGTTTAGCATCGCTAGATTTGCAATTAAGGAAGAAGCCTTGAAACAATTCCTTGGAATCACAAAAGAGTCTAAAAGAAGCTGATCCAAAAAGGGACATTTGGAAATCCTATCAGGGTCTAATCATCTTGGGGAGATGACCTGCAGTTTCAATAAATATAAATCTCATATCCCAGCAAATGAGGACTGGAATAACAAAATCACATTAGAGTAAGAGTGGGTGGGAGCCGGCATAATCTTTCAAGTCTACGCTATTATAACAGCAGCGAAAATTATTGAAAGCAGAAACAAAAGCAACCAAAAAATTGGCCTATTCTCGACTCGACTAGTTTAGCTCGTGCTGCACTTAGAAAAAAAAATTTCCTTCAGATCTAAGTAGCCCTAAATGAACTAGCTCACAAGAATTAAATTGATCTTGTCGAGTGGTGGAGAAGACAATAATTGTCCAATGAGGACACCGAGTGTTGGAGAAGACAATAATTGTCAATAATTGACAATAAAACCTTTCGCAACTTCAATGTATACATTTTTTATCCGTCATGAAACTACTGCATAAACTGTTGCAAAATCGAATGCAATATCCAACGATATTTGCTATAGCCTTCGAAATGAACTGATCTCTTAGAGAAGGAGCTCAATATTTTCCGCTTCTCTACTCAGGTCCGTTCCACCACAACTTGTTTGATTGCAACTCATTAGACATAACACCCCGTGAAGTTATATTCAACCATCCAGGTATATGTAACCATCTAACGGAAACTGGCATTTCTTGAATTTCGCACAATCAATTGAACACATAAGTCTAACCGACGTGGTAATACTTGCAGCCAAGACAACACTATTGATGAATCGCTCCACAATATGATGCTTCTTGGTTGTAACTTCGTGGCATCAAGTGTTTTGAACAATAATCGTTAGAGCAATACTGCAGCATTTAATTAAAAAAGTGGAATTGGGCTGATTTTCAATGGAGCAAGGCGAGACTTGCTGCAGGTAAGAATGGCCCGTCATGAATTTGTACCGATAGACCGCAAAGATAAGCATGTACCATAAGCACACTGGCTGGCATCATCGAATCCATGTAATTAGAGGAGTTGTTCATCATATTCATTTATTTAGATCGTCCCGTTTTAATTGTTTCGACCACAATCCTTGCAAGAAGATCTTAACCAATGCGATTATTGGGCCAAGAAGCGCTATTGGGTCGGAAATATGGGCTATCTCTGAAAGTACTGAGCGCTTTATGACCTTTGTGTTGCTAGTATCGAATTGAACAAGAAATGATCGCTTGCTGGATTCCAAGTGAGATCCAAAGTTTTGATCGTCTCATTGAGCATCATTGATGAAGGGGATGTAGTCTGTTCCTTGTCCTCTTCAGGGACCGTTGATGACACCGCCTTAGAATTGGATGCAATTTTTCGTAACTAAATGCGTCTTTTCTAAAATCTGACGCATTTCAGTTAATAAACGTACACATCAACTTCATTTGCTGCACCCGACAAAAGATCGTCCATATAAAAATCATTAATACGCTCAGCCGTCCTCGAAAACTGTGCATTTTCATTGAAGCTGATTTGGTTCAACACTCTTGTTGCAAGAGTATGCTGTCCGTATGTGACAGTAGCTAGTGCGAATGTTTTCGAAGGATCATGCTCATGTTCACGCCATAAGATTAATTGTAAGTAAGGGATGCTGATGTTCAACCACTGTAATTTTGCGAAACATCTTCGCAATATCGCCAGTAATCCCAATAAGTTGTCTTCGAAATCTGAGCAGAAGCATAAATAAATCATCCTGTATAGATGGACCGGTAAGTAAAACGCTAGTGTAAGATTTCGATGATGCGTCAAATACGACACGAATTTTAGTTGTTGTGTTTTCAGGCTTTCACACTGCATGATGTGGTCAATAGAATTTAGCCATGGCTTCATTTCTTCCTTCTTTATATTCGGTATTTAGATTTAGAACAAGATTTGTTTATACCTGACATTGAAAGAATGCTGCGAATCTTGTGCAATCCACGACAACCTGCTAAACAACCTGTAATAAAATTAGACTGCGATGCAGAGTTTAAAAGTGCACGACAATGATTCAAATTTCCATCCCCATCCTCGATTAAAATGTTTGCTGTAGCCAGCATAATTTCATTAGGCCTCGTCGAATGAGCCACCACCGATAAACCTTCACTGAGAGCTCCTGTCTACCAGTGCGGCTACCTTCAGTTTGAGCCACTTGAAGGGTGTTCGATGATTGCACCTAAACTGAATCGGAGCTTGACAATTTCTCCTGAGCCTTGCGATATTGAACCAGATCCGAATTATGAAGCAAAGATGATGGGTTCGGTTACACACAGAATACTTACGCGAGAAACAATTTTCAAGATTGTGACCAACACGCAAATAATTTATACACAGCTTTAGCTCAATTACCTTACGAACTCTCTGATCAGGTGACAGTTTAGGAAATGGTCCTCACTGTAACATTTTTGAAGTTTTGAGTAATTTCAATTTTTCTATTTTTGTTTGTCGTTATATGAAACTTGACTAATAAATAACGTGATTTTATGATATTTGTTGAACGATATTTGACTTTTTAAAAAGCTGAAATACAGGTATTTGTTTGAAAAATTCAAATATGCCCTTATCGCATTTTTCGACTTTTGGCGCTTATGACCTTTTTTCTTAGCACGGCAGTATGTAAGGGTTGGATAAAGCGCCAACAGTTTCCTATAGGCTTTGATTGCCTATGTGGAGAAAATCGCAGAGAAATCTATGCATGGTGTTTGTACAATAAAAATTTGCCTCTTGACTCTTTGGAAAACAGTTCTCGGTTTACCAAACTGAAATCTAAGTTTTAGAACGGTTTTGACGGTCAACACTAGGTAATCGTATAGATTGTGTTAAAACTAATATTTAGGCGGATTGTAACGACGTCTGTACAAATCTGAGTAGAGTATGATATTATACTTCGATATTGTGGGGCTTCGATATTGTCTTATAAATGCCAAACGAAATTTTGTATCCCCGTAATTTACAAAACATTCATTCAACCAAAAAAATTTGAATGGATTTTTGACAGGTATTAACAAACTGGTATTCTAAGAGATGTCTACACAAATTTGAGTAGCCTCTTATAACGAGGGATTCATATACTAATAATTAACCTAGAAATAATCGTACTATCCAAGGGAAAAGAACGGCTTAACGCTCTTCACTTAAGAAAACGTTAAAGAGGGTTTGGTGAGAGGTGAGCGCTGTTAATAAGCAATTAAGGATCCTAAAAAGGATCGAATAATAGTTGTTTTGAGTCCACTTGAAGTAAAGGTTGTTAAATTTTTTACTGATTGCGATTCGAATTAAATAAGAATATCACACTTACAAATATACATTCAGATCTAGCTAGTCCCCAGTTTTATCATATTTCAAAAATTGAGAAAAAATAAACGATTTGAATAAAACGAAATCAAAATAATAAAAAATTAATTATTCTGCCCCGCAATTAATTTTAACGCTATAATAAATTCAATTGAAAGAATTTTTAAATTACTTAAACGAAAATTATTAAGTAAATAAATTATTCCTTTATTTTATTTACCCGAGCCCAATGTTTATTTTGGCAAGGGAGACTTTTATTTAATGATTTTTGGTACGTCATTATCTTAAAAAGTTTTAGTTATGAAAGAACAGGAAACTCTTTAAGGAACTGAGCAAATTCTTATTTGTCTTTGTTGATAACGTTTTTGTTGATTTACAATTATTTAGTTAGTGCACTATTAATTTTACCATTGTAAAAAACAATTGGGAATCTGTGAAGTGTACATATTTCTATTAATTTTCATTTTCTATTAATTTTAGTACTTCAATTTACTTTCGGCAATGCCTTGAGTATCGACTTTTTTGATCTGTGTGAATGACACAGATAGCGACACTAAAACCAATTTGCTTGTATATTTAACCATAAAATAGTCTACGGGTTCTCTTTCATCTAAAACTTATGCATTACCATTCATGAAATTAAATTAAAGGAATGTTGACAATAATCTTTAAGCGATATTAGAATATTTTACGAGTGGTGCATAGTTGATTCTAAAAGATTTACAGTTAAATACGAAATACATACATATAAATGTGGATGTGAATCTGAAACGTGACAATAAATGGAATATATATACAGCATTTTTGCTTTATTGCCCCAACGTAACTATCTTTTGTCTTGGCTGTTTTTGTTGTTGTTTCAGATTTCAAGATTTTTTTTTTTTGCAATTAAAAATTTGCTGATATACGTACTATAATAGATACCAGACAATATGGTAAAAAGCATTTTGCTTTTTAATGCACATAATAACCTGAAATATAAATATGAGGCCGGCGCTTTTATTATTTTATATACGTACAATAAGGTTGTAAAAATTAATGACTTGTTAAATCATATCCGGGTTATTTACGAGAAACGGTTAGAATGGATATAAAGCAAAATATGTAGAGCATGAATGTGCTCAACTTTAGATTTATAAAAAAAAGTTTTCAAAATTAATTGTTAGATTTTAAATTTACTCATCATCCAACAAAAGAAAAAAAAAATCTATCAACAATTAAAAGCTTTCTTGTTATTATTGCAACAATATAGAACTTTTGCTGTGTGAAAGTCGAATAGACTTTCTACAGATATTGAAACAACACAATACAACAATGTTTTCAGCTTAATTTAAAAAAAAACACCAAAATTAAACTTTTGTCTATCAAACTTTTTATGGGTGGGAAAAAATGAAACTTTCAAAGTTTTAACATTTTCTGTTGTTGTTGGTATTTTATATAGTATTGTATTATTGTGCTTTTTGTTTGTTTTAAGCAAATAATAAAGGAAACACTTTAATTTTTATATTCTTTCGTTTGCTCTCGAAACGAACGAAAAGACGACGAACCAACAACAACACGAAAAAAAAGAAAATCCTTGAAAATTATAAAGGATCATAAATCTTTTTGTGAACACATTTTATGGTTATTTTTGTATGTGGTGGATAGTTTAAAATCTTAGTGCAGAGTGGCGATGATGGAAATTAAATACTACAACTTACGGGGTAGGAAAATAGTTGTAAATTCTACATTAAATACTACTTCAGACAATTACCACTTAATCATTTCTGGGAATTTTTTATGTCTCGAAACGTCTCGAATCCACTAATCGTGAATAACAGTTACGAGTACATGACTTTAGAAAATCATATTTAATTTTTTACTCTTAATCTCAGCGTTGTGGGTTCAAGTTTTCGTTGGGCTAGTAAAATAATTTTAGAACAGCTGATAAAATTATGGAATTCCTTTTTTAATACTAGTTTCTGGTGCTATCTTCATATTTAAACTGAACACAATACTCCCCCACCGGTGAAGTTACGAAAGAGATACTACAAATCTCACTGAAAATAAATTTGAATAATAATTATCAACCAGTACGCGTACACCGAGAGGAAGCACTTTCAATGATCGAATCGATTCAACGCTCAACAGGTAATGTAGGAACCTACCGGAAAATCAAGTTGAGTATTAGAAATAAGAGCCGGATACAGCCACTGTAAATTGCAAAGTTAACAGTGTTCTCTTAAATGTTAAAGAAAAAATATCGGCCCAGCAACTAGATTTGTCAATAATGCTAAGAATTATCGTTAGTTTTCTGATCCAATTAGAGGACTAACATATATAGCAATTTCGTCAAAACGTTTAGATGTGTAACTGTGCCATAAATAGGACGTGATTCCACACAGTGTTATTTTAGCAATTATATTTAGAAAAGTAGAGCGGCAAAATATTTTGACGTGATAACGTTTTAGCCCTTGGTCGTAGGCAATTACTCATCAACTATAAGCACTACCTTTAATTTAAAGATATGATTGCTTAGATTGGTCCTTCGGGTTTATGTGTCACGCATAATATTTTCGCAATAACGTCATCGGGCGGCACAGGAACCCGCGCCGCGAACCTCTGATTTCAGCCGATTTAAATGCTTGAACCAGCGTAGCGAGAGAACGGCTCATCCGATCGGAGATCCGGTGGTGTCAATTTTTGCGTAAAAAACCAGTGGTGGTTAATTAATTTTAAATTTAATTAATTAATCATCACATAAATTTTAATTAAAAATTCAAACTATAAAACAGCGATTGTAGTTTAGCCGTTGGTCGGGGGCAATTACTCATCAACTATAAGCACTACCTTTAATTTAAAGATATGATTGCTTGGATTGGTCCTTCGGGTTTATGTGTCACGCATTATATTTTCGCAATTACGTCATCGGGCGGGACAGAACCCGCGCCGCGAACCTTTGATTTCGGCCGATTTAAATGCTTCAACCAGTGTAGCGAGAGAACGGTCCATCCGATCGGAGATCAGATGGTGTCAATTTTTGCGTAAAAAACCAGTAGTAGCTAATTAATTTTAAATTAAATTAAAATATCTCCACATAAATTTTAATTAAAAATTCAAACTTCAAAATAGGGATTTATAGAGATTGAGGGCATTATAGCAAGAGAATGCCTCATCAGATCGGAGCAATTCGGTTATTAATTTGTGCTTAATAATACTGTGGCAGATAATTTATTTTAAATTAAAATAATTAATCTCCACATTAATTTTAATAAAAATTACAAAGTACAAAACAGCCATTTACAACCAACCATGAGAATCACTTATCTGACCGGAGTAATTCTGGTGTCAATTTGTGCGTAAAGAAACTGTGGCAGATAACTTATTATTAATTAAAATAATTAATTTCCACATAAATTTTAATTAAAATTACAAACTATAAAATATCGATTTACAATGCTTGAGATCATGCCTTATCTGATCGAGGCAATTCTAGCGATAATTTGTGCGTAAAGAAACTGTGGCAGATAATTTATTGTAAATTAAAATAATTAATTTTCACATAAATTTTAATTAAAATTTAGATCTACAAAGTGGCGATTTACAATGCTAGAGAGTACTATAAAGAGGAATTTTCGTACAAACATTTTTTTTTATTAAATCGTACATTTGCAACTTGCTTTTAATGCCAAAATAGCTTAACCATGGTACGATTGGAGTCACCGGGATAAATTCGGGCGATTAAATTCCTAGATCCAGTTAAGAAGAGTGGAATATTTTCCGAATGAAGAGACAATGGACAAGGGAAACACTAAACAGCAATTTGGGATGTTGTCTGCAGTTTCTTTCGCAATATAAAATATTGGCCACCTTTTGCACATTTCATAGTGAATGAGCAATAACTCAAAATAAGAAGCTGTGTACTTATATTTTTACTTTTAATTGTTATCATGTTAAACCACCTGATCTTACATAATCTGTTATGAATGAGCTCATGCTCAAAATAGATTGTGTAAGTATGGGGTTGGTCTCTAACCAAAATTTATGTAAATAAACAAATAAGCCCATAATAAATAATTAATTTGTCACAAATGCCTGCTCTGATAGGTCATATGACAGTGTGGACTCTGTATACAATATATTTGACCTAGACTGCGTATTCACCACACTAGCCTCGGCGACTTTGGGAGTTGCTTGTCTGCGGAACTCACATTCATGAGGCACATCTCCGCTGAGACCCTGCGCTTCATATGGTACTTCTCATACCATCGCCCAGTACTTAATCGTTTGCAAACAATCACTGTACTCTCATTTCATGATGCATTTCATGTATTTTAACAAGCCCATTCATCGTGCCATTTCTCGTACTTCTTATAAACGTTATCACGGAAAACACCTACGGCCGTGTAGAAGACACAGCCTACTCCGAATTTTTTTTAAATGTTTCGTAGGCTCTCGAAAGAATTAAAAAAAAAATTGAGTATTAATAGACAACACAACGAAAAGTTTCCAGCATCGGGCTACCCTTGAGAAGGTGCAGTTCAAGGGATGCAACTGACCATACCTCCTTTATAGCAGAAGTAAGCGTTTTTATTTTATCTCTCACATCAATTTTGATTTTATTTTGATCACTATGGATGCCAAATAGCGAAGTTCAGAAGCATAAGAAAAAGCTCAATAGAGGTTCAACACTGTTAAAATATAGAAAAAATTCACAGCTGTGATCCCCTTGATGAAATAATGGTTTGATAATCACGGAGGGTTTATCAAACCATGTGCAAACAATTTTAATGTCAGAATTTATTTGGTTAATTAGTTCATTGGCAGTCAAATCAAAATTACTTAATGCAATATCATCTGCAAAAGCAACAATTTTACCGTTTAAGTTTAACTTAAAAATTGAATTTATGTAAATTAAAAACAAGATAAGACCCAGAACAGAACCCTGAGGACACCATGTTCAATATTAAATGGAATGATTTGCGATTTATTTATCCTAATCATAAATGTTCGATTATTGAGATAAGACTCAAACAATTTCTGTGATACACCTCTAAAACTAAAAGACTGGAGCTTACGCAGAAGCAGATAATGACGCTCCATATCTAAGGCTCTCTTTATATCGATGAAGACTTCACCAACTAAGATTAATATGAATTCCATTTAAGAAATTAATTAACACAGATTCAGTACTTTTGCCAAATCTAAAGCCGTATTGATAGGACTGAGAAACTCAAATGTGTTGAGAAACTTCTCAATATGGGATTTCATTAATTTTTCAATGATCTTCAAAATTGTTGGGTTGCGATGCAATGGGCCGATAATTGTCCTCAATAATGATATCTGCCTATTTAAACAAAGGGATAACAATTGCAGTTTTTAAAACATTAGGGATAAAACCATTAACAAAACATTGGTTAATAAATTTTACTAAAACTGGTGCATTTGCTAGAGCCACTAATTTTAGCATTTTCGAGCTAATACCAATAATCTCAAGTGCAAAATGTTGTTTTAAGTCCTTTAATCACAGACGTCAATAACCTCGTTAATCCGTTATATTAAAGTCATTTAAATTAGTTAATTTAAAAATATACCATTGTCAAGAAAAAATCTTAAATTGGTAGCACTACAGATTGTATAACCTTTTAAAGTTGATTGTCCGGGAACTTAGACATTGACCTTTCCGGTAAATTGTAGTAAACAACATTTTCTGACGCAATTTTCGAAACCATTTTTTTCTCATGTAATGATGGTAAAAATGGCAAGGAATATTTCTGTCTTTTTCCCAAAAATATTTTCCGGTCTTTCTAATTTTTTGAAAACGTTGAAATACCACCAGAAAATTAAGGAAAATATAACCAAAAATATGACGCAACATTTTAATTTCCGGTAATTTTTCCGATATAAAAAATTTAAAAAATTGTTAAGAAAATTTCTGGTGGCATCGCTGTTTAATAGTTAATAAAATATACACTTTCATTCTAAACAATTTTCTAGTAAAATTTTTTTTTTTATCAAGTTAAATTCAAAAACAATTTATCACCCTAAATGCACGTTTGACCGCATAAAAAAATTAAATGGTCCAATTTAAACTGCCCTAATTAAAAACCCAAATTTCATAAAAATTGAGAGGAAAATTTCCTCCAATTTATTTCTTTACTGCTTTCAACAATTCAGCAGCATACCTACTACAATTTTCACAGAATTTCTGTTTTAAGCATTTCTGTAAAAAAATATTGAATGGTTTCGGTTTGCCGTCCGTCCGTATCAACAATATCTTGAGAACAAAAATATATTTTATTGCGCAAGCAGTGGTGCAAATCCAATCCTATCATTCAAAGAATTAGCGTTGTGCTGTCTAAATTAAGGTGAGTACGGCTCAGATTCTTACAAATTTGTTTCCCTTATGATTATAAGGCCGATTATGCTGCTTACACAACATCAACATTTTTATTTTTGCAAAAGCGCAAAATGTTTTTTCTCCCAAGCTTTTGATTCTTTTCAAGGCTGAAAATATTCTGTCAACAGTATATGAGGACAAAGCATTTCAAAGCATGAAAGTCTCCGCATTTGTAAAAATATTTAAACATCATCGTTTGTTTTTTATTTGAAATTTTTTTAATTTTCTTCGGCTTTTATACAACTCGGAGAAATTTTCGATAATAAGCGAAGTGATTTTTGTACGCTTACATTACCATTTTGTCTAATCGACTATAGAAGTTATGTAGAACAAAACTTTTTTGTAGGTATTACCCCCGTCTTATAGATATTACTCAAAATATCATCATTTTTAAAATAGTTTATATGAGAGCCCTAAGATTTACTTGTCCGAACGTAACCAAAATAGAAGGTTTTTATTGTAGAATGTGGAAATATACTACAATACAATAAAACATTTAAACCTAAAGGGAACACAGAGACAACCGTACACATAAATGTACATACAAACAGACGTTTTCCAGAAATGGAAAATTTGGACTCCGCTATATTTAAGACGACCATTTCCGTTAAAAATCTCGGGTTTTAAAATGTTGATAGATGATCTACTGACGTTGCTTCGGAAAGCTGTTGTCCGTTACTGAACCTTTGAGGAATTTATTGAGTTACATTTGGTTCGCAGCTGCACCACTTAAAAACCAAAACTCGTTCTGACACACAAAACTTTTGCAAATTAGCTCAGCCAATTTTAACTCAGTTTCTGAATTAGTAAAATTATAGGCTATTACAGCTAACTTAACGTGATTTGTGGCCCATAACTCTTCTTATTACAAATTTAGAGATTTTTACAACACCAAAAAATTACTTTGAATGTTTATTACCATTGTGTAACATTATTTTGTTGCTATGTTAATGCAAATATAAAATTCTAGATTATTTGTATTTCATGTTATTTGCATTTTTAGCGCTTCTATGGCTTTTTGTTTGGCCAAAGTCATGTATAAAATGCACGAAGGTGTGATATAAGTTTACAAACAAACAAAATACACAAAAGAGAAAAAAACGCGAGAGAGAGAGAGACAGTGGAAAAGGGTTTACACCACCATATCATATTTACATAATATGTGCGATTGGTAGTTTTGTTGTGTAAATATGTAAGACATTTGTGTATATGTACATAAGAACTAACCTGACTTAACTAAGTATTTAGTGTACGTTTCATTCATTTCACAAAAACAATTTTTTTTGTTTTCTTCCTTTATGCATGGTGTCTGCTCTATATACATATATGTATGTAGTGTGTATTATATATCAAAACTCATTAAACCAAACAGTGGAATAAACATTTTATGTATGTACATACAACATAAAGCCATTCAACAAACTATAATACCTGTAGTAAGTCTGTGTCAATGAATATGTGGTAAAAACTAAAGGCACAAACGAAATTATTACCAAAGGCGTCTGGTATACGTTTCTCGTCTTTCTTGTGTATGTGGAAATTGGTTTTGTTGTTAATTAATCATGAAGCTGATCAAATTTGTTTGAGTTTATGGTGTAGGTGAAAAACTGTATGTACTTTCAAATGTGGACGCCGATATGATTAATTATGTAGAGCTTTTTTTTGGAGATTTAGGTATTTAATTATGCGCCGTGCCTCTAATAATCATGATCGTATTTAATTAGATGTTTCCGTTAAATTTTTGGTCTAAAGATTGTTTCATGTTGGGACTTGGGAGGAGAGAAATTTAAATTATGGATTTATGAAAGAAACTGTAACAATTAATTAAACTTTCGTTTTGGAACAATACCCAGTTGTACTGTACTATGCGTGAGCAATTAAAAAAATTACATTTTCTTTGAAATGACAAACACCTAAAAGGTATAAGAGATCAGAACTCCAGACCGGCATGCTCTAACTGTATGCTTTACTCAAGCCTAACTCTATTTCCAAGTCAACCGCCAACCCAACCTCCAACCCAATCCTCAACTCAATCGTAAACTCAACCCCAACTCAACTTCAATCCAACACCACACCAACTCAACCCACATTTCATGATCAACAGACGCGAATATCTTTATGTTCGTCATTCCAGCAAATACGATATTGCTGCTGGAAAACAAGTGCTACGAAAATGAATTACCGATGGACGACCCAAATTCATATCTGGCAAATTAATACTCAATAATTAAAAGACCTTTATAAAGTTGTACCTGCCCGAGTCAACTTAAGTAATAACCAAAGAATAAAATACATATGGATGTTTTTTTTAAATCCTCCCAGGCATGTTGAATGGCTAATTTTAATCATTTGTTGTCTCGAATTGCATGTTACCCTCATAAATTTTCTAAACTAATAGTCCCCAAAGATTTTTCAATTGGGTTTCTGGTCTGGCGAACAAGCGGGCCAATCTAATATTGGTATATTGCGTTCTGCAAACCAAGATTTTGTACTTCGACTCGTTTGTACTGGAGCGTTGTCTTGCTGGAAAATCCAGCTTTTATCTTGATTTATGTAAAAAAGGGGGGGTTTTATAGGTTGCCAATATACTCCTCGCTGTTCATTTTAGTGAATGCAAAAGTTAAGGTGTCCGCTGAAGAGAAAGCCCCACATACCATTTAACTAACACCACCAATCCGCTTAGAAAAGTTCTTTGGCTTTTTTCTGAGATCCCTCCAATAATATTGAATGCTATCTTGCCCATTTAAATTAAATTTTGTTTCATAGGAAAGAATCATCTTGTATCGAATACAAGCAGAACAAGTTATTTTCTATTAGGTTTAACCAGGTGTAACTCATGCTGGCCCTAGCAAAGTCAAAACGCACGACTTTGGTGGTTCAGATATCCAGCATCTTTCAAGGCTTGGTAGATTGTGCTTCGAGACACATTTAATTTAATCTCGCTTTTTAGGCGATATGTACTTTTAAACGAATTACTCTCTACTATCACAAATAATAAGGAACAATAAAGCTATGAACTTTCTAGTAAGGTATACAAAAATTCATTTAACCATAAAAACGAAGCTAATCAATTCAAAAATCAACTCTGTTTCTATTTCTTGAGATGTTTACTCAATTTTCTAAGCAGTTTTAGTAAGTAAAGATGGGAAGGTAAGTTTAAGTGCATTTCGACTGTTTTATACATTTAATATGATATTCTATTTTGTACATGAATAGCACATTCCCCCAAGAGAAAGACGATTTGTTCCAATTTCCTCATAAAATTGTTCGACTGGAAACAGTTTTCTTACATGACTACCACTAGTCAGACTGGATTCTTTCTGAGCTTCCACAACTGCGTTTCATGACTTCGGACTTTACAGTTTGGTGTGCTGAACTGGATTTTTTATCGAGTATTTGCGTCTAATGGTTTTGGTGAACAACTTTCTAGAGAAGCTAGAGCACCAGATGTTATCGTGTGTACTGCTGATACTACTCTTTTTTTAGCTACGAAATCTTTCAGATTTTTATTTTGAGTTTTCTGTTTAATTTCTTTGGTTGTCCTGTTTTTGCCTTTCTAAGCCTTGGATCATTTTCTTAGCGGTGTCTCAGGCCAGTGGGCGTATACGACTGGTTTAAAGTTGGTTGGTGAAATGTAGTATGTACTAGGTATAGGAAGTTTAGCATCTTGAGCGGTTTCTGATGTGCCTATGGGATAATCGTCGATTCCTGGTTTTTCTAAAGACCAATCAAATATGCCATTTATTGGCGTTTGACATGAAGTAGCTGGGATTTGTATTAATTTGGAGGTATAACTAGAAGCACCTATAAGATCAAGCTCTTCTGGAACAGTTTCTATTGTATCTAATTCTATTCTAGAGCAATGATGATCACTAATATTATCATTTACTTGTTCATAGTAAATAAATTGATTAATAGTTTCAATGTCTATGCACGTAGCGTCAGCAGACGAATTTTCAAGATCTGTCTGCGAACCTTTGTTATTTACATTTCGTTCAATCTTTCTTTCGAATTTGTTAAATTTAAAAAAGTTGTACGGTTTATGTATATGTTTGAATTCCTCCGTCCGTTTTGTAATGTAACAGAGGTTTGCACAACTTCCTTCTAAAATGAACCAAATAACTCCCTGGTTAGTTGTTTGTTGGGGTTCTGATCCTCCATTCTATCATAGAACTGCACTATTCCAAGCTACTTTAAGAGGTTTGAAAGCAGCTACGTCTACCGGCTGTAGTATTCTAGTTGAGTTGGGATATAATGCAATTAAAATAATTCCCAATTGCACACATAGCTGGCTCACTTGCAAAGTAAGATGGGTGCTGTGTTCATCGACAAAATAAATTATTGCAAATTTAATGTTTCTTTTTACAAGATCCGGATAAACCACTTTTTAAATATGCTCATAAAAGATTTCTTCGTCATCAATCTATTTTCGCTAATTCCAAATCTCCAGGTATCTGGAACCATGCTTCTAATTTGATGGCGCATTCTTTTGTAAGGATAGATGATCATGGGTGAAGTCAACACACCCGATGCAGAGAATAAAAACATTATCGTTAAATTGGATTTAGCTCTGTCAACTTCATAAATATTTTTTGAACCTTTCGCTGCTAAAACGTTTTTTGTTTTTGAACACATCATAGTCTTCATATTCCTACCTTAGCAGCAGTTGATTTAAGTTCATCATTTTTTTGTTCGATGGCGACTACGTCAGATTAAAGAAAAAGATAAGCATGAGAGACCTGCAAATTATCTTAATCACCAAATTCACGAAGATCTACTATATGCAATTAGCTGGAAATTTGATTTTGAAGCTTTGAATTCCAAAGAGCATGATGGGAAGTTTAATTATCCAACGATATAGTGATCCATTGGCATTGATTATGGAGGTGGTACTTTTGCTCTGGGATGCGGAAAAATGAGAATTCGGTAGTTGTGATAGTATTAGACCGGCTCACTAAATTTGTGTGCTAAGCTAACACGCAAGCAAAATTATTGCATTGCTGAAAACCGAACATTAGGTGTTTCTGAAGTAATTCACTCGGACGACGGATCCCAACTTACTGGAAGGCAATTTCAGTAGTTTGAGTATTATTCACCCCAGTTGAATGCCTCGGTAAATATAAAGCGCTCCATTGCGACAGCTATTAGATCATCTCTCTACAGTGCTCTCAACCATTGAAAATTGCTATTTTGTATCATAGTTTGTAACTTTAATTAAAATTTATGTGGAGATTAATTATTTTAATTTACAATAAATTATCTGCCACAGATAATGCCCTCCACGCATAAATAGACACCAAAATTCCTTCGATCGGATGAGCCCTCTCGCTACAGTGGCTCAAGTATTTAAATCGCGCGAAATCGCGGCGGCGTAGTTTGCCTCGCCGCCTGGTGACTTCATTGTGATAATATTAGACATGAAGCCTAAGGATTACCCTAAGAAACCATACATTTAAATAAACAGTAATGCTTACAGTTGATGAGTAATTAATTGCACACGATCAAAGCCAAATTTCGTGTCAATTTTCTGAACACGCGGTCTAAGACGTTATCACGTCAATATCGTCGGTCTCATTTTTGAGAAAATCTGTTTGGCATTTACAAAATTTTTAATACCCATGTGGAAATTTCATACCGGAGACTTACAAGAAAAGATGGTTAAAGAGTCGTGGGAATCTGCATACCATAATCTGAGAACATAAGAGTTTTTGTTTAATTATTTCGTTAGTATAAAGCACGGTATTTTATTACCAATTAGTATAATATATGTACATACAAGTAAATACATGAATGTTGGAATATAATAAGTGCCGTATTGTTAATAATTGAAGCCTTTCAAAGTAATTTACGTAAGCATTTTTTATTTTAGAAATTTGCTAAACTTTCTAACCAAATAGGAAATTCATACGTCATCTATTTGAAAAAGGACCAAATTTGGGTCAACGATTTTATTTTTTAAGGTGTTATGAAACATTAAGATACGATTCAAAAATTAACGATGTGACGTTAAGAAATCACCTGCGATTCGTATAATTTCCACATAACGTGTCTACATTGTACACAAGACGGAGAAATGAAAATGAAAAATGAAAATCATTCATTCCATCTTCTAAAAAAAGAAACAAGCAATGAGTCTATGTGGAAAATGACATCAGACAAAGCAGCAAACAAAAAGAAGCTCCAATGAATATTTTATCATTGTCTCAAATTACAAACACTCACACACACATACACACACACAAACACAATGCAAAAGTTCAACGTCTTGAATCAATAACTTATGAGTATGTATGTACATAAAATATAAATCATAAAAAATTAAAAATTATAAATTAAATGAGAAAATATTATGATTATAAGGGCCATCAATAATGAGACGACGACGAACGAACAACGGACACAAAAAAAGCTCTTTCAATATTGCTTATGCTTTTTATGTACTTCGCATCGACAAATGACCATTCGAGTCGCCTTTTTATTTTTCCGCACAAGTCCATTCACTTTACTCGACGATATAAGTACATACATAAATAAGTAAAGCACTAAAATATCCCCTAATTTTCTTTTAATTTTCTTCTTACCAACACTATTTTCCTTATTGTGTTGTTTAACTCAACATTCCATGGTTCGGTTTTTTTTGTTCGTTTGTTTGTTTATTTGGCTTTTGGAAAAAAATAAAAATTTGTAGCTAAAGTAAATAAATAAAAAAGGAAAGAAAAAATAATTTTCACATCATAAATAGGAAAATTGGGAAAATTATTTGTAACGGCAAAATGCAAATAAATAAAACGGAAAAAATTGTTTAACAAAAAAAAAATTTTTTTTTTTTGTTTGTTTGTTTTACGATTTTACTGCTGTAATTAAATATATGTAACGTAGATTGTTGTTGTGTACATAATTCGTGTATAGAGTAAATTCGACAGGTTCATTAAGTGGTGCCGTGCGCTTCATACAGCTAGGCAAGGAAGTTTGAGGAATTTTTAAATTTAAACATGCATTCGGTTTTTGTTTTAAATGTTGGTTGGTTGGTTATGGTCGTCGCGAGGCACGAGTGTTGGTTAAATACTTAATTGTATTGTTTCTTCATAAAAAAAAAGTTTTGTAATAATTGCAGTAAATTCCATAATTATTGTTATGTATATGGTTTTCGGTATATACATACATAATTGATCGGTGTGAGGCTAAAGGGTTTCATGGATTATAGAATATTTTAATAAAAAATTTTTGGAATTTCAGAAATAAACTGGTGCAGTATGGATTTCGATATAATATGTTTATGTGTCAGCACATTCCAGCAAGGTACATAATTCACGAGTCACGAGACACCCTGTCGATTATTATTCTTTCTACACTTTCAAATAAAATCATTTATTGTATATAGCCGAATTACACGACAAATCGGTCTTGTAAAGGAAATAAATAAGTCAGAAGGTTTTTTTTTGTAATCGATGTTTTTGCATCACAAAATATAGAGTAAAGCACGGTGTGCTGTAAATCAGTTTTAATGAAAAATTCTGTCACTAAACAAAATCATAGTGAACCTTATTGAAGGGAGTGTCCTGAGTTCGAAAAAGTTGAATTTAAAATCATTGGAAGTGCCGTTTTTTTGGCGGCAATTTTAAAATTTAAATAAATTTCACAATATTAATGCTTATTTCATGCGTCGTTTTTTTATTTAGAAGCTTGAAATTTGTTTGTATTATCAATTATTATTTTTAATAGCATTCCGATGACTTATTAAGTGTTCCTTAGGCTCCTGGTAGGGTTTCGTACTGATAAAAAGTTGGTCTACTCATCAGGTAGCTACGACAAAACTACAAAAATTTAATTCCCACCTTTTACGTATAGTATTTGGTAAGAACGTAATGATTTAGCGAATTATATTCACCAAATCTAAAAACTTAAGAAAAACTGTCATTATGTATGTATTAAGCCTACACTAGTATACTTAAAGACGGGACCAGACGGTGTGAAAATCGACAAATATTGCCGACCAACGTTAGAGCATATGATGTGGACAAATGAACACACTGTTCATGTGTATATAACATCATACCCAGCGATATAAATACATGGATAGGGGATTGATTAAAAATCACATTGATTTACGTCACTAAAAATGGAGCAAATTTTATTGTATAGCCTTACTACTCTTTTATATACTCCTCTTTATCAAAAAACGTATTTCCGAATAAGTGCCGTACTTGAATAAATTTCATTTCGAAATTTTTTGAAACAGATTTTTCTTTTAAATTGAATGGGATAAATATTGGATAATGTTTAATTATATTGAAAATAATTAATTAATTATATCAAATTTGAATAGTTAAACATTACGCTAAAAGTTTTCGTACACTAATTAAAGAATTAATAACCATTTATTTCGTTAAATTTCAAATACATCCCTGAAAATAAACAACAACAACCAAAAATTCGAATAAAACGTCAAAAATCTAGCATAAACAAACAAATATGTTACCATGGCTACTACTATTATATTATTGTCATATCTATTGTATTGGCATATTTTGAATTTGCAACGTTTATTTTTTCCGTCTCTAGGCGACAGCTACTTTGCTTTACCGCCTCCTACACGTAAATTTTAATTTGGTATTCGAAAATTCGAATTTAAAGACAAGGACGAAGGTTTTTTCTTTCTCTATCACACACTTAATACTTTTTCAGTTGCTCCATAAAATTTGTTCTATCCCCTATCCATGTATTTATATCGCTGATCATACCCTACACTCGATACGTCCAATGCTGGTTTCGTAAATTTAAGCGAATGTGTAGCAAACTACATATTTACAAATGTTTGGAATAGTGCATTCTAAATTTTAAAATTATGTTTCTGTTTATAATTTGAATTTAATTGTTTGTTCATACGTTATGGACAAGTATGAGAACAAGAATGTATGTTTTTGCATGTTTCCCTTAAACAGTTTTTATTAAATAAATATAAAGAAAAGTTTTCTTATCTCGACATGTGAACCTAAAATCGCATTTGAAAACAATTTTCTTAGTTACAAAACAACATTGGCTGTGTTTTTTATAAGTTTCGATAGATCTCTATAAATTACCTCCAAACTTTCTCCATTTTTGTGGTTGAATTGCAAATCATTCAGTTTAATTTTTCCCAATAGGACTTTTTACACTAAATTTTATCATTTTTATTAATTTCCTTGAATTACATAACTTATTAACTGTACATGAAAATCGAGACTACAGATTTTCCCTTTCATAAGTACAGACACACATTCAAAATTTGTATTTTAGCATGGAAACATACCAAAGAAACTTTTTAGTACATCTGCCATTTTCATTTAGTACAATAGGAAACTAGTAGCTGATTTACATTTAATCTTTTGCTCTATTTTAAAAGGCAGAAGATGTACGATAAAATTATTTATTTTTTTATTATTTTCTTCTATTATGAAGAGGCATATTCAAAATGTGTTTTTAATATAATACTATTTACCGCACGGCAATCCACAATTTTTTTGGCGAAAAAGAATGAAAAAATTGAAAAATGAACCTGACTATCATTTTGTTGCTCAAAATTTAAAAGATCATAGTAGCATTTTGAAAGAAAAAAAAAGTTTTAGTGTGTCCGTCTCATTTTTATATATGGATAAAATGTATTCGCACTTTTCCTCATGTATTTTATACTTTTGGGCTGTGTCCGAAACATGTGATAAATAATTTTTAGTACTAATTTTTGACATTTATTTGAAAAAACTGCACACACCCAAATTATCATAGTTAATTCCTATGGTAATTTGTGACAGCTACAGAATAAATTCATTATTTGATTTACTAGTGTGATTGACGTACTGTCTGACTGTAGTGATACCTTAATAAATATTTGTTGTCCAAACAACTTTATATTTCTCGAAAATTACTGTAATTAAAATGAAGCAACAAAAATGTGAGGCGGGGAAATATACCAAAAAATTATTACACTATGCGGACAACATAATAAAAAATTGTGAATGTAGGGGAATATTTTCAAATAAATGTCAAAAATTTGTAGTAACTGCTGATTTTCAGCGATTAGATGTTGAGCGTAATTAGATTTAACATGCGGCGTGTTGGTAAGCCTATTATTTAATTCGTTCCTATTTAATTTCTTCCTATAAACCGTCATACAACTTTAAAATTCAACAATATTTCGTAGACAACAACATTGTAATACTAAACGATCCAACTAAAACGTACTAAAACGACATCAATAGCCTAACCAATAAATCAACGCATCTTCTCAATCGACACCAAATCCATCACAATAAAATGATCAAGCCTTCAGCTCCCATAATTATCGATTTACCGAAAATCCATAAGCCAAACGTGCCAATCACACCATTAATCAATTTCACGACGCGTCTAAAACCTACAGAATTGCAAAAATGTTAAATATATGCCTTTCACAACACATTACATTACGTGATGACAGATCTTTGAAGAACAACATCGAATTAGTTGATAAAATTAGAAATGTTAACATCTCAAATAGTGCTAAGCTAGCTAGCATCGTTTTATGTAACGAATATGTATGCCAACATCCCCATAGCTGACATATTAAGTATTACCAGGCAATTATTAGTGGAACACAATATGGATCAAATGGTAGTCAATGAAGTCGTCAAATTACCAAATTACTGGAAACGATCACGAGCCAAAATTATTTCCAACATGATAATATATTTTACACCCAACCTGACGGATTTTCCATGGGAAGCCTCTCTATCTGGAACTTTAGTCAATATTTATTTGACCAAAGGTTCAACTCGGCAACTAAAATTAATAAAACTATTAATTTTTTGGACTTTCCAATGAATAACCAAATTATTCTACTGAATTAAACACAATATACATATGTAGCTGTCAAAAATGGGTTTACGGAAAAGATGGTAACCAATCTGAACAATAAATGCAGAAATAGAATTAGCCGACGAAACTTATCTTCTTTACACAACAATCTGGACAAGGATAAACAATACATAGCAATAGAGACCACAACACGAGCAATATTTTACAAAGAATTTTGATTAAATTTGGTCATATTATCGCCTATAAAACCATTAACAAATTACAAAACAAATTAAAACAAAAACAACACACTGAATTTAACAGCGGAGTATACAAATTAATTTGTAATGATTGCGATAAATTTTATGTTGGGCGGACTAGGCGCCAATTCTCGCTGAGATTCACCGAACACACGAACGAATTAAATAACAGGCTTACCCACACGCATATTAACCCCCCGATTCTGAAGTGCAGTCACTGACTAAAAACAGGCTTAGGTAAAACTATTTCTGTTAGTTAAGACTTTTACCTTAGTTAAGACCCATTTCGTATTCTACAGGGTGCTGATTCTCTAAAAAATAAGATAATGGGCAAACGTGTAAACTTTCAAAAAACAGAGGCCTACTTAAATGATGTCGCAATTTTTCGATTTGATTACTATTTCAAATAAAATCGTAAAATTGCAAATTAATAAAAGAAAGCTTTGCTTTTTATGAGTTTACACATTTACCCTTTATCCTAATTTTTAGAGAATCAGAGTGCTGGTAGTCTTAGTTGTCATTGGTCTTACGATATAGTCTTATGTAAGACTGACAATTTTGGTGGTCTTAATGGCCTTAATTTGACATTTCCCTTGTAGCAAAGTGATGTCGCTTTTACAACAAAATGCCGTTATAATTTTTGTGTATCCATAAATACATTTAAATGAGTTTGTTTATCTGTTTTCCAATAGTGAAAATATCTCAAAATATAAATTAAAGCTGAAAAACTAATGAAAAAAGGAAAAGATTGGTATTAGGTTTAGAAACATTTTGGAGGATTTGCAACCAAAAAATTAAGACTGCTGTGATCAGAATACCAGTATAATATTTAGTCTTAGCTAAGACAGTCTTAGGAGTCTTAACGTCAAAATCGGGGGGTATTGTATAAACAATAAATATATAAAATAATAAAAATTATTTACAATGAGTAATCAACGTTTAGGCTTATCTAGCCTAATGCAAAAGATGGCGGCAGTAGACAATTAACGGTTTTCCTCAGTGATGTGCCACGTCAACAAATCTCAGCGTCAACAATAATATTTGACGCGTCGACAATAATCGGTGATAATAGTTGACGCGTCGATGCACACCTTTGAATTTGTATCAACAAGTGTCAAACGTTTGCAATAATAGTCGACGCGTCGACAATTATAGTTGACGCGTCGACAATTATAGTTTAGTTGACATGTCAATGCCCATCTCTGTTTCCTTAATTTGTAATTTCTAAATTTTGGTTTCACTTAATCTGTACAAATAACGTTTTCTCAATTTTACGTAGCCCTACGTTAATAGGTCGTGTCTCGGATACAAGCTTGCCGGTTTTTATGGTCTGGTTCTAATTCTAGATGGAACAATGGCTGCGGTACCTTCTCCTGATTATAATAATATTGGTAATAGATTTGCATTGGAAACCTTCCTCAGCGAGAGTAGCTTTTCGTTTGCATCCACGTAGCTCTCTAATCCTATGAGCACAACTACACTAGTACTTTTTGGCTCTTTAGTTGGTACGTGTAGTAACGTTTACCAACTTGGTCAAAATGTTTAATTAACCCTCTGTAAACATCAACATTAGCGGTTGAATTTTTGTTTCTTTTATATCTCCTCTTTTGATCCCGGAAATATAAAATGGTGGCAGCTTCTCAGTTTTTGGAGTTTTTTCGGGCGACGGGTCGTCAACCTTGGTTCAAGAAAGAATACCTATTTCCATGCGTTAATTCAACGCTAGCTAGCTTAGTGAATTTATTCGCGTTTGCATTGGCCGCTGATCTCGGGCTTCTCGTTTGCACTAAACACTGACCTACATCCCTGTTTGTTTTAGTGTCATCTGTTTTCGATGCACTTTCTATGTTTTCAATATTTGGCGATAATACACTTTAATTTTCTTTACGCATTACTTTAGAGTTAGAACTCGAGACACTCTTTTAGAAGAACATGAAGATGTCAGAACACCTTGTTGATATTTCAAACGCATAATGATTGAAGAAGAAGCCCATAATGAAGGATGTGAAAATTGGGTCAAACGTCAAGCTATGACTCACGTTTTTCAAGAAGGGCATTTTCCTCTTCATCTTCTTAAATCAAAAGTCGTACGGTAATGCAAAAATGAATTTAAAAAAAAAAAACGAAATGTAGAACCAAAAGATTGATTTGATCTCATTTCGTACTATTGAAAACATGAGATCATTTTTACGTATTTTATAGTATTCCAAATCTTCTATATGCATGCCTATAAACGGTATTATAAACTGATCATCTTCAGCCATTTCAATTAATGATACTGGGAGTATTGTGTAAGAAATAACTCATCCGAATGGAATAAAGTCGGGACACATATTCATGTTTTCAGCTAAATGTCAGAAAAATACAAAAATTTTCGGATATAAAAATATTTGGGTAGCTCCCCAGATTTGTTCGTTCTTATTTAAGTTGTTTCTTATTTAAATCAAATACGAATTTTATAGTTCGAGGTGTTAAATATGTTCGACTTCAAAGACATCAGTAGTTGTCATTAGCGACGATGAATTTTTGGTTTTGATAACGATTTAGCATCTTCTGAACAAATAAACAGTACGAAAAGATGATTGTTGATACCGTTCGGGGCTGAATTTCACTTATCGCAGCTACCATTGCAAACTGTCGAATGTGAAACATTAATTTTTCATATTAGCTGCGGTAAACGTGCAGCAATTGAATCATAGATAATGGTTCTAGCAAAATTTCGAATATAATGTGCGTTTTACTCAAGGTTACTGTGTCAAATTATCGAATATTTTTTCCCGTCCTAAAAGGGTAATTGCTACATTCGATAGTTTGCGATTGTAGCGATGATATGAAAATGAAAAACCCGACTTGCAAACCAGAAAATCTTTCCTCGATATTATCAAATTTTACAGTTCTACGAACGGAGATGTCTGGTTTGATCCTCGATTACTCAAAAATATTTGTTAAAAATTCGAAATCACTTGAGGGCGTTTATAAAAAATATAAAAAATATTCAAGGTCATATTGGTGTTGGACGTCGCTATGCGGGCCAACCAAATATGCATAATGAATTATTGGTTTAGTTGTTCGAAAAAATACCCAAATCAAAAATACAAAAATAAATACTCCAATAAACAATAACCAATCAAATGATTTATTACCAAACCAATTTAAATGCAGATTGCAGACCACACCACCATCATACCACGCTTTAATTGATGTTCTATATGAGTAAAAAAAAAATCAATTAAAATTTTATAAAAATTCAACGACTTCTATAAACGTATTCATTTATTTTTGGATGCATCATAATGTCTATCACGACGTCGACGCTTCTTTTCCATATAAAGTATACACATTCACACGCCCACACACTCCAGCAATAACAACAGAAAAATTTCTTCATCATCGTTATCTGACTCATTTGAAATTCTCTCTACTTACATATAGTCAATAGACAACACAAAACCACAAAATTAAATTAATTTTAATATTCTAATCGTATGTCGAGAATCGACTAAATGAATTGTACGCGATAAGATGTGGTGTCTTAGAATTTTTTTTTTTTCATTCATAGTAATGACATAAAAGCATATACAAAGAAGGCAAAACGAAATTAAATTTATCTTCCGGCTATACGCGGAGTTATACAACAACGACGAACCAATTATAAATGCAACAAATTTTATATTAATCATAATTATGTCCGGTGTTGTTATGTTTTATAATAATATGGAACCGAATTATGAATGGATTTTATGTCCGGTGGCTTATAGTGTAAAATAGAAGTATGTCGCGTCACGAGTTTAATCACCTCACTATGATCGTCTTGTATTTATATTTGCAATTTTGTAAACGAGAGTTCATGTACGCCCGCAATTTATTCAACATTTAAAAATCAATTAGACAATTTATTCACAAAAATATAAAAACAAAAAAAAAAATTCAAATTGATTTCCAATTAAAATTTGTATATATATTCACAAGAGTTGAATGAATTTTGTGTTCATCGTACGTCGTGATTTATTGGGAAGTAAGTCGCGGATTTCAAAAAAAAAATTTTTTTTGAAAGGAAATTGCAAAATTTGCACAGAATAACAACAAAATTTAAATCATTTCGTAGGTGGATTTTCAATTAGACTAAATTAAATATTTTTATATATACATACATATATATTGTACATCCAGTGATGTGTAATCATTATCGTGTACAAAGTATACAAATGTATGTCAGAGTCAGTTGCGGGAAGACAAAATATCTGTCACGCGATTATTTTATTTAGGAAATTAACTCTTTATATAGAAAGTCGTGACTCTGTGTATCATTGTTATAACATAGGATGTGGCGCAAAAAGGTTTCGCATCTCTGAACGTCTTATATTATGATGTATTGTATTTAAATTGCTTAATTCGTGGAAAAAATGCATCACGGAATTTAGGCGGTATTTAGTAATACAAGTACATAATGCACAAAAAAAATTTGTTTCACCTCTACTTATCAAATGCCAAGTGAATTATAACCTTACATTTTTATTTTATCTTAAGTCTACTAACCTCGCTCCACTTTAATAACTTCTACACACTCCCTAATATCAAATACAATTTTGTTTGTTACATTTTAGTTCAAAAAAAGTTTTAGTTCTTATGCATGGGAAGCCTACAGTTGAACCCAAATATCAAATAATTTTGATGTTGTCTACAGGGCGGAGCTTTCGTATTGAACAGGTATTTTTAAGTACATCAATACTTCACGTGTAGCAACAGCTAATTGGTTATTTCTGGACACGCAATCTCTTTCTCTGAGGAAACGTTAGATCGTTGCTGTGTTTGAACAGCTGTTACATATTATCGATGAAACAGATTAATTAAAACAGAGTTGCTCGAATTTTTCTTCATACTGAACCCTTTATGAATCAGAAATGTATCACCACTGTTGAACAGCTACTGTCACTATTATATTAAGGTTTACTGGGTAGCAGGCCTTTCGACCACTGCTACCCAGTAAACCTTAAGTCATATTAATTTTTTTATTTATAGTCTCATTTTGGTCTTACATTAGCCATTTGGTAACACGCACATCGAACGCAGATCGAAACTGAATTGCAAAACTCTTAACAAATTCTCCTCTTCGTAAAATATTTATCAATCTGGAATATACCAGAATAATTTAATGTTTATATATATATATATATAGAATGAAAATTGTGGTACAATCAGCTCAGTCGCCGCGGCCTGATGAGAAGATTGATTTTTCATAATCATAAGCTCAACAGCTCGAAACTGGATTAAATTCTCTTACAATTTTCGGAAATATTAACTTCAAAAGCGAATTGTTAGATTCCGCCCCAGCTTGAATCGATTTTAATTCATATTATTCTGAGCTTACCGCTTGGTTGGACCTATTACCAGACAGTGAAATAACGATGAGTATGGTTTGGTTAATACTGATTTTATTAATCAATTTGTATGATTTATATACAAAAAATTTTACTTAAGAATTTTATGCAGAATTATAGATTTGAATTAAATGTCCATAGGATAAGAGATGTGTAGCCGTGTAATGATGAACTTGATGAAGCCTGTAGCTTGGAGGTCTTATCCAATATTGTACCTTTCATCAATGCCATCAATGCCTAAAGTTATTTACGGAAGTACCGATGTTGTTAAATCCTAATTATTTGGGCTTCTGCGTGCTTCAGTTCTGATAATGTCACTTCAAATATACGCTTAAACTTATAAATGTTTGAAATTATATCAAATAATTCATGTAGTGTGCTTGCTTGGTCTATATTGGTTATTGGTTCTTGTCGTTGTCGGATTGCACCTGTTATCCTTTGGATAAGGGTATTGATGGCCATGCATCTGAATTTTCATGCAAAAAGGTTGGTCCCGTCTACCACATTGAGTCTTGTGGCATGTAGGTAGAAGCTTCTGATTCTCTTGTTGCTAAATCAGCTATGTTTTTATCTGTTACGACGTAACTCTATTATAGTTAATTATCTCTAATCTGAGGTACTCGATTGGCTACAAAGATATTGGTTAGATAGATGAATTTGACGCCCATGTTTGAATGAAGATCGTTCGCTATGTGCTGTCTGTTGTTGAATGGTTACAATCTCTTCAACGCTGTCACTCCCAGAAAGCAGATCATCCACGTAAAAATCTCTTTCCATGGTCTTTGCTGCTGTTGGTTATTTGTTCTTTTCATCAGCTGTCAATTGCATTAAATCATTTTTGTTCTTACAGCGAGAAATTTCCTCTAGATTTGAAGTAACCGTGCTACTGCATTCTTTCTAATGCGCTGTTGTATCTGTAAATAGTTCTACTGGCATCATTTTCTATTAATAAATATAATTGTTGCCCAATTGTTTTAGTCATGATCATTGACAAACTTTTGACCTCCTGCGGCTGCAACCTATGCTTCCCATTACGATCCAACCAAGTTCAGTTTCTTATGACATTGATGCTATTGGATTTGTTGTATTGTGGATCTGCAAGTTGTAAATGCTGCAAATGTGCCCAATTTTTGGTGTCAAAGTCGATGTCTGGAATGTTTACGGTTAATTTCATAAACACCGTTGCCTCAAACTTAATCTCAAAGGAACTTTGAAACCTCGCGGATAAAGTTAGTTCGACTTTGTGATTGCAGATCCCTGCTTCTATTCTCTCTTTCCTGATATTTTAGTGTTGACTTGTTTTTGCCTCATCTTTAGAAGGTTTGCTGCATTTGATGTGATAAAAGACGCTTGACAGCCTGGATCAATTAATAATCTGACATGATTGCGTTGTCACATAACTTTTAGATACCTATACTGCTTGTCTGCCTTGTAATCTATGTGCAGTCCTATGTACATTGGTTCCCTTCTTTACATGCATTTGTTTACAGCTGCTAAAGAATTTCTGCATAATTTATGTAGCATCGCTACTTGCGATCTATCGCTGGAGTTTAATTTGCTGAATCTTCCGCATTCATTAATCTTATGTCCAAGATGCTTGTTGTTGATACAAAGGCCCGTTTTACTGTTTCACCTTTGTTTCTTTTGCTGTTGTGGAGGTTGTTGGTGTCATTATTGAATTTTGGTTACCATTGGCCTCTAATGATTTAAATCTTCCTTCCAAGAATTTTAAAAATTCCGTTGTTTACTGGAATCCCCTTGGATATGCCAAGCAAAGCTCATAGGATCATCGTGACTTGTTGTCCGTTTTTTAGACAAGTTGAAGATTATTATTCAGTTCCAAGATTCAATATTTACCCCTGCATTCCGGATTCCATACAAACATTTAGTTGTTGTATCGTGAAGATTTTGCAGCGCTACGGCAGGCTCTACGTTTATATTTGTCTGATCCAACAACGTATTTAAATATGTTGAAATCCGTAGTCTCCTATTGTTATATCTGCTATAAAGCTTGAAGCTGTAGCTGCTTAACGTTTGATAAAGTAAAAATATTTTATAAGACAAATTTTAAATTTAGGCCAACAAAATTTTTTTTTTAGAAGTTAAAAATATTTTGATTTGTCCTAAACTCCACTCCTAGATAAATTAAGAACAAAATAAACGTCAAAAAAAATGGTTTTGGCATTCCAAACCTAATTAAATCTTTGGTGAAATTTTTGATTTCACAAAATTTTAAGAGAAATATAAATTTACATTGCACAATAGATGCACTGAGTGGGTTTTCAATTAGAAAACAAAATAATGAGAGCAAATTAGGTGGAGCAAAGAATAGATTGGCGGCCGCGGTGGCACAGTGGTTAGCATGTTTGCTTTAAGCTCCGGGGGTCCCGGGTTCGATTCCCGGCTGGTTAATGTTGGATCAATAAATTAATCACTTATTATCCGTTAAAAAAAAATGATTATGAAACTTAGTTCCAAGCTATTTGCGAAGTTTAGCAAAATGATAAATGGAATTTTGAATATAAATCTAAACTAAATTGATCAACGAAATTTTAAAGAGAGAAAATTACATTGAATTCTAAACTAGATATAATTTGAGTGAAATTTTAAGTAAAAATTGTATTCTTTATATTGCATTTGGGAAACACATTTTGAAAACAATTTTAGCACAATATTTAATGCATTTTATTTGACTGAGTTTAAAAAATTCTAAACACGATTCCAACAAATTTGTTAGTTCAACTAGAAAATAAGGAATCGAGCAAAAATCTGAATTCATTTTATAATAAAAGCGTAATTGAATAAAATCTTAAGTAGGAACTTAAATTAGAAATAAGTTTAAATTACAATTTGATTTAGGCAAATACATGAACTTATAGCTTATACCTTAAGTTTGAAATCCGAACTGCCTTTAATAAAGGTTTCAGTGAATTTTAAAAATTTAATTAAAATTATTCGATTGGACTAAAAATTCAATTTCAATCCAATCGAGAGTTTGTCTAAAAATTTGCATGCAACTTATTTAAAAAATAATTAAAAATTGAGTTTGAATTCCAAATTTAATTTACACAAAATTATGGTTGAAAAATTCGGAGAAAAATTGAGTTTGAATTCCAAAACTTTGGTTGCAATTGGATAGAAATTTTGTAATATTTTGAATATAAATAGCCTATTTATGGTTCCAAACAGAAACCAAACTGACAAAATTGAAAGGGGAATTGAGTTATAATTTCGAGTGAAATATAATATACAAAATTTACAGTTCAATTTCAGATTTGATTTTAAAATAATTCGAGAAGTGTAAGTTTGATTTTCAAAACTAAATTTTGCAATACGAAAGATGATTTCAATAAAACAACAAAATTATTTATTATCAGCACATAATTTGAACATAATTGAATTCTAAGCTGTAATTGAATATAATCTTGTTGGCAACTTAAATTAAAAATTTATTTTGAATATAAGATCGGTATCGCTAAACCAGTCCAAATTTCTAAATGTATGAAAGTAGAACCATTTTTGGACTACTTCTCCAGCGCTTTGTAACCCAGGAGAGTTAGTTTATCCAATTTTATAGCCAAAACTTGATATTTTTTTGTTAATGAAGGAATTGAAATCCTCTTAAGATAAGGTCTAGTTTTGGTTTTCTTTTCAAAATTTCATCACATATTTTGCAATTTTGGTTACATATTTTAGAAGCATATTTTTAATCGTAAGCCTAGTTATGTATAACATAATTCCAATTCTAGAGTAAGAATGATTTTGTCCTGACTAAACAAAATGTTCCTAATTGAGTTTAAATTGTACGGTGCAATTGAATCATGTATCAGAAAAATTCGACAAGGAAATGAACTTCTTACTAAAACTCAAAACATTATGTTGTACGGGTTTTATATGTATTTGCAACGTAATTCATCCAATTTATTGATTAAATTACACACAACAACAACAACAACATAAAAGCACAAAAAAAATTCACTTAAAGCCTCGCAAAGTAAAATATAGCAACAACAAATTCACAATAACCAAGAGTATTTATCGACTTTAGGTTGTGTTGTGTATATGTAGGTACGTACATATATATATAAGAAATCAAAAACAATAAGCAAGCAGAAATAATGAATATGATATGGGTGGGCGGAGGTGTATATAATATTCATTATTAAGCAAACCTACAGAGCTTATAACTTCCATATATAAACACACCACCAATATACGATCTTCATTCGCTATAAACAGAAACTCAACGTATGTACATAAAATAAAAAATCGGTTATGGTTTTTAAATTCTAATTAAAAGGAAATTAATTAATTGAAAGTGTCTTAATTAGATAAGAGATTAGTACATACATAATGTTGCTGATGTTCATATTTTGCACTTTGTGTATGTATATTGAAATTTATCAGTTGCTAATTGGATTTCTTATTTATTTGTGTGCGGTAAATGGATTACAAGGAATTTTAGACACAATAATCTGCCATTCATAAAAAAAAATTCTTCGAAAGCAGCATCGACCAAAATGTTGTGCATGTGTGGGGATATGTGTGTGAAAATTTACCAAACTTCAATTAAAAATCGTAGTTTTTTGTTTGCATAATGGCAAGACAATAGGCAAACCATACATTACATACACACAACAAAACTTAAATCCTTATATTATTGTAGTTCTTCTTAATGCATAAGATGAACAAGAAGAAGATTCACAACAATAAGACTTACGTATATAAAAGAATTTATAAGAAGAAGAATTTAGGAAGATATGTGTAGTTCTGTATTTCTTTTGTATTCCACATCTCTCTATGTTACGAAACACAGAATATTGTGTCGGTAAAGATCAGAAGCATCATCATTTCAATATATATGCATACATAAAAAAAAATGTTAAACTCGAAAAATAAATGAAGGATGAACAAGGCAAGAAGAAGAATTATTGAGAAATTCATAAGAATTGAATTCCTGACACAATGAAAATAATTGTTGTTCCGCTAGTTGTTGTTACTCTTGCTACTCGAAGCCGGAGATAACAAACTTGGTTTATGGATCTCTTCTATATAAATTTAAAAAGGATATCTCTTCTTAATTTTTTTTAATTAATTTCCGGCTAAATAAAATATCGTATTACTTCACAATCTTTAACGTTATAATATTATTGTTACACCACACGCACCAAAATAATTATAATATCGAAATGTATTTTATTAAACCATCGGTAGGGGTTGTTAAACTTTTTGAATTTTGTATCGTACTCGTATACTAACAGATATATACCAAACGCCGGTGTAACATGACTTTGGGCCTCCTCCTGTAATTATGTATACAACAAAAAATCAAATTTAATAAATCAAATATAATAGAGACGCGACTCAAGAGATGGGCGACCAACAAACAAAAAGAACTGTCTATATAGAAATTCCCAAGACTAAAAAAATTTTTATTATGGTTTATAGCCGGCCAGCACGCTATGCCACATTGTCAATAAATTAATTAAATTCCATGTCGTTTTTGTTGTAAAATTATTTAATCGGATTAGAAGGTCAGTCATATCCTCTTAATTGATTTACTTACCTATTTCGTTCGATTGTCATATACATACTCAAGAATTGATTGATGATGGAATTGTCAATGTGACACATGTTTTGATCTCAATTCAATGATCATAAAACCAAAGTGTCATGTCAGCACCAAATCCAATATTTTTATTTATTTTGTTTAAGACGATTCGATAGCATCATAACACAACAAAACATTTTGTGTTCGTTCGCATATTATACTGCGTGCTTATGTATCTACAGGCTCATAAAAATATACATGCAGGATTAATCGGCCGGTCGATACACATATACATACATAAGTATGTATGAATGTATAAGCGCGCGTGATTGATTGATTTGTAAGAATTTATATTTTGGTTTATTGTATTGTGCGCCCAAGGAAGGTTATATTACTGTAGGTGATGTCGAATTTATGATTGAAAATTAATATTTTTGTGTGTGAATCATGATTATTGGTGCGCGGTTATCCTTGGAAGTCGTTTGAATATTGGTTTCACACAGCGACATGTTGTCGGCTGACTAATGTTTTAAAAGAACAATGGGATCACAAATTTAAATAATTGTGTGACATTATATTGGACTATTAGTGATTTTAATTATTCAAATAAAAACATGACATTTATAAAATTATCTAACACACTTTGAACTGTTTAGAAAATATTTTAATCTTAATGTTGTAATAGTCGTGCAGAATTATTTCCGGACTGGGTAGTGCGGTAGAATATGATCAATGATGAGGGTACGTCAATTTGTATTTTAATTTTTTTTTTTGCGTACTTTAGTTAACATGCAACCATTACAGCAAAATGTATGAAGTTCTATTGGACTTTGCTACCCTTAGTATTCAATTCGAAAGTATTCGAGTCTTCGTTGGCTTTGCATAACAGACAATGAATAATGATAAGTATTTGAGAAATTACACCAACGGCTTTTAACATTAACATTCTAAACTTCGCCTTTAAGAGTTTTTATGTTTGTCGTCTTTAAATATGGATATCCTCATTTATTGGATTTTTCATTTTGGATTGTGCTTGGATTTTGGACTTTATTAGCTTTTTAATTTGGACTCGGCTTTGATCTTGGAGATTCTCCTTTTTTGATTTTGTATTACTGCTCTGATTTTGGATAATTTTATTGAACCTTGGCTTTGGTTTTGGGGATTCTCTTCATTGGACTTTTAATAATTTGATTTCCTCATTTTTTGCACTTTACGTTCTGAACTCAGGAAAAGTTAGTACCTAATACTCATGTTTCATCTGAAGTAGTAGAAACAGTTAGTAATAGAATCGTAAGTCTCTAAACACCAAATGAAACTACCAGGGAAAATGACGATATTAATGTCAATAATTTACGCTATGATTTAATTGATGCCATTCACCGCTCAAATCAAAAGAGCAAAATGGAAAAATAGGTTTATTTTACCGGAAACCTATTGTTCATCATATTACTGCGACCACAAAATTTGCGATTTTTAAATAAGGGAGGCGGTATTCCTGTTTACTTAGATGCCACTGAAGGGCTAGTTCGGAAAATGCAGTGTTGCGAGGAACATACATTTTGGCAGAATTTATTACTATGTTTGCGTAATAAATATTAATAACATAATTTGTTCAATTTGTGAGCTAATAAACTGTGATCAGGATACTGCAGCGACAATTACGTTTTTGTCTAAATTTAAGAAAGAAGTCCAACATGCTAAACCTAACATTCGCTTCCCAAATTATTTTGTTTCTGACCGGTTATGAGTATTCATAAACAGTACAATTCTATAATGAACTTAACGCATCTGTCGTTATATTTAAATAAGACATATTCAATGATGGTTGAAAAAACCAACGACAAACATTTGATTGAAATTTTTGTTAGGTGTGCAAGTAGAAACTCATCTGTTTTTGGTCAAATTCAACTTTATTGAAAAGAAACTTGTTACAAAGATTAATAATCGAAATATTCGCCATTTTATCTATGGGGTTTTGCCATTTATCGGGTAGATTATGAATGAATTTACCATAGAAACATGGTGGTTTCGAAGCCATTTTCGCACATCTACAACTTTTGTGAACCGCTGATCTTTCAAATATGATTGCATCGATCTGAATATTTGGTAATAAGAGGGAGCTAAGTTTTTCCCTGCCTAAGGAGAAGATGAGTTCCTGGGTTAATATTGATGTATGTGGACGAGCGTTATCATACATTAATAACACCTTCCGCCTTCCTTGGGCCGTAAATGGTCTATATCCTCCAAATATTACCTAATTTGATCAATTGGACCTGGTAACGTTCAGTTGTAAGAGTGTGACCAGGTTCCAGAACCTCGTAGTAAATGACTCCTTTCCAATCCCACCAGACACTACAGACTATAATAGACCGTATTCCGGAATTTAAACGGTGATTAAAAGTAACAGTGCGCACTCCCTGCCAGAATTTTTAACTTCATTCTTAACGAAGTTCTCATGACAGTTGCCGATCAGTTTCCTGAACTAAAACTGGAAAAGCGCTCATCCTTTCTTATACTGACGACATCTTCCTCATCACTCATATCCTCACCACTATTGAGCCCGTTCTTAAGGAATTAATTGAAGCCCTGTGATATGCTGGCTTAGAGATTAACCGCCACAAATGTACCATTCACATCAGAGATCCATATTCGAATGCCACGCCATCTTCTAGGGTAATCCTAGCTGGTATGAGTTTTATTCGTGTCGATTTAATGCGATACTTGGGCATTCATCTGACCTTAGGTCTAAATCGGTCTTATACCATCCGAACTTGGTGTCATCAGGCAATCGGCATCGCTCAGCAGATGCGACTTTGTATTAAAAAACAGAAAATCCCTATCAAGATAACACAGCCACACAAAAAAAAAATTTTTTTTGGCCTGGGGGACTATGTACTCTATATATTTTTGGGGTCTGGATTGTCAGTACTATTAAATGTACATATATAACTCTATAATTCGAACGGTCAAGCCCTAAAACCTATGACCCCATAACCTCATGACCCTATAACCACATAACCACATAACCTCATAACCACATAACACCATAACCCCATAACCCCATAACAATATAACTCTAACTACACAGCCACACAAAAAATTCGGCCTCGGAGTCGGACTATGTTTACTGTATGTTTTTGGGGTCGCTGAATCCGAATCCGAGGTCGGTTTAATCCCACTATGTCAGGGTTTGTCCATAACCTCAAAAGACACTTTAAAATCTACTAAAACCATTAAATCCGATAATCCTAAACGATATTAAACCTAAAACTCGCTCGCCCATCGAATCTTCGACTAACTCTATAACCCCGACATCAAAATACTAAAACAGTATCGCTCAATCTTCCTCGGCGTAGATTTCACAAAATTTACATGCGTCATATTCCCTACAATCTCGTTTCCCATGTGTCTACATCCAGGACACCTCCTCGCGGTGACGGCGGGCAACGGAGCGAGCCCGTTATCCGGCTGAGTCCCTGGATCACGGCTGTTACGCCGTCATGGCAGGCACACGGAGAAAGTACGTTACGATGCAGGGAGTCAGATACCCAGTATCGGCGGCTGGTCAGGGTGGGAAAGCGAGCTCGAAGGCGTCGTCATCAAGCGACCGCAGCTCAACATTGGTTGGTGACTTGGCCAATGTAGAGTTTAGGACTACAAGGAAAAACAGCAAAGTTATCTTGCCAAAACACAATTGTGAATCGGAGCACAATGTATTCTGTCATGTATGCTCAAAGTTTGAAGTGAGTTCTCTACGAAAAGTCATCGATGATGATATTCGAGAGACTTACAAAGATATTTTTGGTTTCGATATGGATGAGTCAAGGATTAAATGCTGGGCTCCCAACATCATCTGTAACTGTTGTCGAAAAATGTTCGGCAGATGGAAGAAGGAAAAAAATAAAGAGAACATCGCGTTTTCCGTTCCGACGATATGGAAACGCCCTTCAAGTGCTGATGACTGTTTTTATTGTTGCAATAATATCCAGAGGTATAATAGTAAAAACAAAACAAAAATCGTGTACATTAGTGTTTCATCTGTTGTAGCTCCAGTATTAGCTGCAGTCGAGGACAGTCGTACTTGTAATGTCAGTCATGTGCATCCACCCGAGACAATTGCTGATATGATGGAAGTCGACGAAAAAATTGATATGGATACAGAATCGGCATTTAAGATGAGTGATGAGACGGATAGTGACATGGATGATGGCTTAAGCTCCAAAAATCCAAAATTGATATCGCAAGCTGCGTTAAACGATCTTGTACGGAATTTAGGATTAGCAAAGGATGGTTTAGAATTTTTAGCATCCTTTCTTAAAGAGAGAAATCTGTTGGAGCCAAAGACGGAAGTTTATTTTTATAGAAACAGAGAGATGCAATTTCGACAGTATTTTTTAAAAGATGATGATCATCCCCTTGTTTATTGTACAGACATAGTAGGTCTCATTAACGAACTAAACCAGTACAATACAACGAACTAAACCAGTACAATGAATCAGAAAGAAAAAAACGCCTGACAAAGCTTCAAAGCAGTTGCTCAAAATTTCCTTGGCAATAAAAAAGCCCTCATTACAAACAATTAGTTGAAAAAATGATTTCTGACTTTCAGAAGCTTCAATGTAATATGAATTTGAAACTTCATTTTCTTCATTCCCACCTCGATAAATTTCCTATGAGAACCTTGGGGACTTTACACTTTAGTGAAGAACAGGGAGAACGATTCCACCAAGATATTAAGGTCATGGAAACTCGGTATCAGGGACGATGGGATGTAAACATGATGGCTGATTTTTGTGGACGCTAAAGAGAGAATCGAAGGAAAGTCGGAAACGAAAGCGTACTTCGTTGCACAGGTCATTTAAAGAGAAGAGAACGCGATATGGCTCAAAAAAAGAGACTGACTAAAGCTTTGTTTTTATATTATTTTATAAATCAGCCCTTATAAGGGCTATATGATGTTAAAATCCGGTCACGTAACCTCCCCGCGGTGGACATTGATACATTGGGTAATGCTAATGCTGACGGTCCTACAAATGTTATACGAGGTTATACAGAGATAACTTGGGAATGATGACAATATTCTGTTTTAATTTCATGAAATCTACGCCACGAATAGTTTCGCGGTGGAAGAATAAGCGATTCTGTTTCAGTATTTTGATGACGGGGTTATAGGATCATGAGGTTATGGGGTTATGGTGTTTTGGGGTTATGAGGTTATTGGGTTATGAGGTTATGGGTTTATAGGTTTTAGGAGTTAACCGTTCAAGTTATATAGTTATATATGTACATTTAATTGTGCTGAAAATCCTTATTTACTAGGTTTTTTGAGGTTATGGCCAAACCCTGACGTGCTAGGGTTAAACCGATCTTGGATTCGGTTTCAGCGACCCCAAAAACATATAGAATACATAGTCAGACCACAGGCCAAAAAAATTTTTTTTTTTGTGTGGCTGTGTAATCATTACCATGTACAACACAACAATCGTGCCTATGATTACTTATGGTCGGAAAACGGATGCATTCACTCATGCAAACAGTCGCTGATTGGGACAGCATGAGCTATTTTTTCTAAAAAATACTATAGTCTAATTCAGTACAAATATGCCCAGCACCCAACGCATATTACGTGATAAAACCATTACAAAAGGACCAAAGTATATACACAGCATAAATTACTGGGGTCACAGCTACCGTCGTGGTCTTAACCATATTCTGAGCACCGCATTGAAGTATACCGCTCTACCAAAGAAACCAGCAGGTCCGCCTTTCACCTAGAATGACTCGCTTAATGAGGACTTACAATATTCTAATAGGACCGGAAATCAATGGGGAAATCTTCTGAACTAAACTGAAAAAGGCAACCAAAGAACTTTATACTCTTCACGAATCCGATTCCAGTGACATATTCGAAATTCAAGGCGGAGAAGATAAAAACTACATAATTTGGATAAAATAAACTCAGCGGCCTTTACTTCATTTGCATTCCCTAGTCATGATGTTAAGATACAAATAAATAAAGTGCTATTTACATACTTGCATCATTTTTCATTTTAATTTTATTTTCTCGGAGGCAGTATTTCACACTAGATCCTCTTCTTACATCAGTTTGTTCAATGAACAGGCTTGAAAAAAATCAGCAAACTGCATCATTCATTAAGTATTTGTGGTCTCAAGTGAAATAGTCTCATTTCAGCCACTAAGCGATTCATTGAGCCATATCACTTCCACAGCATCACACCACACAACTATCAAAATAACTGGTCTTACTTTCTTTGGAAGAACAACATACATTTTTCTACTCGTTTTGCAACTTCAATTGCTCCTATCGCATGTAGTGGTTTCTTTGGAGTTATATAACTTTTAAATTCTTGGAAGGACCTATTATTTCAAAATGTTCCTCCGTTAAACGTAATTACATCAAACCGGAATTCTGGGACTGTGTTTATATAACGATTGGAGCTTATCCCCTTGGAAACTCATTTCAAATCCAAACCTAAAATTAAAAAAGAAAAGAAAAAGGGTTGAAAGGAGGAAAGAAGAAAGTAAAAAGGGGGGGGGGGAAGGTAAAAGTGAGAGGTGGAAGTTAAAATTGAAAAAGTTGAATGTATGCAAGGTAGGATGCAGCAGCGTGGAGGAGACAGCGTGTAAGTGGTTGTAGGGGATTGATGCGGATTGCATTGTGGTTGAAAATGGAGTGGTGTACAGCGGGGGAAACTTTGTGTGCATCCTGATGTGGTTGCAGGAAAGTGTGGTTGCGTGGGGTGTGTATAGTTAGAAAGAGTATTGCCTCGTTTAAAGTGCAATAAAATTCCCTGTTTAAATTGGTTTAAATTCATACAATTTTAAATCTGAATATGGCGTAATATTTTCCGTTTTTTTTTCAATTTTAAGCAAAGAGATTATCAGCCCTTGAATATCCAACTTTTTCTTCAAATTACTGCCAACTATACTTCAAAAAAGAAGCATATTATGTCAATCGTTTCTTAGGTACCCGCGGTGATGTTAAAAAAAATTGGAACCTTGTTAATGAAATTTTAACCAAAAAGCCTAAAGTATCCTCGGTTAAAACCATATTGGCAGACAATGGTACACTTCTTACAAATGATATCGATATTGCTAATGATTTGAATTGTTATTTTACAAGTATTGCCAATGACCTACGGGCTAAATTTTTTTCTAATAACACAGCTGTAAATTATGATCTTCCTTCTGATTATTGTCCTAAAACTTTTTTTATGGCTCCAGCCTCTGGCAATGAAATATTATCTGTTATTGAGTCTTTGGAACCTAAGCATTCACTTGACAATGATGGACTCAGTAGTTGCATATTGAAAGCTGTTTCTATAATTGTCAGTCCAGTTCTATCACATATTTTCAATCTTTCCTTCGTTCAGGGATTAGTACCTGCGAGACTGAAATCGGCAACTATTATTCCTGTTTTTAAAAAAGGCGATCGATCGGTTAAAGGGAACTATAGGCCGATCGCACTACAGCCAGTTATTTTGAAAGTATTAGAGAAAGTTGTTAAAAGCAGAGTTACTAGCTTTTTAGATCGATTTAATGTACTTAGTGCACATCAGCATGGTTTCCGTCAAGGCATGAGCACTGAATCAGCATTGCTAGAGTTTCTAGACACTATTCATAATGGACTGAACTGTGGTAATGTATGTGCTGGGTTGTTTGTGGATGCTTCTAAGGCGTTTGACATGGTTGAACATAGACTTTTGTTGTCTATTCTGCATAACATTGGTTTTAGAGGGGTAGCAAACAAATGGTTTGCTTCGTACTTGAAGCATAGAACTGTGAGAGTTAAAATTAACGGTACTTTAAGCGCCTCTAAATCTGTCGATGTTGGCGTTCCCCAAGGATCAGTGCTGGGTCCTTTGCTGTTTTTGATTTACACTAATTCCATTTTCAAGCTTAAATTAAATGGCAGCAGTACTGCTTTTGCTGATGATTTAGCTTTAGCTTATACTGCTAAATCTACAACTGACATCACATCCATGATTAATTCTGATCTCGGGGTTCTCCATAAATGGTTTGATAAGCATTACTTAATTCTAAGTGATAAGACCAAGTATATGTTTTTCAGAATTTCTGGGATAATAACTCCAAATAATAACAATCTAGTAACATATCACAGTATTTCTAAATGTTCTCCCACTAATTGTCATACTGATTGTTTGAATATTGAATTGGTAAACTCATTTAAGTATCTTGGAATTCATCTAGACTCTAACCTAAATTGGAAAATTCACGTCACTAATCTAAAACATTATCTTGCGTCCGCATCCAGAATTTTTTACCTTCTTCGCGACATGTGCCCCGCTTCCGTCCTGAAAATGACGTATCATGCGTTGGTAATGACTAAAATTGAATACGGTTTACCTTGCTGGGGTGGTTGTGTCCCTACTATTTTAAAACCGTTGTATGTGCAACAAAAAATGATCTTGCGCACCATATTGCGGAAGAAAAGAACCGAACCATCTTGGGTTCTATTTAAGGCTAACAATATTTTACCGCTGCAACATCTGTATGTTTATAAGGTTTTAAAAATTTTTTTTAGGCGTAGCGGTCAACAGATAATAAGATTCGATGAACGGTATAACTTTCGTGCAAACCATCAATTCCTGTACAGTATTCCTAGATTTTTTAATGATCACTTCCGGCGCTACATCCTTGTTGCATCACCAACATTTTTCAATAATTTACCTGATTTGATTAGGAGGCTAATTCATTCTAAATCGTTTCTGTCAAGAGTTAAGGATTGGCTCTTTGAAACGCCTGATGTCACAAATTTGTTTCGTGTGGTCACATAAAGAAAACTAATGGCTTTATTACAATTTGATTTAATTTTTCGATGTATAGCAAGTAAACATAACAAAGTCTTATAGTGGATAACTGCTCGGTATTGGTATTATTAATAGTTTTATTATTTTATGTTTTTTTCATTTTTTATTTTTTATTCTTATTCATATTCTGTATATTTTTGTAAAAGGAGAATTCAAAGCTGTCGATTTTCGACAATGAATTCTTCTTATTTCATTTCAATTTTTAATTTTAATTTACATAATGTAAAATTTTTTTTCTGAGATGAAATGAAATAAAAAACAAACAAACAAAAAAAAAAAAAAAAAAAAAAAAAAAAAAAACTTCTATCGGCTGCTCTTATCGTCCGTTGGAAATTTCCAACGCTTGAAATGCATATTAGTGGGAATAACTGAAATCACCGTGATGAAGATGAGTTCCTTTTACTTAGCCATATACGAAGAAGGATATAGAATAGTACTAGGTAATGATTCGTTGTTAGTCTTAATTGCTAATTGAGTTGTTTAGGTTGATATATTCAAATATATTGATGATGTATTCAAATATTGAATGTGAGCTTGTGAGGCAGGTTTGTTGTTAGATGAGACTCTCATGATTCAGGTAATTGAGTTCTTTTTTTATAAAAATGTTTCCCTCAAGTTCATCATTGTTTGTACCTTCTTACTCTACGTTGTGGAAGAAGTTGACATAAAACTTTCCCGATGAGGAGTACATTAGCAGATAAACTCATGTGTTGTTATCGAAATTTGTTTGGCATGCTTCCAAAGGCGGATTTTTCGAATGATGCCGTTAACAACAATAATCATACATTCCGTACGTCATAGAACATATCGTACCATTATACCATAACACCATCAGACTATCATACCATCATACCACCATACCAGAATACAGTAATACCATCACATCACCATAACATTATATAAAAACAACTACATATCAGCATACCATCAAACCGCCACACTATTATACCATCTTACCATCATATCTTCATACAATCATAAAGTCAAACCACCATACCTTCATAACATCATACGATCATACCATCAAACCATTAGAAACCTCACACAATCATTCGATCATACCATCTCATTTTATTACCTTCATACCATCAAATCATTATGCCATCATAACATCATATAAACATACCATCATACCATCACAATATCATAACATCATGCAATAATTTCATTATTATTTCGCTGGAATGATTTATACTAACATTCCTTCAAACCATCATACCATCGTAACATCGAACCATCGTACCATCATACCATCTTACCATCATACCATCATACCACTATATCATCATACCACCAAATCATTATACCATCATACTATCATACAATTGACCCAACATACAATCGATGGTATGATCCCATGATTCCACATCATCGTACCATCACAACCATCACACTATCATACAATTATGCAATCGTACATCATCAACATCACAATCACCGTCACCATCATCATTACCATCTCCATCACCATTTTAGTTTCCATCATCACCATCAACATCTTCAACACCATCCTCATCATCACCATGACCACCGTTAAAAAATATTGATACGCGTGTCGATTTATTTTCGATTTTGCACTAAATATTCAAAAATCAGTTCAATCCACAAGAAGCGGGTTGAGACGTGATATATTGACACTGATGGTCTTAAGGTCTTAAATAATAATTGCGTGCAGCTTGGTTCAAATTGGTCAACGCGTGTGAATTTGTATATCACACATACATACGAAAAATCACTATTAAATACAGGGGTCGACACTCGAAGTGTTACAAATTAAAAATGCTGTACATTTGTCAATTTTTATTTTTTTTATTTCAAAACTTTAGTATATCGTAAAAACATTTCAAATTAACCAAAAAATATGTTATTGTTCGATGTAGCTATGTTTAGCGCGCATAATAGCATCGAGTCTGTCCGAGAAATCTTCATACGCTGCATGAATGTCGTTTGATGTTATTTTGCCCCATTCTCGGCGAAGTGCAATCTTTAAGGTGTCGACTGTCAATATATTTTTTAGTTAATACTTTGGCCTGCAAAATGAATCGTATGGAAAAATTAGGTCTGGGGAATATGGTGGCCATTGTTGTGAAGAAATGAAGCTGGGAACTTTTTCTTGTAAAAAACGTTGGGTTTCACGGGTTTCTCCAACAATGATTTCTACCGAATTGTTTATGTGCCCAAGGTAACAAAGCATCGTTTAAAATCTTTTCATGGTAGATTTGTTCATTTACCTTTACACTCTGTTCAATGAAAACGAGTGATGAACGTCCTGTGGCAGTTACAGTGGCACAAAACATCACTGATGGAGGCGGTTACTTTCTTTCAGCAATACGCTGGTCTAAATTGTCTTTTGATTTGCACTCTAACCAAATACGATCTTTTGTTTGTTTACATATTGCTGTACCGAAAAATATTTTCATCAGAAAATATGAAACAGAAGAAATACAAGCAACTGCTGTTAACGTCAAAACAAAAAATGGTTCTATTTGTATTGCTGGTGTTTACTGCCCACCGAAGCACTCGTTGAAAGAAAAGGATTATCTCGAGTTCCTCAGTAAATTAGGAAAACGGTTTATACTTGGAGGAGACTTTAATGCAAAAAATGTCCACTGGGGCTCCAGATTAACAACAACTAAGGGTAAAGAACTCCTAAAAGCCATTAGGAAATGCAGTTGTGAAGCTCTCTCAACTGGAAAACCAACTTACTGGCCTACTGATCCAAATAAAGTACCAGATCTGATTGATTTCTTTATAATAAAGAAGATATCTGTAAATTATATACAAGTAGATGAAAGCCACAACCTAAACTCTGATCATTCACCGATACTTTTAACGTTAAGTGAAAAAATTATTCAGAAAGAAAGGAACCCTTTTCTAGTAAATAATCACACCAATTGGGAATGCTTTAGACTATCGCTAGAAGAAAAAATTAACTTAATGGTTCCATTAAAGACCGAGGAGCAATTAGACAAAGAAGTTCACAAATTTGTAAACGATATACAGCAATCAGCTTGGGAAAATACCCCTGAGGTTAAAAAGAAAATCAAGGGAAACAACTACCCTTTGGAAATTAGGGAACTCCTAGCAGAAAAAAGAAAAGCGAGAAGAGTATGGCAACAAACAAGGGCCCCCCAAGATAAAACTAATTTGAACAATCTCACTCAACAATTAAGAAGAGAGATCCAAGAATTGAAAAATGAATCAATTAGCAACTATTTAAGAAAATTAACTAATGATAGCAGTACTGATTATTCTCTTTGGAAAGCAACCAAAAGAATTAAAAGACCAATAATACAGAACCCTCCAATACGAGTAGCAGGTGATAAATGGGCTAGGAATAATGAAGACAAAGCTCGAGAATTTGCTGAACATCTTGAAAAAATATTCCAGCCACATCAAGATGAAACATTAGAAGCTGAGATAATATCTGAACAAGCTGTGCAAGAAAGTAAAGAAATCCTACCGACAACACTAAAAGAAGTCGCGTGTGAGATAAAAACTAATATGAATATGAAAAAAGCTCCTGGCTACGATCTTATTACTGCAGAAATCTTAAAAGAACTGCCAAGGAAAGCTCTGGTAAAGCTCACCAATCTTATAAATGCAGCATTTAGAATCAAATATGTACCAAGCTTGTGGAAAATTGCAGAAGTAATCATGATCCCAAAACCTGGGAAACCACCACACATAACCTCATCTTATAGGCCAATTTCGCTATTGCCAGTCATGTCCAAACTCTTTGAGAAGCTTCTGGTAAAAAGGTTAAATCCGATAATCGAGAGTAAAAACTTAATCCCAAATCATCAGTTCGGTTTTCGTAACCAACACTCAACAATTGATCAAGTTCACCGAATAACCAGTATAATTGAGAAAGCACTAGAGGAGAAAAAAATCTGTTCAGCAATATTTCTAGACGTTGCCCAAGCATTTGATAGAGTGTGGCATGAAGGACTTAACCATAAATTAAGAAATCTTCTACCAATCCAATTTGCTAATATACTGGAATCTTACTTAAAAGATAGATTCTTCAGGATTAAGTTAGATGATACTTTCTCTGAATTGAAAGAAATCAACGCAGGAGTTCCACAGGGCAGTGTATTAGGGCCGGTTTTATACCTACTGTACACTTATGATCTTCCTGCATTAGAAAACAATACAGTGGCGACTTTTGCAGATGACACGGCGATCTTAGCTGTTGGCACAAGTAGCGAAGAGTCAACACAAAAGTTACAATCAGCAATAACTAAAATTTATAAATGGACAAAAAGATGGCGAATAAAACTAAATGAAACTAAATCCGTTCACATCAACTTCACTAACAGGCGATTCGAAAATATCCCGATTACCATAAATCAAGAAATAGTACCGTATGCGAACACAGCTAAGTATCTCGGCATGACCCTGGATGCTAAACTGCGATGGAAAGCACATGTCAAGAAGAAAAGTGAAGAACTAAGAATTAAATACAGAAAGATGTATTGGCTGATGGGAAGGAACTCTTCTTTATCAACATACAACAAGCTGCTACTTTATAAGCAAATATTGAAACCGGTTTGGACGTATGGTATTCAACTTTGGGGGTGTACCAAACAGAGCAACGTAAGTATCATCCAAAGATTTCAGAATATGGTATTAAGGAACATCGTCGATGCACCTTGGTATGTCAGGAACAATGATCTCCATAGGGACCTTAAAATGAACCTCATCGTAAATGAAATTCAGGAGAAAGCGCGGAGACATGAAGAGAGGCTCCGGCAACATGTGAACATTGAGGCAACTCAGCTTCTAAGCAACACGAATTTAACACGCAGACTTAAAAGAACCAAACCTTTTGAGTTGGTGTAATTGTTAGCTTAAACAGCATTGTGCTGTGTAAAGCCCACTACAAAGATGTGGTTTAATTCAATTTACCAGACTCTATGGAACGCCAATGGGAAGAAGCCATAGATTAATATTAAGTTAGTAAATTAAGTCAGAAACAAATTGCTCATTAGTCCAGGAGACTAGATTGTAATAACATTAAATAAATAAATACAATTTATTTTAATAAAAAATAAAAAAAAAAAAAAAAAAAAAATACCAAATTCTCAAGCTCGCCACCAACGTGCAAGTGTTTTAACACCTTTGTGCTTGCTAGGGGAACTGCCTTTTGTGCAAGTATTAAATCTTGAACTTTTTGTATTTTATAGAGCTTCAATCGTAGTTCATTTTAATATGTGCCCCAGGCTACTTTGTCGTGAATACTTTGTCTGGCCTTCACCACCTCAATGGCGTTTTTTGATGCTACCAGTTTCATTGTCCGATACACAAACATTTTGTTCACATGTAAATGCCGTAGCTCATTAACAATGGCTGGTTGGGAATTTCCAGCCAAATACAAAGCAATAACACTGTTGTGATTGAATTCCATTTCGATAACCTTTTTAATTCGAGTAAAAACACACCTATAGGTATTGGTCAAATCGATTTAGCTTACTTTCTTCCTTGAATTCATGTACATAACCTGACTAATGAGATTGAAACTTTAGACTCATTTTTGATTTTGATTTTATGCAACAGTCCCAAACTCATGACTTTAAACTAATGCCTAACTGATTTAAACATATTTAGCAAGTATTACAATTCACAGATAATAAAAGCTTTTTGTAACCTTCTCAAAAATTTTCTTAGATAAATTATTAATTTGAGGTCATTTTTCAAACTTGATTTTATTATTTTAAATTTGCAATGAATTTTCCGTTAATTGCAGCCGATACATTTAAGTAAGCTCGTTTCTTGACAATCTATATACAATGCAATAATATTTTTGCCCAAATCAAATCCCCCCTTTATCATATAAGCATAACACATTTGACCTGCGTGTCATAAAAATAACCCACAAGAAAAATATTTATCCGTATCGTTTCTTATATACATTAAACTATCACAGAGGGGTCAATAAAACTTTATCAATTCGATTAAATTTCTTAAACTTTTGTGTTCTTTCAACTACGAGTATGTCTAGCCCATGTCTCACACATGTTAACTTATTTTATTGCTCCAGACCATTATTGACACAAACACACATACACACACACACACCACATACATAAGTAAATAAATCGATAGACTAGAGATTAACGATAAAGTTATAAGTGAAACTTGAAGGCTATTTTGAATTGTATATACGTATTATTAAGCGGATAGGAGAGAGATACACTTATGTACATATGCACAAATAATTAGAAGTTATATGCATGTCATGATTGGTATATGACAAGGTTGGATATTTTGATTAATTCGATATTTCATAAGTACATATCTACACAGTCCATTGTTCAGATAGTTTCGCGTCGACTAGACGCCATTATGTAACGATGTGATTAAGTACGTTGAAGGAATTAGGCCAACTTAATCATTAAGATGAAAAGAGACCTTTATAAACTTTTTTTTTTGCAATATAAACGGTTTTACTTTATAAAGTCAATCATTTTTTATACAACAACAACATTAATAAATATTGCATGTTTTACGAGTATGTTAAAACATGAATCGAATATCTAATGTACCTGAAAAACAAAATAAAATTATTGGTTTTTGATTAAACCGCCAAAAATTGTTCAAGTCAGTTTCCTAGAATCGAACATTGGAACGGACAACATAAAATTAAACCGCAAATCAAATTAAGAATTGTATCTAATTTCTAATGGGTTTCTCGTTTAAGTTTTTTTTTTTTTTTTGCATGGACCGTATATACACCAAAACAACATAAAGAAATCGCGGTCCAAAAGAGTTCATTTCCGAAAATAAATTCTTGAGTGTTTTTTTTTGTTTTGTTTTTTTGGTTGGTGTTTGGTTACTTAGAAATGTGTGTCGCTGTTTTTGGGGTCAAAAGAGTTTATTTAACTGGGCAATTCAATTAAATGCCATTTCCTGTATATATAAAATCCGATCTAGACATCCAATTACCATGCACACACATTCAAATCAATCTCCGCATATAATCTCCTAAAAATTGATTGATTAATTTGATCGTAAACGTATCTCATTTTTTATTTCTTGTTACCTCGATTCGTTACGGTTTGGGGATTTATAAGCAGAAAAATGTGTACAAGAACAACAACGTGTATGCTTTTTTTTTTTTTTTGATACATATCTGTATATAAATTCATAACCGCAAAGTATTTATGTACCACAAAAAAAAAAGGTTTATGAAGTAAGAATATTTGAAGGAACCGCATCACCCAAAAACTTGTATGCGAGAGACCAACACAAAAATGATGATCATGATCTTTTGAGCTTTATTGTTTGAGAAATCGTTTTTTTTTTGTTTTTTGTTGGTGTTTTGGATTTGGTGGATGAAAATAAAACGATCTGCTTTATACAACAGCTCTTTGTTGTTTAAGCGCCATTTAATGATTTGCGAACAGCAGAACCAAATTAAGGTATTAGGTTTCTTCATATTCGCTTTATTTTTAAATTTTAATAAGATGCTTTCAACAAAATGTTTTTTTTTTTTGTCAGTTTGGGTTTGTCGGACTTTTTTTTGGGGGATGTTCCAGCATTCATAAAATTTGATCTAAATTTTATGATTTGTGATATTTTTATGCAACTGGGGACTCAGTTTTTCGCCAATATAAATCTTTGGAGTAATTTTCTTATATATGAACGATATAAATATGATTCCACGCTAACTCCTTAATTCTTGGTATTTTACTTCTCCAAAGTGGTAAGACTGGTATTTGTTTATTTCAAGGGTCTCCGAAACGAAAAGCTTCTGGAATAATTTCTGTGGCCGAACAAAAAATTGCTGGTATAAAGTCGGAGTACAATGGTTTCTCATTTTTCACCGATTTAACACTTGAAGTAACACATCCATCAATAAGTCCCAGGACTAACCAACAGATGGCACATATATTCAGACAGTCTTTAGATAGTATCAACCTTCAAACGCCACCTGTATACATTTCATAAGAATTTTTTTTTTAGCTCCTGTTTATTCCGCGTAAACAGTGACAAACTGCGCTCTGAATCATCGTTGCGTTGTTGTTTTTGCTCCATTGTGAGCAAACGCGGCACCGATTGGGAAAAAAGTTGTTCATGCCCAAATGTACATGTAATATAGGGTAAATACTACCTACTACTAAATGATGTCTTCAGGATATCAGCTACCTCACACTACTTCATTTTGCGATTATCCATCATGATTTTGAGGTATTTTGATGTTTTCTGGAGTTTAGTGGAGTCTGGATAGCACTTTCCAAGCCATTGCTGAGCTTGAACTGCATTTTTTCCCATTTAAAAGTGTTTTATTAACACACGAAACTCAGTGTTTTCGATTGTTTTGAAAATTACAAAAGTAGCGTCACTTAAACGTTTATTTTGACAGGTGTCGTTTGAAGGTTGAGGTATGAATATGAAATTATAGGCGCCATCAGTTAGCCAATCCCGGGACTTATTGATCGATGTGTTAAGCAAATATGCTGCGGGTACTTCTTATATAAGCCGTACTTCTTCGTATATCGCTTGCATATTGTTAGAAATGAGTTATACATACATTGATTTGACTTTCTTCTAGACTATGAATTTTTGATTTTGATTTACTTGAAACTTAAAGCAAAATATTGATAATTTGGGTACGATCCTTACGGGAATGGCGGCAGACCGATATTAGATATATCTAGAGAGTCAAAATCGCTATAACTTACCGTAGAACTGCGTGCGCAATGCATTGAGAGATTCAACTTATTGCGATCCGATTCCATATCGAAGCTTTCGTGCAATTTCATGACGCAATACAACGATAAGCTTTGCAAGCACGTAACAAAATTACTGAATATGAAATTGTGGAGACTCTAATCGATAAGATGCGATTTGGGTTGAAAATCCATTTAGCTACACACAATTTCCAGACTAAAGCCCATTTACCGATTTATTTGTGTTGGTTCACAGAGTTTTAAGCCATTCGCAGGTATGATCCAACACAATAGTTCTTTCGATTCGAACGTTTCTGCTATTAGGCATCATAATCTTCAGTCACATTCGCATTCGATATCAAACACATCCAGGGAACAATCAAAAATTATTTGCTGTGTTTATTTTTGGATTGTGGTAAAGAAGATGTTAAATTTTCGGCTTGTACTGAATGTTCGAATAATCGGGGGACGATCTTTCAAAATTAGTTTGTCGCGAAAATCCGAGTTCTTTCGTTTCAATCACAGAAGTTAAACCGATTTCCAAAGAACGGCATCAAATCTCCTAAACCTCAATTCTATACCGATCGATTTCAAAGCTAAACGTAATTGACGCAACAATATTTGTTCCTTCTTAATAACCACTGAAATCGATGGTCAACCGTAAGTCAAGATCGAAATATTTAAACAACAGGTGCGCGAATTATTGGTCTCCGGGGCAAACATCAGTGTTTTGGGAAGAAAAACTGTGAATATTTGCTTTCAGTAGCTGGTATTCCTTTTAAAAATCTCTCTCCCCTCGTAGTAACCGCCAATGAAAAAAACAACGCATTATATCAACTTTAGTATAATGAAAAAGGTGCGTACCCATTACCCATAATTAACGGTATTCGGAGTCGATTGGACAATACAAAATTCATCTCCAGCTTAGATTTTAAAGATGCGTTTTGGCAGACATTGATTAAAATATAAAAACGGCCTTTACCATTCCTGGAAAATCGCTTTACCAATTTCGTGTAACACCTTTCGGGTCAGCACATACGCTTGAGGAACACTTTGAGTTATTGGCATGCGTGGCTTTGTGGCTGCGGAAACCCAACCTAACCATCAACGTCGAGAAGAATCGGTTTGAATTGGGGCGAGTAAAATATTTGGGACATATCTTAGGTGAGGGGTGCATTCGTGGGAATCCTGACAAAATTCTAGCTATTACCCACTTCCCTGTCCCGAAATTCGTTAAACACTAAATTCATTAACATCGCAACTTACTGATATATTGAAACTTAATAACAGCCAGCTCCAGTACTCGTCCTTCCTAATTATAATTTACCATTTTTCATCCAGGTAAACGCTTCGTCTAAAGGAGTGGGATTAGTTCTATTCCAGTAGCCTATTTTTATTCAAAAAAACTTAACGCGTCACAACAACAATAATGCCACAAACGGAATTGGTATGTTATGCGTTCGTTCTATGTGTGAAAAAATTCAGGCTGCACATAGAAAGATTTTATTTCACAATTCTCACTGATCATGCCAGCTTGCAATGACTCACACGGCAACCAGATTTTTCTGATCGACTTGCGCATTGGTCATAGGAAAGGAAGAAGAGCAATACCCAAATCATGACAGTTTGGAAAGCGATACATGGATACCGATATTTCAAAATGGAAACTTTGTGTTTCTTCAGGCCTAATTCCTTCTCTTTTAGAAAAAGCACACTGCCCACCATCTAGCGGACAAATGGCTTACCATAAGTCTTTGGAGAGTATTCAGCGTTACTATTTTTGGTTAGGCATGTCTAAGCAGTAAGAGATTTTTAAATGCTGAATATGGTATAAAACATATTTCGACAATACTGCATACTCCTTAGTCAAACGTGTCAGAGAGAACAAATCGCACCATTCATACGTGTTGGGGCTTATACTTAAGGCGCGGCTTGTATTATTAACCCTTCGAAATTTATCACATATATCTACCTCATACTCGCCACACTTTTTAGTTTTCGGTCAAAATTTTAATTCACATGGATCCGTTTATCAAATGAGACGATTACTGAGTTGTGAAGATTATAACAACGTTCATTCGTTGAAAATGCAACTCTCTCTCTCTAAAATGCCGTACCAAACAAACGAACGCGCAACTAAAATACCCAGAGTCAGCTCAGAGCATTCAATGTTGGCCAAAAAGTATTCTTTCATACCGTCCCTCAAAGCAGGATTCTGCAAAGTTATCACCAAAATTTGTGTACCAGCCGTTATCAGCTAGAATCGGAAATGTCGCTTATCAATTAAACTACAACTCAGGCGAAAACTTGGTATATATACCATGCCAATGACATAAGAACATAATTTGTCTGATTTATATATTAATCGACTGTTGAAAATTTTCTATGAATTGTGACCGTTGGGTCCTTCGTACGATATACCGATCTGACATTTCCATTTCGGTATTGTGCATAAAAAGACCACTATATCGGTTTGAGTTGATGACAGCAAGTGTAGATGGCGGGATCGTTCAGGAAGAGGAATGAAAATGCTAATTGGTTCTGGAAATGACTCCTATTGCTGTGTCAAGGGCTACATATATGCTCCTTTCCTGTGAGAAACATGGTGGTAACTACATAGGATGGCTACACTGGCATTCGAATTTATAAAATAATTTGTTCATTGCATTCTAATCAGCGATTTTGTAGTCCCACGACTGCTTGCTTTAAAAATTCTCTTATATCCCCGGTTTTTTGGAATCTTTATAAAATACTTTAAGGTCGCAAAATTCGTTCTCATTTAAAGCTAAATCTTACCACCACGTTTGTTAACTTTAAATACGAAAATACTATGGGAAGAATATTACAAAGCCGAACTAACACAGAATAAAATCTTTGGGGTTAGTAAGGTAATTTACGTTACCGCTACGTTGCACAGAAATTCCTTAATAAAGATATTCGAATTTTTACTTCGCCATCCTAAACTAATGTTGATGCGTTGCCAGCTTAAAAATAAATTTGTTAAGGGTGGTTTCTGTGTCTGTTTCCGATAAATTTTGTTTGAGAAAATACTAGTTACTATTCGGAACGGTTTAAGCAAAGCAAAAGTCATTTTTTTAAATCGTACACGATTCGTAAATCGTAACCGAATCTTGTGCAGTAGTTAGTGCTACGCTAATAATGATTTTAAATACCTCGAGAAATATGCCTTACCTTCACACATTTTTTGTTACCTGTTACCTTCCTAAATATTATGTTAAGATGCTAATGCGTAAATGTAAATAAGAAACTCAACCAAGCTAATATTTATTCACTCATTTATGATTCTTTGTAATTAAATAAAGGCATCGCTCAAATCTAGTTCATGTGCTTACCTTCTTCATTCATAAATTTGTTAAATCACGACCGAGTTATAATTTCGAACGCGGGAGATTGATATCGTTGCTATACATACATGCACACATGCTCAAACTACATACCTAGGTATGTATGGTAATTTTTAACTTTTTGACTTGCTACAACTAAAATCCACCGCACCACGCGTACATCGTTATTTTATTTATACGCGATTTAATATTTTTTTGTGTTTCATGAGAAAAGTTAATATTTGATGATTCCAAAATTGAAACTAAAAGTTTTAGTTTGTAGTACCTACGTTCATCTTCATATTATTCGTATATTGATTGCAAAATTATGTAAGCGAGTTTTGCGTTCGTTCGTTCAATTTTTTTTTTACTGCGGGGGATTCTTCTCAGAAAATTTATGATCTGAACATAGCGCGCACAAAACAACTAAAATCAATGGATACCAAATGTATACAAACAGCGTATAAATTTCTCACGGTAATAAAAATATTTTTTTTGTGTATCTATAAATTGATGTTGTCTGTGCACGAGTCGTTGAGTTTTGTATTTGTATTATGTGCTTTGTCCGTGATTGATTTGAGTGTAGCAATTAAAGTTGATTTGATTAAAGAGGACGCAGGATGAACTGTAATCGTTTTATTTATGTATCTGATTTTTGATTCCATTTTTCAATTATCAGTATTAAATTTGGTGAAGTTGAAATGGTTCCATCGATGCCCTAACTATTCAACAAATTTGTTGGGGGAATCAAGATTGGAGGAACAGGACGTCGATACTCAGAGAATGTATGCATATATTTGAAAGCAACACGCAAATTGGACATGTATATCTTGTTGTCATAATGCAAAATGCAACATACTCTCCAGAAATCATTTAGGCAGTTTTAGGCAATGTTTAACAAGTAAAATTCGTTCATCAGCGTGCAACGTCATACCACCAGCAATCTGTCCAACTTTCACAGATCTTTTTACATCCACAGTGTGGTAACAAACCAAATCAGAACCGTCCCTTTCATTATCGTTATTTTTTGTCCTAAAATTCAGTGCAATCATCTACAGGCGGAAACACTAACCCGGACCATAATAATTTGAAAAAAGGCCTTGAGAAACCTTGTAAATTATTTTCGAGTAGTTCTCAAGTTCTGACACTAATCCTAAGTTTCTTCATGCAAACAACTCAACGCTATGAAAATTTCTAAAAAATTTCAGAAACTTATAATTTGTAAAGACCCAATAACTTCGAAATATGTATCTAGAAAATTCTAGAAAACCTTCAAAATTATCGAATTACCCAAGTTTATAATATCAGGGATCTGCAATACAAATCAATCCCATATATGCGCTAATCATTGGTCTGTTGCCTTCACAGCCGTTTCACTGGGATCGTACTCACAATCGTGAATCGTGTTTGACAAAAAGTATTTTGGTCACAGATTTCCAAATTTCTACCAAGTTCCCTGTAAACCCGGTATAAAATAGGCAAAGCCATAAATGGTGTTTTACGCTTGCACTAAAAAGCCCGAACAAATCCCGAGCGAAAGAAAACCCACCTTAGTTGATACGGCTGCAGATGAATACAAAAAATAATTTTTCTGTTTTTTTACACTGTTGAATTTACACTGTGAAAAAAATATATTTCGGTTGGCTCGAATTGTTTGCGCTGACAAAATAAAATTTGTTTTTATCATCGAAAATAAATTTGTCTGTGGTGGTGTTATGAATGAATGTAAATGTTTGAATTGAATATGATATGAGTGATGTAGTAATTGATTGAACTACTGCATATGTTTAATAATCACTCAAATTCAAAATTGACAATTAAATTTATGTTATAGCAGTGTATCGGTTAAGAAAGACACGAGATATGAGTGAAAGTGTTTGGAAATATACTTGTAGAACCCCTTTCTTGTGAAAATATGAGATACAAATTTCCGAATTTCTTTTGGCATTCTCAAATAGGAATAAATGACCAAAATTTGTCTCGTTAGTAATTTTTTCTGCCTCGATTCATAACTAATTACAGGTACACAACCCTAGTAGCCACGCATACAAATATTGTTAGGTAGTTCTTGATGACTGTTGAGTTTTTTAATTGGTGCACCTTGATTGAATATGGGCCAGCATAATCGGTACCAGGTTTTATAAAAGGTTTCACTAGAGACCTACCTTCCGTATCGGTATTTTTACTCGCAAGATCTGGAACCTTTCTCTGATATGAGACAACAATTGCATAAATGTCCAGCATAAATATAAATATGCCACCATTTTCATGAGAGTCGGATGGTCCACTGGTAAAATTATTTAATGTTTGGTGTCTTAGTGTACTGGTGCATTAAAAAGTCGCCCGCCCGCTGGCCCTTAGTAATCCAAAACTATTTAAAAATGGAATAAAATTGATCAGTTTGCGTTTATTCAACCCAACCCCTTAGTAAATCAACTTCCTTTCTGTATTTTGTATGTTGGATCAGCAGAAACAACTGTGTTTCAGCCCACAGCAATTCTTCAGTTGATAAAGCTTCAGCACTTTGTGTCATTTTGTTTACATTGAACTGCAATATTCCGATTCTGGCTAGCACTCTCAGAATGATTGGAAACCATAACACTCTGCTGGACAGTTTATCAATGCCATATGCAATCTCGTCACAATCGCCACTGCACATCAATATTGTTATACGGGTTGACCGTTGTCGTCTTCTGGTAACAAAATTTCTACAAATTTCTTGGGTATCTGGATTGGCTTCAACTGTTACGTTTTTGGACCTTTTCACCACAACTCATAATTTATTAGCTTACATCTCCGAAGCCCAATATTGATCTGGAATATAAATAAGGCGGCAGCGTATTCCATCCATTCCAGTTAAATTTTTCCGACAAACAGGATCGAAGAATCGTAAGGCCTCAGACAACAACTGTCGTTTTGTGATTTGAGATGTACTACCTCACTGTTCTCATAGCATGCAGCATGAGTTCTAGCGGTTGACTTAATGCTGGGTTCTGGTTGTGTAGAGCCTATGACTGCTTCATCATCCAAATGCACTACCGTGTTGTGTTTTTTGTCACACGATCGACATTTCCGTTTAGGTTTGCACACTGAATGAGTGTCAGACAGACAGCTGAAGCATCTCACTTTGTTTTTGAGAAAATTAATTGCAGCTATATGTACGTTGAATAGTTTGTAGGAAGGCGTTTCTTCTTTAGTCAACAGAATTGGAATTTATAGCTCATTCCAACTCGAGATTCTGGAGCATCTTCGTACTATTTGCTTTGTTAATATTTTTGTACTTCAAAGTGAAAGCGTGACCGCACCGCGGCGCATATATGTATAACATATGATATATTCAACAAACAATCAATCAACCGTTGTGTTCCGTCAATAAACAAACAAACAAACAAACACACATATTTTAGAATTTAGATAAATTTACGACAGAAACTGTAATTCTGAATTCTTAAGCTATAATTTGATATTTTATGAATAATGGAAACATACATTTTATGTGGATATATATGACATCTGTATGATGATTATGTGTGTAAATTACATATTATACGTTTACCTGAATATCTTAAAAATGCATGTAACAGTTTTTTTTTTGTGTATCGTCTCCATAAAAATAACAGAAATCAATCAAACAGCATAAAAACATAATAATAAATGATGTCATATTCCAAAATGGAATTTTATTGTTGTTGTACATATAAATGATTTGTACAGATGATTATAAAAATGAGGGTCCAGATGCATTTTTAATTTTTGTAAACTATTTCTTAACAACGCGCATACACCTCTCTATTATGTGTGTGCATATAATGTAGTTCCAACCCACACTTTTTTTTTACTTTAACACATTACACAACATGTTACGTTTTGTAAATCTTAATGTCGTGTTGCTGAAACAATCTTAGTTTTAGGTTTTTACCTGCGTGGTCTCACTCTAAATTACAATAAATTTAAGAAAGTACCCCTTGCTACTAATGTACAATATTTTTATTATTACCAAGGGAATACTTTACGAGTGAATCCTTTAAATGGTTTTTTAAGATGTCGTCCGTAGACCAGATTTTGTCAAACTGAGCTAAATGCCGACTGTAATCTCTTAGCCAACCATAAGGTTCAATATACTACCGAACCTCTGGTTTAAAACTGTGCGTTTTCTTTTAACACTCCTCCAAAACTAATTTTCATCTAAAACATGCTCTAGACTCTAACCGTGCGCCAAATTGAGGGGCGACTAATTCCGCATATTAGGTTAGCGCAACATTGTCGCAGTTTAATGCCGGTTCCAAAAAACTGTCAAGAGCGATCAAACAAAATCGGCGATAATACAAAAAACTAAAGTCTAGATTTACCTGCTGAAATAAGTGCAATTCTAGAAAAATTACAGGAAATACAACGCTCCACACAAAGTTAGCCATTTATAACTTTATGGAACGACTTCTGAACTTCAAAAAAATGTATCACAAATACAAACGCAACTTTCAAAATAATTTCGCACCGAAAGAAGATCTGGCGGAGTGGCTCCCCTTGTCATTCTAATAGAAAAAGATGTGATTCGGGAAGCCGACTGTATAAAATATGATAGTATGACTCCCGATTTAAAAAGAATGTAGGCAAATGCATCCAACCTTGTGATTTCAAATCTCAATTGACGGATTTATCGAACCAAAGTACATAAATTCAAAACTAAATACCCCCGTTGTTTGGACGACTAACATCGGTAAGGTTCCTAAGCGTCGTCTCAACTCAAAAAGTAATTTTCAAAACCAAATTTGGTATTTTCAATGTGAAAAGAGGGTAACTGATAGATTCCACGTTTATGAGAATAGTTGAGAACAGTTTTGGCGACACATTACGAGAATTTTTCCAATTAGCTCAAGGATGATAATAGGATTCACCAGTAAAACACAATGTGGACGGAAATCAGAATTAAAACATATGTGTCAGTTAGGCATATGTCGTCCATCGTCTTCACACAAGCATCGTCTCCTGTGATATCCAATACCAGACATTAAAAGTTTCTCAATGCACTTAACCAGCTGCAAGATCTTCTTAAAAATCGCTTGATGAGAGTCTTTCACCAAATGCCAGTCTGGCCTGAGGGCCTGGATATCCACAAGATGTCATAACAACTTCATTAGGGGTACTCGAATTTTTACAAACAGCATATGGTTTACGATGTGGCGCTAATATATTCCAGCGCTTTATGAAATCTTTAAAATGAACATAAATAACACCTCAAAATTCTCTTCAAAAGTTATCCGATTTCGATTTAAATCGATTCGATTTTGGAGCTCCAGAAGTAGTTCCAGTGACTGAAAGTATTCTCCCTTACAATTTAAAATGGCCGAATTCTTTCATTTACATATAAAGATAGAAGTTTAGCGATCTCTAATCTCGTAACACCAACTTCTATTTGCCAGTTATAGCAACATGTCGGGATGGTAAATTATTATCACAATTTATCCTGAAATTGGGTGAATTAATTTCACACACTCTTTAACATTTGGCACAATTCCAGCAAAGTGCCCATTTATTCCACCACAATAAAGACGTGTAGTATTCGAACTCATTCATATTTTTAGACATCCTGGCATTCGGGCAAAAACAAAATTAGTAAGAGTCAATTACTGTTGGCCAGGCATCGATGTCGATGTTGCTTACTGGGTAAAGACATGTATTAATAATTCGACCAGAATACGGGAAGTTCGTTCTCTATTATGACGTATATTATGACAATAACACGTTCAAGTCAAGTTTTCGCCATGCAGCAATCCATGCAACGCCGTATCACTCAAGTACGCATGGGTTACTGGAAAATACTCAGCACTATTTAAAAGATGCATTGAGAATCGTGCAAATACCATTCATTCAGATTCAACTATATGGTTAAGAGACGATCTCAAATCCTTATCAGCGCAGAGCTTACTTGCAGCCAAAATTTAAAACTTCCAGGCAAAATATTTCTACCATTCGATTCTACCATTATGGAGCCAACTGGCTTTATAAGCGTTTTCGCCAAAATGTATTAGATAATTCTCTCTTACGGATACACGTTTAGCTCATCAAAAGGGCTGTCGAATGCTGCGAGTTTGGATTAGTCCGTTGATTGGCCAGTATCTGGCGCTAATTGCCGTAAGAACAATGTGTGGTCCGCCGTGAAATGTCCTAAAATTGTAATAATAGCGAATTAAAGGTTTTGTAAATTCATGATCTCTATGGAAATGAGGATTCGGTGTTTGGAATTGTATGAAATGTTAGCCTTCTTTAAACGTCCATCAACTCTTGACTTTAAACAAATGACTCGTCTTCGATCGTTTGAGACACTACTCGCGCGAATGGGTTCACATCTTTTTCTTGAGCATTTTTTTTCGGCCTTCCCTATCGATGACGGCTAACGCGTTTCTCTGTGACATTACGGCTTAATCACGAGGCCTCTAAACCAAAACTCTGAGTCGAAAATTTTATCAGGCATAAAACCTCGACTGATCAAGTCGGCAGGATTCAAATTCCCTGGAACTTATCTCCATTCGCCCAATTATGGGTCTTGCTGAATCTGCAGCAAAAATGTTCCAGTTATGAGGCTCTGCACTGATCCATAGCACATCTAGCTGAAAACATCTCGCTTGAGCCGAGTGACTAGAGATCCATTGCAAATTTAGAAGCTAAAAGTTCGAGTCGAGCAATACTGACCGTTTTCGTTGGAGCCCACCGGTAACTTCGCGCAAACCAAACGACAGGAAGTTGAGCCGCCATCATGAAGACATCGTCAATAAACACAAGCGCCGTTTTTGACTGGCGTCTAAAAAATAATGAACTTCAATAAACTTAGAATCGCGCTTCCGTAGGGCAAATCAAGAAATACAACTTTCCTTAAGTGACATCATTTGTGTGCGGAAATTAACCCATTTTGAGGCCAACTCCTTATCTAGTGGCTGGTCCCAGTGTTTTTTCAACCCCCAAAGTTTTTGGTAAAATATTTTGGTGATTACCGGACACAGTAGACCCAAAGGGTGTAAAAGATTTGCCATCTCTGACAAAACTACCCTCGTGGTAATGGGTGCCGTTGATTCTACCGACTGGTATGTGTAGCGAAAGACGTCGTGCCTCAGGTTGCCAAATTAATTCCAAAGCCTTGATAACGTCTTGGTCGTCGATTTTCAAATATTTCTGTAGATATTGTGGCTCAATTAGCGACAATTTGTATCGCTGTTAGAACAAAATTTACTAAGTGTGAAGTCACCTCTCTTCAGAATCGCGATTGATTTGTTCATGATTTCACACAGCTTAGAGACTGAATTTTCCCCAACCATCATGTCGTCCACGTTGATGGGAAATTCTTCTTGCTCATCACCTGAAAGAGCCGGTTGCCGTTCCATAAGTGACTCCTCACAGTCGCAGAATCCTGATCGAATCACTTTTGTTATCACGCCACAAAATCATTTGAAAGTTGTTGTCAGGATACTCGAGGCGAACTTGGCAGTATATTTTTTAATGTTGGCCGCAACAAAATGATAAATAAGTCATCCTGAATTTTTGGTCCCGACTGCAAAATATTGTTGAGGAAAACACCAGTTGAGGTATTGCATGCCCCAACGGAAACCACACGCAACTTTGTACTGCAACTGGAAAATTTCATCAGGCAATGGTGTTGTAAAAAATATTGCGGAACTGTCGAATCAAAATCTCGAACAGTTTCTAAGTGTCTCATTTGATGGACTTGAAATGGGGCCAATCACTATAGGTGCTCAAGAATCTTGGTGGTTTCAATTTTGGTAGCCTTTCGTAATGATTGATTTGCATGTTAGTTTCCAAGACCTCTTTAAGTTTCGATTTTTCAAGTCTTCCGCATCAATTAAGGCCGTTATATCGGCTTTGGCATCAATATACTTGAATTCCAAATCGATAAATCCGGAATCGAAATCCTCTCCATCCTCAGACTCGACCTGATCCAATATTTGGTCCCCAACAACATTGCGCCAATTTCAATTCCTTTAGATGGATCTATAGAATACGAAAATTTGCGGCTCTTCAAAAATAAAAAGTTTTGAAGATATTTTAAAACTCCGCACACACTTTAGAACAGATCGAGAAATTTTAAATTGCTATTTCAGATGTTTCGGATCCAATTAAAGGTGTTAGAATAATTTAACTTTTAAATGTCGGGCCCAAATCTGAATGATGACAACATGAACAAAACCGAGTTTGACACAAACAGGGATAACCGAGTTCGTGTACATTGGAATTGGAACTTTATTTCAAATCATTTTAGAACTTGTGACTTATCCTGTTATGCACTTTATGTCGTTTTGAATCGCTTGTCGTTTTGAAATATGCTCTGTCTCTATGACATGACGCCTCGTTTGAACTACATGGAACTCGCTTAACACGAAATGCTGGGAACCGACATATTTTTTCGTGTTAACCGAATTTCGTGTTAAAAGTAGCCAAAAAAAAAATTCTATTTTGAAGTTAATGCTAAACCACATCAAAATAGAGTATTTAAACAGTTTTTTTATTAATACATTTTATAAGTACATAGATTAGGAAAGCTTTATATATTGGTCAATTTATCAAATTGTTTATAAATATGTACTTATGTATGTACTACTTCTTTGAAAAATAATCCAAAATCTTTTTTTGTTCTAAATTACTAATTAACTTAGTTTTTACAAAGGTTTCTAAACTATCCATGCACACACTCATCTCACCGTTAGATTTTACATCTAAATATCGACGCATACTTTGTAACATTTTTCGCATTTTCGCGGTATTGGGAATGGAAACAGTATCATTGTCGATCTGATTATCATCGCTTTCATCACTCGTTGCACCTGCTGGTGGAGCTGCTGGTCGAATAATATTAATAATTTCTTGTCTGTTAATACGGGTGCTGTGTACAGATTATTGTCCAAGTTCAAAAATTCATCCGAAGATACACATGTTTGCAAAATCGACGAGACACGGTGTTCAAACATATCCGTAAAAGTTGGCCCGATTTCTTGTTCTTCAATTTGTACTTCTGCTGAAGGGTTTAATCTTAAAAATCCTGCATTTTTATTCATTCCACGCATCATATGTAATGCATCCAAAACATCAATATTTAATTCTTCTTTCGATTCGATTGCGGCTAACAACTTGCAAAGCAATTGTTTTCGATACAAAAATTTAAAATTTTGAATGTTTCCTTGATCACATGGCTCTAATACGCTTGTGGTATTTGATGATAAAAATATGAGCTTTATTGTCTGTAAGTTTAGATTTGCATGTGCAGGGCAATTGTCAATAATTAGAGCAACTCTCCTCTTCTCGCGCTTAAATTTTCTATCCAAATCCAACAACCAGTTCGTAAATAAATTTGTCGTCATCCAAGCTTTCTTATTAGCAGTATACTCTACAGGCAGTTTCTTCACATTCTTGAAACAACGCGCCTTGAGACTTTTCCCGATTACAAAGAGTGGGAGTTTTTCTGATTGCAAGGCTGAAATTGCAGGCTATCATTGCTGTTAGACGTTCTTTCGTTTTTTTTCCGCCAGAACATTGCTCACCTTTGAAGGCCAATGTTTTATCAGGAAGGCAGCGAAAAAAATGCCCGTTTCATCAGCATTAAAAACATCACGTGGATTATATTCCTGTAGGATTGCAGGCAGGGTAGTTTCAACCAACCTGAATTGGAACAAAATTCTATCCCCATCTCCGATGCAAACACGTCTGCCTTCTCCATAAGCAAGGGTTCAGATATTGGAGCATTTAAACCACATAACCACACTTGCTTAAACCACTTAAGCAAAGCAGCTTCCAAGTCTTCGTGTTTAGACGTTCTGAAACGTTTCCGGTCCGGTTCAAATTTGCTGTTTTCGAACGCTGTAATAATTTTGTCCCGATTTTTCAAAATTGTTGATAACTTTAATTCGGTATCCCGAATTGTTTACAAATTTCCGTTTTCGAACAATCACCCATATTAACGGCATTTATTATCTCCATTTTCACTTTAAGCGGTAAAGAATTCTGTATCCGCACTTGCTTCGCCATTTTACCTCGATAATTTTTTATGTTTGTTTAAACACTGAAACTAAACGATCCTTATAGAAAAAAACACAAAATTTATTTCTATGAAACGTTTATAAATTTCATAACCAAGAGATTGTCTCTACATAGGTCTCTACATAGGTACCGTTTTTCTCAATCATAATGTAAAATTGAAAGTCGTATTCGAACAATTACTGCACCAATAATAACAAATTCATATCGTAATTAAGAGTTAAGAATTCTTAATGACAACTCTACTTAAATCGTACATCCTCTCCCAAAATTTTTATTATTTTCAGACCCTTTTTGTTTCTTTTATTACCAAAGCAATAAAAAAGAAGGTTTTTCATAATCCATCTAATGACTTTAACAACTCAAAATTTTTTCGTGTTATCCGTGTTTGAGATTGTATTATCAAATCCTGTGGACCAAAATATTTTTTCGTGTTATCCGAAGATTTCGCCGTAACCGTTTCGTGTTAAAAGAAAATTTATGTATTGATTATAAACCTTTTGAGAATGGACTGAAGTTGCATTTCGTGTTAACCGATTTTTCGTGTTAAGCGTTTTCGTGTTAAACGTTCTCCACTGTATATAGTTTTGACGAATTAGAAACTAAATCTACCTAGTATGATATGTAGACATGCAAACTCTAACACGATACGCATTATATACTAGACAAACGCTAAAAAATGATTTCTCACGTTTTGCATTGAGCTCGCGCGATCTTTAGTTTTATCGCGCGCGCATAAATTTCATTAACAAAATCTTGTGTAACATTTCGCGCGATTTTTGATTTTATTTGTTCGTCTTCACTATGTATTTGACGAGACATGACGTCGCGACTTTTAAAAATAAATAAACTTTTTATTGTTTTTTGTAATTTAAATTTTTATTTTAAATAATGAATTGGGTTTTATTGTTTTCGGTTTGTTTGTTTGTGTTTGCTGATTTTTTTTTGCGCCGGTTTGGAAGATTGACCTCGTCTCAATGTTTTTTTCGTTTCATATGTTGCGGTTAAAATATTTCTCAGGTAATAATAATATTGTGTAAATGCCTGTTTGTGTTAATATTTTGTTAAGCGTTTTTTTTTTGTTGTTGGGGAGAGGGTGTCTGTTTTTTGTGGAACTTACGTAAAAACAAAAGAAGTTATAGGTTGCTTAATTTTGATGTGGAGACGCTGAAGACACTTTAATTGTTGGTTTGTTGCTAACCAAACATATATGCTTATACGAATATTTTTGCTCTCCATTCGAGAAGTAGGTTAGTTGTTTGCATATGTGAGTGTATCGATGAAATGTGGTAAAAGTATTTGTAACACACGATTTTATTTCTAATTTCTAAGGCATCGTTATTTCTACAGATAAATTTGAAGCACGTGGCATTTCAAATTCATGTCTCTGGATATTAACACTTTAGTTACGCCATCTACAGGGTAGCAAAATATTTTCCGAGTAACGGACCGTTCGATTCTAGGCGGACGGATTTTTAAGGCGAAGGTTGTTCAATTAATTGTTGTTGTTAACATTGTCCTTATGAGGCCACGGTTTTTGCATTACCCATCAATAAAAGACCCTTGCTGTGTTCAATTTAAAATTTAAACAAAACCTGTAACTTGAACATCAACCGCGCCATGTGTCCAAAAAGGACAGTCTGTTTCGTGATTCATCTGATAACCATGGGGATAGATCCACCCTGAACCCCAATCCCTTAATTAAATGATAGGATTCTTTTAAGGAATAATCTGCGGTCACTAATACGTTAATATCGAAGCTGAATCAGTAAATTTTTAAAGTGGGAACGGGATGCTTCATAGTTTCGTGAGAAAAATGCTTTGCAATCCAAGAAACCAAAAGAAAAGAACAGTGCGCTACAGAGTACCACTCTGACAAAGAAGAATCAAGAGAAGAAACTGACTGGATCCTAAAACAGAACAGGAAGAAAAGACCTGTAAAAAAAAGGAAGGCAGAATCTTCTCCAGAGATTGTAGCTTCAAACCGCACTTCAAAAAGTGGTATATTAAATCAAAATCAGCAAAATAGACCAGCTCATGAAAATCTTCATACCAAAATTAAGGAAAAGGCACCACCGCCAATCAACATTATTGTCGTAACTGAAAGAATACAGAGTTGTAGCACTGAACAATAATATTTGGAAAATCAATACAACAGATATTGAAAGTTATAGAGCCTTGGCTGGAAAGCTGACAGATGAAGGCAAGGAATGGTACACATACGAGGACAAAAATGATCGTCCGATAAAAGTGATGGCCAGAGGTCTTCACCCAACCTATACAAAGCAGGATATAATGGAAGACCTTACACACCATAGCTTCAAAATAGAGGTAAATATTTTAAAGAAAGGAAAAACCCGTAACTGATCAAGTGGTCAAATTTAATAAAAAGGACCATTATTTATACATACTTTTAATAGTAAGGAAAAAGTAGAAACAATTTTCAATATTAGGGCAGTTTGAATAGAAACGATAAGAAAATCCACAGGCTTGATACGTCAGTGTCAGAAATTTCAAGGATATAATCACATGCAGAAATATGGCAAAAGAGAGCCTAGATGTGTGAAATGTTCGGGGAAACATCTCGCCCAAGCTTGTAAGTTGACAAAAACTACGCCTCCAAAATGTGTAAACTGTAACGGAGAGCATCCCGCTAACTATAGAGGATGTGAAGTAGCTAGGAAACTTCAAAATCTGAGAAATAAAAAACGACAGAGTCCGCTAAACCGTGGGATGCCCAGTAATGAGACAATGTCCAAAACCCCAGTGGTAGAACTACCACAAACAAGTGCAATAGCAAGCCGAAAAACATACTCTCAGATTGTATAACAGCGGGAAATAGTAAGTAACAAGAAGATGGCCAAAGCCTAATTCTTGAAAAAAATTAAAGAATATAGAAGCCTTAAACTTAAGGCTACTAAAACAAGAAAGAAGCCTGGACAGAGATACCATTATCAAAAAAGAAAATTTGCCTACAATTACAAGTCTCACTTAAAACTCCGGCAGAACTTGATGTTCAATTACTTCTGAAAAACAGTATTCTATAAGCAGCGTGGCAGCGTACACCTCCTATTCGTAATCAAACGGAAAATCACATCAAATATCTAGTAGAATTGAAAGATCTGGTTAGAGAAAAATGGAAACAGCGAAAAATCTGGCAGAGGAATCGAGCACCACAAAGCAAATTACGGCTTAATTATTTAAGCAGCAAATTAAAAATGCTTATCAAAGAAATCAAGAACAAATCATTTTGTGAATACTTAGCTGGTTTTCTAGCAACAAGGCCACTAATTATTCCCTTTGAAAAGCACTAAAGGTTATAGCTCCGATCAAGAATGATGATGGAACTTGGGCTAGAAGTGCCAAAGAAAAAGCTGCATTGTTTGCAGACTATTGAAGACACATTTCAACCCCTTCCAAGGAAAACAGCTGAAGAAAATATAATTCCAGTAAATAAAGTGAATAACCTATAAACATAAGATCTGTAACACTACAAGAGCTAAAAAATGAAATTAATAAAAAATTAAGTTCAAAAAAATCCCCTGATTATGACCTAATCACTGGACTTATAGTTAAAACTCTACCAGAAAGAGGATTACGAAAATTACTGCAAATAATCAACGCAGTGGAAAGTGGCAGAGATGATAATGATTCTAAAACCTAATAAGCCGCCAACAAGAAAATATCGTACAGGACGATGCCCTACTTCCTACAATTTCAAAATTATTTGAAAAGCTACTACTCAAGAGGTTAAAATCAGTAATAGAAGTCAGAAAACTCATTACTCCTTACCAATTTGGATTTATCACAGAATCATAGATCTAATTGAATATACTGCGGAAAATAAAAATATATGCTCAAGTGTCTTCTTGGACGTAGTATCTCAAACCATCGACAAAGTATGTCGAACACAGAGATCTTCCGAAGCAGTTTTTCCTGATTTTAAAGTCATATCTACAGAAAAAGTGAAATTAGCAAATTTTTGATTTTCAGGTTTTGTTTCATCTTTTAAGGCCGGTACACTGCTGAAGTGAAATGAAATTTCTCACATAAAATTGACACAAGCGAAAACGACAATGAAAATTTCAATGCTGAATTTTACTTTGCGGTACGCAGTTTAACTAGCAAAATGGGAGTTTTCGTATTAGAATACAGATGTCTCTATTTTATCTCTACACATGTTTCACTTCATTTTTATCTACGCGGACGCTAAATGTGAAGATAAATTTTGACAATTTCATTTGCTTTTGCGTTTTGAGGATAATTAACTATCGAAGTGAATTTTATTGTGCAAAATATGTTGTCAAGTTATTATACGCACTAAAATATTTACGAAACTCGTCAAACTAAATTTTCACATGAGATTTATCTTCCTATTTTTGCAGACCAGTGAAAATTTTATTTCACTTGAACAGCGCACTAAGCTTTACAATCAATTTTTTATCTATTTCCAACATGTTCACAATTTAGCATTTGATAATCACAGTTTCTTAGAACTGACAGCTACATGATCTCACACTCAGTTGACTCAAATATACTCAAAGGTTAAAACCAAAAATAGGCGATTACCAATCTTTGCGTATTATAGAGTAATGTAGATCTAATATAGTAAATAATTGGCTGCGTATGATGTCACTCTAGACTGGTGCAATGTGGTTTACAATTTCATTGAATTATTCTTTTGGGATTCACGCTTTAATGTGTCTTTGACGATTAGATAGCATTGCTTATGTATGATTCATATGTGTTCACACTAAATTAAGTGAACATAAATGATCATGATCGTCAATATGTTTTATAATGATCATCACAAAATGAAATTTTAAAATTCATTGTCGATCGCACAGCCGTGTGAATGATTGCTGAGTGTGCAATGACGCTTCTAGTAATTTCCCTTTTTATCTTACAAATTGTCTTAGAAAAAAAAAAAAAACTTTAAAAAGATCACACGTTCAAGTTTATACTATACATACATTTACTCATTTATGATAATATTTATCAATTTAATTATCATAATATTCAACAAGAGTCTCTTTTAGCTGGACAACAACAACAACACAACATTAAAACCAGACATTCTGGTTTACTACCCGCCTTGTAAGCAACGAGCTACGTACAACAATAAAAAAAAGGTCAGGAAGTTATTTTTTTTTTTTGGTACAACAACTTATGGAAAATAAATGATCGCGCAAAAAATTCCCAAAACATCATAAAAGATGTTCGCAGTTTAGTATCACAGATTTTATATATACATATTTGCTCTTCTTTGAATTGTTTTGTTGGTGATGATCGCCGCCACAACTTGATACAAAAATGATCATAAAATTATCACTTTGCTGCTAAACTTTTACTTTTAACAAAAAAAAAAAACTTTTTTTTGACGCTGTTGATATTTACACGGTTAGATATTAGATTGTCGTCAATCCAAATCAAATAAAATAAATTCAAGTTAAAATTAAACCAAACGAAGATCATTTTGATGTTAATTTATTGTGTTGATATATTTTATAATACCCGTAACGATCGTTTCGTTATATGTGATTTGATCATGGATTTTATGACTTCTGGTTTGGTTGAGGAAATTTACATGTTTTGCTTGTGCTGCTTGATAAATCTGGACCAAATATGACTGACTATGGTATGTGAGTGTTGAATGAGTTAATAGGATAAAAAAAAAAAAAAAATTGCTTGCGTAGTTATTTATAAAAACATCGTTTGCTTAAATAGTTTTTATGCGGTGTGTACAAAACATGTAGATCAAACGGTTTGGAAGGCGGAATGTAATTAACAGCAGTCTGATAATCATCACAGGTATTGAATGATTTATTGCCAGTACAAAAATATCAGCGAGAATGTCTTTTTCCTGGATTGGACTAAACACAAACTGTATATTTTAGTCGAACTTCAGTTCTTCATTCAAAATCAACGGAAAAAGATCAATGTCTAGACGAGTGCAGCATAAACCACGTAACCATAAAACAATTCCTCCAAAAAATTTGTATGGTTTAACGAAATTGGAGTAAATATGCTGAATGGGACTTTTCTGGAATTCGTTATTTATGTATCATTGTTAAGAAGTTAGACACAATCGAAAGCTTCTGATTAAGAAAGATTGCCTTACACCAATTCTTAGTGTTAATTTCAAACGGAAAAACTTCCAATTTTATTGAATAGGTTCATCAGGCGGCCGAACATCTACCCAATTAACATTAGTTACACAATCAGTTGTATGTGAAATTGCCAAGGATGAGTTAATTGGTGAAAATTTTAATTTTAAAATATTGGGGACTACGATTCCTTTAATGCTTTTCTTGACAATTATAATTGCAGTGCATTTGAAGGTAACGATCATTTAGATGAAGTATTGAATGAATTTGGAATGTAGGAATGAAGAAATTTATTCCTAAATTTAAATCCCCGCATCAGAAAAAGAAACTGTGGCATAATAAACTTTTCCCTACTTCTGATAGGCACGCTGTTTTTGAATCCTTGGGAAATGAATTCCGAATATTGAATAAATTTATTTACAACAATTACCTTTTGGAGATTGAATCGAACATAAAAGGTAGACCTGATAGCTTCTGGGATTTCATTGATTCTAAAAGAAAAATAAAGGGATATCCGTCTATTATGTTTTTGGATGTTCGGGTGGGTCATTTGAAAGATAATTGTAGCTTGTTCGCCGACTTTTTTGAGAGTGTTTATTGATTGATTAGGAAAGGAAAGGCATGTTAGTAACAAGGAATCGACCCGGTTCCAGACACCTAAGTAGTCGATAGTTAGTATATTTTTGTTAGAAATATATGATAAATAGTCAGCAAAAGACAATACAATTTCTAAACTACATGTTTGCTTGATTCTTGAAGTTTCTGGTTGCTGAGTGAGGTTTTTCCGCTATTTCTGAAAATCCAAATCGAAATTAATTACTTATCGCTAACTACTACTTTAAAATAAACTAAAGAATTATTTAAACTCTGAAACCCTCATGTTTTAGGTTCAGATCAGATTTTTGGGCCCTTCTAATAAATATAATTAGTACCCGCTTCCTGACCACTGAATGGTTAAAGTTTCTGGTAAAAAGTATTTCTTGTTCAAGATTCGAACTACAGACTTCAGCACATGAAGCACATATTCTACAGTTAAGCTACATATTCCTACATTAGCTTCTTGTTGATCTTGGAGAGTTTATTCATTCTGAAAATCGGAATTAAGTGTAATCCTTAAAAATGATTAATTCTGGAATTATGTTGTATTCTGAAAATTAATTTATTTATCAGTAAACTAAGGAAGAAACTCCTTTAAATACTCTTCACACTTATATTAATAAATAATGACTGATGAATAAATCATCTAATCCTAAAACTAAAGTTAAGCTCAAACTAATATGATAAATAAAGCATTTCCGCTAACCTGTCACTCAGATTATACATAGAAGTTTGATCTGTGATGAACGCTGTCCTTAATGAATTATAATTAATGTCACCAGTAACCAAGAATAATATGGTAAAACACTAATTAGTTGCTAAAGTATATGTATTCCGAGCTGAAGTTTCTGTCAGGGGGAGAAAAATCAAGACAGCACTATTTCTAAAACTACCTATCCGCTGAATGCTTAACGTTACTGGAAATCTGTGTTGGGTTTATCGGAATATTCCTGAAAATTTAAATCAAAATAATCAGTTTTTCGTTATTTCTAGGAAAGTAATCTTCATTTATTCAAACTGCATTCAAAACTTATAGAACAGTAGCTCAGCTATAATCTAGTATAATAAATCAGTTTCGCATCATCCACTCATTCAAAAAATCCCCGCCACATTAGCCACTATCGTAATTCAAAATACAGTCGCCAACCTTTCACCAACACTACAGAACTGCTAAAGTCTACCCCCGTGATGAAGGTGTGATAAAATGTGGTAAAACAAAATAAATAAAACCAACATTTACTACAACCATTTCCATGCCCGTCACCATTTCACTGCAAAAACCAAAAGCAATATATGCACTTTCTTTGGTAAGTGGAATAGCCACCTTCACAACAATGAAAATGCAATTCCTGCTCAAAATTTTTCCAAAATTCATTTCCCCCACTTTTATCAGGGAAAATTAACGATTCAATAAAATAAAATTCCTTGTCACGGCCTGTACAAACCCACTCGGCGGCTTTGACTGAACACATACCAATCAGTAGAAAGGTTTGATGTAAAAAATAGCCAAAACTCCCCTTACCGAAGCAATACAACAAAATAAACCAACCAAAGCAAATTAAAACAAGATAAAACATGAAAAGATTTTATCGCATATGATCAGAACCATCTTGATGTGAATAGAGCCGTAAACTAATTCATTTATTTTCATAGTATTTATATGAAAAAACGCGATTTCGATTGACGATAAAATATGAATTAAAAGTTAAACCCAGTTAAATAATTTTTTAAGAAATCGCTAACAAACAACTCAATGTCTTACTCATTTAAAACACAGATTCTCAAATTTCCCTATTTTCCAGCAATAATCAAAAGAAAACAAGGGAAATTAAATTAAAAAACATTCTACAACAACAACAATGTGTATTAAAAAGAGGAAATTCAGTTTAATGACGATATCATATCTCCACATCTAAAACTAATGGTAAGAAAAAAGCCAACACTTCTCCGCTCAACAATCAAAATAAAAATAAATCACAAATCAAAGAGTAACAGCAAAAAAAAAATAAAAATAAATCGATACAATGAGTGCGAAGCAAACAAAAAATCAAAACAGTCTAGCATGCTTTGCAAATTCAAAATAACTATAGAAACATATTCGAATTCAAATTTGAATGGAGGCAATAGGCATTTTCGAAAATAGACCAAAGTAACTTCAGAGTAAGTTTTAATTTATATTATGTTGGTAACAAAGTTACTCAAATTACCTTTCACATACAAAAAAGTAAGAAAGAATTTCGAGTGCGTTTGTTTCATGAAGTTACTTTTAGGCATCTCAACTCAAGCGAAGCGCTAGAGCGAGAAAGATGCATTATATCTCGGCTATTGATGTCTGTTAACAAGTATTAAGTAGAAAAGTACTTATTCGATTTTCATGAAACAAAGACAGACTTATAGACCTTGATCAGATAAGAAAAAAATGGTATGGCTAAGATCTTTAGGTGGTCGGACTCCAAAGTTATAGACGCGTAAAGATTTCCTTTGCAATACATTTAAGTAAAAACGAAAAACAATAAAAGTACATAATAAGATGCATACTATGTTCAAAATTTTTATTGCGTATGAATGAATGAAAATGATTTTGTTTGAATGTATATAAAGTAGTGTGCATGCAAGTCCAATTATTATTGTTGGATTTATTGTAGAATTGGTGCCTAATGGTATATGTAGATATTATTTATACGGCATTGTTGAGATGCCGGTAATGCGATTACATCCTGTAATGGTAAGCCTGCCATACGTCCCGTTTTGGGAGGGACAGCCCCGTTTTGGCAGCGTTTGTCATTCCGAGAAATTATGTCCCTCTTTGTCCTGCTTTAATGCTTTTTGTACAGTTCGTCCTTCTTTATGCTTTTGTTTCGAAATACAAACCATTTCTCATAATTTATTTGTAAAAGAAAAAACAAAGGGAAATTTCATTTCATCTTCCAACAGTAAATCTGTTATAGGAAATTATTTTAGTCTCTCTCCTACGCTAGCTATTTAAATGAATGGACAAAATCCTTTGAAGAAATAAAATTTTTTGGATGGACATTATTAAAAAAAAATTATAGAAAAATGAAGTGATTTATTGCCTTGAAAAATTAATGGGGAGATTCAAAACCAATATGAATATCGATGATCTAAAACTATCGGACGAAATAAGCCGTGTTAATATTTTTTTGTCCCCTGAAACTCTTTTAAACTGGAATAGCAATAAAGAGCAATCCGATAAAAAATGGGTCAATATAATTACACATTTAAAAAAAACGAAATTCCCCATGAAAATTTATTGAAGTTGCTAGAAATATACTTGTGTTTGTTTACCTGCAACAAATGAGGCAGTAGAACGTAGTTTTTCGATTATCACTAATATATGAGCAGGTGATAAATCAGCTTTGGGTTTTGTTATACAATAAATGAATTTAAAAAAACACTGAAAATTACTGTTTTATGGTAATACGTGTCGCAAAACAAAGTTTAAAACATGTCCCTCCCTGTCCCTCCTAGATATCAGAAATCCATAAAATGTCATGCTTTGACCATTTTGATATCTGGCAGCTTAGTAATGGGTTTCCTACTATTTTCATTGCTGAAGTTACTTTAATCGTTCGTAAATAGATGGGTAACTTTAAAGTTTGAAACTTACTATGAAGTTACTTTGGTCTATTTCCGAAAATGTCTAATGAAAGAGATGATTATTGTATTGTTTATAAATTTCGAGTTATGTTGATGACGTACCTTATTCTTCATGACGATTTTCACTAAGAAATAAACATTTTCAAGACTTGATTTTTCAATCAAATAACGTTACATGTTTCATGAACATTTTCATATAAAAACAAAACAAAAGCTCGTATTTCTAATAAACTAAAACTGTAAATGAAAATAACCGTTTTCCCATATATGTACGTTCATAGTAAAGAAAAAATTTTATGTACCTTATTTTAAGCTTAGTAAAAAATACAGTCGATACTGGAGGCTCTTATTATACAGTAGGCTTAGAAAAATAAAAATATAGTTTTACACAATTCATATCACATATATGTATATTGTATATAAACCAATAGATGTGAATATGAAAATACCTTCCTAACGGTTTCTGGCCAGTACCGTTATTTAATTTTTAACCACGTTTTCTTATTAAATTAACACAATTCACACATATTATTAATATTACACGCTAGACACTGCACCACAACACATAAAAGCACTGTAAACTAATTATTTCACAATACTAATCTACTTTACACCACACTAAATAAATAACATAAAATAAATTAAATTAAAATTAAATTCTCGAAGAAGACGACAAAAACACGTCCTTCTTCTTCGACCGTCAACTACCGACCTCCCGACTTTATTGAGAGTGTTTATGTAAAGAAACCGGTTGCCATTTATTTTATTTTTATTTTATTATTTCACCAACAGGATAAATCCTTTTTTTATTACACTTAAATACAATTTTTATTTTAATTCTTAATTAATTTTTTTAAAAGACATTTAGACAAATGCAAATCAATTACATTAAAATTAACATTAAACTGTCGACAAATCGCCGGGATAGGAGCATTATATGCATAATTAGTTTTAAATGTGGACAAATAAATAAAATGCCTAATCCGCACAGGTTTACAGGGCACATGAATATCTAAACTAGAAAGTAGTTCCGGGTAATCGAAGGTACCATTTTAGAACATCAGCGATGAACATTGAAGCGGCAATTTTACGTCTTTCCAGTAAAGATTGTAAATTGGCAAATTTACATCGGTCGCTATAGGGTGGCAAATTCTTTTTATTTAGCCACATTGGAATGTTGGGATCAAAAGGCCAATTCATTTTATGAAGAAAATAAATAATGAATTGCTTTTGTACTCTTTCAATTCGATCAATATAATTATTGTACGCTGGATGCCAAATAATCGATGCATATTCCAAATTAGACCGGACGACAGAACAGTACAAGCTTTTAATGGAATGAGGATTACGAAAATCCTTAGTGACATGACGAATGAATCCAAGTAGACGGTTAGCCATGGTCCCGGAAATTCAATTGATGATCCAACACAACTCCTAAATTCTTAAATGTCATTACTCGTTCAAGCTGATGAAACTCATAGTCTTACACTTGTCCAAATTTAAGAGTAATCTATTTAAACTCGACCATTTGTATAGCAAATCAAGATCACTCTGCATTTCTAAGCAATGTTGAAGAGTACCTACAGTTTTTGTAATCCTCAAATCGTCCGCATATAACTCACATTCGCAGTTCTGGAACAAAGAAACAATATCATTAATGAATATATTAAACAACACAGGCCCTAGGTGAGAACCCTGAGGAACACCAGAATGAACTTCAATCGTCTTAGATGTTACACCGGCAATTTGAACCATCTGCTCACGATTTCGCAGATACGATTCAATCCACTTCAAAAATAATGTATTCACTCCAAATCTGTCCAATTTGGCAAGGATGAGCTCACACTGCGGAGAGTCAAAAGCCTTCGAAAAATCCGTGAAAACCACATCAAGCTGACTTCTGGAGTCAAAGGCCCCAAATACTCGAGATGATAAACTTAACAGGTTTGTAGTGGTAGAACGGTGTCTGATAAATCCATGTTGTTCGAGTGCTAATGATGATTTGACATTAAAATACAAGTATTCAGATATAATGAGCTCAAATAATTTTGGAATCGAAGATAATATTGATATGCCACGATAATTTTTAATGTCACTGCGTTTTCCAGATTTAAAAACAGGAATAATAATTGACCTCTTCCATATCGAAGGAAATACACTACTCGATTCACCACGGTAACGACATATTCGATATCGAGCTATTGTCCAGTGCGGCTGAAAAAAAAATGTTCCTTGCAATTGGAAGTTGATACCGTTTTGAATGAACTACTCTCGCTTGATACTAATCAAAGTGCAGGTCTCGATTCCACCCCCACCCCCCCCCCCCTTGGTTCTTAGGGTGACAGCCCATTTTAGTAATTTTTAAAAATTATGGTAATCGCGAATTATGCTTCTCTGGTTTGGCTGAGTAATCCTATATCGAGATTGTCCCGCTGGGCAAATGATTTTGAACTCCAGTTTAGAGAGGGAAAATCAAATGTAGTATCAAATCTTGCTGTTGATTATATTCAAGATGAGCAATATTGGCCGATTTTAGGAGATAGTTGGCAAAACTACTTTGATATCGAATTGTTTTCTGCAGAAATTTTTAATCAGTAAAACATAGGGGATATTACCAGTAAAATGAAAAAGTAGTATTAGTTTTAGTTCTTACCATTCACGTATAGACTAATACTCTTCGCACAAAAAGTATGGCATGAAGTAGTGGGTCTTATTTTGAGATTGTGAAAACTAATCATTGAATAAAATCAGTTGTCCTTATCTGATGACGAATAAATCTTTTGGGCTGAATCCACTTTGTTCAAAAATTGCTCTCATTTGATTCCGGTGAGTTAACTCGTGATTTGCCTTTAACATGATTCTCCATTCCGCTTTAGATAACTGAAGCTTGAGGTCCCTCGCTTCCATTACAAAATCCATACAATAAAAAAGTGAAGCATCATACGAAAAATTGCCCCAATCTAATGTTGGCAAGAGTGAATTGCCCCCCCCCCCCCCCCCCCCCCCCCAAAATAATAACTTTCATGTGGCTCATTTTTTCGAACGATTCGATATATTTTAATGTCTACACTTAAATGGGCCACCTGGCCCAATAATCGAATAATAATTAAGTAATAAAATGAAAATTTTCAGAGCTTTCAGGGAGTATTTCAAACCACTTGTTGTGTTTTATGTGATAATCAGTTATAGTTTGTGTAGGAGAACATAAATACAATATAAAAATATTGAGGAGGGTTACGTTACGGTATAGTACAAAATATAATCACCTGTTAGCTGTCATAGTATCGCACATTCCATTTAATTAGTTTAATGAAATTCCAAATAACATACAAACAATATTATATCGGAACGAAGAATTATATTCAGTCTAACTGTCAAAAACACGCACAGAGTCAAGAAACTAAATGAATTGTAAATTCAAACCGAATTAATAAATTCTTCGTATTTAACCTGTTTTCCTCTCAAAAATCTTATCGATATTCTTAATCACATTCTATATTATGTGTATATATATACAATGTAATAAGACGAAGAACAACAACCAAGTCATACATAAGTATAAAGAATTTTTCTTCTTTCCACTCCAACTTCTTTAATTTTTTATTTTTTTAGACTTTTCCCACCATAACGAAGTCATATTTGGGTAAGTATTGTAATTGCGAAAAAAAATGTTGATCCAGATTTTCATTTCCTGTCAGTCCTATAATTTTATTAGTTTTGTTTTGCTTCTTATTTTCACAAATCTCAGTTTGTGTTAACTTTTAGGTCCATTCGATCCTAGAATAGAGGAGGTTGTCGTGGAAAAGAAAACTGCCAAACAGAACCATGTTAAACTTTACCGGTGTCTTCACGATACAATGAATAGGTAACCGTTTAACATAATTTAATTTCTAAATAAAAATTATTTCTGTAAAGATTGACATTTAATGACGGACATTAATTGTGAAGTGCATTAATACATTTTTGTTTCCATTTTCGAGTGAGTCTGTGATTTGGCGGATTGAGAGTAGAAGATTTATATTATTATGACAAATTGTGACATTGGGAAAGGAGTCTCCAAATTTAACAAGACTCGTGACATCTTTTAAGGACCTTGCTCAAAATAACGGAAAATCTTGACGAAACGAAACGAAAAAGTGTCGTTCGAGGAATCGGATAGACTCAAATTTTTTTTATAATAGTTTTCGTTTTAATATCAAAACGATAGATTACAACTTATTATTTATTAGAAAATCTATATACAACAACAAAAGATGGGTATAAAACGAATAAGAAGAAAACGATGTGGAAAAAAGCTTAAAGACATGAAACTTTTTTTTTTGTTTTGTTTGCATTTCTTTCTTTTTGCTCTTTGATTTATTCGTGATCTATTCGTTGATAAAGTTATTGGTAAAAATGGTAACACACAATTAATTGTATTAATTATGAGAATGTGGAACTATGCTGTCTCCGCCATGTACAGTCCAGTTCTTTTTTTTTTTTTTTGTATTGCTTTTAACCCTTCAGCTATGGAGTGCTTTGATATAAACGCGGTTATCAAGATGAAATCGTTTTGTATGGTAAAGGGTTAAATAGATTATCTGACCGGTAATATAACATCCTGTATACATTGTATTTATATTGACCTAGAATTTCAGTTTTGTTTATTAAAAAAAAATAAAAAATAAAAATATTCAATGCAACATTGTATTAATGATTAGAAAATATTCCTCCCTCACCTTGTACTACAATGTATCGTAGATTTATGTTAAACTGTAAATATTATTCAAGCTCAAAACTATGTAGATTTCGTAACCTTACTTTCTTGTAACAAATTTATATCGCATTATTGCAATAAAGAAAATATTTAATTAGTCTAAATCAAGTCTAACTTAATTTATATCGCTTAAGCTAAAACTGTCTGCAAGGTTACGTTAAATCACCATAGGCCGATATTTGGAACAAAAGGCGAAAACCAAGTTTAAACATTTTTCGCAAGAAGAAATTTTTACTCTGTATCACCCATCAATGTCGCTCTATCTATTGCACTCTCAATGTTATCTGCATTAAACTTTGTAATAATATGTATAGGTATAAGACAAAAATATTATGTTTACTAGTCCACCACGTTTTCAATTCCAAAACTGATTGGATGGGAAAATTATGATTCCTGGAAAGTTACTGAAAGAGGATATCTTCAGTATGGGGAGTTGTGGGATTGCATCATCAAAGTTGATCAGAAACCAGTTATTGTAACTAAAGCGTTAGCAATAATTACATTACATAATTGATCCTGTAAATTATGTACATGTGCAAGATGCGAAATCAGCTAAAGAAACTTGGGAAAATTATGAAAAAGCGTTTCCGGTTCAGGATTAACACGAAGAATTGCTTTAATGAGAAGATTGCCTGATTGCACATCAATAGAAGATTACGTGAATAGAATTATATCAGCTGCGTAAACTGAATACGATAGGTTTTACGGGTGGTGATGGGTGGATAGGTATAATTTATTATTAACCAGGAATAAAAATTAACGCAGACTCGATTAAAAATAAATTGCCACAAGATGTCAATTGCTACATGTGTTGCGTTAATTAGTAAGAATCAAACGCCAATAAAAAAGGGTAATTCCAAGTTTATAAGATGTTACGAGTCTAATAAGCCAGGTCATTTCTCAAGGAATTGCCCGGACAAAAACCGAAATGAAACAAAAGGCTAATCAAGTAAAACTTTTTATATAACGTTTATGAGTAAAGTAAATAATACTGACTGGTACTTTGATTCAGCTGCAATGTCACATATGAAAATGCTCCGGGTGATGTTAAACTATATTTCAGAACCAACGAACAGTGAAGCCGTAACGGCCAACAGTGAAAGTATGACAGTAATATCAAATTAAATATTAATGTTGATAAAAATATCAAAATAGTAAGCTGCCAAAATGTGTTATTCTTTTATCCAGTTAGCCAGATCGTTAATACAGATAAAAAAGTGATATTTGATAAATCGGGGCAATAGTTTATAATGCTGAAACAATATTGATTGACGCAGCAATTCGTCGGAATGATTTATTTGTTTTAAGTCAACCCAAACAGCAGTTTGCAGCAAGCAGTACACAAGTATGATAGATGATCCAGCAACTTTATGCCATCGTAGAATGGGTCTTATGAATGTTAAACAATTTTTTATTTGGTTTAGGGCTCTTTTTTATTTCTTTAAACTAATTAAAGCTTTAGCTTTCGAACCCTCTTCGGATTCATTTTCAAAAGCGTAATGAAAAATATAACAAAAAATTCTTTCTTTTATACATAAATCAAAAAATAAAAAATAAAGCAATCACAAATTTTTATTAAAACCGACTTTTCATGGAAACGCACCGCTATGTAATTTTCGAAGAAAAAAAAAACTTTGCTAAGGCGCTTTCATGTAAAAAAGGTTGTACATTTGAATAAAAATAAAATTGCACGAGGCAAAAAACAATTTAGATGAACAAATCATATGAGTTGCCAATATAAGCATAATCTTCAACGACATTGATTGAATTTGTACTTGATTTAATTTGTAACATTTCCAAAATCGATCTTTTTCTAAAATTTTTTTGTTTCTCGAGAATTTTTATGTTATCTAAAGTGATTTTATGGTTCGTATTTTTCAAATGTCGCGTAAGTGCACTAATGCTTAAATTTTGATCTTTATTTATGTCACTTTTGTGTTGGTAAAATCTTTTCTCTAGAAACTGTTTCGTCTGTCCTGTGTAGGTAGCGTTGCAACTACATTGTACCTGATAAACAACATTTGATTGCTTCTTTAAAGGAGTGTTATCTTTAATTTTAGAAAACAAGTTGTTGTTTAAGCTTGTGGCTGCACGTCCTATAATTTTAAAGTTATAATTTTTGAAAAGATTTTTGATTTTTTCGTAAAGATTTTTAACGTAGGGAATGGCCAAATAATTAGTGGGTTCATTTATTGATCGAGAAATAAAATTTGTATGGACATTTTTTTGTTTCCAAATTATGTGGTTTACCAATTTTTCCGGATACTGATTGCGAAATAATGTATCTTTTAGAATTTTTAGATTTTTATTGTAAAATTTAGTATCGGAAAGTTTCAGAATTTTTTGGGTCAGAATTTTAATGGTATTAATTTTATAATTGTATGGAAGCCAAGAATGAAAATTTAAATATCTGCCAGACCAAGTATTTTTATGGTACCAATCACACGAAATTTTGCCATTTGGTTCATGGATCAGCAGAATGTCCAAAAATGAAATTTTGTTATCTACTTCTTTTTCTAAGGTAAATTTTATTCTGTCGTTTTTCGAATTAAATTTTTCCAAAAATGAATCAATTTTATTTATTGGTATTGCCGTAATTATATCGTCCACGTATCTGAAGTAAAATAATGGTTGAAAATCTAAAGAATTTAGAACCGAATTTTCCAAATTTTCCATTACCAAATTTGCTATGATAGGACTTATTGGTGAGCCCATAGGTGAGCCGAAAATTTGTTTATAAATTTTGTTATCAAAAGAAAAATCGGAATTGTTCAAAACTATATCTAAAGCCGTAAAAAATTGTATTTTAGTTAATTTTGATTTAGCATTTTTCTTTATATTTCTCCAATTTTGACTAATAATATTTTTAACAATTTGGCTATCGACGTTGGTAAACAAAGAGATAACGTCTAAAGAGATTAACAGAAAATTTTGAGGGATCGTAACATTACTAATTTTATTTTTGAAATCTTCAGAATTTTGTATGTAAGAATTTGTCCTTCCTATACTAGGTTTTAGAATATTACCCAAAAATGATGCTAATGAATATGTTGGGCCATCTATGAAACTCACAATTGGTCTATACGGCAAATTTGGTTTGTGGATTTTTGGTAAACCGTATAATTTTGGAATCACTGCGGTGTAACACGTTAAATTTTTTCTTGTTTTCACATCAATATTCCCAGATTTCTCCCATTCTTTTACCATTGAATTTATTTTCGTCTGTATTGGTGTCGATAAGTCTCTAACAATTTGTAGGTAAGTGGAACCGTCATTTAGTAAACTGTACATTTTTTCCAAATAGTTTTTTCGTAAAGTTACAACCGTTACGTTACCCTTGTCGGCCTTTGTGACCATAATCCCTGGATTATCTTTTAGAAAAGTCTTAGTTTGTTTGACATATGTTAAAATTCTTTTTTCGACTGGCATTAAATTTTGAAATTTTGTACTATTTTTGTAATTAGTTAAAATGTTTATAAAATTGTTCCGAATATTTACACGATCGTTGTCATTTAAACCAAAAATTGCACTTTCCACATCTGAAATAATTTTGAAATATGGAATTGAAGAGCCGATGGTTGGAGGACAAAATTTATTTCCTAAACTTAAAATAATTTTAACATGACACGGAAGTTCGATGTTTGAATAGTTTACCAGCCATTTATCACAAGTCCCAAAAAAACCATTCGTTAAAGTGTCTAAATTATTATTTATGATTTGTTCAAATTTTGATTTTTGTCTCACCTTAATTTCATTGAAATGAAAATTGAATGTCCTTTCCGCATGTTGAAAAAATTCTTCGAATACGCTGGCTGGTAAAATTTCTTGAAGAGATCGACTGAGTGTAGTTAAATTCCTTTTTATACAATTAATGTTTCTAATAGTCATCAAACCAAATACTTGGTCTGGCAGATATTTAAATTTTCATTCTTGGCTTCCATACAATTATAAAATTAATACCATTAAAATTCTGACCCAAAAAATTCTGAAACTTTCCGATACTAAATTTTACAATAAAAATCTAAAAATTCTAAAAGATACATTATTTCGCAATCAGTATCCGGAAAAATTGGTAAACCACATAATTTGGAAACAAAAAAATGTCCATACAAATTTTATTTCTCGATCAATAAATGAACCCACTAATTATATGGCCATTCCCTACGTTAAAAATCTTTACGAAAAAATCAAAAATCTTTTCAAAAATTATAACTTTAAAATTATAGGACGTGCAGCCACAAGCTTAAACAACAACTTGTTTTCTAAAATTAAAGATAACACTCCTTTAAAGAAGCAATCAAATGTTGTTTATCAGGTACAATGTAGTTGCAACGCTACCTACACAGGACAGACGAAACAGTTTCTAGAGAAAAGATTTTACCAACACAAAAGTGACATAAATAAAGATCAAAATTTAAGCATTAGTGCACTTACGCGACATTTGAAAAATACGAACCATCAAATCACTTTAGATAACATAAAAATTCTCGAGAAACAAAAAAATTTTAGAAAAAGATCGATTTTGGAAATGTTACAAATTAAATCAAGTACAAATTCAATCAATGTCGTTGAAGATTATGCTTATATTGGCAACTCATATGATTTGTTCATCTAAATTGTTTTTTGCCTCGTGCAATTTTATTTTTATTCAAATGTACAACCTTTTTTACATGAAAGCGCCTTAGCAAAGTTTTTTTTTTCTTCGAAAATTACATAGCGGTGCGTTTCCATGAAAAGTCGGTTTTAATAAAAATTTGTGATTGCTTTATTTTTTATTTTTTGATTTATGTATAAAAGAAAGAATTTTTTGTTATATTTTTCATTACGCTTTTGAAAATGAATCCGAAGAGGGTTCGAAAGCTAAAGCTTTAATTAGTTTAAAGAAATAAAAAAGAGCCCTAAACCAAATAAAAAATTGTTTAATTGATAAATATATTGGCTCATTAAAATAAAAAACAATCTTATGAATGTGTTGATTTCAACCAAAATTTAAAAGGAAATCAAACTCGACTTCAAAATTCGCGCTTTGGTGTGTGATGCTCCAGCCAAATATGTTATATAACAAGTAAATGGACACACGGGTTATTAAGGACGTTCTAAATGTGACATTACAGGGAGTTATATTGACCGAAGGGTGGTTTTCTCTGAGATTGTCAGGCCCATAAGAACCGATGTCGGATTTCGAAAAACACAACAAATTCATTATCATAAAAATTTAAATGAAATAGAGCTGGAAAAAATTAATATGGATGTGTATCACAACTTCCTGTGGACTTTAAGATATTTGGTATTTATTAAGAAAAATCCATTTTCATTGTCGTCTTCGAATATTGAAGAAATTGACTGAAAAATGAGAGTAATAAAATTATCGATACCCAAGGAGTTTCTCAAAAAACAACGATCACTAATAGAAGTGGACAGATGGAACGGAGCTACGGCTATTTTTATTCTACACTGGAATTCATGTCTTAAACAGAATATTACCTCGAGAATATTATAATCATTTTTTATTATTGTTTTGTTCTATGCGAATATTGTATGACAAGAATGAATGCATTCACAATAATGAATGTGCAACAGCTATGATTAGAGAATATGTGAAATTTTTTGGAAATTTATATGGAGAACATTCTCCATCATAGGTAATATAATTTAATCCATATTCCTGCTGATTTTTTAAAGTATGGCAATGTAGATAGTTACAATACTTTCAGATTTGAAAACCATATGCAGGAACTGAATCGCGCCATCAGGAAAAAATCACAACCCTTAAGCAACTTAGAAATAGGCAATGAGAAGCAGAACCTCAATCATATTACAAATATAAATCATGACGAACCATATGCTACAGTTTAATACCAGTTGGATGATTTATCCTATCGAGAAGTGTTATTCGAGAATAAAATGTTTTCCATAATTCCACCAAACAATTATTGCTTTATCGATAACGGAATATTTAAAATTCAAAAGATTGAAAAGCGAATAGGCTAATTTATTCCAAACTTAAAAAATTATTTAATTTCACCAATGATACTTATCCTGTAGTTGACGAAAATACTTTGTCAAGACAATTTGATATTAGTACAATTCAATATAAATTTGTGGCACTAAAATCTAAATCTGATACAATATTCATTCCACTCTTGTCATAATATTTTTCTTATTATGTAAGATGGCGCAGTCCGAAGAACTCTCATAAGCTTTACCAAAACTAAAAGTGTCTATAACAAAATAATATCAATACATATTTAAAATTTCCGGCGATAAAATCGAAGCTCCAACTTATCCTGAGGAATCATTTTGCTGGTCCGATGAAGAATTGGGGTACCAGAACTTTTTAAAAATAAATATCACAATGCCAGTTACATCCACCAAGAAAATATTAGAAAGTGCTGCCGATTCCCTAAAAAGACGTATTATTGATAAGCATTTAGGCACCTTAATTTTTAAAATTTTTAGAAATTTTATTTATAGGAAAAATATCAGAGCCAATCGTAGCCAAGAATTATGAACAACTCAGAAAACATGAAGGAAACTCGACCACTTACAAAACAGATATGATACAATAATATCGAACCAAAGGAGTATTCTTAGAGAGCTCGTACTGTTAAGACATACAAATTTTTCACATAGTGCAAATCAAGAGGACAACGAAACTATTCTTCTTCTTCCAACTACTTCCTTGACCGTTGATCAAGTTAAATTTTCGATGCGTATCGCATAAGTCGCTGGAATAAACCTCAAAAGCATCACTGCATACTCAATTTTCAACAAATATTAGCTTAAGGCCTCTATACTGTGCCTAAAAATAAAGTTTAATATTTTTAATGATTTTGGACCAATTACATCAATGTGCTTAACAAAGAACGTCAAGGCATTGCTTCATGCCAGCAACCACCTTATTCTTTAAAAATTTAATTAAAATTGATTTAATTTTATTCAATAAAATAATACGATTTTTAAATTATAATAAACAAAATATAAAATTGGATTTTTTCAATGAAATTTAATCAATTTTAATTAAATTTTTAAGGAATAAGGTGGTAAGCAAGACTCAGGCTAGACCTGAATCTCAACATTACAAAAATTTATCCTAAGAGAGCACGACTTAATCCCGATGCTAAGTTAGGTAGAGGTTAAGTCTGTTGTGGGGTTTGGTAGCTCTTCTTAGGATCTTGAAAAGTCATTTAAAAAATGTGGTTGAAAATGAAAAGAGGACAAAAAAATTTAGATCCGGAGCAACCACTAAGTTGGGGGTGTTAGTCTACCGGACAGAAATCATTGGAGTGAAGGCAGATGATTTACGAATTCATCTGTAATTCAAACAAACAAATAAAATGAAAACTAAAAAGAAACTTAAAATTAGAGTTAAAAAATTGTTAGTAAGAAGAAAGTCGTTGAACGTTATTAACTAACTACTAGCGCAACGTCTGTTACCTGTTAGTTAATATATACATACTTTTTTTACATAGCTAGATATTTACCTACAAATTTGGTTTATAAAAAAATATTTTATTGTATGGTTTCTCTCTTCTCCAACGCAAAATCATACCTGAATATATCCCAACAAAATATTGGCGAGGTTTTTATTCAATTTTTCTACTATGATTGACCAAAAGGGGGAACAAAACATAGAAAATGTGCTCTCCCTTAATCAACTAACTGAAAACAAAAACGGCTTAAATCACATATATACATCAAGGAAAGGTCATTTGCTATCTCCTAAGCCCCAATAACTCATTTTTGCCCCAATAACGATCACTTTTAGGTTTTTTTTATTGCAATGAAAAGTTGAGTTTTAAGTTGTTTGTTACCTTCTTCAAACATTTTACGAGTTACCAAAAAAAATCCGTAGGGCCAAAAATGAGTTATTGGGGCTTAAGATATAGCAAATGACCCCTCATTTGGGCCAATTCAATTTGGCAAACGATGCACCAAACACCCTGTATATTCCAAAATAAACGTAACAGAATTGGGTTTTATGTGTCGCGTGCTGATAAGAGGAAATTAACTCATTTGTTGTTCATGAAACTTGATTGGCTGCATGCGTGTACCATGTACAAACAAATTGACCAAGTAACTACCAAGGGCTTTATTGTCTCAAGCTTAGGTAATAAAGTATTGTCAGTATTATTAAGATGTTCAATTCTATATTCAAAATTCTACTTGAATAGCTACGAATTTCAAAGCTTTTATTTAGAAAAAAAAATGGTTTGACTTCGTTTTTCAATTAAAAAATTAATACTTTCTATTATCCAGCATGGTTTTGGCTAAAATTATATGATCTCGAGAGATGTGTTTAAAAAATTTGCACTAATTGAGCGTTTATAGAAAAAATACAACTGTAAATATTTCCTGTGAATTTTAAAAGTGTTGAAATAGTTAAGCGTTCCAATTTTAAAAAAATCTCGCACAATTTGTAAACGGCTAAATAACCTTTCCGGTAAACTCATTAGATTCAGTCGAGCCAACACTGATTCATTACAGAGAATAGCCAATTCATTCTCCATTGATTTCTTTTCTACACAAAAGACAAAGACTCCTCTAATGGGGAAACCTGGTTTACATGTGTATCTTATTCTGAAGGGGGTTTAAAAGCTCTGCAAGGGACTAACGTATAATATGTAAATTATTGTTTTTGCTAGATATGTTCCCCGCTCGTAATTTTCAGTACAATTTGACAATTTGCATAAACAAATTTCTTTGAATTGTTAGAAAATCATGATTGTAGCAACACAGACTCATTTGCCTTTTTACGTACACTGTGTACCAAAATAAAATTAAATAAATTTACGGTTAAGAAAGTCTAGACAATTATTTTATTATTCATTGCTAAATTTCTTGGGTACAAAATACATAATTGATCGGGATACATTTTCCGTTCTCCGTCCTTTAACTAAATTAAAAATGTTAATAGGTAATAAAAGATGTTACATCACTGTGGAAATACAAAAATTGAAGTCCTCTTGAGCTTTCCAATTTGTTTATGTATATTCATCGTAAAAAATGTGTTAACTTTTGAGGCAATTTTTCGAAGAATTGAGAAATCGTAGAAGCTGTTTATGCATAATATACAGACGCCAGACGGTATCAAATTCAATCATTTCCAATGATTATATCTTCTTATCGTACCAAAAAAAAAAAACGTAAGTAAGAGAGAACAAAATACTTATGTACCAAATTTTGTATTTCAATCTTCCACATAAACACAACAACAACATAAACATCTAAGGCTAAACGGCAATAATACAAAAAAGGGTTATCAGATTTCGTTTCGGAATCTCTCCTCGCTTTTTGACAAAAGGAATGGAAAATAAAATCTCGAGATGAAAATAAAAATAAAAAATAAAGGAGTGAACTTATTATCCTTATTTCCATATCATTAAATCGTTTCACTGTATTAAACC